>JAUDYJ010000002.1:25621902-26821902 GCA_030761175.1 Masticophis lateralis
GCAAACCAAAGCATTTATTTTATTCACTTACCTATTTACAAAGCTAATATATAACTCATATCAATTCACAATAATCCATAAAATTGAATTAAAATCATACCACTCAGTTGTGAACTAAGTCATATCCCTGATAAATATACAGTAGATGCACAAATAGATTTAATGAATTAAATCTGATAGACAGAATATATATATGTATGTATGTATGTATGTATGTATGTATGTATGTATGTATGTATGTATGCATGCAGGCATGCATGCATGCAAGCAAGTTTTGGTGTATTCGGATCTTTTCCGTGTAAGATTGAGAGTATCTTGGTGATGTTAAAAGACATTGGAGCAGGTAAAATCAATCACCAGAATCCTTGGACAAGCTGACAATTACCTTTTCAGTTGGTGGGTTGGAGGCTTGGAGAATGAAAATTGGTATAACAGAGCTCCAATTCCAGACATTATTCCTGTAATCCAATAGTCTCCTGGCTTGTAGTAATGGAACCACTCCTTTTCTTCTATTATCACCTTAAATGGACATTTCATTAGCATATTGGCACAGGGAATTTGAGACAGAAACTGAAGCAGAAAAAGCTGTATATGCAGCAGCACCAACATTTGACATACAGGATACTGCAGAAGATCCTTCCTAGAGTTCTTTCTTCAGCACAGAGTTAATCTCAGAGATCACAAAAAGACCACAACTACAGTGAAGAATGTCCAGCTTGTCCCCAGATTTGGAAGACCTACCTGCAATTTCAGACTGCTACAGTATTTGCCCAGCTTTACCCCAAACTCTGATCTCATCACAGTAGGCTGTTACAAATCAGATTATCACAAGATGTCTGTCCCATTTGTTGTCACTTTGATTGGCCACTAATTGTGGTGGTGGAAATCCCATGAACCTTCTTCAAAGGAGAATAAATAATCATGATTTTGATAATTAGAAAGGGAATTGGGAATGAGCCTTGGCCATAAAAGTGTGCCATTGGAGAAAAGAGTTTTGTTTGACTCAGGAGAATAATCCTAATTTGAGAGTTGAGAAAGGAACAATTCGGGGAAATTTGATTGTTTTTTAGACTCCAAAGTTATTCTTGAGATTGTAAAGATTAAAATGTGGAAAAACAGTTCAACACTCTTGAACTAGGCAGTGGGCCATTATAATTCCTTCTTATTTTGTCTGGTGTGGATGAGGCCATCTTCTTCAATGAAGGTTAGAAACTCCAGAATGGTTAACTCCAGATCATGACATATTGAACAACCTATTGTTGTTGATGATGAGCCACGGCGACGCAGTGGTTAAGTGTAGTACTGCAGGCTACTTCTGCTGATCACCGGTTGCCAGCAGTTTGTCAGATCGAATCTCACCAGGCTCAGGATTGACTCAGCCTTCCATCCTTCCGAGGTCGGTAAAATGAGGACCCAGATTGTTGGGGGCAATATGCTGACTCTGTAAACTGCTTAGAGAGGGCTGTAAAGCACTATGAAGTGGTATATAAATCTAAGTGCTATTGCTATTGGAGCCCTCTGTTAAATGTCTTGTATCTTTCAAAATGTAGAAAAGACGATCAATCTTAATGGTTACAAAAAAGATGTAGTCAAAATTCCCTGGGGCATTAATCTCAAACAATGGCCCATTACTGACTTCTTCACAATAGCAATAGTAGAGTTATATACGACTTCACAGTACTTTACAGCCCTCTCTAAGCAGTTTTCCAGACAGAAGACTGAGTCAAAGTTGAACCGGTGCGAATCAAACTGCCATTTGATTTAAAGAGTATGAATTGGTTCAGAAAATAATGGAATGCAGATTGGGCAGAGTGAATTCATATTGAAATTCGGATGAATTTTGGACTTTAAAATATATACTGGAAAGGTCTAAATCAGAACAAATAGACAAGATCAATAGAATAAATTTTGAAGTTACATAGTGCCATTTAATGATGATTTTTTAAATTAATTTATTTATTTTTTGTATGTATGGAAAGAACAAAGAAGGACCTTGAGTAACAGACTGTGGGTAAAAAACAGGAACCAATTTTATTACTCATAAGCACATCTTCATTGTCACATCATGACTATATGATTTCCCCACCAAAACATTCAGAGTTGTATATATTTTTCTTTTGATTGAAGACTGTCAAAAATAATAATTTGTCTCATTAATTTATTCAAAGGGATGGAGAAAAAAATTAAAGTTGCTCCAATGTTCATGTTGATATTTTATCTATTCTTCATATATAGAATGTTATATGTCTCTCCGTTTTTCTCTTTCTTGATCTCTCCCATTCATCCATTTCTCTCTCACTCTGTCTGTCTCTTTCTCTCATTTATCTATCTCTTTTATCTAACTATGAATGATCTTACATTATTGAGCCAGAAGAGACCAAGAAAATAAAATATAAAACCAGCACACCAACTTATATAGTAAAAAAAAAAAAACCCACACACATCATCATTAGTCTTTAATTTAACCTAAAACCATATTAGAATATCTCTGGTAACAGTTTATCTGGCCTGGTTTCAGAAATTTTATTAATGTTATAATATTATTTTATAATATAATATTAAACAGGCTAAATAGCCTGTTATTAACATTCAGCTGTCTGCAATTATTGCAAGTTCAAGGCTCAAGGTTGATTCAGCTTTCCATCCTTTCTAAGGTAGGTAAATTGAGGACCCAGTTTGTGGGGGCAATAAGCTGACTTTGTATAAAAAATATACAAAAGTATGAAGGCTATTGCTTAATGCCTTGTAAGCCTCCCTGAGTCTCCAGAGAAGGGCAGCATATAAATCTAATTTTAAAAAAAATGAATTCAGATTAGGAAAATTGAAGGATATGATTATTCCAAATAGTTTCAGTTGTTTTAGCAACTTTACTACTCAATTATTATAATTCAAAATTCACATGGAATGAAGAAAGATAAGCGACAACACATAAAACATTACTTCAAAGTATGTGATTTTATGCTGCATGTAAACTGTAGAAAAATAAACACAAACACAAAGAAACTTAATGATTTTTTATCCTCAGTTGTTCCTTGGTGTTCATGGCAGGTCTCAGGATAATGACGTAGCATTTGGGGATAAAGATGCAGCCCAGTAAACCCAGGCCAGAGGCCAGGATGGAGAAGATCTGCACGGCTACCATGTATTTCCCCTTGGTGCTCAGATATGTGGGAACAAAGGAGATCCAAACGCTACAAAAAACCAACATGCTGAAGGTGATCAGTTTGGCTTCATTAAAAGCCCCTGGCAGATTTCGAGCCAGAAATGCCAGCAAGAAGCAGATGGCAGCCAAAAATCCCATGTAGCCAAGAGCAGAGTAGAACATGGTGACAGAGCCTTCATTGCACTGCAGCAGGATGTGTTCTGGTTGGGAATGAAAGTCAGAATCTGGGAATGGGGGAAAGACTCCCAGCCACATAATACAGAGACCTACTTGAATACCAGAGCAGGATAAAACAATAGAGTTGGCCAGACTCTTCCCCAGCCATTTCCTCATGCTGCTGCCTGGCTTTGTGGCCAGAAAGGCCACCACCACCATGACAGTCTTGGCCAGCAAGGAAGACACGGCAACTGAGAAAACAACACTGAAAATGGTTTGTCGTAGGAGACAGGTTATTTTCACGGGGCGACCGATGAATAGAAGGGAAGTCAAGAAAGAAAACAGGAGTGAAACCAGGAGGATGTAGGTGAGTTCACAGTTGTTGGCTTTGACTATGGGAGTGTCTCGGTATTTCATGAAGATTCCCAGAATAAAGGCAGTGGTTAGGGACAAAGCGATGGCAGAGAAAGCCAGGATGAGTCCCAACAATTCTTGATAGGATAAGAAGCTTATAGTTTTGGGGACACACCGATCTCTCTTCTTATTGGAATACTGGTCATCTGGACACTTTTCACAATGGGCTGCATCTGAGAAAAAATGGTTACCATGAATCTGTTTCTGCAGCTATAGGAGCATAAAAACCGCATCAGAAATCAATTACTTCATTTTCAAGGAATACTATATTTCTCCCCGGGGATATTCATATGACACATTAGTTAAAATAATCAAACTGTCTTTTTAAAGGCTGAAGGTGAATGTGATTATCAGCTCTCAAATCTTCTTTTCCAAAACCAAGCAAGAAAGAAACAACTCAATAGAAATCAGCAACCTTTCATTATTTATTTTAATGCTCACATCATCATGTGGATGCGATAGTGCCCAATCTTTGAATTTTGTGGTTGCCTTCAAGAAATTTAATGTTTTTCTTGCTTCTTGATCAAATAACCCTCCCCCAAAAAACAAGATAGTATATTGATTGTATCTTGATTTTGGGGGGGGGGGTATTTTTGGAGCTACATACTGTACCTTTTTGCTGAGAGAACGTTCCTTCCATACACAGAGAACAGTCGTAGCAGCAAACTGGGGCTCCCTCTCTCACAAGCTTGGCATAACCTGGGGAGCAACTTTCTGTGCATCTAGAAGAAGGCACCATCTAAACATAAACAGAAAAATTAGTCAGGGTGATATATAAATTAGAAGGTTTAAGTGAAATCAATTTGTTTCCAGAAGCCCAAGAGAACATTGAGCAAAATCAGTCAAGAAGTAGTGGCATGAACTTTAATTACTCTACCTGCAAGGGGCAAATGAAAGATCATTCTCTTTCTCTATCAGTCTCCATTGTAGATCCCAAAACAGACTCATTGACTCATTCTTTTTTACAAAGGAAAGTAGTTCCATTGCAAAGGTGTTTCTCCTTAGGGCATGTATGAGAATGCTTACCGTATTTTTCGGACTATTAGAAGCACCAAGATTTTGAAGAGGAAAACAAGAAAAAAAGTTTTTGCTCTCTGCAGCCCACTAGGAGTACTTTGCAGGCCTCCCAAACCCCTGAACATCCCATTTTTGCAAAACATGGGCCTGTTTTTCATAAAAAAGGGATGCACAGAGGGTTTGGGAGGCCTGCAGAATTCTCCTAGAGGCTGGGGAAGGCAAAAATGCACTGGTTGGGGATGTGTGTCTTATACTCTGAAAAGTACAGTATACATACATACATACATATACATATACATATACATATACATATACATATACATATACATATACATATACATATACATATACATATACATATATATATACATATACATATACATATATACATACATATATATATATCCATCTTTGCTTTCTCAGGAAACCTCCGACATCTAGCTTTTTCTAGAGTCTCTATCTTTCTCTCGTATAACTGATCATTGTATCATCATATGTAAATGACTTTTTTAGCCCTCACTTTCCTTGCCACATTCTTAATGATACCTTTCTCTTATGCAATTCAGTGGGCTAAACCCGTCATATTCTAGATTTTTTCCCAAAGGTGCTTTTTCAAAAGACAACTGACCGTTGTTTTTCCTTGAAGAAGTTTGTCTTCTCATTCCAGAAGCTTCTTCAGATCTGACTGAATGGTGAAGTATGGAAGGATTTATATTCCTTGCTGTCATCTGGTCGTTAGCAGCCTTTCTGAAAGTTGTTGAGACCATTTGGAATTTATTTGTGCCCTCAAGGTCACATCAATAGGGCAAATGGGTGTTGAATCTTCCTTAAATTGCTGAATCTATATCCTGTTTACAACACAGTCTTTTCAGAAGCTCCAAATCTTTCTATCCTCCACCATTCAGTCAGAACTGAAGAAGCTCCTTGGATGAGAAGTGAGACATCTTCAAGGGAAAACAATGTCCAGGTACCCTTTGAAAAAGCACCTTTGGCACAACCTGGATGACTGAGAATCTCCATAGACATTCTGGATTTTCTCTTACTGAAAACAAGATAATTTGATGTACTATAAATTATGGCAACATATCCCAGTTTACTAATGTAAATTGCAAATCCTGCAATACAATGCAGCAGGTTCCAGCATGTCAAAGATTATTGTAAAACCTCTAAAGTAAAAAGATATATAATGAATTAATAAGGCTTTAAGTTCTCTTATATGGAAGTTATCTCAATTGGCCTCAATAAGAATTATCTCTGAGCAGATGGAGATAAATAGAAGAGCAAAATCCAAGCAGCCTCAACTACTTTGTTAAATAAAGTTGGCCATTGGACGGCACTTTGATTGACAGAAATCTTGACTTCCGAGGAGGCTTGTCTTTCTACATTCCCAATTTTCACCCCCGCATCTGATTTGTTCAAAACTGATGTCCACTGCATGATATCAAAGTCACCAACAGGAACTCCATTTTCATCAAAAGAAATCCCATCTCTGGAAATATTGTGATGTTGGAACTTTCTCAGGAACTTATGAAGCTACAGAAACATAGAAAAAACATTACAGTTTGAATCTTTATTCAATGTTTTTTTTTTCTTGCTATTATTATGGATTGCAGGTACTCTGAATAATTCAACCTCTTCAAATCACCGCTGGACTATAAGATGCACTTTCTTGTCTCCCAAAAGGGGGTGAAAATGTATGTGTGTCTTATAGAACGAATATTGCTGAAGCCTTGTCCACCTACCATCTTTTTTTGGCCTCCTCACATCTCATTTTTTGGTCTTTATTTGGCCTTTTTCAGGGTTTTTTTAGCACATTTTTGGAGCTTTTTTCAGCCCGTTTTTGAGGCATTTTTGGCTCATTTTGGCCCATTCCAAAAAAACATGGCAAAAGAAAGTGTTGCATATCGAATTGGAGTGAGCATAGGCTTCACTCAGGTCTGCCAATCCGACGGGAAAATAATCAATTGGCCGACCTGTCTGACAGCTCCCTATAAAAGGGCAAGCAGTCAGATGAGCCGGCTGCTGGGTTGCACCGATCTACTAATAAAGAGCTGCTGTTACTGTTAGCACTGAGTCCTGTCTCTTCTATCAGCCGATCCAACACAAAGTCTAGAAAATGGGCTGAAAAAAGTCTCAAAAACAGGCTAAAAAAAGACTAGAAAGCATACTGAGAAAATGGGTTGAGAAAATGGGCTGAGAAAATCCTAGAAAATGAGTCAAAAATGGGTGCAAAAAAGCCTCAAAAATGGGTGCAAAAAAGCTCCAAAAACAGGCTGAAAAAGGCCTCAAAATAGGCTGAAATAAAGTCCTGTAAACAGGCCAAAAAAAGCCAGAAAATAGGCTGTGCGGAAGCCAAAAACCTTTTCTTTCTTTTCCTCTTCTAAATTTAGGTACCTCTTCTGGTCAGGTGCATCTGCTTTTGAGGCTTTTCTCAGCATGTTTTCGAGGCTTTTTATGAATGAAAAAGCCACAAATATGGACTGAAAACAGTCTAAAAATGGGACAAGAAAAGCCCCCAAAATGGGCCAAAAAAAGCCTCAAAAATGGCCTGGGAAAAGCCTCAAAAATGGACCAATAAAAGTTCTGAAGGTTGAAAAAAGATTGGAAAAGGGCCAAAAAAGAGGGCCAGAAGTGTGACAAAAATAGAGTGTGCAGAGGCCAAAAACTTTTTTTTTTATTGTTTTCCTCTTCTAAATTTAGGTTCGTCTTAGAGTCAGTTGTATCTTATCAAATTTGCAGATGACACTAAGCTGGCAGGAATAGCCAACGTTCCAGAAGAGAAGTTCAAGATCCAAAAAGATCTTGACAAATTGAACATGGCCCCCTACCTAACAAAATGAAATTCAACATAGACAAAAGAAAGGTTTTACACTTAGGCAAGAAAAACCAACAATATAGGTAAAGACTACGTGAAATTTGGCTTGCCAGTAACTGTGAGAAGGATTTTGGAGTCCTGGTGGACAATCACTTAAATATGAGCCAAAAATGCGTGGCAGGAGACAAAAATGCCAATGCAATCCTAGGCTGCATTAATAAAGGGATAGAATCAACTTCACATGAAGTTCTAATGTCGTTTTACAAAGCCTTAGTAAGACCACATTTAGAATACTGCATCCCGTTCTGGTCAATACAATATACAAAAGATATTGAAACTCTGGAAAGACTGTAGAGACGAGCAACAAAAGTGATTACGGGGCTGGAGGCTAAAACATAAAAAGAACAGTTACAGGAATTTGGTATGTCTACTCTAAGGAAAGGAAGGACTGGGGAGACATGATATCACTTTTCTAAGTAGTAGAAAAGTAGTAAGTAGACCCCACCCCTGGCCTAGTCTAAGGAAATGAAGAACTTGGGACAAATGATACCACTTTTCTAACATTTGAGGGGCTCCTACAAAGATGAGGGGGTCAAAACATTTCCCAAAGCACCAATAGGCAAGAGAAGAAACAATGGTTGGAAACTAACGAAGGAGAGAAGCAACCTAGAACTAAAGAGAAATTTGCTAACGTGACAGCAATCAACCAATGGAATAGCTTGCCTTCAGAAGTTGTGAGTGCTCCGTCATTGGAGGCTTTCAAAAAGAGACCTGGGCAACCATTTGTCTGAAATGGTATAGGGTCTCCTGCTTGATTAGTGGGTTGGAGTAGAAAACCATGTTTTATGTTCAATGTTTTCTTGCTTCACCACCACAGCCCCATCTGAGGCAAGACCATTTGCAGATATAGGAAAACTTGTAATGGGAGAAGATGGAGAATACAATTTTGCCATCAGTCCTACTCAAGATGAAGTTAACGGAGACTAGATCACAATAAAAGTTTAAGGATTGCTGGGATATTCTGATGCTTGTTTAGTTTTGAAAATTATGTTGTCACCATAGAGCTATTTCTGTTGCTATGTTAGAAAGTTTTAGCCAGTAAAGTTCAATCTTAATCCAGAACAAACAATCCAGTTGAACTCCTTAGCTTGGAGATTAGATCACTTGTGATCACAGTAAGAGGTTGAGGATTGCTTGAATATTTTGATGCTTGTTTAGTTTTGAAAATTACGTTGTTACCATAGAGCTTTTCTTTCACAAAAGCATCCCAAATTAGCACAGGTTGTTTAACTTTGGAAGATTTTTCTCTATTACCTCTCTCTGACTCACTGTCAGGGTTCCAAATAATATGCCCATAGCAAACAGGACTCTGAGGCAAGCAGGTTCCTCAAATATCAGTTTTATTGGACATATCATATAGGCATAGGATGGTGAAAACTGACTCTAAACGTTCCCACAGTTTTCACCTAATTAAAAGTAAAAGTTTTCCTCCTCTTTCCAAACAATCAGTCACATGGTCCAATGAAGATGTCATCCGATTGCCTGGTGATTTAACTCATACTCCCTCCCGCCATCGGTGGGAATGTCCTTGGTTCTCAGGAGAAAGTATTTTGTTTTGGCTAAAAAACTCCAGCTATCTCTATTCCCCCCCCTGCCCCTCTATCCCTCAGCTCCAGTGTGGCAACACTGAAGCATCAAAATGGCCTCGGTTAGGTCAGTTTCAGGGTTGACACTCTGAAACTGACACAGAGTTCCAAATGCCACAAACTGGGCAACTGCTCTTTGAAATATCTCACCTCTTTCTACATCTAATTTAATATTGAGGAATTGGAATGGGAGAATCAATGGAACCTCAAGGGAGAAGACTTACCTGCCATGGCTGTACAATCTGGGGTGATTGATGGTCTCCAACATGGATTCTCCTCTTACTCCGTTGGGAGGAAGAGGCAGCATCGAGGACCCAGGCCACAATTTGAATTATGTGGGAAATACTGGAGGAGTCCTGAGACAGGATTCTTGCAATCACATCATGGGGTGGGAATTCCCAATTCTCTTTTTCTCTGCATTTTTTCCAAACTTTCTTAGATAACACAGGACTTGTATAAGAACATTGGAATGCTTCCTTTCCATACAATATGACCATGGATGCATAAGAATTAAAGTCATAATACTGGGTCCTTCTTTTTGTTTGGATGAGGAAGGAAAACAAAGCATATTTATTTTGGAGATCAACCCAGAGGTCAAAAATACCTACACTTGAAGCTGTCAAAGTTGTTGCAATCCACACCCTTCCCACAATGGATTTATTAGTCATATCAATTGTTTGTATTACTGCTGCTAAGATTACTGAGGCCAGAAAATCCAGTTGGCATACCATAATTTTTATTTGACTCTTGATAAGAGAAAGGAACTTTTCCCTTTTTTCTTGCATGTGAGTTTCTCCAGCACTTGTCTTCATATTTGCTTCTGGGATGGTTCCTGAGTGGACAATGCAAATTCCATTTTTTAGAGCGAGAACTTCCAAGCGTCTTTTGAATTTTTCTCCTTTTGCATTGTCCTGAGAAAGGAGGCCGATCCATGTCCATTGGAACTGCAGGAGCAGTTGGACAATTGCTGAGTAAGGAGGTTCTTGATTTGGGGTCATCCGATATGAAAAAGTAAAACGTTGATTTTGCTCAGCCATCTGGTTGATGACACTGTAGTTGATCTAAGATGAAAGAGAAAGTATTGGTAGTGTAGAAGTTAGCACCCACCCCCTCCTAGGAAAATGAGATATATTAGGATATATTAAAAGGGAAGAATATTTCCTGTAAAAGGGAGGCAGAAACTCAGCCCCCCAGCCCCATCTTTGTCAATGGGCCATTAAGGCCTGAGCCAGTCTATTCTACATAACAAAGCTCTACCTCCTTCAGGCAGAGCCATAGTAGAAATCGCAAAGCCCTTTCATTACATCACCATCCAGCAAGGCTCAACCAAACTTGGACTCAAAACACAACCTACAGAGTTGTCCTTTTTAAACTGACAAAGATAATAATTTTTCATAGATTATTACTTCTTATTTGATTGTTTTATATGTTGGGCTTGAAATATTGTTATATACCCCCCTAGCAATTGTTTAACATTGGTATATTATTTCATTGTCTTCATTCATATAATTGATTTCAAATAGTTCTATATAAACTCTTTAATTGGCTGAATTTCTTTCAGACATTTGAAATGCAGAAGTCAGTTTAATAACCTCCCTTAAAAAAAAAACACCAAGACAACTGGCATTGTGCCAAGCTCCAGTTCAAAATAGGAAAGAATATTATAACATACTTTCTTCTGTCTTGTACACTAGAGAAAGTATGTAAAAGATGCTTTCTGAGATGTCCTCAGAATCTTGACCTATTCATTGTTTTCTTCATATCTTTCTTTTGAATTTTTTTCACTTCAATCTCAAGATAATAAAAATGAGGAATTCCTCACTGTGAAAGTTATTATGAGTTGGAACAGCCTGCCTCCTGGAGCTCCATTGCTGGATATTTTCAAGGAAAACTTGGACAGCAATTTGTCTGTAGTGGTCTGACCATTCCTCCTCTGTGTAAGGAGTTGTACTTTTTATTCTATGATTCCGTGGAAAAAAAATCTTTTTTTTTATTGAAAAAGTTTTACAATACAATTTTTTCATTCCCCCCACCCCCATTTTTCCCCCTCCCGCCCAGCCCCCCTTCCTTTCCCTTCCCTCCCCTCCCCTCCCTTCCCTCCCTTGGCTTCCTTCACTAAAAAAAATATTATTCTTATATATCTATCAATATTAAACAAAAATATAGGTGAAATCCAGTTAACATATCTTAAATTTTAACACTGAATAAAGTAAAAGTATTCTATCAAATATATACTAACCGTAAACTTATCAAATATTTTTAACATTAAAATTTTTCTGAATAACAATATAATAGATATATATATATAATTATTCTATCAAATATATGCAAACAGTAAAACATATGCATAAACTTATTTTTATCATTAAATTTTTTCTAGATAACAATATAGTGAATATATATAAAGTAAAATCCTTCTATCACATATATACTATACTAATAATTTTGAATATTTTTAACATTAAAACTTTTCTACATATTAATATAGTAAAAGTCATTATGAGTCAAATACTAATTGATACTTCTTAATTTGATACTTGTTCTGCACATAATCCACCCATTTCTTCCACTCCCTAACTCCCTCTTGGGTCCTATCTTTTAAATATGCAGAGATCTTTGCCATTTCTGCAAAGTTAGCCATCTTCAATGTCCATTCTTCTATAGTAGGTACACTATCTTTTTTCCAATATTGTCCAATCAGTAATCTAGCTGCAGTAATCATATATAAAATCAATCTTGTTTCACTCAGTGAACAATCCTTAACTATGCCCAACAAAAACAACTGTGGGGAAAATTGAAGCTTCTTTTTTAAAACATTCTGCATGACCCACCAAAGTTTAATCCAAAAAGCTTTCACTTTTCTACAAGTCCACCAAATGTGAAAATATGTAGCATCCAAACAATCACACCTCCAACATTTAGGTTGAACATTTGGATACATATATGACAGTTTTTTGGGGTCCAAATGCCATCTATAAAACATTTTATAAAAATTTTCCTGCAGATTCTGTGCTTGAGTAAATTTAACATTCTGGACCCAAATCTTTTCCCATGTCTCCAACATAACTGGTTATGCAAAATTTTGTGCCCACTTTATCATACAATCTTTAACTAATTCACTCTCTGAATCTCTTTCTAACAGTAAGTTATAAACCCTTTTAATATGTATCGGCCTTTTCCGTTTTATCTTTGTCACCAAATCTTCTTCATGCAACATTAAACCAATTTTTTGATCTTCTCTCCATCTCGATTGAAGTTGAGAATACTGCAACCAACTTAATTTCTTCCCTTCTTCCAACAGAGTTTTCAAAGGTTTCAGACTCCAACTGCCCCCATCATTAAAAAGCATCTCTTTGTATAAAATCCCCCCGAGTGACTTTATATTCCGCATAGTTTGCCCAAGATCCAACCACAAAGGTATTTTGTAATCCAATTTAAGCTGGTGCTTCTTCCAAACTCTTATCAAAGCATGTTTCAATATATGACTTTTAAATACTGTATTTTCCTGCGTATAAGACTACTTTCTAACACACAAAAATCTTCTCAAAAGTCGGGGGTCGTCTTATACGCTGGGTCTCATTCTCCTGTAACCAGGCAGACCAGCCCATAAGGCTCTGATGAGTCTTAAATGGCTCTGAGGAGGGTCGTCTTATACGCCCAGTCGTCTTATATGCCGGAAAATACGGTACGTTGTCCAACTTGTCTTCGTAAAATAAGTATGCATGCCAACCAAAGTCCAACTCATGGCCTTCTATATTTAAGATTTCAGTCTTTGTTGTTCCAAACCAATCACCCACTTGCGTCAACACTGCTGCTTCATAATATAAACGTAAGTTTGGAACTTTAAGGCTACCTCTTTCACAAACATCTTGCATTATTTTAAACTTAATTCTTGGTTTTTTCTCATTCCAGATAAATTTGTTTAGACCTGATTGCCATTCAGCCAAGATTTTATCACTTTTAAGCACCGGAATCATTTGAAACAAAAACAGAAATCTAGGTAGAACGTTCATCTTAACTGCTGCTATTCTACCAAGTAAAGATAGTTGTAGTTTTTTCCAAATTTCTAAATTTTTTTTGAATCTTATGCCACAAAACTTCATAGTTGTTTTGAAAAAGTTTTATATTAGAAGCCGCAACCTGGACTCCTAGATATTTCACCTTTGAAACTATTTCAAAGCCTGCCAACCTTTCCAGTTCACTCTTTTGTGGTTCCAACATGTTTTTAACTATCATCTTAGTCTTTTTCTGGTTTAGTCTAAATCCTGAAACCAAACCATATTCTTCTATAGTGTTTTTCATATGGATGATTGATTCCAAAGGTCGTGTTAGGGTAACAACCAGATCATCTGCAAATGCTTTCATTCTATAGTCCTTTTCCCTTATAACTATTCCATTCAAGTTATTCAAGTCCCGTATTGAGTTCAACAAAACTTCTAAAGTTAAAATAAACAACAGTGGGGATAGCAGACAACCTTGTCTTGTTCCTTTTTGTATATTAAAATTAGTCGTTAAACTCCCATTAATAACAATTTGTACTGTCTGTTCTTGATAAATTGCTGAAATCGCATGTATAAACTGATCCCCAAAATCCATTTTAAGCAAAGTCTTTTTTAGAAAATCCCAATTGACTCGATCAAAGGCCTTTTCCGCATCCAAAAACACCAGCACTGCAGAGATCTGTTTATTTTTCTCAAGATATTCCAATGTCTATGAGTTGCCTCACATTATCCTTCATATATCTGCCCTCTATAAATCCAGCTTGATCATGATGAATCACCTCTTGGATAACTGGCATCAATCTGTTGGCTAATACTTCTGCAAAGATTTTATAATCCGTATTCAAGAGAGATATTGGTCTGAAATTTTCTGGTTTTGTAGAACCATCCTCCTTTGGTATCAGTGAAATAAAGGCCGTCTTCCACGATGGGGGTATTTTACCCCCCTGTTGTATACTACAGAATAAATCCTTAAGATGTTCAATCAGTTCTGCTTGTAAGGTTTTGTAATATACTGCTGTCAAGCCATCCGTCTCTGGAGCTTTTGCTATTTTCAATTGTTTTATTGCAAGTGAGATCTCTTCAGAAGTTATTACATAATTCATTCTTTCCTTTTGTTCTCTTGAAATTTTGGTAATTCTCCTCTTGTCAAGATATTCATCAATAAGCTCATTCTTTATATTATCTTTATGATATAGGTTAGAATAATAATCTAGAAAAGCTTGTTGTATTAACTTTTGTTGGAAAACTTGTTTACCTTTATATTCAATAGTATCGATTATACGAGAACTTCGTTGTTTTCTCAGAGTATAGGCCAACCATCTACCTGGCTTATTAGCATTACAAAAAGTGTTATGCTTCGCAAATTGCAAATTAGTTGCCGTTTGATCAGCCATGAGCATTTGAAATTGATCTTTCAGAAGTTTTATAGTTTCCTGTAGTTTCTCATCAGTCAGATTCTTTATATGTAGTTGTTCTTTTTTCTTTATTTCTAACTCCAATTCTGTTCTAATCTTTTGTTGAGTTGACTTATGCTTAGAGTTCATATAAATCAGTACACCTCTCATATATGCCTTGCTTGCGTCCCAAACAACTTCAATAGGTGTACCCTTATTCAGATTCAATTAAAAAAAATCCTTCACATGTTTTTTAAGTTCAGATATATTCTTCTCATATCTAAACAAATTCTCATTCAGTCTCCATGATCTTCTCTCCTTCTTGCCAAATTCCATTTCCATCCATATCGGGCTATGATCCATTAAAGTCCTGGGAAATATCTTAGTCTTAGTCATTTTAGTAAGTAAATCAGATGTAACCAACATAAAATCAATCTTAGAAAAAGATTTATGTCGATCTGAGAAAAATGTAAAATCCAATTCCTTCAGATGTTGAACTCTCCAAACATCTTTCAATTCTAAATCTTCTTTCATCACGAAGAACATCTGTGGCAATTTAATCCCTGTTTTAGCCAATGTCTTTTTATCTATGGTTGTGTCAGTCACACCATTCCAATCTCCCATAATCAAAATTGACTTATAATTCCATTGCAATATTTTAGCATATAATAGTTTGTAAAAGGTTTCCTGTTGTTGGTTTGGGGCGTAAATTCCAATCAAAAGAAATGAGACATTCTGTATATTTATTTCGATTGCAATATATCTTCCATCATCATCTGATTCTATAACTTTAGCTGGTAATCTTTTAGAAATATAAAACACTAGTCCATTCTTTTTCCCAGAACTGGAAGATATAAAATGTGATCCTAATTTAGAATTTATCAAATATTTTTGATCCTGAGTTCTAATATGAGTTTCTTGTAGGCAAACAACATCGTTTTTAAACTGTTTCAAATAATGAAATATTTTCCTTCTTTTCTGTGGAGAATTCAATCCATTCACATTCCATGATAAAAATCTAACTGTCATCTGAGGTTTCACAAAGTGAATCGAGCAATTGCCAAAGATTCTGTTGTACAACAGTAGTCTTTAGTCTCGCTCCTCCCACAGCTTCTGATTTCTGTGATTTCCCATTAGCCCCCTTCACTTCTTGTGGTACAATGGACCTCTGCTGTTTTTGCTTCTCTAATCTTTGCTTCTCTGCTGCACAAGTTATACGTTGATCTTTTGTTTTTGCGCCAACAGTTCAAGGTCCAAATCCACCTCTCTTGTACTTCTGGGGTGCTTTATTTTAGGCTCTGGGAAGTCCGCAAAGTAATCATCTGAGAAACCCTCTACTGCTCCTTGCCTAGATAATTCCTCAATCCCTCTTTCCAGACCTTTATCTTTAACAACTTCTTCTGTAGTTAACAACGTGGATGAACGTGGAGATGTTGGAGCTCTTTTAAGAATATTGTAATAAAAATGTTCTGCTTTTTCTACAGTAATTAGATGGTATCTTACATCCTCATATCTCAAAATTATGCCAACTGGGGCATCCCATCTAAATGGAATCTGGCATCTTTTCAATTCATTCACCAAAAATCCATAATCCTTCCTATCCCTTAGCATCTTAGGTGGTACCTCTTTATAAATGCCAATTTGATTACCATCAAGTTGAACATTGGCAAGAAAGGATTTTTGCAAAATATCATTCCTCAATCTTCTGTCAGTAAAGTAAATCACAACATCTCTAGGCAGATTCCTTTATCTTGCCACACGAGAGTTCACCCTGTAGATCTTATCAATTCTACTAAAAATTAGCTTGGGATCAATCTTTAATATCTGAGCCAATACCTCTACACAAACTGCTCTCAAATCTTCTCTGTTATTTTCCCTTATTCCCCTCAGTCTTAAGGCAAACTCCATAGCCCGAAATTGGATCATTGTAATTACATCTTCAAGTCTCTGGTTTCTGACATCAGCTTTAAAAAAATTCTCTTCTGCCACTTTCTTATTAGATTCAACTTCTATATTTAGTTCATCCACTTTTTTCTCCACTGCCATCACTGCATCTGAGAGACCAGCTACTGCTTTAGTTATATTTTGACTCAACTTATCACATTTTTCTTTTACCAGCTCCTTCATTTCCATTTGATTTTTCTCCATTTTTTCCTCCATTTTCTCCATTTTTTCAACAACACTTCCTAATGTCTTAGCTATAAAAGCTTTCAAATCCTCATTTCCACTTTCTTGATTTTGAGTCTGAGTCTGTGTTTGTGGCTTAACTGGCTTTTCCTTTGTCTGATGGGTGGGAGATTCCTCCCCCCTGCTTTTTGTTTTGAAGCCATGCCTCTACACAGTCTTAACCTCTCCAAAAAGGAAAATCTTCCTCCTTTACCTCTTAGTCCAGCTTTTCTCCCCAGTTTTGCAAGGAAAGGAGTTAAGTAAATTTTGTTTTTGTTTTTTAAATCTTGTCAAAATGTTTCTTTCAATTGCTTCGAGGCAGGCTTAACTATCACTTTCACTTTTCACTTTTCACTTTACTTCCTCCGTTTTAGCCAGTTGCCATTTTCTCAAACACTTTCTCCCAGAGACTCTTAGACTGAGGATTATTAAAAAAAAGAGCAAATACCTGCTTTTTTCCCCTCTTTGGAAGTTGCTCTCATTGTCTGGCTCTGCCGTTTAAACAGAGGTCCCTCGCCGCACGGAGCTTCAATGGGTTGGGGAGGGAGCCTTCACCCTGAGCACTCCCCAGGGCAAAAAAGAAATCCTGGGGGCAACTCAGGGGGCTCTACCTGCTCCCACTGGCTCTATCCGCTCCTCCAGCTCGAAGAGAGGATTTTCCGAGCTGCCTGACAGCTGTGAGGCGGCTCCAACGCGCGATGAAGCCGGTGGCCATAAAACGACCGTCCGGAGACGACGGAGACGCCACCGGAAGCCCTCGAAAAAAAATCTCTTTTGTATTGGTCACTAAATTTTCAAAATGTTTAAAAGTCACTGATTCAACCTTTACACGTTCTATGACAAAGTCTTACTTTTCAAAAGTTATAATTCTCAAAATTCCCAATGGTCATGCCCAGGCCTTTTCTACTACCAGAGGCCTGCTGGCCACATGGCCCGAAGCCAAAGTCTTTTACCCAGAAGCTGGTGAAAATGTTTTCCTTAGATTCCACATTCTTATAGCTTTGCCATCATTTGAATAAAACACTTCAGCCTCTCTGCCAGCGGACCAGCCTCTTCAGTAGCTCTGGAGATCTTCAAAAAATAAGCAATCCTTGGGAAATGGGATGTAAGAAGGAAGTGGATCTAGGAGGCTAGCAAGGATGACCCAGTGCCTGTGGAGAGCCAGGGCAGGATGTGTGGGGAAAGGAACTATGAGGACCCCAAGGGATTGAGCATGAGGTATCATGGGAGACTTTGGGTGGCCTCTTCCAACACTAGGCTCTGCATGATCTTCCCACTCTTAGATACCTCAGGTGCATTTAACGACCTGTGTATTCAATTAGCAAATGCATTGGGCAAATCAGGGAGGGATCATGTTTATTTAATGTGATACAATCAAACGGATCCTTGAGTAACAAATGTAATTGGCAGGCTCTATTATATTGGTAACTTGAGGCTGAGTTGTACAGTATGTGCAGTGTGTGTATGTACAGTGTGTGTATATGTATACACACATATATACAATGCATATACTTATGTACACAGACACACACACACACACATATATATACACATATACATATACATGCATATACATACATGTGTGTGTGTGTGTGTGTGTGTGTGTGTATTTGTTTTCTGAGGTTTTTGCGGGTGTTCTCCACAAACATAACATCCTCCACAAACATAACATCAAGACAGGATTCTGCACAAACCGAAAAATATCCACCATCCTAAGGAACCCCAAAGACAAAATTGAGTTAGAAAATCAAGGAGTATATGAAATGCCATGTACCGCCTGCCCCACCACATACATCGGACAAACCAACAGAAGAATAAGTGCATGCATTGAAGAACACAAAAACTCAGTCAAAAAAGAGGAACCAACTTCTTCCCTGGTCCAACACTTTAAAGCCACAGGACATGAAATTGATTTTAAAAAGACCAGAACTATCGCCAAAACTGAACACTTTAATAACAGAATAATCAGAGAAGCCATTGAGATAGAAAAATGTCCATACAGCATGAACAAATGAGACGATACCTCCCACCTACCAGCCATTTGGAAACCCGCCCTTATTGACAAATGAGTCCCTAACACGATGAACGACACTAGACCCATACTCACAAGAGCCACCCAGGATGTCACCACCACACATCCATGCAGAAAGCAGACTCAAACCCACACTGATAATAAGGCACGTCCAAGGACCAGAAGCCAGACCACAGCTGCATCATTAGCCACTTTAAACCCCTCCAATCCATACATGAAGCAGACTGACACCCAGCATGAAGAGCTCTCACGGCCACAAACACGAAGCCAAACAACCACAACGCAGCTCACCAGCTCAAATCCCCCTGCAACTCAGACTAAGCTGAGCACAACCAAGCCCCCACCCAAACAGAACACACCCCCAGCCAATCAGAGCACAACCAACCTCCCATCCAATCAGAGCACAGCCAAGCCCCTAACCAATCAGAACACACCTCCACCCAATCAGAACACAGCCAAGCTCCCACCTCCACTAGCAGTTAAAAGGAAGAGACAGCTGCAATCTCACATTGCTCCTGGAAGCACGAAGCCGAGAACACCAGCCTGAAGATGACGAATGAGACTTCGTCGAAACGTCGCCAAGATACTTCCAATTCTACGCGGGAGAAGACCCGAATAACCAAAAGCCTATATATATATATATATATATATATATATATATATATATATATATATATATATATATATATATATATATATATATATATATAAAGCTGGATACCCGTGCTTCACTACTTATAACCATTTTTCACACTTATGATCATTGTAGCATCCCCATGGTCTTGTCAGACTCTCATTGTCATCATCACCAATGAAGTATATCTGGAGAAATGAAGGCTGCTGCTCAGGCCCTGCCATGATACTCCCTGTCCTGTGGTAGACCTGCCCCTGAACTTTGAATGTTGGCATAAAATTTCCCTCCTTCACATCTCTGGCTCCAAAAGATGTCATTTTGAAGGATCCGTTGTACTTCCAGGCAGCAGAAAGACAGTCTTTTCCCTCTAACTGGTGTTACAGTAGAAGGAACAGATTTGTCCAAACTGAGTAGGTCAGTGTAAGAAGTGATTTGGGACTCTATAGGACACTGTGCAGGAGAAATTTGGTTCACAATCCATTGGCTCAGTGGTGGTCGGTGACTGAAACTCATCAGGGAATATTGCTCCCACAGCCTTGAGTTCAGAAGCAATTCCATAGGTGGAAGGTGTAGACATTTTGATGAGGTAGTGACATTTAGTACTGTAAGGAGCCCCAGAGTGCTCCTGAGTGAAGGAGTGGAATGTCTGCCAGTTTGAACTGAGGTAACGGAATGTGAGGCAAGTGACAGTTGGAGCTTTTCAGGTGGGGAGGGGGAGTAGAACGTCTAACTCCTTAGCATCAGAGAGTGTTAATATACTATATATGAATATACTGTATATGAAATACTAATGATCTGATGGTCATTTTGAAAAAATCCTTTCTTAGCGAGCACTTAGAAGCCAAGAGGAACATATGTGCCAAATTTCACATATTTGTAGGCTTTACGGCGTGATCGTGGTGTGAGTGGTTTTCACTTATATGTGAGTGTGTGTGTGTGTGTGTGTGTGTGTAGCATATACATATGTGTGTGTGTGTGTGTGTGTGTGTGTGTATGTGTATATTTATATCTATCTATCTATCATATATACACACATATGTGTATGTATGTATGTATGTATGTATATATATATATATATATATATATATATATATATATATATATATATATATATAAACACACACACACATACTTTGTGAATTAAAAATTCTTTCAGCTCTTCTAATATTTACTCTCTGACTTTCAATTTATTTGGAGAAATATATACAAGTGCTGCTTCTAGGGAAATTTGAACAATTTACAATACAGAATTAAGTTCATTTGGCTTTATACCTGTGGAAATTTATAAATGCTCAAGACATTGGAAATATGATCAAAGAGTTCAGAATCCATATCTTCAAGAATCGCCAGCAGGTTCTTTTGTCTTCCACATCTGTAGTTTGGGATGTTCTCCTGTCCTGTAGACAGCACATCCATCATGGCCTCATATGTCATTCTTGCACTGAAAAAGTTCTGATAGATGTTGTAGCCCAGGGTGATGTTGGGTAAGAGCCTTGAATTCTGGTTGACTTCACGAATAGCCAACAAGAAGGGCAGAATGTGGTAGAAGTTGTTCTCACTGCAACATAAGAAATTTCATTATCTTCAGTTTGGATTTTCATGAAAGCATGTCATATTTACCGTAGCTTTATATCTGTATAGTGCAATGGCAAAAAGATAATGAGCTACTATACTTTGAACTATGATGCTGGAAAAGATTCCTGCAAGTCCCTTGGACTGCAAGGCAAACAAACAAGTCAGTCCTAGAGGAGATCAACCCTGACTGCTCTTTAGAAGACCAGATCCTGAAGATGAAATTCAAATACTTTGGCCACCTAATGAGTAGGAAGCACTCACTGGAGAGAAGCTTAATGCTGGGAATGATTGAAGGCAAAAGAAGAAGGGGATGACAGAGAACGAGGTGGCTGGATGGAGTCACTGAAGCAGTAGACGTGAGCTTAAATGGACTCCAGAGGATGATAGAGGACAGGAAGGCCTGCAGGAACATTGTTAATGGGGTTGCAATGGGCTGGACACAACTTCACAGCAATAACATTCATGGCTTTAGATTTATTGTCCTATATTCTACAGTTAAGTACAGTTAATGGGATTCCTCTGTAACTAAACATTAACTTATCTCAAAAAGGCTCTCCGCTCCTTGAATTTGGTTTTTAAAAAGTCAACCCTGACTGCTCTTTAGAAGACCAGATCCTGAAGATGAAACTCAAATACTTTGGCCACCTAATGAGAAGAAAGGACTCATTGGAGAAGAGCCTAATGCTGGGAATGATTGAGGGCAAAACAAGAAGGGGACAGCAGAGAATGAGGTGCCTGGACGGAATCACTGAAGCAGTAGGTATCAGCTTAAATGGACTCTGGGGGATGGTAGAGGACAGAAAGGCTTGGAGGAACATTGTCCATAGGGTCTCAATAGGCTGGACATGACTTTGCAACTAACAACAACATTCATGGCTTTAGAGTTATTTTCCTATATTCTACAGTTAGCTACACTTTTTAAAAAAAATTAGATTTATATGCCGCCCTTCACCGGAGACTCAGGGCGGCTTACAAGGCGTTAAGCAATAGCCTTCATACTTTTGTATATTTTTTATACAAAGTCAGCTTATTGCCCCCACAAACTGGGTCCTCAATTTACCTACCTTAGAAAGAATGGAAGGCTGAGTCAACCCTGAGCCTCGAACTGGTGTAATTGCAGACAGCTGGATGTTAATAACAGGCTATTCAGCTGGTTGAGCTATCTGAGGCTCCTGAATCCAGTTAATGGGATTCCTTTGCAACTAAAGATTAACTTATCACGTAAAGCCTCTCCCCTCCTTGAATTTGGTTTTTAAAAGGTATCCCTTTTATTTAAACCAAAAGGTACAGGGAAGCCACAAAAGTGGCAAAAGTGTTAAGGGGTTGAAAGAAAGAGTGGAGAGGGTGGTAGGAATCATAGAGTGGAAATCGCCCAAACCTTTTTAGAAACACAAAGCCCATGTTGCACAAACCCCAAAACTTCAAAAACATAGAACCATATAAGAATCCCTCCTCTTATCCAGTTTGTTGTTCAGCTGACCCAGAAACAAACTGCTGAATGTCACTTCGCTTCTTGGCTTATCAAGCTGCTTCTTGGCTTATCAATTTAAAGTGACAGCATCTTTTTTTTCCCCCTTCTTCTTTGCTAAGTCATCTCCTGGCTGAGAAATGAGTCCTGATTTTTTCCTTCTAGCATATCAGTTGGGAGGTTTCTTGGCTTTTCAATGTAAAGTGACGATGTCTTGTTTTTTCCCCCCTCTTCTTTGTCAAGTGAGCTCTGATTTTTTCCTTCTAGCCGATCAACTGGGAGTCGAATAGATTGGTGGTGGGGCCAGGAAGAGGTGGCATTTACCGGTTCTCTGAACTACTCAAAATTTTCACTACCGGTTCGCAAGAACCGGGGAGAACCGGTAGCAACCCACAACTGTGACAAATAGATTTAAGGAATTAGATCTGATAGACAGCGTGCCTGAAGAACTATGGACGGAAGTTCGCAACATTGTACAAGAAATAGCAACTAAAACCATCCCAAAGAAAAAGCAATGCAAGAAAGCAAAATGGCTGTCTGAGGAAGCTTTACAAATATCTGAGGAAAGAAGGGAAGCGAAAGGCAAGGGAGAAAGAGAAAGAAACACCCAACTGAATGCAGAATTCCAGAGAATATCTAGAAGAGATAAGAGTGCCTTCTTAAATGAATAGTGCAAAGGAATAGATGAAAACAAAAGAATCTGGAGGACCAGAGATCTCTTCAAGAAAATTGGAGATGTGAAGGAAACATTTCATGCAAAGATGGGCATGATAAAGGACCAAAATGGCAGGGACCTAACAAAGGCAGAAGAGATTAAGATGAGGTGCAAAATTACACAGAAGAACTATATAAGATCCTTTTCTTCCCAGTCCTCAAGAATGCTAATAAGGGATGCTACCAAATGTACATATATAGGTTGTCATCATATGATATGATTTCTTCCTGTTCTATCACCCTGAAGAGGACTAACAGTTGGGAACCAAGTGCTAGGATAGCAAGTGGTATTACCTATCTGAAGATGGATATCTCTTTAACAAGCCTTCTTTAGACCTAGAGATTTGCTGCAAAATATTCATGGCTTCCATAAGAAAGGCTGAGCACCAAAGAATTGAGGCCTTTGAACTATGGTGCTGAAGAAGACTCCTGTGAGTCCCTTGGACTGCAAGATTATCAAATGGTCAGTTCTAGAGGAGATCAACCCTGACTGCTCTTTAGAAGGCCAGATCCTGAAGATGAAACTCAAATACTTTGGCCACCTAATGAGAAGGAAGGACTCACTGGAGAAGAGCCTAACGCTGGGAAAGATTGAGGGCAAAAGAAGAAGGGGACAGCAGAGAATGAGGTGGCTGGATGGAGTCACTGAAGCACTTGGCATGAGCTTAAATAGACTCTGGGGGATGGAAGAGGAAAGGATGGCAATGGGCTGGACATGACTTTGCAACTAACAACAACAACATTCATGGCTTTAGAGTTATTGTCCTATATTCTACAGTTAACAACACTTAATAGGATTTCTCTGCGACTAAACATTAACTTATCACATAAAGTCTCTCCCTTCCTTGAATTTGGTTTTTAAAAAGTATCACTTTTATTTAAACCATAAGGAAACCACAAAAGTGGCAAAAGTGTTAAAAGGTGGAAAGAAAGAGTGGAGAGGGTGGTAAGAATTATAGAGTAAATGTAAGGAAGGGGAAGAAACGTTGGGGAGAAAATACCAGAGATCTCACTCTGGTCTAAGGTATCATTCAATCACTTTATTGAGAGTTACTGTTTAACTATTGTTAATAAATAAATAAAGTAGATATGAATAAATAAGTTGCTGACTCTCCACAGTCCCAAGGTAGTCATTTTGAAAGCAGGCAGAACCCATTCAGGCAAGATTCATTGAACTTAAAAAGAAACTTTGCCAACTCAGGTTTTACAAAATCATCAGGTTCCCCAGCAGTCTTTCCTCTAAAGCAAATTGGGATGAGAAATAATGACTTGCCTTTCTCAACGTGAGGAACAGGGGAAAGGAAATCATTCTTAGAAAAGACGTTGGTGGTATGTGGTTGGAAAAGATGACGCAGGAATATATTGATTTAAAACCAGAACTATTCCTGTTGGGGATTCTATCAGAAGCTTATAGTAAAGAAAATGTATACTTGATCATTCATGTAATAACTGCAGCTAGATTTGTACCATGTTTCCCCAAAAATAAGGCTGTCTCTTATATTTTTTTAACCCTGAAATAAGTGCTTGGCCTTATTGCCATGCGTTCAAAAGCCCAGTTGGGCTTATTATCAGGGGATGTCTTATTTTGGGGAAAACAGGGTTTTTGCACAAAATTTTGAAAAGTGAAGAGATCCCCATGGATGAAAACATTATTAAAAAAATATTAGAATGTGCAGAAATGAATAGATTAACACTTGCAATCAAAGGAAAGGAAGAATCTCATTATTACAATATATGGGAGTTATTCTATCAATGGTTGGAGAATAAACATTAAAGCGATGTATTATAAAGACAAATAAATTAAGAAGAGAAATGTTATAAATGTATATATAAAGAAAAGACATTGGAGCAGGTAAAATCAATCACCAGAATCCTTGGACGAGTTGGAGACATTGGAGCACAATTACCTTATCAGTTGGTGGGTTGGAGGCTTGGAGAATGAAAATGGGTACAATCGAGCTGCAATTCCAGACATTATTCCCGTAATCCAGTAGTCTCCTGGCTTGTAGTAATGGAACCACTCCTTTTCTTCTATTATCACCTGAAATGGACATTTCATCAGAGTACTGGCACAGGGAATTTGAGACAGAAACTGAAGCAGAAAAAGCTGTATATGCAGTGGCAGCAACATTTGACACACAGAATACTGCAGGAGATCCTTCCTAGAGTTCTTTCTTCAGCACAGAGTTAAATCTCAGAGATCACAAAAAGACCACAACTACAGTAAAGAAGGTCCAGTTTGCCCCCAGATTTGGAAGAGCTATCTGCAATTTCAGACTGCTACAGTATTTGCCCAGCTTTACCCCAAACTCTGATCTCATCACAGGAGGCTGTTACAAATCAGATTACCACATGCTGTCTATCCCATTTGTTGTCACATAGATTGGCCACTAATTGTGGTGGTGGAAATCCCATAAACCTTGTTCAAAGGAGAATAAATAATCATGATTTTAATAATTAGAAGGGGAATTGGGAAGGAAACTTGGCCATAAAAATGTGCCATTGGAGAAAAGTGTTTTGTTTGACTCAGGAGAATAATCCTAATTTGAGAGTCAAGAAAGGAACAATTCAGGGAAGTTTGATTGTTTTTTGTCTCCAAATTGATTCTTGAGATTGTAAAGATTAAAATGTGGGAAAACAGCTCAACGCTCTTGAGCTAGGCAGTGGGCCATTATAATTCCTGCTTATTTTGTCTGGTGTGGATGAGGCCATTTTATTATTTATTTATTTATTTATTATTGCAATTTATATGATGCCATTCTCCTGAGGACTCAGGGCGGCTTACAAAAACAACAATATCCAATACAAATCACAATAAAATTAAAATCAATAACCCAATTAAAACAGTTTAAAATTATAACAATGTACACCCAAAACGGATCAGTTAGCTGATGAAAGAGCCACGTCTTCAGCTCACAATGGAAGAAAAGGAAGTTGGGGGCTGTCCTGAACTCGGTGGGCAAATCATTCCAGAGGGTTGTGGCTCCCACAGAGAACGCTCTCCTCCTGGTGGCCATCAGCTGGCATTGTCTGGCCCACAGCACCCTGAGGAGGCCCCTCTGTGAGAGCGCATGGGATGGTGGGAGAGCAGCTGGAGATGGTCCTGCAAGTACCCCAGGCCTAAGCCATGAAGGGCTTTATAGGTGAGCACCAGCACCTTGAAATGAATCTGGAATGCCACCAGCAGCCAGCGCAGCTCGCACAGGAGTGGTGTTACACGGGAGTATCGAGAGATCCCCGTAATTACTGACAGCAGGTTGAAATCTCCCACAACCAAAAGGTTGGGGAGTTCCACCGGCAGTTCAGCCAGGACATCTAGTAGTGCAGGCAGGGCTGAGGCCATGCAGCTGGGGGAGAGGTACATGACCAACAGCCCTGACTGAACCTCAGGGTCCCATTTCAAAAGAAGGGATTGACACCCGCCTATCTGAGGAACAGTGACGTCCCTAGGACTAAGACTTTCCATAATGACTACTGCCACACCTCCGCCCCTCCCCTGGAGTTGTGCCTGGTGTATTATACGGAAACCTGGGGGACATAAATCCAAAAGAGGGACACTACCATCCGGCCCCAACCAGGTCTCAGTGATACAAGCCAGGTCTGCATCCTCCTCGTCAATAAGATCTCGCACGAAGAGGGCCTTATTCACCACGGACCTGATATTCAAGTATCAGGGCTCTGCACTCCATCACTGCCAGGAGAGCAGGATGAACTGAGTGGGTAGGAGAGTGCCATCATTGATCTGTCCTCCCCCTTCAAAGACCCACAAAAACACAGCCAGCCGAGGGTTAACAATCACTTGGCACACTCCACAGTTCTTATCTCAACCTTGGCAGCGTTATGCACACCGTCTGCCAAGGACTTTATTAGGTTACACAAACAAGAAAATCACCTACGTAGCTTTGCCGTTCATCTAGCTTCCAAGACTACGAGGTTGCTATGTTTGTTTAGCTTTGTTCGTCACAACTTCTTGACCCACTGGCCTGTCTTATATAGATAGGCTTCTGGGTGTGGTCCAGTGACTCACTGATCCTATGACTCCAATCAGTGACTCAGATCTATTTCCTCATACGCCGCAGCTGCAGTAATCTTTTCTCTCGTCTTCTTTGGCGTGCGTCCAGGAATGACGTCTCTTCCTCACTCTCATCTGAGACACCTGTTTCCCCACTACTTGGCTCTCTTTCAGCTGGCACCTGAGACGGTGCCAGAGGGGGGGGGCTGGGAGATCTGGCTGGCTCCTCTTCCTCCTGCTCAGAGCTTCCTTCCTCCAATGGGATAGGCTCAGAGGACGGGGCCACAACAATCATGGAGAATTGGTGTAATGTGGGTGTATCTAGGTGCACCCACGATAGCTCACGCAGCTGCATTCTGGACCAACTGTAGTCTCCGAACACTCTTCAAGGGTAGCCCCATGTACAGGGCATTGCAATAATCTAACCATGAGGTGACAAGGGCATGAGTGACTGTGAGGAGAGCATCCTGATCTAAGTAAGGTTGCAATTGGTGCACCAGGTGAACTTGGGCAAAGGTTCCCCTAGCCACAGCTGCTAGATGTTGCTCTAATCTTAGCTGTGAGTCTAGGAGGACACCCAAATTGCAAACCCGTTCTGAGGAGGACAATTTCTCCCCTCCCCCCCCCCCCCCCCCGCAGAACCAGGATGGACAATCGACATAGTCTTTAGGAGGCAATACCCACAGCCACTCCATTTTATCTGGGTTAAATCTGACACGTTAACAATGGCCTATTACTGACTTCTTCACGATAGCAATCACGATAGCAGACTTCACAGTGCTTTTATAGCCCTGTCTAAGCAGTTGGACAGCATATTGACCCCAACAATCTGGGTCCTCATTTTACCGACCTCGGAAGGACAGAAGGCTGAGTCAACCTTGAGCAGGTGAGAATTGAACTTCCAAATTCCAGGCAGCCAGCAGGCAGCAGAAATAATCTGCAATACTGCATTCTAACCACTGTGCCTCCTCCTCCTCCTGATGTGATGACATTTGCTGTCTCTTAGGCAAGGTATCTAGTAGGGAACCAAGAGATGATGCTATATGAGCACAATACCACAATGGTGTAAGGTGAAGGGCTAAACAAAATTTAGGACATGAGCCCAGGGCTATTGCTATATGATCTACAGATATGAGTTTTTCTGCTAAGCTACAAAACCATTTGATGGAGTGTAAATTAATAAATAAATTAGTCATATATATATATTGCCTGGACAATCAGTTGCTTCAAGGATGAAGCTCTGATTCCAAAGGTCTAGTGTCCAAAGTATGGACTCCAAAGATATGGGCCAGCTGTGCAGTGGTGGGATACAAAAAAAATTACTACTGGTTCTGTGAGCATGGCTTGGTGGACATTG
The DNA here is from genome assembly GCA_030761175.1 of Masticophis lateralis. Taxonomy (NCBI): domain Eukaryota; kingdom Metazoa; phylum Chordata; class Lepidosauria; order Squamata; family Colubridae; genus Masticophis; species Masticophis lateralis. The sequence goes on from JAUDYJ010000002.1 coordinate 25,650,467, forward strand.
CAGGGGAAGGATACTGCAAAATCCCCATTCCCACCCCACTCCAGGGGAAGGATACTGCAGAATCCCCATTTCCTCCTGATCAGCTGGGACTTGATCTGTCCCCCTCTACATACACCCACAAAAACACAGCCAGTCGAGGGTTAAAGAAGCACTTGGCACACACCACAGTTCTTATCTCCAACTTGGCAGTGATATGCACACCGTCTGCCAAGTGCTTTAATTGTTCACAGAAAGAAAATCACATACGTAGCTTTGCCAAAATCCATTCTTTTAGCAGCGTCAGGCTGCTTCAGGCTTCAGACTACCAGATTGAGTTATTGTTCATCACAGGGATCATTGACCACCACCCTCTCTTATATAGTCTCTGGGGTGTGGTCCAGTGACTCATTGGTCCTGTGACTCAAGGCCAGTGACTCAGGTCTATTCCCTCGCACGCCTCCTCAGCTGCTGCAAGCGCTTATCTCGCCTTCGTTGACGTGCGTCCAGGAATGACGTCTCTCCCTCACTCTCATCTGAGACACCTGTTTTCCCACTACTTTGCTCTCTTTCAGCTGGCACCTGAGACGGTGCCGGGGGGGGGGGGGCTGGGAGATCTGGCTGGCTCCTCTTCCTCATGCTCAGAGCTTCCTTCCTCCAATGGGATAGGCTCAGAGAACGGGGCCACAACACTATCCCCCACCGCAGGGCCCTTCCCCCGGGTCTGACGGTAGGGATGGGGTCGGGACGGGAACTGTTAGTGGAAAGCCCGCACCAGGTCAGGGGCCTGAACGGCAGACGCGTCCACCCAGGTGAAATCCTCGGCCCTGTACCCTTTCCAAGCGATGAGGTATTGGAAGCGCCCCTTCAGCCAACGGGAGTCCCGAATACTGTCCACCTCATACGTCGAGGCGTCGTCCTCGTCGGCTGCGGCTGGGGGGGGCAGGCGGCGGTGGGTGGCGGAGAAGGCTCGCGGGAGTCTCAGGGACCAGGAGGGACCGATGAAAAACGGGGTGGAGCCGCATGGAGCGGGGTAGAGTCAACTGGTCGGCCACCAGGTTGATGACCGCCTCGATAGGGAAGGGACCGATAAAGCGGTGGGCCAGTTTCCTCACCGGCCGGTCCGTGGGGAGGTGTTTCGTGGACAGCCACACCCGATCTCCAACTTCCTGGTGTCGCCCGGCGGGCATGATCAGCGAACCGTTTATAATCCTCTTTTGCCCGGATCAGCTGCCGCCGCACCAGTTGCTGCACCGCCTGCAGCTCCGAGAGGAAGTCCTGGGTCTCAGGAACAGAGGAGTCCATGATGGTCAACGGAAAAAACCGTGGATGGTACCCGACGTTGGCATGGAACGGTGTCATCTGGGTGGAGGTATGTTGGGAGTTGTTAAAAGCGAACTCTGCCAGGGGAAGGTACTCGGCCCAGTTGTCCTGCTGCTGGTTGACAAAACAGCGGAGGTACTGCTCCAGTATGCCAATGACCTTCTCCGTGCCCCCATCAGTCTCATAGAATGCACAGAAATTTACACTGGAGTGTTGGATTTAGCCATCAGTAACAGTCTGAATAGGGACGCGGTGGCTCAGTGGCTAAGATGCTGAGCTTGTCGATCGAAAGGTTGGCAGTTCAGCAGTTCAAATTCCTAGTGCCACATAATGGGGTGAGCTCCCGTTACTTGTCACAGCTTCTGCCAACCTAGCAGTTCGAAAGCACATAGAAAATGCAAGTAGAAAAATAGGGACCACCTTTGGTGGGAAGGCAAAAGTGTTCCATGCATCTTTGGCATTTAGTCATGTTGACCACATGACCATAGATACATCTTTGGACAGCGCTGGCTTTTTGGCTTTGAAATGGAGATAAGCACCACCCCCTAGAGTCAGGAACAACTAGCACATATGTGCAAGGGGAATCTTTACCTTTTAACAGTCTGAATGGTGTTTCTGTGTGCATGCCCCTTCTAAATTATGAATGTTCCTATGCACCTATCTGACCAGAATCAATGACAGAGTATAATATACTAGTTGGTGACCCATATAGTATTTAGGATTCATGTGAGTCACAGCTGATGGTGTGCAAAAGTGCCCTACTGCATCTACTTTAATACATAGGCTTAATTACATGGTGAGGGTTTGATCAGAAGGATGTGCTGACTCATCAATTCTTAGGGCTCCCTTAATTCAAAAGGAACTAGGAGAAGAGGAAAGAACACCAAGGGAGCCAGCACATTTCATGCAGGTGTTCTTTCCTGCATATGTTTCTCAGCAGCAGGAAAGGTCCTTAATAAATTGAAGCATAGCAATAGCACTTAGATTTATATACCACTTCACAGTGCTTTACAGCCCTCTCCAAGTGTTTACAAGTCAGCATATTACCCCCAACAATCTGGGTCATCATTTTACCCACCTTGGAAGGATGGAAGGCTGAGTCAACCTTGAGCATGGTAAGATTTGAACTGCCAAATTTTAGGCAGTGCACAGAAGTAGCCTGCAGTACTGCATTCTAACCGTTGTGCTATTGCGGCTCTGGCTTTTAACATTAAACTGGCACAAACTAGCAATATCTTCTCTTTTATCTTAGATCAGCTATGGTGTCATTAGCCACATTCCTGATCAAAATCATCATTTTCCTTTTTACTACCGGCACACATGAGAAAAGCACATGCGTGGAAGGCCCTGCTCATGCAGGGAAGTGGCACTTGCAAATGAAGCAAATGCTCACATCTGTGAACCAGTAGGGAAAGTGAGGAAATACCACCTCTGCTCAAAATGAAATTTGATATACAGAAGTGTGAGATAGTCCAAACAGCAGTTGCCCAGCATGTAATATTTAAGAGTGAATGAGAGAGAGAGATTACAGGGATAAGTCTTCCAAATTAATACTTCCTATGCTGGGTTGAGATGTTGTAATGGCAGAGATTCAGTGGTTCTAAAGCAACAAGCAATTTTTCCTATTGGTAAATTAAATCAGTTTCAGGATGTTCCAGCAATCCCTAGATGAGATTGAATCTGCAATATAAGCATTCCAAATATTTTTTAATTCTGCATTAGATTTTGGGTAACTCTGATCTGCACCTCTGGAAGAGAGCAAAATCAGTGTTAAGCATAAGCAAATTTCTATGGAGATTCTCAGTCATCCAAGTCATCGTTGTCCCAAAGGTGCTTTTTTCAAGAGGCAACTGGACTTTCTGGTTATTCTTTGAAAATGGGTATAGAATAGGTGGTATCTGGCTCAATAACAATAACTACAAGAGTCTTAGCGGATAATCAAATATGAGCTGCCCAAAAAGCCAACACAGTCCTAGTCTGCATTAATAGAAGGATATAATCTCATAAACTCATGTGAAGTGTTAGTACTAGTTTATGATGCTTTGGTAAGAACACACTAGGAATACTGCATCCAGTTTTGGTTGCCATGATATATAAAAAAAGATATTGAAACTCTAGAAAGAGTGCAAAGAAAAACAACAAGCATGATTGAGGGAGTGGAGGCTAAAACATATGAAGAATGATTGCAGGAACTGGGTATATCTAGTTTAATGAAAAGAAGGACTAGGGGAGACATGATAGCAGTGTTCCAATATCTAAGGGGCTGCCATGAAGAAGTGGGGGGTCAAACTACTCTTCAAAGTACCTGAAGGCAGGACAAGGAGCAATAGGTGGAATCAAGGAGAGAAGCACCAAATCAAGGAGAGAAGCAACTTAGAATTAAGGAGAAATTTCCTGACAGTTGGACCAATTAATCAGTAAAATGACTTGCCTCCAGATGTTGTAGATGCTTCAACACTGGAGGTTTTAAAAAAGAGATTGGACAGCGATTTGTCTGAAATGGTATAGGGTTTCCTGACCTAGAGCTGCGATTGTGAACCTATGGCACGTGATCAGTGATGGGATTCAGCCAGTTCTCACCTATTCGGGAGAACCAGTTGTCAACTTTCTAAGCAGTTCAGAGAACTGGTTGTTGGAATAAATCTTATTTCCCCCCCCCCCCCCCCCGCTTTACAGGGCTAATCCTGTAAGGAAGGCAGGAAGGAAACATTATGGTGTTGTTGCCAGCCTAATCTTTATTGCCCTGCTTACAGAAACTGCCTCTCTGGTTAGACGTTATTACATTGTAACAGCTAAAATGAAGCTCCCATCGACGTGAGTGATGTTGAGTTGGCAACGCCCACACAGTCACATGACCACCGAACCACGCCTACCCAGCGGATCATTAGGGCAGAGAACTGGTTGTTAAATTATTTGAATTCCACCACTGGGTGTCCTACTATTGCCATGTTCTTAACTTGCTCCTGTACAATAACTGGAGAATAGCTAAATAGCTGAAGAAACCTTGCTGCAGGGATTTGTCTGTGTGAATATATGTATTTTTATGCTGCACCCTGAGGCAAAATTAAAGAGGCTATTTCAAAACACTGCACGGAAGTGAGAACTTTGCTTACTGTTAAATTAAGAATCCTGCACAGAATCTTAGCTAGAGGCTCTTCTGAACCCCTGCAAACCTCCAGCATCCCACCCCTGCTTTCATATCATAAAATTGATTGAACGTCTGCTTTTTCCTCTTTGACACCAATCTGTCAACCAACTATTTGACCCATCAACTACTAGGTGGCTGATTAGTGCTGCTGAAGGTTTTTGTCTGGGGAGCTCTAGTTAGCAATTTCTAGACATGAGATAAGAGGGAAAACACCACTGCCACAACTGTTTAAACTCATCATTGGACTATCTGAGGGGGGTGGATGGAAATGCAATAGCAGTTGTGGGCATGTGGAAATCTCTTCCAGGAATAGCTAGAGGGAAAAGCAAAGCAGCAGTGTGAATGCAATCAATGAATAGCCCGTTAAATCATCCTTGGGCTAAGTGTGTATCAGGAAGATGCTGATATAAAATGTCTCCCCTGCCTTGAGGTCTTGGCTGGTTCCAAATTCTACACCAGCTGGACACATCTGAGAGAGAAGAACACCCCAATATGGGACAGGCCAAACTGCGTGATACACATCACTCACCTTGTTCCTCCCCAAGAAGTCACAAATGAGGAGGGGCCTTGTTGTTGATCTGGCATTCATCATCATCAGCTGAAGGCTTGGACTTCCAAAGATTTGTTGTATTCAAGCAGATTCAAAGATTTGTTTAAGCTTTGGAACAGTTTCTCCCCAATTCCTTTTTACAGCAGAGTGGCACCAAAGATAAACGCTGAAATGGAAGTATATGAGCTACATCTTTATTAAGGGTATAGATTTACAATGCAGAATTGTTTGCTGTAATTCTAGGAAACCAAATAATGAGTTCCTAAATTTTCTACAAATTAGGAGTGAGGCCAAATTATGAAAGACAAGGGTTTTTTTTGTTTCTCATGCAAAGAGATGACCTGTCATATGCCTTAATTAATTAATTAATTTGAATACCACCCATTTCACTATCAAGAAGCTCTAGGCCAGGGATGGCTAACCTTTTTGCCGTCGCATGCCAAAAGCGGGGGGAGTGCAGGGAAGTCACCCACGTGCATGCCCATGCCTATAATTCAATGTGCCCTGCCCCCGCTTTTAGCATGTGATGGCACAGTGGGCCCAGTAGGCCTGTTCTTCCCCCACCCCAGGCTCCAGAGGCTTTCTAGAAGCCTGGGGAGAGCAAAAATGGCCTTCTCCACCACCACCACCCTGGAGGTCCTCCAGAGGATTGAAACAGCCAATTTCCCAACTTCCAATGGGACCAGAAGGCCCAGAAATCATCTGGCCGGCGCACACATGCGCATTGGGGCTGAGCTACGGCAACACTCACCTGCCCACTGATATGGCTCTGTGTGCCACCTATGGCACCCATGCCATATGTTCACCATCACGGCTCTAGGTCCATGATGGTGAACTTATGGACATGTGCCACAGGTGGCACATGAAGCCACGTTGCCTGGCACGCGCGATGTTGGCCATTCCTCTTCCAGGTTCACAACCTGAAGCTCAGATTAGCTGGCCAGTGTACATGCGTGTACCCCACCCACCCTGCCCCGCCCCTTCCAGGAGTCCCCACGTAATCCGATTTGGATGCAGGTAGGTGCAGGGCACGCACGGAGGGTCATGGAAGGTGAAAAATGGGCCTACCAGACATTTGGCCTGTTTCTGGTCTTCAGAGGGCCTCTGGATCCTGGAGAGACTGTTTTCGCCCTCCCAGAGGCTCAAGGAAAGTCTGTGGAGCTTGGGGAAGGCAAAAATACCCTCCCATGATGCAGGAGACTGACTAGATCATGCCCACCATGGCCACACCCACCCAGCAACTGGCCAGAGAACGCCTTGCTAAAATTTTTGAAGTCCATCCCTGGATAGAAGGTGATATATTATATAGGCATTTCTGAGTGCGGGAATCAGATCTTTGCAGAAATTAGTACAGCAGAAAATTAAATCAATCCTTTAAGAAAAGACCAGGTAGTGTGACAGTGAGACAACCTAAAATAAATCTTTAAAGTTTTGTTTACACACTACAAGATTGTGGGATTTGTGGGTTGCTTGTGTGGTGGCGCAGTGGTTAGAGTGCAGTACTGCAGATTACTTCAGTTGACTGCTAGCTGCAGTTCAGCAGTTTGAATCTCACTAGCTCAAGGTTGACTCAGCCTTCCATCCTTCCAAGGTGGGTAAAATGAGGACCCAGGTAGTTGGGGGCAATATGCTGACTCTGTAAATTGCTTAGAGAGGGCTGTAAAAAGCACTATGAAGTGGTATATAAGTCTAAGTGCTATTGATATTGCTATTTCAGATGCAGCCCATTGTGAAAAATGCCCCAGGTGTTCAGTATTCCCAATATGAAGCAAAATAAATATTTCCTTAAAGTTATAATTTTCCTATCTTATAAAGAAATACTGGGTATCATCCTGACTTTCTTTGTCATTGCTTTATCCATAATGACTGCAGTAGTGAGTTTCAAATCCCAGTGCTACGGGTTCGCTATCGGTAGCGCGCAGGCGCACAAGAGCACTTTGAGAGTGTCTGGCATTTCTGTGCATGTGCTGAAGCTTCTGCACATGCGCAGAGCATTTTTTATTACCTCTGGGTGGATGGGTGGAGCCTTCCACTGCTACCACTACTGGTTGGGACGAACCGGGGTGAACCGGGAGCAACCCACCACTGAACTACTGCCTTTATCCTGGGAATCTTCATTAAATACCGAGAAACTCCCATAGATTAAGTCAACAATTGTGCATTCAACTACATCCTCCTGGTTTCACTCCTGCTTTCTTTCTTGACCTCTGTTCTATTCATCGCCTGGCAAATAGATGGGTAAGAAATGGAGGTAGTGACAGATTTTATTTTCCTGGTCTCCAAGATCACTGCAGATGGGGACTGCAGCCAAGAAATTAAAAAACGCTTGATCCTGGGGAGGAAAGCTATGGCAAATCTAGACAGCATACTAAAAAGCAGAGACATAACCCTGCCAACAAAAGTGCATATAGCCAAGGCTATGGTTTTCCCACTTGCAATGTATGGCTGTGAAAGTTGTATCATAAGGAAGGCTGAGGGCCAAAGAATGGAGGCCTTTGAACTATGGTGCTGGAGAAGACTCCTGCGAGTCCCTGGGACTGCAAGGTGATCAAACTGGTCAGTCCTAGAGGAGATCAACCCTGACTGCTCTTTAGAAGGCCAGATCCTGAAGATGAAACTCAAATACTTTGGTCACCTAATGAGAAGGAAGGACTCACTGGAGAAGAGCCTAATGCTGGGAAAGAATGAGGGCAAAAGAAGAAGGGGACAACAGAGAATGAGGTGGCTGGATGGAGTCACTGAAGCAGTAGGCATGAGCTTAAATGGACTCCAGAGAATGGTAGAGGACAGGAAGGCCTGGAGGAATGTTGTGCATGCAGTTGTGATGGGTCGGACATGACTTTGCAACTAACAACAACAACAACAATTCTATTCATCGGTTGCCCCATGAAAATGACCTGATTCCTTCAACAAACCATTTTCAGTGTTGCTTTTTCAGTTGCTCTGTCTTCCTTGCTGGCCGAGACTGTAATGGCGGTGGTAATCTTCCAAAGTACAGAGTCTAACACAATATGAGACTGAAAGTCCATTGTAATAATAACTGTGTGAATGATTTCTGTCAAGCCATGCATGGTTTTCTATCAGTTTGTGGGGACACCTGTCTTCAAACCTGGTGGGAGCCTCATAGCACAGAGCTCACAGATGGATTCTGTCAGGAGCCACAGTTGCAAAGGTGGGTTTCAGCAGGTTCTGACCAGTTCTGGAGAACTGGTAGCAGAAATTTTGAGTAGTTCAGAGAATCAGTAAATATTACCTCTGACTGGCCCCGCCCCATGTCTTCTCTGCCTTCCAAGTCCCAGCTGATCAGAAGGAAATGGGGATTCTGCAGTATCCTTCCCCTGGAGTGGGGTGGGAATGGGGATTTTGCAGTATCCTTCCCCTGCCATGCCCACCAAGACATGCCCACAGAAGCAGTGGTATTTTTTTTTTTTTGAATCCCACCACTGCACAGATGGCCCATATCTTTGGAGTCCATACTTTGGAGACTAATCTTTGGCATCAAGAGCTTCAGATTCATGTTCATCCTTGAAACTACTGATTGTCCAGGCCATAGATATATAACTAATTTATTTATTAATTTACACTCCATCAAATGGTTTTGGAGGATGCAATGGAGAGAGGTCTCAGGAACTCAGATTGCGTGATTTCTCAAGCAGCACATGGGGGCGCTTGTACGAAAGCTGAACATTAGCGCAGATAGCAGGCGTGCAGGCAAAGTGCACAAAGCGTGTACTTGTTCAGCACTCGGTGAGTAAAAAGTTCACCACCATTGTCATATAGCAATGACCCTGGGCTCAGGTCCTCAAATATTGTTTAGCTCTTCACCTTCAGCTATTGTGGCATTGTACTCAAATAGCATCATCTCTTGGTTCCCTGCTAGATACCTTATGTAAGAGCCAGCAAATGTCATCATATCAGGAGGAGGAGGAGGAGGCACAGTGGTTAGAATGCAGTATTGCAGGCTTTTTCTGCTGCCTGCTGGCTGCCTGAAATTTGGTAATTTGATGTTCACCAGCTCAAGGTTGACTCAGCCATCCATTCTTCCAAGGTCGGTAAAATGAGGACCCAGATTGTTGAGGGTAATAGGCTGACTCCGTAAACTGCTTAGAGAGGGCTGTAAAAGCACTGTGAAGTGTTATAGAAGTCTGCTATTGCTATCGTGAAGAAGTCAGCAATGGGCCATTGTTTCAGATTAATGCCCCAGGGAATTTTGACAAGATCTTCTTTGTAACCATGAAAACTGATACTCTCTTCTACATTTTGAAAGATACAAGACATTTAAAAGAGGGCTCCAATAGCAATAGCACTTAGACTTATATACCACTTCATAGTGCTTTACAGCCCTCTACAAGCAGTTTACAGAGTCAGCATATTACCCCCAACAATCTGGGTCCTCATTTTACCGACCTCGGATGGATGGAAAGCTGAGTCAACCTTGAGCCTGCTGAGATTCGATCTGCCAAACTGCTGGCAGCCGGTGATCAGCAGAAGTAGCCTGCGGTACTGCACTTAACCACTGCATCACCTCGGCTCATCATCAACAACAATCGGTTGTTCAATATGTCATGATCTGGAGTTAACCATTCTGGAGTATCTAACCTTCACTGAAGAAGATGGCCCCATCCTCACCAGACAAAATAAGAAGGAATTATACAGGCCCACTGCCTAGTTCAAGGGTCTTGAACTGTTTTTCCACATTTTAATCTTTACAATCTCAAGAATAAGTTTGGAGACTAAAAAACAATCAAACTTCCCTGAATTGTTCCTTTCTCGACTCTCAAATTAGGATTATTCTCCTGAGTCAAACAAAACTTTTTCTCTAACCGCACACTTTTATGGGCAAGGCTCATTCCCAATTCCCCTTCTAATTATTAAAATCATGGTTATTTATTCTCCTTTGAACAAGGTTTATGGGATTTCCACCACCACAATTAGTGGCCAATCAATGCGACAACAAATGGCATAGACAGCATGTCTGACTTGTAACAGCCTCCTGCGATGAGATCAGAGTTTGGGGTAAAGCTGGGCAAATACTCTAGCAGTCTGAAATTGCAGATAGCTCTTCCAAATCTGGGGGCAAACTGGACCTTCTTCACTGTAATTGTGATCTTTTTGTGATCTCTGAGATTTAGCTCTGTGCTGAAGAAAGAACTCTAGGAAGGATCTCCTGCAGTATACTGTATGTCAAATGTTGCTACAGCTGCATATACAGCTTTTTCTGCTTCAGTTTCTGTCTCAAATTCCCTGTGCCAGTATGCTGGTGAAATGTCCATTTAAGGTGATCATAGAAGAAAAGGAGTGGTTCCATTACTACAAACCAGGAGACTACTGGATTACGGGAATAATGTCTGAAATCATAGCTGTATTGTACCAATTTTCGTTCTCCAAGCCTCCAACCCACCAACTGAAAAGGTAATTGTGCTCCAGTGTCTATTATATTTTGTATTGTATTGTATTGTATTGTATTGTATTGTATTGTATTGTATTGTATTGTATTGTATTGTATTGTATTGTATTGTATTATAATATTATATTATATTAGTCTTTGGTTATTCGGGTGTTCTCCCACATAAAATTGGATGCACCAAGACAAATAACAACCCAAATAACCAAAGACCTATATATAAACACCCGCAAAAACCTCAGAAAACAAACAAACATATATATATAGTTAAGAACAATCTCTGACCTCCCAACCTTCCGGCGGGCTTTAAAAACCCATCTTTTTCAGCTTGCTGGCTTAGCCTGATTCCTACAAATATTTTATCATTAGAGTTTTATTTTAAATCAATTTAGTTTTAATCTATGGCCATTTGTATTGTGATTTTATGAAATTTTAACTTTTGTATGCTTGTTTTTTAATTGGCTGTGCACCGCCCTGAGTCCGTAAGGAGAAGGGCGGTATATAAATCTAAAGAAAGAAAGAAAGAAAGAAAGAAAGAAAGAAAGAAAGAAAGAAAGAAAGAAAGAAAGAAAGAAAGAAAGAAAGAAAGATATATATATATATATATATATGTGTGTGTGTGTGTGTGTGTGTGTGTGTGTGTGTGTGTGTGTGGTTTTCAGAATATAAGACACACACACACCCCGCTAGGTCTCTAGGACTAAAGAAGGCTTGCTAAAGAAATATCCATCTTCAGATAGATAATACCACTTGCTAACCTAGCACTTGGATCCCAACTGTTAGTCCTCTTCAGGGTGATATAACAGGAAGAAATCATATCATATGATCACAACCTATACATGTACATTTGGTAGCATCCCTTATTAGCATTCTTAAGGACTGGGAAGAAATGGAACTTGTATAGTTCTTCTGTTTAATTTTACCACCTCTTCTTAATCTCTTCTGCCTTTGTTAGGTCCCTGACATTTTGGTCCTTTATCATGCCCATCTTTGCATGAAACGTTTTCTTCATATCTCCAATTTTTTTTGAAGAGATCTCTGGTCCTCCCTATTCTATTGTTTTCTTCTATTTCTTTGCACTGTTCATTTAAGAAGGTATTCTTATCTCTTCTCAGTATATCTCTCAGTGTATATCCAGCTATTCTCTGGAATTCTGCATTCAACCTGAGTGGTATGATTTTAAGTACATTTTATGGATAGTTGTGAATTGATACAAGAGATATATTAGCTTTGTAAATAGATAAGTAAATAGAATAAATGCTTTGGTTTTGCAAAAAAAATTATTTTAAGCAGATTGAAACAGTTACAATAGTAAGAAACTTTCACACTTTCTTTTTGAGTAGAAGAAGGCGTGGAGGTTTCTTACTATTGTAACCATTTTCCTTACCTGACTACTGAACTATAAGAATAATTTTCCTCATTTTCTCCTCCCAAGTCATAATGTGGAGAAAATGATAGACAGAATTAGTTCTGGTGATTTTGATAGGATTTCTTTGATTGTGACATAACAAGCTTGCTATCTCTCTCTGACATTTCTTTTGGCAGGAAGCTCCTAGTAGTGTCTATGGTACTGTTCTTCTTATAGAAATTTCAAACATGTCTATCACTTGCAAAGTGCAAATAAATTGAATAATTTAATTGAAATGTCAACCCGCAAAGCATCCCTAGCCTGCGCTTGAGTTGCCATAGGCAAGGGGGATGGGAAATGGACAAAACAGCAGGGCAGCCAAAGACAGATGCACATTCCAGACTTATCTCTCTCAAGGCGGTATCCCAGGGTTACCACAGCTGTTGGAGAGGAGTGATCTCTACAGCCCGCAAAATTGCTTCGTTGGCGAATGTGATTGATGACACACCCTGGGGGGAGGGAGGAAACAGGTTCATGATTGGGGTGCAAATTATGTGGGGTCAGAGTTGGCTTCACTTGGGAATGTGGCGACATGAAGCTCCTAATACATAACTGGATTTCTTTTGAAGCTTGGCTCAAGGTTCATGATTTAATTAGGGCATCTGTCAGATTCCTGACATGAATAATGAGAAGTTGGTTATCTTTTTGGCATTGCATTATATAGATATAAAGCTACAGTAAATATGATATGCTTTCATGAAAATCCAAACTGAAAATTTATTTCAGTTCTTTATTGGAATTTGTCAAAGAAAAATGAGAACAAGAATAAGAGAATAAAAATACAATGACAGGGATGGTAGCAGTTGTGAAATTCAATTTTTTTTACTACCAGTTCTGTGGGCGTGGCTTGGTGGGCATGGTGTGGCTTGGTCGGTCTGGCAGGGGAAGGATACTGCAAAATCCCCATTCCCACACCACTCCTGGGGCCAGCATTTGCCAGTTCTCCAAACTACTCAAAATTTCCACTACTGGTTCTCCAGAACCTGTCAGAACCTGCTGAATTTTACCCCTGGACGATAGACACATTAGTGCACTTATGTATGCTCCCTCTACTGACCACTTAAGTATGAAGTAAGATCCATGGAAGTCAATTTGTGCCTGAAATTGTGAAAATTTGCAGCCAAGACAACTGAATCAGGTAGGGCATTCCAGACTTTGACAAGTCTATTAAAGAAATCATATTTTTACAGTAAAGTTTAGAATGATTTACATGGAGTTTAAAGCAGTTGTTTGCGGACATATTATTGCAATTAAAACAGAAAAAGTCATTTACAGTAAAACAATATTATGTATAATTTTGTATTCAATACCTAGGCCTGACCGCAAGCGATATAGCTTTAAATTATCCAAACCGAGAATTTTGAGCCTAGTAGCATGTGTACAGATGAGTGCAAGACTTTTCTCGTGAAGTACCGTATTTTCCGGCATATAAGACGACTGGGGGTATAAGACGACCCTCCTCAGAGCCATTTAAGGCTCGTCAGAGCCTTTCGGGCTGGTCTGCCTGGTTACAGGAGAATGAGACCCGGCATATAAGATGACCCCCGACTTTTGAGAAGATTTTTGTGTGTTAGAAAGTAGTCTTATACGCAGGAAAATACAGTACTTCTGAACCCACTCAATTGTACTGATGTCAGATATATGGTGGGGATTCCAAACAGTTGAACAATACTCTTAGATTGGTCTGGCATAAGTTTTATAAGCTCTAATGAGCAATACAATGTTTCCAGAAAAAAAAGCTTCACCAAATTAACCTTACAACTCTTAATGCTTTTTTAGCAATGCTGTTACAGTGAGCTTTGGAGGATAGATCATCAGAGTTAAGTACACCTAGGTCCTTAACAAGGTGAGGGTCGTCTGCTAGATCAGGGATCCCCAAACTTTTGGACCTCAGGGACCACTAAATTCATAATTTTAAATCCCGCGGACCGCTAATATGATCTGCCTAATGTTGTGGCTCCATTACCTGAGCCTGTGTTATCGGCAGGAGAGGACTCCGAGAGTGAAGGAGAGGAGTTGGCAAGGCCTCCCTCTCCAGGACCCTCCTCTCTGGCAATGCCTTCGGTGTCCTCTAAAGGCCAAGAGATAGGCCTGGGGCCAAGCACGTCCACACAGCCACAGGTGGACAGTAATGGAGAAGAAGAGTCTTGGCTGGACCCTCGACAGCGTTGCAGAGATAAGCGCGAGCAGCAGAGGAAGAGGCGTGCCAGTGATTAGGCTGAGTCACTGGACCACATCCCACAGGGTATAAAAGAGGGTGTGGTGGCCAGTCCAGCTCTGTGACAAGCAAAAAGTGATATCGGACAAACCTCTTTGTATTGCTGGATTTTTTGACTATCTGTCGTGTGTTGGCTTTGTTCCCGGATGAAGGGAAAAACTCCCCCTTCATGAGTAAAGGATACTTGGCAGCCAGCCACTGGGTTGCTGCCAATTCTGATATCGGAGAAACTGTTGTCGGTTGAGTTATTTCACTGTTGCCTATCTGTGAGGGTGGGTGGTGAGACGGGGGCAGAACAACTAACGATCGGCTGGGTGGGTGTGGCCAACTTGATGTCACTCACGTCGAGGGGCACTATGCCAACCTCTACTTGCCACTCCTTGCCTGCCCACCTAGGCTCCTTAGGGCTCCAACAGGAAGCAGTTGTTGGAGCGAAGCAGCCATCATGAAAAAGAGTTAGCAAAACATCTGGCTCAGTTCAAATTGGATCTGACCGAGAAGGAGACTCAGCAGAAACACCACATTGAGGACTACGAGCATAGGTTTTCCAAGCATAGGGAAGACTTGTGGGAGTACAAAGCCAGTTACCGGCGCCTGGAGGCTAAGCAGGCTGAGATGGTCAGCCAATTCCAAGCCATGATGCAGTCTCACTGGAACAAGGCCCTCCAGCTCTTCGCCACCTGCGGCACTTCCCTCCAGCCTTCGCCTAAAGCTGCGCACCAGGAGACTGAAACAGACCCCAAGTCGGAATTTCTTCCTCCCTCTGACCCACACAAGAAGACCCCAAAGGGGGAGATTCTCTACAGCAACACAAATATTCATTGCACGTATCTGACCCAGGGGCTGTAGTTTGAAGACCCCTGATTTAGTGCAATATAAAAAATGCAAATAATTTTTCTGAGGACCATCAAAATTTTCTCATGGACCACCAATGGGCCATGGACCACCAGTTGGTGAACACTGTGCTAGATCAATGCCACCTTTTTTATACTTGACATTCTGATTATGTTTACCAATATGTAAGACAGAGCATTTATGAATAAAAATTTGAAGTTGCCAAATAGATGACCATTCAGACACATAGTCAAGATCACTTTGCAAAACAACAGAATTGAATAATTTTTACGTCATCAGTAACAAGAACGCAATTGCTTTTAAGATGATCCTATAAATCATTGATATAGAACAAAAAAAGATGATGAAATTTCTTACATTGCAGTGAGAACATCTTCGACTACATTCTGCCCTTCTTGTTGGCTGTTCATGAAGTCAACCAGAATTCAAGGCTCTTACCCAACATCACCCTGGGCTACAACATCTATCAGAACTTTTTCAATGCAAGAATGACATATGAGGCCATGCTGGATGTGCTCTCTACAGGACAGGAGAACATCCCAAACTACAGATGTGGAAGACAAAAGAACCTGCTGGCGATTCTTGAAGAGATGGATTCTGAACTCTTTGATCATATTTCCAATGTCTTGAGCATCTATAAAATTCCACAGGTATAAAGCCAAATGAAACTAATTCCATGTTGTAAATTGTTCAGATTTGCCTAGAAGGCAGCTCTTGTATATATTTCTCCAAATAAATTGAAAGTCAGAGAGTAAATATTAGAAGAGCTGAAAGAATTTTTAATTCACAAAATATATGTGTATACATAGAGTGATGGACTGCTGCTGGTTTGGACCAGTTCTAGCAAACCGGTAGTTCCGGTGATCAGTTGTCCCTGCCCACCTACCTGCCCCCACCCTATCCTGTCCTATATTTCTGTGTTTCTCAGTTCAGCTGATTTGTGTGGCATGGTGGATTTCCACCCCTCAGCTGTTTTACTTACCGGGACTGCCCTAGAAGGTAAGCTATAGAGCTTGAAATTGGTGTATTTTGAGCGCTGTACACGAACGCAAAGTGTGCACTCATAGAACCAGTTGTTAAACCAGTTGCAGTCCACCACTGTGTCTGTCTGTCTGTCTGTCTACATACTTTGGCTTCAGGCCATGTGGCCAGCAAGCCTCTGGTAGTAGAAAAGGCCTGGGTGTGACCATTGGGAATTTTGAAAATTATGACTTTTGAAAAGACTTTGTCATAGAATGTATGAGGGTTGAATCAATGACTTTTAAACACTTTGAAAATTTAGTGACCAATACAAAAGAGTTTTTTTCCCCACAGAATCATAGAATAAAAAGTCCAACTCCTTACACAGAGGTTATTTAAAATAACCCGCAATGGAGCTCCAGGAGGCAGGCTGTCCCAACTCTTAATAACTCTCACAGTGAGGAATTCCTCATTTTTTTATAATCTTGAGACTGAAGTAAAAAATTCAAAAGAAAGATATGAAAAAAGAATGAATAGCTTAAATGGACTCCAGAGGATGGTAGAGGACAGGAAGGCCTGGAGAAACGTTGTTCATGGGGTTACGATGGGTCAGACATGACTTCACAACTAACAACAACTATTAATGTAGAACATAGAAGAAAGTATGTCATAATATTATTTCCTATTTTGAACTGGAGCTTGGGAAAATGCCAGTTGATTTGGGTTTTTTTTAAAGGGAGTTTATTAAACTGACTTCTGCATTTCAAATGTCTAAAAGAAATCCAGCCAATTAAAGAGTTTATATAAAATTATTTGAAATCAATTATACAAATGAAGACAATGAAATTATACACCAATATTAAACAATTGCTGAGGGGGGAATATAACAATATTTCAAGCCCAACATACGAAACAATCAAATAAGCAGTAATAATCTATGAGAAATTAATATGTTTGTCAGTTTAAAAAAAATATTCCCTGAGTGTATAGCAGTATTCCAGTATTTGTGAGGTTGCTGTAAAGAGGAGGAGGTCAATTTATTTTCCAAAGCACCAGAAGGCAAGACGAGAACAATGGATGGAAGCTAATCAAGGAGGGAAACAACCTGGAATTAAGGCTTTGAGGACAATTAATTATTGGAACAGATTGCCTTTAGAAGTGGTGGGTGCTTCATCACTGAGGTTTTTTAAGAAGAGATTGGACAGTCACTTGTATAAAATGGTTTTGGGTCTGCTGCTTGAGCAGGGGGTTGGACTAGGGCTGGGGTGTCACTCAATTTCATTGAGAGCCATATCCAGGTTGTGTTTGACTTCGGGCATGGCTAGCATGACGTTACTTGTGTCAGGGGCACCTGCAGTGGCCTGAATACTCTGCCAGCAAAAATGGGCTCCCGAGCTCCGTTTTCATCTCAGATGGCCTGCTGCAACCCTCTGCCATCTTAAACAGAGCTCTGAGGGGGCATGCATGGCCCTTGCAAGCTCTATTTTTGGCTGGGAAGCCTCCTGCAACCCTCTGCCTGCCAAAACAGAGCTCGGGAGGGCCATGCCCGGCCCTCTCTAACTGCATTTTCACTGGCACAGGCCAGATCTAAGCACCCTGCAGGCCAGATCCAGCCCTCAGGCCTTGACTTTGATACCTCTGGACTAGGGTCTCCTGCTTGAGTATGTGGTTAGACTAGAAGTCTTTCCATCTCTATTCTGATTGACTAATTGACTGAGTGGATGAGAGACCCACAGGGTTCTAATGTGACCAGAAGAGTGTGCTTTATGAGGACCAATAAACATCACTCACAGATAATTCTGAGCTCCCTGGTTTCAAAGGGAGCATACAAGACAACAGGACAGACATCAAGGGAATTCATGCAAAATTCATGCAGTTATCGTTTGAAGTGTCTCTCAGAAGTATGGAAAGGCTCTTAGATTTACCATCTGACTTTTATCATTAAAACTGGCACAAACTACTTTGGGAAGAAATATCCTTCTGGGTTCAGTTCGAATTGGGGGGAAAGACACTGGAGTCAAGGAAGTTACTTGGAAAGATGATATTAATGGTGGACAGGATTACATGCCTTGATGATGATGGGTGAAGAAAAAAAGGGAAAAGATGCTGAGAGTGACTGAGTTTTATGCCCTCTCTGGGCTTTTGAATTTGAGCTTTGTTCTGATTGGTTGTCAGATTCCCATGGGGCCATACAGGGGCAACTCTGTGGGTCATGTTTTGAGTCCATGTTTGGTTGAGCCTTGCTGGATGGTGATGTGATGAAAGGGCTTTGGGATTGCTATTATGCTTCTGCCTGAAGCAGGTAGATCTTTGTTACATAGAATTGACTGGCTCAGGCCTTAATAGCCATTGACAAAGTGGGGGGGGGGCTGAGTTTCTGCCTCCCTTTTATGAGAAATATTCTTCCCTTTTAATATTTCCTAAAATATCTCATTTTCCTAGGAAGGGGTGGGTGCTAACATCCTACACTACAATACCTTCTCTTTAATCTTAGATCAACTACAGTGACATCAACCAGATGGCTGAGAAAAATCATCGTTTTCCTTTTTCATATCGGATGACCCCAAACCAAGAACCTCCTGACTCAGCAATCGTCCAGTTGCTCCTGCAGTTCCAATGGACATGGATCGGCCTCCTTTCTCAGGACAATGAAAAAGGAGAAAAATTCAAAAGACGCTTGGAAGTTCTCGCTCTAAAAAATGGGATTTGCATTGTCCTCTCAGGAACCATCCCAGAAGCAAATGTGGAGACAAGTGCTGGAGAAACTCTCATGCAAATAAAATGGAAAATGTTATCTTCTCTTATCAAGAGTCAAATCAAAATTATAGTATGCCAACTGGATTTTCAGGCCTCAGCTATCCTAGCAACAATATTAAAAACGATTGATAAGACTAATACATCCATTGTGGGAAGGGTGTGGCTTGCAACAACTTTGACAGCTCCAAGTGTAAGTACTTTTGATCTCTTGGTTGATCTCCAAAATAAATATGCTTTGTTTTCCTTCCGCATCCAGACAAAGAGATGGACTCAGTATTATGACATTAAATCTTATGCATCTATGGTCTTATTGTATGGAAAGGAAGCGTTCCGATGTTCTTATTCAAGTCCTGTGTTATCTAAGAAAGTTTGGAAAAAATGCAGAGAAAAAGAGAATTGGGAATTCCCACCCCCTGATGTGATCGCAAAAATCCTGTCTCAGGATTCCTCCAGTATTTCCCAAATCATTCAAATTGTGGCCTGGGTCCTCAGTGCTGCCTCCTCCTCCCAACGGAGTAAGAGGAGAATCCATGTTGGAGACCATCAATCACCCCAGATTGTACAGCCATGGCAGGTAAGTCTTCTCCTTTGAGGTTCCATTGATTCTCCCCTTCCAATTCCTCAATATTAAACTAGATGTAGAAAGGGGTGAGATATTCCAAAGAGCAGTTGCCCAGTTTGTGGTATTTGAGAATGAGTGTAAACCCTGAAGCTGACCTGACCGAGGCCATGTAGGAGGCTTCAGTGTTGCCACATTGGAGCTGAGGGATAGGGAGGGAAGGAATAGAGATATCTGGCATTTTGTAGCCAAAACAAAATACTTTCTCCTGGGAACCAAGGACATTCCCACTGTTTTTTTTAAATTTTTTACAAACATATCAATGCGTGAACAGTGTGGCACCTGAGTGACTTACATTTTGGTACAAATAAAATGATATTCATCATATTTGCTACAGTTGACAAGCTTATATAATTCTTAATTATACTCTTAAATTATTAGTTATTCCATATTTCCATATTTTATTTTTATGCCAATCACCATATTCTGAGTGTCATTCCTTTTACTGCAAATAAAATATTAATAATTATATTTGTTATAATTAACAGGCTTTTATGGTTTTAACAGGCTTTTATATTATAGACTTATATGGTTCTAATAGTAATACAAATATTTATGCTCAACTATAATCCTCCATTATTTAATTATTCAATATTTCAATATGTTTTTTTTTTGAGCAATTTTTTTTATTTTTTAAAAACACATAAACATACAAAAATCCTTTCAGAACGAGCCATTGATCCGGTCATTAGTAGGTACAATTACCAATTCCACTTTAACAAAAGCTTTCTCAAATCCCCGCGAATTACCATAAAAAAAGAAAAAAATTCTTCCTAACATATTTTTTTTACAAAAATCAATTACCTTCTATTATTTCACCACAAATCTTAATTTCCAAATAACACAACTTAATTTTCTCTATCTAAAAAAAGAAAAGATTCTTAAAACGCATTACACTAATCTTAAAATCCTTAATTCGATATCACTTCAATTTCTTTCCCTTTTAACATGGATGGATATATCTTAAAAAGATAAATCAACAAAATATTTACACAATATTTTAACTGTTGGCATTTATCATCTTTGTTCAACTATTTATCTCAACTTAACCCTTGTAATCACAACATAATCATTTTCTTTTTAGTATCAATTCCAGCATTGTCATCTTTATTTCTAAAAGTTTATTCCAGTATATAATCTTCTTCTTAATCATCCTCTTTTAGCTGTTAATCTCAGCATAGTCTTCTTAGGTTTTACTGTTATTCCCAGTATAATCATCATTTTGCTGATTAATCCCAGCATAATTGTTTTTGTCTTTACTGTTATTCCCAGTATAATCATCTTGTGTTGCTATTAAACCCAGCATAATTTTCTTAATATTTTACTATTATACCCAGTAAAATTCTGTAAATTTTGCTATCTATCCCAGCATAATCACCTTAGTTTGCTGCTTATCCCAGCATAATCACCCCTTTTTTTTAATTTTACCATCCATACCAATATTAACATTACTTGTTAATATTCAGTCACATTGTCATTATCAACTTTATAACAATTTAACATTGAGGCTTAGTTTTTACTCCAAACACTTCCTTATATAAGTAAATTTTTGTTAAGGTATTCTATTCCTCACATATTCTTACTTTTTTCTTTATTTCAGCTTTTTACATATTATATCATATTCTTCTCATATTCATATTCATTTTTATTAATCTATAGAAACCTCCTTTTTATTATTACTGTCCATCTATACATTGCTTTCTTTTTAATCACATTATTTCTATCTTCTTTTTTCCAGCTATGTAAATACAGTATCATTCCTTCTTTTCTTGTCTGTAACATATATTCCATTTCAATTTCAATGTTCACATTTTAATTCTCCATATATCAATTTAGTTATTTTTCTTACTTCTATTTCAAACAAGTCACTTCAATTTTCTTCTTTGCCATTTAACTTCTTTTGTTCCTGCGCCAATTAGTCCAATTATAAGAGTTCCATCATACTTTTTCTTTTTTTTTCAACAAAATCAAATTGTCTACAAAGAAGAAACAGTTCCATTTCCAAAAATCCCATGGTTGTTATCTGAAGTATTCACTATGTTCCCAAACAAAAAGTCAGTTACAGTCTTTCTTTTTGAACCAGAAGATGTCCCTTGACAATCCACAATTTCCTTTAGTCATGCAAATTGCCATTTTGTTTCAATTATATAACATTCCAGCCCAATTCTCCCCTTCTTCTATGTTTAAAAGTAGTAATTCTTCTTTATCTTCTTGTCTTTAAAAGTCTAAGTCAAATTTAAAGTTGTTCAATTTTGAACCAAGTCTTAATGTTTATTTTACAAGTTTAATATATTCAAATATCAATTTTCAATCGGGTCTTTTTCTTTTCTTTTGCAAATTTCATCTTAAAATCTTCTATGCCACTCCGCGGCAGCTAATTTAAAGCTAGGGGCCTTTCAAATTAAAAAGCCATTACTCCAAATGTTGTTTCAAGCCTGGGTTAGTTGATACTCACCTGGCTTTAAAAATGCATCGCTCTTTTCCGCTTTCCTCCAGCATATCACTTGCTCGGTTTGTCCCAGCTTTGTGGCAGCCGCCATGGCTGCCGCCCTCCACCACCGACTCACAGAGAGCTCCCTCTGACCTCCGAGGAACTTGCCTGTTCCTCTGGGTGTCCGCAGCACCTCTCTTCCATCCCTGTCCCTGCAGGACGATTCCAGTCCAAAGATCCATCGGCAGCTGGGATTTTTGTCGGCTCATCAGAGCCCGCTATTTCCCCGACTGTCTCACCACAACATTAAACTGGAAGTCTCCCTTCAATATGTTATTTTTATGCCAATCACCATATTATTCAAACATTCTTAATACTAACATTGTTCTTGTTCTGATTTCCCCTCTTATTATTACTTCACCTTATTATATAAAGATGTGTATTCCGTTAATCCCCCTCTCTCTAATTTCTGTCCCCTTTCTTTTTCTTTTTTAATTTATTGAAATTTATTATAATACAATACAATACAATCAGTCAGACAGTGCTACTTTTCCACACAGGTTAAATCAATTCTTCCTTTATGTTTAGTTCCAAATACATACATATATATATCTTAAAATTTGTACTAACATTCACCTATTTTTTGTTCGGTTAGCAATCCACCTGTACCAATCATCCCACACCATATAGTATTATGAGTCCACTTTTTCTTTTAGTTCTAACATTAATTTGTTCATTTCGGCACACTCTAAAACTTTCTGAATAATAAGAAACGAGCCTGAGATTACTAGGGGAAACAGGAAGTAATGGGGAGGTAGCTGGATTTAAATTGAATAAAGGGAAAACTAAAATGCTGGTTAAAAATTTAACAGAAACTCAGAAGAAAGAATTAGAAAAGGAATCAGACCTACAAATAGTTTTTTTTAAAAAAAATATTTAGGGATATGGATATCAGCGAGACGCTCAGCTCTAAAAGAAGACAACTATATACCTCTGGTTCAAAAAATAAAACAGGATTTGGAAAAATGCAATTATCACTTTTGGGCAGGACAGCATCGATAAAGATGAATATCCTGCCCAAAATATTGTATCTATTCCCCTTTCTAACTTTTAATTTTCCCACTATTATATTGAAAAGTATTCCCTTTCTATCCACATTTTAGTGAACATTTAGAGTCAGTTTTCACCAGCCTATGCCTTATATGATATGTACAATAAAACTGATATTTGAGGAACCTGCTTGCCTTAGAGTCTGGTTTGCTATGGGCGTATTACTTGGAACCCTGGCGGTGAGTTAGAAAGAGATGATAACTTCCAAAGTTAAACAACCTGTGCTATTTTGGGATGCTTTTGTGACAGAATTAGCTCTATGGTGACAACGTAATTTTCAAAACTAAACAAGCAGCAGAATATTCCAGCAATCCTCAACCCTTTATTGTGATCACAAAGTGATCTCCAAGCTAAGGAGTTCAGCTGGATTGTTTGTTCTGGGTTAAGATTGAATTTTGCTAGCTAACTCCGCTAACTTCATCTTGATCAGGTCTGATGGCAAAATTGTATTCTCCATCTTCTCCCGTTACATGTTTTCTCATATCTGCAAATGGTCTTGCCTCAGAGGGGGCTGTGATGGTGAAGCAGCAAAACATAGAACATAAAACATAGAATAATAAGAGTTTGAAAGGACCTCAGAGGTGTTTCTAGTCCAACCCACAAATCGAGCAGGAGACCCTGCACCATTTCAGACAAAGATGCAGCAGATGCAGGCTTGTTGTACCAAAAGTTACAGGAAGCTGCTCCCCTTCTTAAAAGTGCTGCCGCCATCGCCACCATGTTCCATGCACATTCGCACACCGTTGCCTGCTGCAGCTGATAAATGGTGAAAGAATAAGTACCGTATTTTTCGGAGTATAAGGCGCACCAGAGTATAAGACACACCTACCTTTTTTTGTTTTTTTTTAAAAGCTCCTTTTTCATTTTTTAGACAAACACACATACAAACATATAATGTATTTTCTTGGAACAGAGTATTTGGCTGGTTCACAAATTTAAACAGTGTTTAGTTATTTCAATTAAATTTACAATTTCTATGTTTCCTTTTTGCCATATTTATTCCTCATTTTTAAAAAAGCCAATATTACCCTTCATCCTCATTTCTAATCTTAATCAAATTCAATTTTTCCCTTCTATTCTATATTATACCCCTTCCCATTGTCTTCTATTTTTATATCCTTCCTCACATTGGTTAATTATGTAATATTACAATTGTTTAATACAAATTCAAAATTTTAATATAAATCAATTAGTTATATAACTATATTTTTTCAATATGAACATGAATATTCTAATTATTTCCATGCAATCCAATTTCTTACAAATTAATTAATTATATTTACCAATAATAATAATAAACCAAATAATTTCCCCTCTTATGTTACTCATTTTCACATCTTAAACTCTCCCAATAACCTACATAGTTTTGCCCATTTAATCCTCCAAATCACAATTTAATAATTTCTACTTTCATCACAATATATAATTAAATATATTTCAATCATTACAATTTCCTTAATTAAATTTAAAAATATTCTAGCTGTTATCCAAGCTACAATTTAATCCTTTATTACTTTCACCACCATATAGCATTAAAGGTATTTCAATTGTTACAGTTTATACTTATTCATATTTCTAAAAAAATAAAAAAATAAAAACTTATCATTGTCTAGATTTCAAAAATACAAAGACAAATATTCCAATTATTATTCATTTCATTTTTACAATCATGATTTCTGATTTATTTCTTACTACTATTCATATTTCAATTCTAAATATGTATAACATTTTTCTCTTTCATTTCTTTTTCTTTTTCTCCCTTCCCATTTATATTTTTGCCTTTTTGGTTCTCCTTTTTTTTCTTTTGTGTTTAAAATCTTGAACTCTCCTCTTTTGCCCTAAATTTCCCATTGTTTGTACCTACCTTTTTTGGTGAGGAAAAAGAAGAAAAAGAAATCTCCCTCTGTCTCTGCCTAATTTTGCCTCACCGCAGCAAAAAGCAAACAGCCTGCTTTACTTTCATTTTTGTTTTCAGCATAGCTTCATTAGCACAAGGGAAAAAAAATCTACTCCAGCAATTTAGCTCTTTGCAGCAAGCAGTGGAGCCCTGCGCAAAACAGCTGAGAGCAAATCAGCTGAGAATCGGGAGGCCGATCTAATCAACTTGTGCTAATTAATCTATGCTGAAGCTGAAAGGAGCTGTTTTTTCTTGCTGTTTGCTTGCAAGGAGGTAACTGCTGCAAGGGTGGGGGTTAGCAGGTGGGCAGGGCTACATTCGGTGTATAAGATGCACCTAAATTTTCACCCCCTTTTTGGGGGTAAAAAGGTGTGTCTTATACTCCGAAAAATATGGTAAGTGGCTCTATGGCAAGGCTGGAGCCAGGAAATGGTGAATTATCTGACCTGGTCGAGGTGGGCAGTGAGTGGGTGGCAGCTACAGGGTCTCAGGGAATCGCATGTCTCTGGGCCCGGACCCGGGCCATAGCACCCAACCCTATTTGAAGGGCAAGCAGGCGGCATGCGTTGCTTACCTTTGGTGAGCTGAGCAGGTGAGGTGACTGGTGAGGCAAGTAGCTGGACCACATGGCAAAGAGAACTTCTATAGGGTGGGAATGGGTGGGTGGGCCCAGCAGCTAGAAGCAGCAAGTGAGTCGGAAGAGGCAAACAGGCAACCAGGGATGATTGGTATGTTTTAGCCTCCAGACCCTTAATCATTTTTCTTGCTCATCTCTACAGTCTTTCCAGTGTTTCAATATCTTTTTTATATTGTGTTGACCAGAACTGGATGCAGTATTCTAAATGTGGTCTTACTAAGGCTTTGTAAAGCAATATTAGAACTTCATGGGATCTTGATTCTATCCCTTTATTAACGCAGCCTAGGATTGCATCGGCATTTTTGTCTGCTGCCACACATTGTTGGCTCATATTTAAGTGACTGTTTACTAGGACAAGATCCTTCTCACAGTTACTTACATTAAGCCAAATTTCATTTAGTCTGTATCTATACTGTTGGTTTTTCTTGCCTAAGTGTAAAACCTTACTTTTATCTATGTTCAATTTCATTTTGTTAGATAGGGGCCCATGTTCAATTTGTCAAGATCTTCTTGGATCATAAGCTTGTCTTCTGGGGTGTTGGCTATTCCTGCCAGCTTATTATTATCTGC
Source organism: Masticophis lateralis (assembly GCA_030761175.1). Lineage (NCBI taxonomy): Eukaryota > Metazoa > Chordata > Lepidosauria > Squamata > Colubridae > Masticophis > Masticophis lateralis. The sequence continues at coordinate 25,676,330 of JAUDYJ010000002.1, forward strand.
AAATTTGATCAATTACCCTTCAATTCCCTCACCTAGATCTTTTTTGAAGATATTGAAGAGTGCTGGGCCTAAAATGGAAGCTTGGGGTATCCCATTGCTTACTTTCCTCCATGTGGATGAAGTTCCCCAGGAGACTATATGTTAAATATAATTTGTATTCAATATAATTTGTTAGCCAGTTACAAAGCCACCAAATGGTGGTGTTATCTATTCCACGTTTTCAAGAATGTGAGATAATGAATTACTTGGATGAGAGAACAGATGGGGAACTCATCAGATTTGCTGATGACACCAAGCTGGCAGTAATAGCCAACACTCCGGAAGATAGGCTTAAGATACAGAAGGATCCTGACAGACTTGAACATTGGGCGCTATCTAACAAAATGAAATTCAATGGAGAAAAAAGTAAGGTTCTACATTTAGGTGAGAAAAACAAAATGCACAGGTACAGTATACAGGTGAAACTTGAAAAATTAGAATATTGTGCAAAAGTTCATTTATTTCAGTAATGCAACTTAAAAGGTGAAACTAATATATGAGATAGATTCATTACATGAAAAGCAAGATAGTTCAAGCCTTGATTTGTCATAATTTTGATGATTATGGCTTACAGCTCATGAAAACCCCAAATTCACAATCTCAGAAAATTAGAATATTGTGAAAAGGTTCAATATTCTAGGTTCAAAGTATTCCACTCTAATCAGCTAATTAAGCATTAACACCTGCAAAGGGTTCCTGAGCCTTTAAATGGTCTCTCAGTCTGGTTCAGTAGGAATCACAATCATGGGAAAGATTGCTGATCTGACAGTTGTGCGGAAAACCATCATTGACACCCTCCATAAGGAGGGAAAGCCTCAAAAGGTAATTGCAAAAGAAGTTGGATGTTCCCAAAGTGCTGTATCAAAGAACATATTAATAGAAAGTTATGTGAAAGGGAAAAGTGTGGAAGAAAAAGGTGCACAAACAGCAGGGAGAGGATTGTTAACAACTGCAACCTGGAGAGGATTGTCAGGAAAAGGCCATTCAAAAGTGTTGAGGACTTTCACAAGGAGTGGACTGAGGTTGGAGTCAGTGCATCAAGAGCCACCACACACAGACGGATCCTGGACATGGGCTTCAAATGTTGTATTCCTCTTGTCAAGCCACTCCTGAACAACGTCAGAAGCATCTTATCAGGGCTAAAGACAAAAAGAACTGGTCTGTTGCTCAGTGGTCCAAAGTTCTCTTTTCTGATGAGAGCAACTTTTGCATCTCATTTGGAAACCAAGGACCCAGAGTCTGGAGGAAGAATGGAGAGGCATACACTACAAGATGATTGAAGTCCAGTGTGAAGTTTCCACAGTCTGTGTTGATTTGGGAAGCCATGTCATCTGCTGGTGTTGGTCCACTGTGCTTCGTTAAGTCCAGGGTCAACACAGCCATCTACCAGGAGATTTTGGAGCACTTCATGCTTCCTTCCGCAGACGAGCTTTACGGGGATGCTGACTTCATTTTCCAGCAGGACTTGGCACCTGCCCACACTACCAAAAGTACCAAAACCTGGTTCAATGACCATGGGATTACTGTGCTTGATCAGCCAGCAGACTTTCCTGACCTGAACCCCATAGAGAATCTATGGGCATTGTCAAGAGAAAGATGAGAGACATGAGACCAAACAATGTAGAAGAGTTGAAGGCCGCTATTGAAGCATCCTGGTCTTCCATAACACCTCAGCAGTGCCAGAGGCTGATAGCATCCATGCCATGCCGCATTGAGGCAGTAATTGATGCAAAAGAGGCCCAAACCAAATACTGAGTACATATGCATGCTTATACTTTTCAGAGGTCCAATATTGTTCTATGTACAATCCTTGTTTTATAGATTTCATGTAATATTCTAATTTTCTGAGATTGTGAATTTGGGGGTTTTCATGAGCTGTAAACCATAATCATCAAAATTATGACAAATCAAGGCTTGAACTATCTCGCTTTGCATGTAATGAGTCTATCTGATATATTAGTTTCACCTTTTAAGTTTCATTACTGAAATAAATGAACTTTTGCACGATATTCTAATTTTTCGAGTTTCACCTGTATGTAGTATCTTGCTCAATAGTAGTAACAGTGAGGGGGATCTTGGAGTCCTAGTGGACAACCATTTAAATATGAGCCAGCAGTGTGCCAACACAAAGCCAACACAGTTGTAAGCTGCATAAACAGAGGGATAGAATCAAGATCACAGGAAGTGTTAATAACACTTTATAATTCCTTCGTAAGGCCATACTCAGAATACTGCATCCAGTTTTGGTTGCCACAATGTAAAAAAGATGTTGTGACTCTAGAAAGATGGCAGTGAAGAGCAACAAAGATGATTAGAGGACTGGAGGCTAAAACATATGAAGAACGGTTGCAGGAACTGGGTATACCTAGTTTAATAAAAAGAAAGACAAGGGGAGACATGATAGCAGTGTTCCAATATCTCAGGGGCTGCCACAAAGAAGAGGGAGTCAAGCTATTCTCCAAAGCACCTGAGGGCAGGACAAGAAGCTATGGGTGGAAACTAATCAAGGAGAGATGCAACTTAGAACCAAGGAGAAATTTCCTGACAGTTAAAACAATTAATCAGTGGAACAACTTGCCTCCAGAAGTTGTAACTGCTCCAACCCTGGAAGTTTTTAAGAAGATGTTGGATTGCCATTTCTCTGAAGTGGTTTAGGATTTCCTGCCTAAGGAGGGGATGGATTAGAAGACCTCCAAGGTCACTTTCAACTCTTCTCTTCTCTTCTCTTCTCTTCTCTTCTCTTCTCTTCTCTTCTCTTCTCTTCTCTTCTCTTCTCTTCTCTTCTCTTCTCTTCTCTTCTCTTCTCTTCTCTTCTCCTCTCCTCTCCTCTCCTCTCCTCTCCTCTCCTCTCCTCTCCTCTCCTCTTCTCTTCTCTAAATATCCGAAAAAGAGCTGTAAATTCCTGGAGAATGACTGGAAGAACCTTCCCATGAAATGCTGAATCAATCTGTTTCAGACTGTAGTGTTGATTTGAAGAGGTTGAATTATTCAGAGTAACTCAATCCGGAATAATAGCAAGAAAAATATTGATTAAAGACTCAAATTGGAATGTTTTTTTTTTCCTTGCAGCTTCATAAGTTCCTGAGAAACTTCCAACATCACAATATTTCCAGAGATGGAATTTCTTTTGATGAAAATGGAGTTCCTGTTGGAGACTTTGATATCATGCAGTGGACATCAGTTTTGAACAAATCAGACATGGGAGTGAAAATTGGGAATGTAGAAAGACAAGCCTCCTCGGAAGTCAAGATTTCTGTCAATCAAAGTGCCATCCAATGGCCAACTTTATTTAACAAAGTAGTTGAGGCTGCTTGGATTTTGCTCTTCTATTTATCTCCATCTACTCAGAAGTAATTCTTATTGAGGCCAATTGTGATAACTTCCAAATAAGAGAACTTAAAGCCTCATTAATTAATTAGATATCATTTTACTTTAGAGATTTTACAATAATCTATCATACACTGGAACCTGCTGCATTGTATTTGCAATCTATATTATTAAACTGGAATACGTTGCCATAATTTATAGTACATCAAATTATCTTGTTTTCAGAAAGAGAAAATCCAGAATGTCTATGGAGATTCTCAATCATCCAGGTCACAGTTGTGCCAAAGGTGCTTTTTCAAAAGGCACCTGGGCTTTGTTTTCCCTTGAAGATGTTTCACTTCTCATCCAAGAAGCTTCTTCAGTTCTGACTAAATGGTAGAGGATGAAAAGATTTGGGACTGCTGAAAAGAGAGAGTTGTAAACAGGATATAGATTCAGCAATTTCAGGAATGTTCCACATCCATTTGCACTATTCATGTGACCCTGAGGGCAAAGATAAATTCCAAGTGGCCTCAACAACTTTCAGAAAGACTGCTAACAACTAAATGACTGCAAGGAATTTAAATCCTTCCATACTTCACTATTCAGTCAGAACTGAAGAAGCTTCTGGAATGAGAAGCGAAACTTCTCTAGGGAAAACAAAGATCAGTTGTCTTTTGAAAAAACACTTTTGGGAGAAAAATCCAGAATATGAAGGTTTAACCCACTGAATTGTATAAGAGGCTAAAAAAGTCATTTACATATGATGATACAACGATCAGTTGTAGGAGAGAAAGATAGGGACTCTAGAGAAAGCTAGATGTTGGAGGTTTCCTAAAAAGCAAAGATGGAGAAAAAAATATATACCATATTTTTCAGAGTATAAGACACTCCAGAGTATAAAGTGCAACTTAGTTTTGTGGGAGGAAAATAAGAAAAAAAAATCTGCCTACCAGCATCCATCAGTATTCAACTGGCTAGCATCCTGTCAGTGTGTGAGAGAGTTGAGAGCTGTTTGGAAACTGAAACAGTTTTTGCTGTGGGAGCAATAAGGAAGGAGCCTGGGCCTGGCTTAGGTCAGCCTATCTCTGAAACTGAAATTCCTCTCCTCTGCTTGTGTTTTTCTTGCTGCTACAAACTCTGACAGTTCTTGCACAAACAGCCAGGTCAGCTTCAGCACATTATTGCAGCCTGATTCAGTATGAGTAGCTGATTGTCGGGCGGATTGGTCTCTCAGAATACCCCCAATCAGCTGTTCCAGACTGCAGGGATTGCCGAAGACCATTGATTCCTCTGTGCTTCGAATTCTTGGCTACGTTCGGTGTATGAGATGCACCAAAATTTTCACCCTCTTTTCTTTGGGGGGGGGGAGTGTGACTTATATTCCAAAAAATATGGTAAGTTATAGCATTCTTACACATGCCCTCAGGAGTAACATCTTTTGTAATGGAACTACTTTCCTTTGGTGGAAAAATAAGGCAATGAGTATGTTTTGAGATCTACAATGGAGATTGATAGAGAAAGAGAATGATCTTTCATTTGCTCCTTGCAAGTAGAGTAATTAAAGTTCATGCCACTACTTCTTGACTGATTTTGCTCAATGTGCTCCGGAGCTTCTGGAAGCCACTTGATTTCAGTAAATCCTTCTAATTCATATATTACCCTGAGTAACCTTCTTGTTTATGTTTAGATGGTGCCTTATTCAAGATGCACAGAAAGTTGCTCCCCAGGTTATGCCAAGCTTGTGAGACAGGGAGCCCCAGTTTGCTGCTATGACTGTTCTCTGTGTATGGAAGGAACATTCTCTGGGCAAGAAGGTACAGGAGGTGGCTCCAAAAAAAAATCAAGATACAATCAATATTCTATCTTGTTTTGGGGGGATATTTGATAAAGAAGCCAGAAAAACATTAAATTTCTTGAAGGCATCCACAAACTTCAAAGATTGGGCACTATCACCAAATTTGGATAATGTTGAGAGCGTTAAAATATATAATGAAAGGTTGCTGATTTCTATTGAGTTCTTACTTTTTTGCTTGGTTTTGGAAAAGAGGACAAGTTTTGAGAGCTGATAATCACATTCATCTTCAACTTTTAAAGACTGTTTGATTATTTCAACTAATGTTGTATAATATCACTGGGCAAAAATATTATTCTTTGAATATGAAGTAACAGATTTCTGATGCAGTTTTCATGCACCTACAGCTGCAGAAACAGATTCATTCTAAGCATTTTTTTTTCTCAGATGCAGCCCATTGTGAAAAGTGTCCAGATGACCAGTATTCCAATAAGAAGCGAGATCAGTGTGTCCCCAAAAATATAAGCTTTTTATCCTATCAAGAATTGTTGGGACTCATCCTGGCTTTCTTTGCCATCACTTTGTCCCTAACCACCACCTTTATTCTGGGAATCTTCATGAAATACCGAGACACTCCCATAGTCAAAGCCAACAACTGTGAACTCACCTACATCCTCCTGGTTTCACTCCTGTTTTCTTTCTTGACTTCCCTTCTATTCATCGGTCGCCCCGTGAAAATGACCTGTCTCCTTCGACAAACCATTTTCAGTATTGTTTTCTCAGTTGCTGTGTCTTCCTTGCTGGCCAAGACTGTCATGGTGGTGGTGGCCTTTCTGGCCACAAAGCCAGGCAGCAGCATGAGGAAATGGCTGGGGAGGAGTCTGGCCAACTCTATTGTTTTATCCTGCTCTGGTATTCAAGTAGGCCTCTGTATGATGTGGCTGGGAGTCTTTCCCCCATTCCCAGATTCTGACTTTCATTCCCAACCAGAACACATCCTGCTGCAGTGCAATGAAGGCTCGGTCACCATGTTCTACTCTGCTCTTGGCTACATGGGGTTTTTGGCTGCCATCTGTTTCTTGGTGGCATTTCTGGCTCGAAATCTTCCAGGGGCTTTTAATGAAGCCAAACTGATCACCTTCAGCATGTTGGTTTTTTGTAGCGTTTGGATCTCCTTTGTTCCCACATATCTGAGCACCAAGGGGAAATACATGGTAGCCGTGCAGATCTTCTCCATCCTGGCCTCTGGCCTGGGTTTACTGGGCTGCATCTTTATCCCCAAATGCTACATTATTATCCTGAGACCTGACATGAACACCAAAGAACATCTGATGATAAAAAGTCATTAAGTTTCTTTGTGTTAGGTTTTATTTTTGTACAGTTTACATGCAGCATAAAATCACATAATTTGACTTAATGTTCCATGTGAATTTTTAATTATAATAATTATAATATTTGAGTAATAAAATTGCTAAAGCAATTCAAATTATCTGAAGTAATCATATCCTTAAACTGTCTTAATCTGAATTCATATTATGACATTAATAACATTTCTGAAACCAGGCCAGATAAACTGTTGCCAGAGATGTTCTGATATGGTTTTAGATTAAATTAAAGACTATGGCTAATGGTGATGTGTGTTTTTGTTACTATATAGGTTGCTGTGCTGGTGTTATGTGTTACTTTCTGGGCTGATGTTCTGACTTTATTTTTAAAAATAGTTAATTTCAAATACTGGATATATTTGATTGATCCCTTCTGGCTCGATAATGTAAGATCATTCATAGTTAGATAAATGAGATAGACAAATGAGAGAGAGAGAGAGAGAGAGAGAGAGAGAGAGAGAGAGAGAGAGAGAGAGAGAGAGATATGGGAGAAATCAAGAAAGAGAAAAACAGAGTGACAGATAACATTCTATAGATTAAGAATAGATAAAATATCAACATGAACATTGAAACAAATTTTTTTTCTCCATTCCTTTGAATAAATTAATGAGACAAATTATTATTTTTGGCAGTCTTCAATAAAAAGAAAAATGTGTACATTTTTGAATGGTTTTTTTTTGGGGGGGGAATCATGTAGATACGATGTGACAGTGAAGATGTGATTATGAGTATTAAAATTGGTTCCTCTTTTTATCCATTTCCATTTCCATTTGTATATACTGTTCACACAGTGTCTGTGTGTCTCTCTGTCTGTGTCCTGCCAACCTAACAATTCAAAAGCATGTAAATGCAAGTAGATAAATAGGAATCACTTCAGTGGGAAAATAACAATGTTCCATGCATCATCAGTGCATAGTCATGCCAGCCACATGACCATGGAAGCATCCTCAGATAAAGGCTCTTCATTTGTGAATCAAAGATGAGCACTGCCCTTTGGGTTGGTCATGACTTCCAAGCACTGGAAAAGCAAAGCAATTGCAATGTATTTTTATTCACATACTGATTGGTTTCACTCATTATGCTAAATCAGGATTCTTGATTGTCCTAAATTTGATTTCTGTCATTATAGTGTTGAATCTATCCTAGCCACTTCTAGGTTATCTGCAAAGATGAGAAACATTTCCTCCTTCCAATTGTTTACTATATCAAAGTGTCCAGAACCCAGCACTCAACAAGAATGAACTCAACAAGAATAAAATAGGATACATAACTCCACAGTAACTTCCAACTCTGTTATTCTATTCTATTCTATTCTATTCTATTCTATTCTATTCTATTCTATTCTATTCTATTCTATTCTATTCTATTCTATTCTATTCTATTCTATTCTATTCTATTCTATTCTATTCTAGTCTAGTCTATCCTATCCCATCCCATCCCATCCCATCCCATCCCATCCCATTCCATTCCATTCCATTCCATTCCAAGCAGTTTATCTAGTCAGCCTATAGCTCCCAATAATCTGGGTCCTCATTTTACTGACCTCAGAAGGATGGAAGGCTGATCAACCTTGAGCCTGGTGAGATTCGATCTGCCAAACTGCTGGCAACTGGTGATCAGCAGAAGTAGCCTGCAGTACTGCTCTTAACCACTGCGTCACCACTGCTCATGATCAACAGTAATAATAGGTTGTTCAATATGTCATGATCTGGAGTTAACCATTCTGGAATATCAAACCTTCATTCAAGAAGATGGCCTCATCCACACCAGACAAAATAAGAAGGAATTATAATGGCCCACTACCTACTTTAACAGTATTGAACTGTTTTTCCACATTTTAATCTTTACAATCTCAAGAATAAGTTAAGAGACTAAAAAACAATCAAACTTTCCTGAATTGTTTCTTTCTCGACTTTCAAATTAAGATTATTCTCTTGAGTCAAAGAAAACTCTTTTCTCCAATGGCATACTTTTATGGCCAAGGCTCATTCCCGATTCCCCTTCTAATTATCAAAATCATGATTATTTATTCTCCTTTGAACAAGGTTCATGGGATATCCACCACCACAATTAGTGGCCAATCTATGTGATAACAAATGGCATAGACAGCATGTGATAATCTGATTTGTAACAGCTGCCTGTGATGAGATCAGAGTTTGGGGTAAAGCTGGGCAAATACTCTAGCAGTCTGAAATTGCAGATAGCTCTTCCAAATCTGGGGGCAAACTGGACCTTCTTCACTGTAGTTGTGGTCTTTTTGTGATCTCTGAGATTTAGCTCTGTTCTGAAGAAAGAACTCTAGGAAGGATCTCCTGCAGTATACTGTATGTCAAATGTTGCTGCTGCTGCATACACAGCTTTTTCTGCTTCAGTTTCTCTCTCAAATTCCCTGTGCCAGTATGCTGATGAAGTGTCCATTTAAGGTGATCATAGAAGAAAGCGAGTGGTTCCATTACTACAAACCAGGAGACTACTGGATTACGGGAATAATGTCTGCACTCCTAGATCTGTTGTACCCATTTTCATTCTCCAAGCCTCCAACCCACCAACTGAAAAGGTAATTGTCAACTCATCCAAGGATTCTGGTGATTGATTTTACCTGCTCCAATGTCTTTTTTATATATAATTTTATTTTAATACAAACATTCCCTCTTTCAGTAAACAGTGTGTTGTCTGAGTACACATTTTTGTGTCATGACAATTAAAATTTACCACCATAATCATTATTTGTACTTATTTTTATATTACTACTAATATTTAACATATCTATTCTCATAACATTTCTCTTCTTAACTTATTTCCCTTTATAATACATTTATTATATTATTATATTATTATTTATTCTCTAACCATTGACAGAATATTATAATAATCAGATTCTTCCTTTCCTTTGATTGCTTTGATTTCCTTTGATTCCTTCCCTTTGATTGTTAATCTATGTATCTATGTATCTTTTATTTTATGTACACTGAGAGCCTATGCACCAAGACAAATTCCTTGTGTGTCCAATCACACTTGGCCAATAAAGAATTCTATTCTATTCTATTCTATTCTATTCTATTCTATTCTATTCTATTCTATTCTATTCTATTCTATTCTATTCTATTCTATTCCGTTCTATTCCATTCTATTCTATTCATTTCTGCACATTCTAATATTTTCTTAATGATATTTTCATTCATAGGGATCTCTTCACTTTTACAATTTTGTGCCAATACAATTCTAGCTCCAGTTATTACATGAATAATCAAGTATACATTTTCTTTACTATAAACTTCTGGTAGAATCCCCAACAGGAATAGTTCAGGTTTTAAACTGATATGTTTCTGTGTCATCTTCTCCAACCACATACCTCCAATGTCTTTTCTAGGAATTATTTCCTTTCCCCTATTTTTCACCTTGAGAAAGGCAAGTCATTATTGCTCATCCCAATTTGCTTTAGAGAAAAGGCTCTTGGGGAACCTGATGATTTTGTAAAACCTGAATTTGCAAAGTTTCTTTTTAAGTTCTTCCACAAGTGTCAGCCTCAACACTGGGTAACACTGGGCAGTGCCAACACTGTCCCACAATGAATCTTGCCTGGATGGGGTTCTGCCTGCTTTCAAAATGATTACCTTGATACTCTGGAGAGTCAGCAAAATATTTATTCATATTTACTTTATTTATTTATTAACAATGGTTAAATAGTAACTCCCAATAAAGTAAATGAATGACACCTTAAAATAGAGTGAGATCTCTGGTATTTTCTCCCTACTGTTTCTTTCCCTTCCTTACATTTATTCAATAAATTCAATGACAGGGATGATAGCAGTTGTGAAATTCAATTTTTTTTACTACTGATTCTGTGGACTGGCTTGGTGGGCATGGTAGGGGAATGATGCTGCAAAATCCCCATTATCACCCCACTCTGGGGCCAGCAAGAGGTGGTATTTGCCAGTTCTCCAAACTACTCAAAATTTTCACTACCGGTTCTCCAGAATCTGTCAGAACCTGCTGAATATTATCCCTGTACGATAGGCACATTAGTGCACTTACGCACACTCTCTCTACTGACCACGTAAATATAATGTAAGTTCCATTGAACTCTATTTGTGACTGAAACTGTGGAAATTTGTAGCTGAGACAACTGAATCAAGTAGGCATTCCAGACTTTGACAACAATTTTCATGGTGTTTAAAGCAGTTGTTCGCACACATATTATTGTGATTAAAACAGAAAAGGTCATTTACCTGTAAAACATTATTACGTATAATTTTGTATTCAATACCTAAGCCTAAACACAAGCAACACTGCTCTAAGAAACCAAGAATTTTGAACCTAGTAGCATAGGGAATTCTATTGTGTATAGAAGAGTGCAAGACTTTTCTTGTGAAATACTTGTGAACCCACTCAATTGTACTGATGTCAGATATATGGTGGGGAATCCAAACAGTTGAATAATACTCTGATTTGTCTAGCATAAGTTTCATAAGGTCTAATAACCAATACAATGTTTCCAGAAAAAAAAGCTTCGCCAAATTAACCTTACAATTCTTAATGCTTTTTTAGCAATGCTGTTATAGTGAGCTTTGGAGGATAGATCGTCAGAGTTAAGTACACCTAGGTCCTTAACAAGGCGAGAGTCATCTACTATATCAATGCCACCTATCTCATACTTGACATTCTGATTACGTTTACCAATATGTAAGACAGAGCATTTATGAATCAAAATTTGACCATTCAGAGTCATAATCATGATCACTTTGCAAAACAACAGAATTATCTGAAGAATTGAATAATTTTACGTCATCGACAAAAAGAATGCATCTGCTTTTAATCATATGAATCCTTGATATAGAGCAAAAAAAGATGATGAAATGTTTTATTTTGTAGTGAAAGCACCTTCTTCAACATTGTGCCCTTCTTGTTGGCTGTTCATGAAGTCAACCAGAATTCAAGGCTCTTACCCAACATCACCCTGGGCTACAGCATGTACGAGAACTTTTTCAGTGCAAGAATGACATATGAGGCCATGCTGGATGTGCTCTCTACAGGACAGGAGAACATCCCAAACTACAGATGTGGAAGACAAAAGAACCTGCTGGCGATTCTTGAAGAGATGGATTCTGAACTCTTTGATCATATTTCCAATTTCTTGAGCATCTATAAAATTCCACAGGTATAAAGCCAAATGAAACTAATTCCATGTTGTGAATTGTTCAGATTTGCCTAGAAGGCAGCACTTGTATATATTTATCCAAATAAATTGAAAGTCAGAGAGTAAATATTAGAAGATTTGAAAGAATTGTTAATTCACAAAGTATATGTCTATACATAAAGTGATGGGCTGTTGCAGGTTTGGACCAGTTCTAGCCAACCGGTGGTTCCGGCAATCAGTTGTCCCTGCCCACCTACCCACCCCCACCCTATCCTGTTCTATATTTCCGTGTTTCTCAGCTCAACTGATTTGTGTGGCATGGTGGATTTATACCCCTCAGCTGTTTTACTTACCAGGCTTGCCCTAGAAGGTGAGCTATAGAGCTTGATATTGGTGTATCTTGAGCGCTGTACACGAATGCAAAATGTGAACTCACAGAACCAGTTGTTTATTTATTTATTTATTTGTTTGTTTAGATTTGTATACCGCCCTTCTCCTTGCGGACTCAGGGCGGTGGACAGCCAAATAAAAACAGTACACAAAAGTTAAAAATTTCTTAAAAAGACATATAACTTTGGCTAAAAATTAAAACCATTTAAATATTTAAAATACCCAACCATATAATACAATCTTAAAAATTCAGCGGGGTCAGGCTAGACCAGCAAGCTGAAAGAGATGGGTTTTCAGGGCCCGACGAAAAGTCCGGAGGTCAGGAATTTTTCTCAGTTCTGGAGGAAGATCGTTCCAGAGGGTAGGGGCTGCCACAGAGAAAGCCCTCCCCCTGGGGGTCGCCAGCCGACATTGTTTGGCTGACGGCACCCTGAGGAGACCCTCTCTGTGGGAGCGCACCGGCCAGTGGGAGGCTATTGGTGGCAGAAGGCGGTCCCGTAAGTACCCTGGTCCTAAGCCATGGAGCGCTTTAAAGGTGGTCACCAACACCTTGAAACGCACCCGGAAGTCCACCGGTAGCCAATGCAGCTCGCGCAGGAGAGGTGTTACGTGGGAGCGTCCCGTCGCTCCCATAATCCCCCGCGCGGCCGCATTCTGCACTAGTTGGAGCCTCCGGGTGCACCCCAAGGGGAGCCCCATGTAGAGAGCATTGCAGTAGTCCAGGCGAGAGGTGACGAGTGCCTGAGCGTAGGGAGTCCCGATCTAGAAAGGGCCGCAACTGGCGTATCAGGCGAACCTGATAGAAAGCTCCCCTGGCCACAGCTGTCGTGTGATCCTCCAAAGACAGCCGTGGGTCCAGGAGGACGCCCAAGTTGCGCACCCTTTCCGTGGGGGCCAATGATTCGCCCCCAATAACCAGCGATGGTGTCAGCTGGCTATATCGGGACGCCGGCAGCCACAGCCACTCGGTCTTGGAGGGGTTGAGTCGAAGCCTGTTTCTCCCCATCCAGGCCCGCACGGCTTCAAGGCACTGGGACATCACTTCCACGGCATCGTTGGGGTGGTCTGGGGTGGAAATGTACAGCTGCGTATCATCAGCGTACTGATGGAACTCCACCCCAAAACCACGGATGATCTCACCCAGCGGCTTTACATAAATGTTGAACAGAAGGGGGGAGAGGACCGATCCCTGCGGCACCCCACACACCAGGCGTCTCGGGGTCGACCGCTGCCCCCCTGTCAACACAGATTGCGACCGGTCGGAGAGGTAGGAGGAGAACCACCGTAAAACGGTGCCTCCCACCCCCAGTCCCTCCAACCGGCGCAACATGATACCATGGTCGATGGTATCAAAAGCTGCTGAGAGGGCTAATAACACCAGGATAGAGGAATAACCCCTACCCCGGGACTGCCAGAGATCATCCACCAACGCGACCAATGCCATTTCGGTACTGTATCCAGACCTGAAGCCGGACTGGAGCGGGTCTAAATGGTTAAACCAGTTGCAGTCCACCACTGTATCTCTCTCTATATATATACATACTTTGGCTTTGGGCCATCTGTCCCAACTCTTAATAACTCTCACAGTGAGGCATTCGTCATTTTTTTTAAAATCTTGAGACTGAAGTAAAAAATTCAAAAGAAAGAAATGAAAAAACAATGAATAGGTCAAGATAAGTAGAAGGCACTTCCAGAGAGCAGCTTTTACATACTTTCTCTAGTGTATATTAAAAAAAATAGTGTACATAAAAATGGCTAAGTGCCAAAGAACTGAGATTTTTGAACTATGGTAGTGGGAGAAAACTCCTGCGAGTCGCTTGGACTGCAAGGTGATCAACTGGTTACTCCTAGAGCAGGGATCCCCAACCTTTTGGACCTCAGGGACCACTAAATTCATAATTTTAAATCTCGCGGACTGCTAATATGATCTCCCTAATGACTGGCTGGATGGGTGTGGTCAACTTGATGTCACTCATGTCGAGGGGCACCTTGCCAGCCTCTACTTGCCACTCCTCGCCTACCCGCCTGGGTTCCATAGGGCCCCAACAGGAAGCAGTTGTTGGAGCTAAGCAGCCACCATGAGAAAGAGTTGGCAAAACATCTGGCTCAGTTCAAATTGGATCTGACTGAGAAGGAGGCTCAGCAGAACACCTCACTGATGACTACGAGCATAGGCTTCTCAAGGAGAGGCAAGACTTGTTGGAGTACAAGGCCAGTTACTGACACCTGGAGGCTCAGCAGGCTGAGATGGTCAGCCAATTCCAGGTCATGATGCAGTCTCATTGGAACAAGGCCCTCTGGCTTTTTGCCACCAGCGGCACTTCCCTCCAGCCTTCGCCCAAAGCCTCACACCAGGAGGCTGAAACAGACCCCAAGTTCGAATTTCTTCCCCCTCTGACCCACACAAGAAGACCCCAAAGGGGGAGATTCTCTGCAGCAACACAAACATTCATTGCACGTGGCCATAGTTTGAAGCCCCCTGATTTAGTGCAACATAAAAAATGCAAATAAAATTTTCTCTTGGACCACCAGTGGACCACGGACCATCAGTTGGTGACCTACTATCCTAGAAGAGATCAGCCCTGACTGCTCTTTAGAAGGCCAGATCCTGAAGATGAAACTCAAATACTTAGTATATATATAACTTAAACGTTCATTTGATCCTCTTATATCATTCCAATAATAGTACATCTTTATATTATATTTTGTATAATTCTACATTACTTGTATTAGAAAGATCTCTACCATATTTCATTTCCATCTTTTTATCTAACCATTGATAAAATAAGTCTCATATCTTATAGTATTGTTTATCTTCTTGTTCTTTAATTTCAAATGTCAATTTACTCATTTCTGCACGTTCCATTATTTTCTTAATAACTTCTTCTTGCATTGAGATTTTCTCATTTTTCCAATTTTTAGCAAACACAATTCTAGCCACTGTTAATACATGCACAATCTAATTTCTCAATTCTCTATTGTATATTTCAGGTACAATCTCTAATAAAAAAATCTCTGGTTTAAAATCTATGTATTTTTGTGTCATTTTTTTCTACCCATGTGTGGATTTTAGTCCAGTATCTCTTAGCTTCTACACACATCCACCATATATGGTAATATGTTGCCCGGTATCTGATGACATTTCCAATATTTTTCAGATTTATTCTTGAACATTCTGGCTATCCTCATTGCGGGTTAATGCCACCTCTAAAACATCTTATACAAATTTTCTTTAAATGCAGTTGACGTTGTCATTTTATAATTTTGCAACCACAATTTTTGTCATTTCTCTAAGTCAATTCCATGACCAAAGGTTTTTCCCCAAGCAATCATTGTTTCTTTAACTTATTAATCTTCCAATTTAACCTCTAATAAATATCCATATAGTTTTTTAATTATGTTTTCATCAATACCTGTTAAGATTTTATCTAAACTATTCTAATTATTATAAAAACCTTCTGTTTTATAATCTTTATCGTGTCTAGATTGTATTTGCAAATAAGAAACCAATTCATCTTTATACCTTGTACTTTTAATTCTAGCATAGATTTAAGTTCACCCTTTTCATTCAGTAATTCACTATATCTGACAATTTGTTCCTTTCTAAATATTATTGAATATGAGAATGCTTCAATAGATGATAACCAGACTGGAATTTTTAAATAATGTTGTCTTTTTATCTTCTCCCAGTTTAATAGCAAAGCATCTCGTATAAAATGTCTTCTAAAATACCCCTGTGTTTTTGTTTCCCTGTATCATAAAAGGCATGCCACCCCAATAACAAATCATGTCCTTCTAAAGTCAATAATCTAGCATTTCTTAGCATTATCCATTCCTTGATCCACATCAAAGTTGTCACTTGATAATATAATTCCCAATTAGGCAAGCCAAACCTCCTCGCATTCTAGCATCTTGCAACAACTTTAGTTTTACCCTCTCTTTTTTACCCTGCCAAATGTATTTCATCACTATTTTAGTCAAATCTTCAAAATAATCTTTCCCCAATCTGATTGGTATTGTCTGGAACAAGTATAGAATTCTAGGCTATATATTCATCTTAATCATTGATATTCTTCCTATCAATGACAGTTGTAAATTTTCCCACTTTGCCAAATCTGTCACTATCTGTTGGTTGAGTTTATTATAGTTATTCCCTTTAAGTGAAATACATCTTGTTGTCAGATATATCCCCAAGAATTTAACCTTATTTGTGACCTGCATTTTCAATACTTCCGCCAATTCTTCTTTTTGTTTTATTAACATATTTTTTGTCAAAGTCTTCGTTTTGTCTTTATTTATTTTCAAACCAGCTACTTTTCCATATTCTCCTATCTTGTCAATCAATTTAGTTGCTGATTCTAATGGATCTTCAAGAATAAAACCAGGTCATCAGCAAATGCTTGCAATTTGTATTCTTCCTTTTGGCTCTTCATTCCCTTTATATCTTTATCTTCTCTAATATTTCTGTTTAGCACTTCTAATGATAATACAAACAATAAAGGTGACAGTGGACAACCTTGTCTCGTGTCTTTTTTTTATTTCAATAGACTCTGTCAATTCTCCATTTATCATTACTTTTGCTGTTTGTTTGTAGTATATGGCTTCTATGGCTTGAATAAATTTTCTGCCAAAGCCCATCTGTTCCAGCTGTAATAACATAAATCGCCAATTCACATTATCGAAGGCTTTCTGGGCATCTAGAAATATCAAAGCCATTTGCTTTTCAGGATGTGCCTCGTAATATTGCAAAGTATCCAGAATTATTCTCATATTGTCCTTAACCTGTCTTTTTGGCAGAAACCAATTTTGATTGGAGTATATAAAATTATTTAAATATTTTTTAAGTCTTTCTGCCAATATTGAAGCGAAGACTTTGTAGTCTGAGTTTAGCAGAGAAATAGGCCTATAATTCTTGATTTGTTGTGGGTCGATGTCCTCCTCGGGAACAAGTGTAATATATGCTTCTGACCATGACTTGGGTAATTTCATCTTTAACATGACTTCATTCCTGACTTCTAACAATGTGAGATTCAGCGATTCCTGTAGTGTCTTATAATATTCTGCTGGAAATCTATCCAGACCTGGTGCCTTCCCCATTCTTTTGTTTTTTAAGTGCTTCAGTTAATTCCATCATCATTATATTTCCTCCTAACATCATTTCAGTGTCTTTAGAAATCTTGGGTAGATTCGCCTTCTTCAGGTATTATTTAACACTTTCCTCCTCTATGTTCTCTTGCTCGTACAATTTTCTATAATAATCTTGTATATTTTTTTTCTTCTCTTTATTTCCATATCTAGTTTGTCCTTGGTCATCCATTAGTTGTATTATTTTTCTTGATTCTCTTTCTTTTTTCAGTTTGTATGATAACCATCTACCTGGTTTATTTGCATCTTCAAAATAGTTCTGTTTAGCACTTCTAATTTTTTGTGCTAAGTCCTCTTTTTCTATTAGTCCCATTTTATGTTTAGTTATGTCCATTTTTATTTTAATGTCCTTTTTAGGGGAGATTTCTGTAATTCTTTTTCAAGTCTCTTGTATTCATCCTCTAATGTTTTATAAGCTTGTCTTTTCTTACTATTTCTTTTCCTTGTATAATTTATAATCAGACCTCTAGCATAAGCTTTCATTGTATCCCAAAGGTTTTGCATTGATGTATCCTCTTTTCTATTTTCTTTTTTAAAAATGGCCAATTCTTTCTCCATTTTCTATACAAAATCTTTTTCTTTTAATACTGTATTATTTAGAGTCCATCTAGATCTTCTCCTTTGTCCTTTCCATTTCATTGTCTTTGGGTTATGATCTGCCCAGGCATTTGCTTCTATGTCAATTTCTTCTACATTAGAAGTCAATTCCGTTGTCATCCATACCATGTCTATTCTGGACCATGATAAACGTCTATTTGAATAGAAAGTATATTGTCTATTTTTTGCATTTCTTTCTCTCCATACATCTTTTAAGTTTATTTCCTCTATCATTTAAAACAAAGATTTCAGAAGAGTCTTTCTACTTTGCTTTGTCATCTTTGTGCTTTGTGTGTTATAATCTAATTTCTCATCTACTATATCGTTGAAATCTCCCATCATGCAAACATTATCATAGTCCAATTCAATTCTGTTAATTTTAATTTTAATTTATCGTTAGGTGCATATATTGCTATTAAAAGTATTTTCAAATAGTTATCTGTTATTTCCACCATCAAAACTCTTTCATCCTCATCTGTATAAATTTGCTCCACTGGGATTGTGTCTCTAATATATAAAACAACTCCTCTTTTCTTACATTGTGACAATGAAGGGAATATTTTCACTAATTTTTGACGGTTGATTTTTGAAGATCATGTTATGACCGTGACAGGGGGTCATTTGCCCAGATTCGTCTGGTGCCCCAGTTGCACTCCTACCTGGACCGTGATGCCCTACGTACAATTGCCCATATGCTCGTCACCTCCCGGACTGAGTACTGCAATGCTCTCTACATGGGGCTGCCCTTGAAGGCCACCGGCTTCAGTTGGTGCAGAATGTGGGTAGTAATGGGAGTGTCCTGATACTTTTATGTTACACCTCTCCTGCCGGACCTGCATTGGCTACCGGTTGCCCTCCAGGTGAGATTCAAGGTGCTGGTAATTGCCTATAAAGCCCTACATGGTTTAGGCCCGGGGTGTCTGGCAGACCATCTGCAGCCAGTGACAGCTCCCCATCACTCGGTACATTCCCACAGGGAGGGCCTCCTTGGGGTGCCGTTGGCCAGACAATTTCAGCTGGCAACCCCTAGGGAGTGGGCCTTCCCTGTGGGCACACCTACCCTGTGGAATCAGCTCCCCCTGGAGCTCTGGGTGGCCCCTAACCTCCTTTCTTTCCACCATGACCTTAAAACGTGGTTATTCTGCCTGGCTGGTTTGGACTGAAGGGGTTTTTAAAAGGGATTTTAATGGTCTTTCTATAATCTTATTGGGTATTTTAACATGGATTTGGCTTGTTTTTATTGTTGTGAGCGGTCCTGAGTCCCCTCAGAGATAGGGCAGCATACAAATTCAAATAATAAATAAATAAATAATTTTGGCTGTGCCAATATTTATTCATGCTGCTTTTTAATATGCACTTATTGTAGACAAATTATATCAAACTTTAATTTTTCTAATTTATGAAATATCATTCTTCTTTTGATAGCTAAATTAAGTTTATTTATGTTTATTGTAATCAGTTTTTTTCTCTTCTTTATTCTGATTGGTTGTGAGACTCCCATGGAGCCATACAGGGGCAACTCTATAGGTTGTGTTTTGACTCCATGTTTGGTTGAGCCCTGCTGGATGGTGATGTAATGAAAGGGCTTTGGGATTGCTATTATGGTTCTGCCTGAAGCAGGTAGATCTTTGTTATGTAGAAAAGACTGGCTCAGGCCTTAAAAGGCCCATTGACAAAGGGGGGGGGGCGGAATTTCTGCCTCCCTTTTAGGGGAAATATTCTTCCCTTTTAATATATCCTAAAATATCTCATTTTCCTAGGAGGGGTGGGTGCTAACTTTCTACACTACCAATACCTTCTCTTTCATCTTAGATCAACTTTAATGTCATCAACCAGACGGCTGAGCAAAATCACCGTTTTTCTTCTTCATACCGGATGACCCCAAACCAAGAACCTCCTTACTCAGCAATCGTCCAGCTGCTCCTGCACTTCCAATGGACGTGGATCGGCCTCCTTTCTCAGGACAATGAAATAGGAGAAAAATTCAAAAGATGCTTTGAAGTTCTTGCTCTAAAAAATGGGATTTGCATTGTCCTCTCAGGAACCGTCCCAGAAGCTAATATGCAGATAAGTGCTGGAGAAACTCACATACAAGAAAAAAGGGGAAAGTTCCTTTCTCTTATCAAGAGTCAAATAAAAATTATAGTATGCCAACTGGATTTTCAGGCCTCAGGAATGTTAGCAACAATAATACAAATAATTGATAGGACTAATACATCCACTATGGGAAGGTTGTGGATTGCAACAACTTTGACAGTTTTAAGTTTAGGTAGTTTTGACCTCTTGGTTGATCTCCAAAATAAAAATGCTTTGTTTTCCTTCCACATCCAGACAAAGAGAAGGACTCAGTATTATGACAAATCTTATGCATCCATGGTCTTATTGTATGGAAAGAAAGCGTTCCAATGTTCTTATTCAAGTCCTGTGTTATCTAAGAAAGTTTGGAAAAAATGCAGAGAAAAAGAGAATTGGGAATTCCCAACCCATGATGTGATTACAAGAATCCTGTCTCAGGATTCCTCCAGTATTTCCGAAATAATTCAAATTGTGGCCTGGGTCCTCAGTGCTGCCTCCTCCTCCCAACGGAGTAAGAGGAGAATCCATGTTGGAGACCATCAATCACCTCAGATTGTACAGCCATGGCAGGTAAGTCTTCTCCTTTGAGGTTCCATTGATTCTCCCTTTCCAATTCCTCAATATTAAATTAGATGTAGAAAGAGATGAGATATTTCAAAGAGTAGTTGCCCAGTTGATCTATTATGTGGAATCCTGACATTAAACCATCTCTAAATGTTTCTTTAAGTTTTTTTTAATTTTATTTTTTCATTTTTAACAACCATATCAATGCCTGAATAGTGTGGCACCCTGTGTGAATTACATTTTGGTACAAAAAAAATAATAATATTCATCATATTTACTACAATTGAAAGCATATATAGTTCTCATAATATTACACATATTTTGCTGAATAATAATCTTACATTATTAGTTACTCCATATTTCAATATTTTATTTTTATGCCAATCACCATATTCTGAGTGTCATTCCTTTTACTGCAAACAAAATATTAATAATTATAATTGTTAAAATTAACAGGCTTTTATGGTTTTAACAGGACTTTATATTTAACAGGCTTTTATGGTTCTAATAGTAATACACATATTTATGCTCAACTATAATCCTCCATTGTTTAATTATTCAATATTTCAATATGTTATGTTGAAGGCAAGCGGGTATGTGTGGGGCACCAGGGATGACTGCTACTGGTTCAGCGAACTGATGCCAATCATCCCTACCGGTTCCCCCAAACCAGTCCAAACCAGTAGGATTTTATCCCTGATGTAACTGTTTTCGGTATGTTTTAGCCTCCAGCCCCCTAATCATTTTTGTTGCTCATCTCTACAGTCTTTCTAGAGTTTCAATATCTTTTTTATATTGTGTTGACCAGAACTGGATGCAGTATTCTAAATATGGTCTTACTAAGACTTTGTAAAGAAATATTAGAACTTCATGTGATCTTGATTCTATTCCTTTATTAACACAGCCTAGGATTGCATTGGCTTTTTTGTCTGCTGCCACACATTGTTGGCTCATATTTAATTGATTGTCCACTGGGACTCTAAAATCGTTCTCACAGTTACTGGCAAGCCAAATTTCATGTAGTCTTTACTTATATTGTTGGTTTTTCTTGCGGAAGTATAAAACCTTACTTTTATCTATGTTGAATTTCATTTTGTTAGGTAGGGGCCTACCTTGTTCAATTTGTCAAGATCTTTTTGGATCTTGAGCTTGTCTTCTGTGGTATTGGCTATTCCTGCCAGTTTAGTGTCATCTGCAAATTTGATGAGTTCCCCTTCAATTCCCTTGCCTAGATCTTTTTTGAAGATATTGAAGGGTGCTGGGCCTAAAATGGAAACTTGGGGTTCCCCATTGCTTACTTCCCTCCATGTGGATGAGGTTCCCCAGAGGAATACATGTTGAATATAATTTGTTAGCCAGTTACAAAGCCACCTGATGGTGGTGTTATCTATTCCATGTTTTCAGGAATGTGAGATAAAGAATTACTTGGATGAGAGGATAGATGGGGAACTCATCAAATTTGCTGATGACACCAAGCGGGCAGGAATAGCCAACACTCCAGAAGATAGGCTGAAGATACAGAAGGATCCTGACAGACTTGAACACTGGGCGCTGTCGAACAAAATGAAATTCAACAGTGAAAAAAGCAAGGTTCTACATTTAGGCAAGAAAAACAAAGTGCACAGGTACAGTATATGTGGTACCTTGCTCAATAGTAGTAACAATGAGTGGAATCTTGGAGTCCTAGTGGACAATCATCTAAATATGAGCCAGCAGTGTGCAGCATCTGCCAAAAAAGCCAACACAGTTGTAGGCTGCATAAACCCGGGGATAGAATCAAGATCACGGGAAGTGTTAATAACACTTTATAATTCCTTGGTAAGGCCATACTTGGAATACGGTTTCCAGTTTTGGTTGCCACAATGTAAAAAAGATGTTGAAATTCTAGAAAGAAGTCAGAGAAGAGCAACAAGGATGATTAGAGGACTGGAGGCTAAAACATATGAAGAACAGTTGCAGGAACTGCATGTCTAGTTTAATGAAAAGAAGCTGCCAAAAAGAAGAGGGAGTCAAGTTATTGTCCAAAACACCTGAGGGTAGGACAAGAAGGAATGGGTGGAAACTAATCAAGGAGAGATGCAACCTAGAACTAAGGAGAAATTTCCTGTCAGTAGAACAATGAATCAGTGGAACAACTTGCCTCTGAAAGTTGTGAATGCTCCAACACTGGACGTTTTTAAGATGTTGGATTGCCATTTGTCTGAAGTGGTGTAGGGTTTCCTGCCTAAGGAGGGGGATGGACTAGAAGACCTCCAAGGTCACTTTCAACTCTTCTCTTCTCTTCTCTTCTCTTCTCTTCTCTTCTCTTCTCTTCTCTTCTCTTCTCTTCTCTTCTATAAATATTTGAAAAAGAGCTGTAAATTCCTGGAGAATGACTGGAAGAACCTTCCCATGAAATGCTGAATCAATCTGTTTTAGACTGTAGTGGTCATTTGAAGAGGTTGAATTATTCAGAGTAACTCCAATCCGGAATAACATTGAATAAAGGGTCAAATTGGAATGTCTTTTTTTCCCCTGCAGCTTCATAAATTCCTGAGAAAGTTCCAACATCACAATATTTCCAGAGATGGGATTTCTTTTGATGAAAATGGAGTTCCTGTTGGAGACTTTGATATCATGCAGTGGACATCAGTTTTGAACAAATCAGACATGGGAGTGAAAATTGGGAATGTAGAAAGACAAGCCTCCTCAGAAGTCAAGATTTCTGTCAATCAAAGTGCCATTCAATGGCCAACTTTATTTAAGAAAGTAGTTGAGGCTCCTTGGATTTTGCTCATCTATTTATCTCCATCTGCTCAAAAGTATTTCTTATTGAGGCCAATTGAAATAACTTCCAAATAAGAGAATTTAAAGCCTCATTAATCCATTAGATATCATTTTACTTTAGAGGTTATACAACAATCTATCACACTCTGGAACCTGCTACATTGTATTGCAGGATTTTCAATCTACATTATTAAACTGGAATATCTTGCCATAATTTATAGTACATCAAATTATCTTCTTTTCAGTAAGAGAAAATCCAGAATGTCTATGGAGATTCTCAGTCATCCAGGTCACGGTTGTGCCAAAAGTGCTTTTTCAAAAGGCACCTGGGCTTTGTTTTCCCTTGAAGATGTTTCACTTCTCATCCAAGAAGCTTCTTCAGTTCTGACTAAATGGTAGAGGATGAAAAGATTTGGGACTGCTGAAAAGACAGTGTTGTAACCACAGTCATTTGCACTATTCATGTGACCCTGAGGGCACAGATAAATTCCAAGTGGCCTCAACAACTTTCAGGAAGACTGCTAACGACCAAATGACTGTACAAAATATAAATTATTCCATATGCCACCATTTAGTCAGAACTGAAGAAGCTTCTGGAATGAGAAGCAAAAAGTCTTCAAGGGAAAACAAAGATCCGTTGTCTTTTGAAAAAGCACCTTTGGGAGAAAAATCCAGAATATGAAGGATTTAGCCCACTGAATTGCATAAGAGAAAGGTATCACTAAGAATGTGGCAAAGGAAATGAGGGCAGCTAAAAAAGCCATTTACATATGATGATACAATGATTGGTTGTAGGAGAGAAAGATAGGGACTCTCAACAAATCTAGATGTTGGAGGTTTCCCGAGAAAGCAAAGATGGAGAAAATATATATACTGTATTTTTTGGAGTATAAGGCACCCCTCTTATACAGGAAGTGAAATAATATTTCAATGTTTATTTCTATGTTAATGTTGCTTGAATGTATTGAAGATCGAAGTAAAGAGTAGTCGATATAAAGGAAATTAGATTATTTAAGTAGTTTAAGATAAAGTTAGAATATATGTAAATAATAAGAAAGGGACACCTTAAATGAGCGGTTAACAAGAGAAAAATGATAGGTATATAAGTGTTGTCTGTTTTGTGTTTGTTTTAATGTGTTTAAAATAAAAAAACTTTTTAATTAAAAAAAAGACACCCCTCCCAACTATTGCACTTTTTGCCCTTCCCAGTCCCCTAGGAGCACTCTGCAGGCCTCCCAAACCCTCTGTGCATCCCTTTTCTGGGAAAAACAGGCCAGTTTCTTGCAAAAACGGGATGTGCAGTGGTTTTGAATGCATGCAGAGTTCTCCTAGGGGCTGGGGAGGACAAAAACTTTTTATATAAAACTTTTATTTATTAACTTTTTATATACAACTTTTTATATTTATATATTTTATATATCACCCTGACTAATTTTTCTGTTTACATTTAGATGGTGCCTTATTCAAGATGTACAGAAAGTTGCTCCCCAGGTTATGCCAAGCTTGTGAGACAGGGAGCCCCAGTTTGCTGCTACGACTGTTCTCTGTGTATGGAAGGAACATTCTCTGGACAAGAAGGTACGGTAGGTGACTCGAAAAATAACCCCAAAAAATTCAAGATACAATCAATATTCTATCTTGTTTTTGGGGGGAGTATTTGATCAAGAAGTAAGAAAAACATTACATTTCTTGAAGGCATCCACGAACTTCAAAGATTGGGCACTATCGCCAAATTTGGATGACAATCTAAGCATTAAAATAAATAATAAAAGGTTAATTTCTACTGAGTTGTTACTTTCTTGCTTTGTTTTAGGAAAGAAGTTTTGAGAACAGATAATCACATTCATCTTCAGCCTTTAAAAAGAGTGTTAACTAATGTAGTATCATATGGATATCCCTGGGCAGAAATATTATATTATTCTTTGAAAATGAAGTAATTGATTTCTGGTTTTTATGCTCCTACAGCTGCAGAAACAGAATCATGCTAACCATTTTTTTCACAGATGCAGCCCATTGTGAAAAGTGTCCAGATGACCAGTATTCCAATAAGAAGCGAGATCAGTGTGTCCCCAAAAATATAAGCTTCTTATCCTATCAAGAATTGTTGGGACTCATCCTGGCTTTCTTTGCCATCGCTTTGTCCCTAACCACCACCTTTATTCTGGGAATCTTCATGAAATACCGAGACACTCCCATAGTCAAAGCCAACAACTGTGAACTCACCTATATCCTCCTGGTTTCACTCCTACTTTCTTTCTTGACTTCCCTTCTATTCATTGGTCGCCCCGTGAAAATGACCTGTCTCCTACGACAAACCATTTTCAGTGTCGTTTTCTCAGTTGCTGTGTCTTCCTTGCTGGCCAAGACTGTCATGGTGGTGGTGGCCTTTCTGGCCACCAAGCCAGGCAGCAGCATGAGGAAATGGCTGGGGAAGAGTCTGGCCAACTCTATTGTTTTATCCTGCTCTGGTATTCAAGTAGGCCTCTGTATGATGTGGCTGGGAGTCTTTCCCCCATTCCCAGATTCTGACTTTCATTCCCAACCAGAACACATCCTGCTGCAGTGCAATGAAGGCTCTGTCATCATGTTCTACTCTGCTCTTGGCTACATGGGTTTTTTGGCTGCCATCTGTTTCTTGGTGGCATTTCTGGCTCGAAATCTGCCAGGAGCTTTTAATGAAGCCAAACTGATCACCTTCAGCATGTTGGTTTTTTGTAGCGTTTGGATCTCCTTTGTTCCCACATATCTGAGCACCAAGGGAAAATACATGGTAGCCGTGCAGATCTTCTCCATCCTGGCCTCTGGCCTGGGTTTACTGGGCTGCATCTTTATCCCCAAATGCTACATTATTGTTCTGAGACCTGACATGAACACCAAAGAACATCTCATGATAAAAAATCATTAAGTTTCTTTGTGTTGGTGTTTATTTTTGTACAGTTTACATGCAGCATAAAATCACATATTTTGAAGGAATGTTCCATGTGAATTTTGAATTATAATAATTGAGTAGTAAAGTTGCTAAAACAACTCAAACTATCTGAAATAATTATATCCTTCAATTGTCCTAATGTGAATTCATATTATGACATTAATAAAATTTCTGAAACCAGGTCAGATAAACTGTGACCAGAGATGTTCTGATATGGTTTTAGATTAAATTAAAGATTATGGCTAATGATGATGTGTGTTTTTGTTACTATATAGGTTGGTGTGCTGGTGTTATGTGTTACTTTCTGTGGTGATGTTCTGACTTTATTTTTAAAAAATAAACCAAAGAACATCTGATGGTAAAAAATCATTAAGTTTCTTTTTGTTGGGTTTTATTTTTGTACAGTTTACATGCAGCATGAGATCACATACTTTGAAGTAATGTTTTATGTCTTGTCGCTTTTCTTTCTTCATTGCATGTGAATTTTGAATTATTGTAATTGAGTAGTAAAGTTGCTAAAACAACTCCAGCTAACTGAAATAATCATATCCTTCAATAGATAGATAGAGAGATAGATAGATAGATAGATAGATAGATAGATAGATAGATAGATAGATAGATAAACATGGATAGGAGAGATCAAAAAAGAGAAAAACAGAGTGACAGATAACATTCTATAGATTAAGAATAGATAAAATTTCAATATGAACATTGGGGCAACTTTAATTTTTTTCTCCATCTCTTTGAATAAATTAATGAGACAAATTATTATTTTTGACAGTCTTCAATCAAAAGAAAAATATGTACAATTCTGGATAATTTTCTTGGGGGGGGAAATCATTTAGATATGATGTGACAATGAAGATGTGTTTATGAGTAATAAAATTGGTTCCTGTTTTTATCCATTTCAATATCCATTTCCATAAACTGTACATACAGTATCTGTTTGTCTCTGTGTTTGTCCTGCCAACCTAGCAGTTTCACTCATTATGCTAAATCAGGATTCTAGATTGTCCTAATTTTGATTTACGTCATTGTACTGTCGAATCTATCCTAGCCACTTCTAGGTTTTTTTGGAAAGATGAGAAACACTTTCTCCCTCCAAATGTTTATCAAATCAAAGAGTACAGAACTCAGAACTCAGAACTCAACAAGAATGAACTCAAAAAGAATAAAATAGGATACGTAACTCTACAGTCCCTTTCAACTCTATTATTCTATTCTATTCTATTCTATTCTATTCTATTCTATTCTATTCTATTCTATTCTATTCTATTCTATTCTATTCTATTCTATTCTATTCTATTCTTTCCAAGCAATTTACAGAGTCAGCCTATTGCCCCCAATAATCTGGGTCCTCATTTTACCGACCTGGCAGCTGGTGATCAGCAGAAGTAACCTGCAATACTGTACTTAACCACTACAACACAGTGGCTCATCATCAACAATAATAATAAGTGGTTCAATATGTCATGATCTGGAGTTAACTCATTCTGGAGTATCAAACCTTTATTGAAGTAGATGGCCTCCTCCACACCAGACAAAATAAGAAGGAATTATAATGGCCCACTGCCTAGTTCAAGAGTGTTGAACTGTTTTTCCACATTTAAATCTTTACAATCTCAAGAATAAGTTTGGAGGCTAAAAAACAGTCAAACTTCCCTGAATTGTTTCTTTCTCGACTCTCAAATTAGGATTATTCTCCTGAGTCAAAGAAAACTCTTTTCTCCAACGGCACATTTTTAAGGCCAAGTCTCGTTCCCAATTCCCCTTCTAATTATCAAAATCATGATTATTTATTCTCCTTTGAACAAGGTTCATGGGATTTCCACCACCACAATTAATTGCCAATCAATGTGACAACAAATGGCATAGACAGCATGTGATAATCTGACTTGTAACAGTCTCCTGTGATGAGATCAGAGTTTGGGGTAAAGCTGGGCAAATACTCTAGCAGTCTGAAATTGCAGATAGCTCTTCCAAATCTGGGGACAAACTGGACCTTCTTCATTGTAGTTGTGGTCTTTTTGTGATCTCTGAGATTTAGCTCTGTGCTGAAGAAAGAACTCTAGGAAGGATCTCCTGCAGTACACTGTATGTCAAATGTTGCTGCTGCTGCATACACAGCTTTTTCTGCTGCAGTTTCTGTCTCAAATTCCCTGTGCCAGTACACTGATGAAATGTCCATTTAAAGTGATCATAGAAGAAAGCGAGTGGTTCCATTACTACAAACCAGGAGACTACTCGATTACAGGAATAATGTCTGCACTCGTAGCTCTGTTGTACCCATTTTCATTCTCCAACCCTCCAACCCATCAACTGAAAAGGTAATTGTCAACTCAGCCAAGGATTCTGGTGATTGATTTTACCTGCTCCAATGTCTTTTATGTATATATACATGTATATAATTTTTATTTTATTTTAATACAAACATTTCCCCTTTCATTAAACAGTGTGTTGTCTGAGTACACATTTTTGTGTCATGACAATTACAATTTACCACTATATTCATTATTTATATTTATTCTTATATTACTACTAATATTTAACATACCTACTTTCATAACATTTCTCTTCTTAACTTATTTGCTTTTATAATACATTGCTTTAATATTTATTCTCTAAACATTGAGAGAATATTATAATAATCAGATTCTTCCTTTCCTTTGATTGCAAGTGTTAATCTGTGTTTCTGTGTATCTTTTCTTTTATGTACACTGAGAGTGTATGCACCAAGACAAATCCCTTATGTGTCCAATCACAGTTGGCCAATAAAGAATTCTATTCTATTCTATTCTATTCTATTCTATTCTATTCTATTCTATTCTATTCTATTCTATTCTATTCTATTCTATTCTATTCTATTCATTTCTGCACATTCTAATATTTTCTTAATCATATTTTCATCCGTAGGGATCTCTAACTTTTCCAATTTTGTGCAAATACAATTCTAGCTGCAGTTATTACATGAATAATCAAGTATACATTTTCTTTACTATAAACTTCTGGTAGAATCCCCAACAGGAATAGTTCAGGTTTGTTTGTTTGTTTATTTATTTATTTATTTATTCATTCATTCATTCATTCATTCATTCATTCATTCATTCATTTATTTATTTATTTATTTATTTATTTATTTATTTATTTATTTATTTATTTATTTATTTATTTATTTATTTATTTATTTATTTATTTATTTATTTATTTATATTTATAAACCGCCCTACTCCTGGGTGGTTTAAACTGATATGTTTCTGTGTCATCTTCTCCAACCACATACCTCCAAATGTCTTTTCAAGGAATGTTTTCCTTTCCCCTATTCCCCACCTTGA
The DNA here is from genome assembly GCA_030761175.1 of Masticophis lateralis. Taxonomy (NCBI): domain Eukaryota; kingdom Metazoa; phylum Chordata; class Lepidosauria; order Squamata; family Colubridae; genus Masticophis; species Masticophis lateralis. Next base: position 25,705,791 of record JAUDYJ010000002.1, read on the forward strand.
GAAAGGGAACCTGATGATTTTGTAAAACCTGAATTTGCAGAGTTTCTTTTTAAGTTCTTCCACAAGTGTCAGCCTCAACACTGGGCAACACTGGGCACTGACAACTCTCTCCCACAATGAATCTTGCCTGTATGGAGTTCTGCCTGCTTTCAGAATGACTACCTTGGTACTCTGGAGAGTCAGCAACATACTTATTTTATTTATTTATTAACAATGATTAAACAGTATCTCCCAATAAAGTATATGAAGGACTCCTTAAAAGAGAGTGAGATCTCTGGTATTTTCTCCCTACTGTTTCTTCCCCTTCCTTACATTTACTCTATAATTCCTACCACCCTCTCCACTCTTTCTTTCCACCCTTTACCACTTCCATCATTTTTGTGGCTTCCCTGTTCCTTTTGGTTTAGATAAAAGGGATACTTTCTAAAAACCAATTTCAAGGAGGGGCTTTATGAGATAAGTCAACGTTTGGTTGCAGAGGAATCCCATTAACTGTAGAATATAGGAAAATAACTCTAAAGCCATGAATGTTGTTGTTAGTCACGAAATCGTGACTGATCCATCACCACCATGGACAACATTTCTCCAGGCCTTTCTGTCTTCTACCATCCCCCAGAGACCATTTAAGATCACACCAACTGCTTCAGTGACTCCATCCAGCCACCTCGTTCTCTGTCGTCTCCAGCACCATAGTTCAAAGGCCTCAATTCTTTGGTGCTCAGCCTTCCTTATGGAAACCATGAGTATTTTGCTGCTAACCTCTAGGTCTAAGGAAGGCTTGCTAAAGAGATATCCATCTTCAAATAGGTAATACCACTTGCTGATCTAGCACTAGAATCCCAACTATTATTCCTCTCCAGGGTGATATAACAGGAAGAAATCATATCATATGATCACAACCTATACAAGTACACTTGGTAGCATCCCTTAATAGCATTCTTGAGGACTGGAAAGAAAAGGATCTTATATAGTTTTACTGTGTAATTTTGCCACCTCTTCTTAATCTCTTTTGCCTCTGTTATGTCCCTACCGTTTTGGTCCTTTATTATGCCTATCTTTGCATGAAATGTTCCCTTCATATCTCCAATTTTCTTGAAGAGATCTCTGGTCCTCCCTATTCTTTTATTTTCATCTATTTCTTTGCACTGTTCATTTAAGATGGCACACTTCTAGCTATTCTCTGGAATTCTGCATTCAATTGGGTGTATCTTTCTCTTTCTCCTTTGACTTTCGCTTCCCTTTTTTCCTCAGCTATTTGCAAACCTTCCTCTGACAGCCATTTTGCTTCCTTGCATTACTTTTTCTTTCGGATGGATTTAGTTGATACCTCTTATACAATGTTGCAATACTCCGTCCATAGTTCTTCAGGCACTCTGTCTATCATATCTAATTCCTTAAATCTATTTGTCACCTTTACTGTATATTCATCAGAGATATGATTTAGTTCACACCTGAGTGGTATGATTTTAATTACATTTTATGGACTGTTGTGTATTGATATGAGTGATATGTTAGCTTTATAAATAAGTAAGTGGATAAAATAAATGCTTTGGTTTTGCAAAAAGTTTATTCTAAGCAGATTGAAACAGTTACAATAGTAAGAAACCTTCTCACTTTCTTTTTGAGTAGAAGAAGGTATGGAGGTTTCTTGCTATTGTAACCAATTTCCTTACGTGGCTCCTAGACTATAAGAATAATTTTTCTCATTTCTTCCCTCGAAGTCATAATGTGGAGAAAAAAGCAGAATGAGTTCTGGTGATTTTGATAGGATTCCTTTGATCCTGACATAATAAGCTTACTATCTCTCTCTGACATTTTATTTTATTTTATTTTATTTATTGTTTTGGCAAGAAGCTCCTAGTGGTGTCAATGTGACTGTTCTTTTCAGAGGAATTTCAAAAATGTCTATCACTTGCAAAATTCAAATAAATAGAATAATTTAATTGAAATATCAACTTGAAAAGCATCCCAGGCCTGCTCTCGAGTTGCCATAGGCAAGTGGGATAGGAAACCACCAAAACAGCACAGCAGCCAAAGACAGATGCAAGTTCTAGAATTATATCTCTCAAGGCTCTCCAGGGTTACCACAGCGGCCGGAGGGGAGTTATCTCTACAACCCACAAAATTGCTCCTTTGGCAAATATGATTGATGGCACACCATGCGGGGAGGAGGAAAACAAGGTCAAGGTTGTGGCATTATTGACGTGTGGTCAGAATTGGCTTCACTTGGGAAAGTGCCTACATGAAGCTCCTAATAACTAACTGGATTTCTTTTGAAGCTCAGTTTGAGGCTCATGATTTAATTAGGGCATCTGTCGGATCCCTGACATGAATAAAGAGAAGTTGATTATCTTTTTGGCATTGCACTATAAGATATTAAACTACAGTAAATATGACATGCTTTCATGCAAATAAAAACTGAAGATTTATTTCTTTCTTTATTGGAATTTGTGAAAGAAAAATGAGAACAAGAATAAGAGAATATAAATTCAATGACAGGGATGACAGCAGTTGTGAAATTCTATTTTATACTACCAGTTCTGTGGGAGTGGCTTGGTGGGCATGGTGTGGCTTGATGGGCAAGGCAGGGAAATGATGCTGCAAAATCCCCATTACCACACCACTCTGGAGCCAGCCGGAGGTGGTATTTGCCACTTTCCCAAACTACTCAAAATTTTCACTGCCGGTTCTCCAGAATCTGTCAGAACCTGCTGAATTTTACCCCTACACGATAGGAACATTAGTGCACTTATGCGTGCTCCTTCTACTGACCATTATAATGTAAGTTCCACAGAAGTTCATTTGTGACTGAAACTGTGGAAATTTGTAGCTGAGACAACTGAATCAGTTGGGCATTGCAGACTTTGACAATTTACATGGTGTTTAAAGCATTTGTTCACACACATATTATTGCGATTAAAACAGAAAAGGTCATTTACAGGTAAAATATTATTACGTATAATTTTGAATTCAATACCTAGAACTGACCACAAGCGACACAGCTCTAGGTTTTCCAAACCGAGAATTTCGAGCCTAATAGCATAGGGAATTCTATTGTGTACAGAAGAGTGCAAGACTTTTCTCATGAAATACTTGTGAACCCGCTCAATTGTACCGATGTCAGATATATGGTGGGGAATCCAAACAGTTGAACAATACTCTAAGATTGGTCTGGCATAAGTTTTATAAGCACTAATGAGCAATACAATGTTTCCAGAAAAAAAAGCTTCGCCAAATTAACATTACAACTCTTAATGCTTTATTAGCAATGCTGTTACAGTGAACTTTGGAGGATAGATCATCAGAGATAAGTACACCTAGGTCTTTAACAAGGTGAGGGTCATCTACTATATCAATGCCACCTATCTTATACTTGACATTCTGATTACATTTACCAATATGAAAGACAGAGCATTTGTTAATCAAAATTTGACCATTCAGAGTCATAATTGTGATCACTTTGCAAAACAACAGAATTATCTGTAGAATTCAATAATTTTACATCATCGAAAAAATAGTGCAATTGCTTTTAAGTTGATCACATAAATGGTTGATATAGAGCAAAAAAAGATAATGAAATTTCTTATGTTGCAGTGAAAGCAACTTCTACAACATTGTGCCCTTCTTGTTGGCTGTTCATGAAGTCAACCAGAATTCAAGGCTCTTACCCAACATCACCCTGGGCTACAGCATGTACGAGAACTTTTTCAATGCAAGAATGACATATGAGGCTACGCTGGATGTGCTCTCAACAGGACAGGAGAACATTCCAAACTACAGATGTGGGAGACAAAAGAACCTGCTGGCGATTCTTGAAGAGATGGATTCTGAACTCTTTGATCATATTTCCAATGTCTTGAGCATCTATAAAATTCCACAGGTATATAGCCAAATGAAATTAATTCCGTGCTGTAAATTGTTCATATTTGCCTAGAAGGCAGCACTTGTATATATTTCTCCAAATAAATTGAAAGTCAGAGAGTAAATATTAGAAGATTTGAAAGAATTGTTAATTCACAAGGTATATGTTTATACATAAAGTGATGGGCTGCTGCAGATTTGGACCAGTTTTAGCAAACTGTTGGTTCCGGCGATGAGTTGTCCCTGCCCACCTAGCCACCCCCACCCTATCCTGTCCTATATTTCCATGTTTCTCAGCTCAGCGGCTTGCGTGGCATGGTGGATTTCCACCCCTCAGCTGTTTTACTTACCGGGGCAGCCCTAGAAGGTAAGCTATAGAGCTTGATATTGGTATAATTTGAGCGCTGTACACGAACGCAAAATGTGCACTCACAGAACCAGTTGTTAAACCGGTTGCAGTCCACCACTGTGTTTGTCTGTCAGTCTGTCTGTCTATCTATCTATCTATCTATCTATCTATCTATCTATCTATCTATCTACCTACCTACCTACCTACCTACCTACCTACCTACCTACCTACCTACCTATCTATCTATCTGTAGGTCTTTGGTTATACGGGTTTTCTCCCGTATAAAATTGGAAGTGTCTTGGCGACATTCCAATGAAGTCACATTCGTCATCTTCAGGCTGGTGTTTTCAGCTTCGTGCTTCTAGGAGCAATGTGTGATCGCAACTGTTTCTTCCTTTTAACTGCTAGTGGGTGTGTGAACTGATTGGTGGGAGCTTGGCTGTGCTCTAATTGGATAGGGGGTTGTCTGTGCTCTGATTGGATGGGGGTGTGTTCTGTTTGGGTGGGCTCTTGGTTGTGCTCGGGTTAGTCTGAGTTGCAGGGGGATTTGAGCTGGTGAGCTGCGTTGCTGCTGTTTGGCTTCACGTTCATGGTCGTGCCACATCATCCTGGTGGGTGTCAGTCTGTTTCATGTATGGATTGGAGGGCGTAAAGTGGCTAATGATGCAGCTGCGGTCTGGCTTCTGGTCTGTGGTCGTGCTTCATCCTCAGTGTGGGTTTGAGTCTGTTTTCTGCATGGATGTGTGGTGGTGACATCCTGTGTGGCTCTTGTGAGTGTGGGTCTGGTGTCATTCCTCGTGTGAGGGACTCGTTTGTCAAGAAGGGCAGGTTTCCAAATGGCTGGTAGGCAGGAGGTATCATCTCATTTATTCATGCTGTGTGGGTGTTTTTCTATCTCAATGGCTTCTCTGATTATTCTGTTGTTGAAGTGTTCAGTTTTGGCAATATTTCTTGTCTTTTTGAAGTCAATTTCATGTCCTGTGGCTTTAAGGTGTTGGACCAGGGAAGAAGTTGGTTCTTCATGCACACACACACACACACACACACACACACACACACACACACACACACTTTGGCTTTGGGCCATGTGGCCAGCAGCCCTCTGGTAGTAGAAAAGGCCTGGGTATGACCATTGGGAATTTTGAAAATTATGATGTTTAAAAAGTAAGACTTTGTCATAGAATGTATAAGGGTTGAATCAGTGACTTTTAAACATTTTGAAAATTTAGTGACCAATACAAAAGAGATTTTCTTTCTTCACAGAATCATAGAATAAAAACTCAACTCCTTACACAGAGGAGGAATGGTCAGGCCACTACAGACAAATTGCTGTCCAGGTTTTCCTTGAAAATAAGCAGCAGTGGAGCTCCAGGAGGCAGGCTGTTCCAATTCTTAATAACTCTCACAGTGAGGAATTCCTCATTTTTTTATAATCTTGAGACTGAAGTAAAAAATTCAAAAGAAAGATATGAAAAAACAATGAATAGGTCAAGATAAGTAGAAGGCACCTCCAGAAAGCATCTTTTACATACTTTGTCAAGCGTACATAAAAAAAATAGTGTTCATAAAAAAGGCTTAGCATCAAAAAACTGAGGCCTTTGAACTATGGTAGTGGGAGAAGACCCCTGCGAGTCCCTTGGACTGCAAGGTGATCAACCGGTTACTCCTAGATCAGGGATCCCCAACATTTTGGACCTCAGGGACCACTAAATTCATAATTTTAAATCCCATGGACTGCTAATATGATCTGCCTAATGACTGGCTGGATGGGTGTGGTCAACTTGATGTCACTCACGTTGAGGGGCACCTTGCCAGCCTCTACTTGCCACTCCCCGTCTACCCACCTGGGATCCTTAGGGCCTCATGGTCAGCCAATTTCAGGCCATGATGCAGTCTCACTGGAACAAGGCCCTCTGGCTCTTTGCTACCAGTGGCACTTCCCTCCAGCCTCCGCCCAAAGCCTCACTCCAGGAGGCTGAAACAGACCCCAAGTTGGAATTTCTTCCCCCTCTGACCTACACAAGAAGATCCCAAAGGGTGAGATTCTCTGCAGCAACACAAACGTTCATTGCACGTGTCCGACCCAGGGGCCATAGTTTGAAGACCCCTGATTTAGTGCAATAGAAAAAATGCAAATAATTTTTCTGAAGACCACCAAAATTTTCTTGTGGACCACCAGTGGTCCACGGACCATTAGTTGGTGACCACTGTCCTAGAGGGGATCAACTCCCATGGGGCCATACAGGGGCAACTCTATAGGTTCTGTTTTGAGTCCATGTTTGGTTGAGCCTTGCTGGATGGTGATGTAATGAAAGGGCTTTGGGATTCTTATTATGGTTCTGCCTAAAGTAGATAGATCTTTCTTATGTAGAATAGACTGGCTCAGGCCTTAATGGCCCATTGACAAAGGTGGGATGGGGCGGAGTTTCTGCCTCCCTTTTAGGGGAAATATTCTTCCCTTTCAATAAATCATAAAATGTCTCATTTTCCTAGGAGGGGGTGGGTACTAACTTCTACACTACCAATACCTTCTCTTTTATCTTAGATCAACTCTAATGTCATCAACCAGACGGCTGAGCAAAATCATCGTTTTTCTTCTTCATACCGGATGACCCCAAACCAAGAACCTCCTTACTCAGCTATTGTCCAGCTGCTCCTGCACTTCCAATGGACGTGGATCAGCCTCCTTTCTCAGGACAATGAAATAGGAGAAAAATTCAAAAGACGCTTTGAAGTTCTTGCTCTAAAAGATGGGATTTGCATTGTCCTCTCAGGAACCGTCCCAGAAGCAAATATGCAGACAAGTGCTGGAGAAACTCACATACAAGAAAAAATGGAAAAGTTCCTTTCTCTTATCAAGAGTCAAATAAAAATTATAGTATGCCAACTGGATTTTCAGGCCTCAGGAATCTTAGCAGTAATAATACAAACAATTGATAGGACTAATACATCCACTGTGGGAAAAGTGTCGATTGCAACAACTTTGACAGTTTTAAGTTTAGGTGTTTTTGACCTCTTGGTTGATCTCCAGAATAAAAATGCTTTGTTTTCCTTCCTCATCCAGACTAAGAGAAGGACTCAGTATTATGACAAATCTTATGCATCCATGGTCTTATTGTATGGAAAGAAAGCGTTCCAATGTTCTTATTCAAGTCCTGTGTTATCTAAGAAAGTTTGGAAAAAATGCAGAGAAAAAGAGAATTGGGAATTCCCAACCCATGATGTGATTACAAGAATCCTGTCTCAGGATTCCTCCAGTATTTCCCAAATCATTCAAATTGTGGCCTGGGTCCTCAGTGCTGCTTCTTCCTCCCAACATTGTCAGAAGAGAATGCAAGTTGGAGAACATCAACCACCCCAGATTGTAAAGCCATGGCAGGTAAGTCTTCTCCTTTGAGGTTCCACTGATTCTCCCCTTCCAATTCCTCATTATTAAATTAGATGTAGAAAGGGGTGAGATATTCCAAAGAGCAGTTGCCCAGTTTGTGGTATTTGAGAGTGAATGTCAACCCTGAAACTCACCTGACAGAGGCTATGTTGGAGGCTTCAGTGTTGCCACATTGGAGCTGAGAGGTAGAGAGGGAGGGGGGAATAGACACAGCTGGAGTTTTGTAGCAAAAAAAAAAAACTTTCTCCTGGGAACCAAGGACATTCCCACTGATAGGCGGAGGGAGGATGAGTGAAGTCACCAGGCAACCGGATGACACCTTGATTGGACCATGTGACTTATTGTTTAGCAAAGGGAGGAAAACTTTTACTTTAATTAGCTGAAAACTGTGGGAACATTTAGAGTCAGTTTTCACCAGCCTGTGCCTATACGATATAGCCAATAAAACTGCTTGCTTTAGAGTCTTCTTTGCTATGGATGTATTATTAGGAACCCTTTACATTAAATCATCTCTAAATGTTTTTTTCCAAGTTTTTTTAATTTTATTTTTTCATTTTTAAGAACCATATCAATGCCTGAACAGTGTGGCACCCTGAGTGAATTACATTTTGGTACAAAAAAAAAAAATAATATTCATCATATTTGCTACAGTTGAAAGCATATATAGTTCTTGTAATATTACACATATTTTGTTGAATTATAATCTTACATTATTAGTTATTCCATATTTCCATATTTTATTTTTATGCCAATCACCATATTCTGAGTGTCATTCCTTTTACTGCAAACAAAATATTAATAATTATAATTGTTAAAATTAACAGGCTGTTATGGTTTTAACAGGTTTTTATATTTAACAGGCTTTTATGGTTCTAATAGTAATACACATATTTATGCTCAACTATAATCCTCCATTAATTAATTATTCAATACTTCAATATGTTATGTTGAAGGCAAGCGGGCATGTGTGGGGCACCAGGGATGACTGCTACTGGTTCAGCGAACTGATGCCAATCATCCCTACCGGTTCCCCCAAACCAGTCCGAACCAGTAGGATTTTATCCCTGCTGTAACTGTTTTCGGTATGTTTTAGCCTCCAGCCCCCTAATCATTTTTGTTGCTCATCTCTACAGTCTTTCCAGAGTTTCAATATCTTTTTTATATTGTGTTGACCAGAACTGGATGCAGTATTCTAAATATGGTCTTACTAAGGCTTTGTAAAGCAATATTAGAACTTCATGTGATCTTGATTCTATTCCTTTATTAACACAGTCTAGGATTGCATTGGCTTTTTTGTCTGCTGCTACACATTGTTGGCTCATATTTAAGTGATTGTCCACTGGGACTCCAAAATCGTTCTCACAGTTACTGGCAAGCCAAATTTCACGTAGTCTTTACTTATATTGTTGGTTTTTCTTGCCTAAGTGTAAAACCTTACTTTTATCTATGTTGAATTTCATTTTGTTAGGTAGGGGCCCAGTTCAATTTGTCAAGATCCTTTTGGATCTTGAGCTTGTCTTCTGGGATGTTGGCTATTCCTGCCAGTTTAGTGTCATCTGCAAATTTGATGAGTTCCCCTTCAATTCCCTTGCCTAGATCTTTTTTGAAGATATTGAAGGGTGCTGGGCCTAAACTGGAAACTTGGGGTTCCCCATTGCTTACTTCCCTCCATGTGGATGAGGTTCCCCAGAGGACTACATGTTGAATATAATTTGTTAGCCAGTTACAAAGCCACCTGATGGTGGTGTTATCTATTCCATGTTTTCAGGAATGTGAGATAATGAATTACTTGGACGAGGAGATAGATGGGGAACTCATCAGATTTGCTGATGACACCAAGTGGGCAGGAATAGCCAACACTCCGGAAGATAGGCTTAAGATACAGAAGGATCCTGACAGACTTGAACTTTGGGCACTATCTACTATTGGTCAATAGTAGTAACAGTGAGGGGGATCTTGGAGTCCTAGTGGTCGACCATCTAAATATGAGCCAACAGTGTGCAGCAGCTGCCAAAAGAGCGAAAATAATTGTGGGTTGCATAAACAGAGGGATAGAATCAAGATCACGGGAAGTGTTAATAACACTTTACAATTCCTTGGTAAGGCCATACTTGGAATACTGCATCCAGTTTTGGTTGCCACAATGTAAAAAAGATGTTGAGACTCTAGAAAGAGATCAGAGAAGAGCAACAAAGATGATTAGAGGACTGGAGGCTAAAACATATGAAGAACAGTTGCAGGAACTGGGTATGTCTAGTTTAATGAAAAGAAGGACTAGGGGTGACATGATATGTTCCATTATCTCAGGGGCACAAAGAAGTGGGAGTCAAGCTATTCTCCAAAGCACCTGAGGGAGTGGGGGGACAAGAAGCAATGGGTGGAAACTAATCAAGGAGAGATGCAACCTAGAACTAAGGAGAAGTTTCCTGACAGTTAGAACAATTAATCAGTGGAACAATTTGCCTCCAGAAGTTGTGGATGCTCCACACTAGAAGTTTTTAAGAAGATGTTGGATAACCATTTGTCTGAAGTGGTTTTTGGTTTCCTGCCTAAGAAGAGGGAAGGACTAGAAGACCTCCAAGGTCACTTTCAACTCTTCTCTTCTCTTCTCTTCTCTTCTCTTCTCTTCTCTTCTCTTCTCTTCTCTTCTCTTCTCTTCTCTTCTATAAATATTTGAAAAAGAGCTGCAAATTCCTGGAGAATGACTGGAAGAACCTTCCCATGAAATGCTGAATCAATCTGTTTCAGACTGTAGTGGTGATTTGAAGAGGTTGAATTATTCAGAGTAACTCCAATCCAGAATAACATTGAATAAAGGCTCAAATTGGAATGTTTTTTTTTCCTGCAGCTTCATAAGTTCCTGAGAAACTTCCAACATCACAATATTTCCAGAGATGGGATTTCTTTTGATGAAAATGGAGTTCCTGTTGGAGACTTTGATATCATGCAGTGGACATCAGTTTTGAACAAATCAGACATGGGAGTGAAAATTGGGAATGTAGAAAGACAAGCCTCCTCAGAAGTCAAGATTTCTGTCAATCAAAGTGCCATTCAATGGCCAACTTTATTTAAGAAAGTAGTTGAGGCTGCTTGGATTTTGCTCATCTATTTATCTCCATCTGCTCAGAAGTATTTCTTATTGAGGCCAATTGAAATAACTTCCAAATAAGAGAATTTAAAGCCTCATTAATCCATTAGATATCATTTTACTTTAGAGGTTATACAACAATCTATCACACTCTGGAACCTGCTGCATTGTATTGCGGGGTTTGCAATCTACATTATTAAACTGGAATATGTTGCCATAATTTAGAATACATCAAATTATCTTCTTTTCAGTAAGAGAAAATCCAGAATGTCTATGGAGATTCTCAGTCATCCAGGTCACGGTTGTGCCAAAGGTGCTTTTTCAAAAGGCACCTGAACTTTGTTTTCCCTTGAAGATATTTCACTTTTCATCCAAAAGCTTCTTCAGTTCTGACTAAATGGTAGAGGATGAAAAGATTTGGGACTGCTGAAAAGACAGTGTTGTAACCAAGTCATTTGCACTATTCATGTGACCCTGAGGGCACAGATAAATTCCAAGTGGCCTCAACAACTTTCAGGAAGACTGCTAACGACCAAATGACTGTAAGGAATATAAATCCTTCCATACTCCACTATTTAGTCAGAACTGAAGAAGCTTCTGGAATGAGAAGCGAAAAGTCTTCAAGGGAACACAAAGATCCGTTGTCTTTTGAAAAAGCACCTTTGGGAGAAAAATCCAGAATATGAAGGTTTAGCCCACTGAATTGCATAAGAGAAAGGTATCACTAAGAATGTGGCAAAGGAAATGAGGGCAGCTAAAAAAGCCATTTACATATGATGATACAATGATCGGTTGTAGGAGAGAAAGATAGGGACTCCCGATAAATCTAGATGTTGGATGTTTCCCGAGAAAGCAAAGATGGAGAAAATATATATACTGTAGTTTTTGGAGTATAAGGCACCCCTCTTATAGGGGAAAGTGAAATAATATTTCAATGTCTATTTCTGTGTTAATGTTGCTTGAATGTGCTAAAGATCAAAGTAAGGAGCAGTCGATATAAAGGAAATTAGATTATTTAAGTAGTTTAAGATAAAGTTAGAATATATGTAAATAATAAGAAAGGGTCACCTTACATGAGCTGTTAACAAGAGAAAAATGATCGGTATATAGGTGTTGTCTGTTTTGTGTTTGTTTTAATGTGTTTAAAATAAAAAAAAACTTTTTAATTAAAAATAAAGACACCCGTTCTGTTCCCCAGGCCTCTGGCTCCACTGGGAACAGGCAGATAAACTCTAGCAAACAGGTTGGATACAGATCGTTTATTAGGATATCCTCAAACACAGACAGTCAAGGTGAATTATGGGGAGTCATGTTGAGATGCATCCTTATTTCATAACCTGTCCCATTTCCTAGTGTAAAAGGATGATAGCTGTTCTCTCTTCTGAGGTAATTCAACATATAGCTAGGCCTTAGTTCTAAAACTCAGGCAGAAAACTTCCGTGGCCAATCAGACACACAGATATGGTCACATGTCCATGTCCAGATTGCATTTCCCATAATGCAATCTGTCAGTACATCTCCCACAATGCAATTTCTTAAGGAGACAGCTCTTAATCCTTAAGGTAACTAACTCACCACAACTCACTATCTGTAACGGCACAACACCCCTCCCAACTATTGTATTTTTTTGCCCTCCCCCAGCCCCCTAGGAGCACTCTGCAGGCCTCCCAAACCCTTTGTGCATCCCTTTTTTGGGAAAAAAAGGGCAGGTTTTTTTGCAAAAACGGGATGCACAGGGTTTCGGAAGCCTGCAGAGTGCTCCTAGGGGGCTGGGGAGGACAAAAACTTTTTTTTCTTGTTTTCCCCTCAAAATCTTGGTGTGTCTTATAGTCCAAAAAATACGGTATGCATTCTCATACATGCCCTAAGGAGAAACACCTTTTGCAATGGAACTATTTTCCTTTGGAAAAAAGAATGAGGAAATGAGTCTCTTTTGGGATCTACAAAGGAGATTGATAGAGAAAGAGAATGACCTTTCATTTGCCCCTTGCAAGTAGAATAATTAAACTTCATGCCACTACTTCTTGACTGATTTTGCTCAATGTGCTCCTGAGCTTCTGGAAGCCAGCTGAGTTCAGTAAATCCTTCTAATTCATATACTACCCTGACTATTCTTTCTGTTTATGTATAGATGGTGCCTTATTCAAGATGTACAGAAAGTTGCTCCCCGGGTTATGCCAAGCTTGTGAGAGAGGAAGCCCCAGTTTGCTGCTATGACTGTTCTCTGTGTATGGAAGGAACCTTCTCTGGACAAGAAGGTACAGTAGGTGGCTCAAAAAATAACCCCCCAAAATTCAAGATACAATCAATATTCTATCTTGTTTTTGGGGGGAGTATTTGATCAAGAAGTAAGAAAAACATTAAAATTTGTGAAGGCATCCATGAACTTCAAAGATTGGGCATGATCGCCAAATTTGGATGAGGATGTGAGCATTAAAATAAATAATAAAAGGTTGTTGATTTCTACTGAGTTGTTACTTTCTTGCTTTGTTTTAGGAAAGAAGATTTGAGAACTGATAATCACATTCATCTTCAGCTTTTAAAAAGAGTGTTAACTAATGTAGTATCGCATGCATATCCCTGTGGAGAAATATTATATTATTTTTTGAAAATGAAGCAATTGATTTCTGATGTAGTTTTCATGCTCCTACAGCTGCAGAAACAGATTCATGCTAATCATTTTTTTCTCAGATGCAGCCCATTGTGAAAAGTGTCCAGATGACCAATATTCCAATAAGAAGCGAGATCAGTGTGTCCCTAAAAATATAAGCTTCTTATCCTATCAAGAATTGTTGGGACTCATCCTGGCTTTCTTTGCCATCGCTTTGTCCCTAACCACCGCCTTTATTCTGGGAATCTTCATGAAATACCGAGACACTCCCTTAGTCAAAGCCAACAACTGTGAACTCACCTACATCCTCCTGCTTTCACTCCTGCTTTCTTTCTTGACTTCCCTTCTATTCATCGGTCGCCCCGTGAAAATGACGTGTCTCCTTCGACAGACCATTTTCAGTGTTGTTTTCTCAGTTGCTGTGTCTTCCTTGCTGGCCAAGACTGTCATGGTGGTGGTGGCCTTTCTGGCCACAAAGCCAGGCAGCAGCATGAGGAAATGGCTGGGGAAGAGTCTGGCCAACTCTATTGTTTTATCCTGCTCTGGTGTTCAAGTAGGCCTCTGTGTGATGTGGCTGGGAGTCTTTCCCCCATTCCCAGATTCTGACTTTCATTCCCAACCAGAACACATCCTGCTGCAGTGCAATGAAGGCTCGGTCACCATGTTCTACTCTGCTCTTGGCTACATGGGTTTTTTGGCTGCCATCTGTTTCTTGGTGGCATTTCTGGCTCGAAATCTGCCAGGGGCCTTTAACGAAGCCAAACTGATCACCTTCAGCATGTTGGTTTTTTGTAGCGTTTGGATCTCCTTTGTTCCCACATATCTGAGCACCAAAGGGAAATACATGGTAGCCGTGCAGATTTTCTCCATCCTGGCCTCTGGCCTGGGTTTACTGGGCTGCATCTTTATCCCCAAATGCTACATCATTATCCTGAGACCTGACATGAACACCAAAGAACATCTCATGATAAAAAATCATTAAGTTTCTTTGTGTTTGTGTTTATTTTTGTACAGTTTCATGCAGAATAAAATCACATACTTTGAAGTAATGTTTTATGTGTTGTTGCTTATTTTTCTTCATTCCATGTGAATTTTGAATTATAACAATTGAATTGTAAAGTTGCTAAAACAACTCAAACTATTTGAAATAATCATATCCTTCAATTGTCCCAAAGTGAATTCATATTATGAGATTAATAAAATTTCTGAAACTAGGCCACATAAATTGTGACCAGAGATGTTCTGATATGGTTTTAGATTAAATTAAAGACTATGGCTAATGATGATGTGTGTTTTTGTTACTATATAGGTTGGTGTGCTGGTGTTATATTTTATTTTCTGGGGTGATGTTCTAACTTTATTTTAAAAAACAGTTAATTTCAAATATATATTTGATTGATCTCTTCTGGCTGGATAATGTAAGACCACTCGAAGATAGATAAATGAGATAGATAGATGGGAGAGATCAGGAAAGAGAAAAATAGAGTGACAGATAACATTCTATAGATTAAGAATAGATAAAATATCAAGATGAACATTGAAATAACTTTAATTTTTTTGTCCATTCCTTTGAATAAATTAATGAGACAAATTATTATTTTTGACAGTCTTCAATCAAAAGAAAAATATGTACAACTCTGCATGATTTGGTGTGGTGGGAATCATGTAGACACCTAATGTGACAATGAAGGTGTGCTTATGAGTATTAAAATTGGTTCCTGTTTTTTATCCATGTCCAGATCCATATCAATATCCATTTCCATTTCCAAATACTGTACATACAGTTTCCGTGTGTCTCTGCCAATCTAACAATTCAAAAGCATGTAAATGCAAGTAGATAAATGGTACCATTTCAGTGGGAATGTAACAATGTTCCATGCATCTTCAGTGCATAGTCATGCCAGCCACATGACCATGGAAGCATCCTCAGATAAAGGCTCTTCATTTGTGAATCAAAGATGAGCACCGCCCCTTGGGTTGGTCATGACTGACAGGGGAAATCCACTTAAAACTTTACCTATAAATATATAAATATATTTTTGTGCATGTATCCTTTCTTTGTCTTTGTCTTTTTGTCACTCAGCCCTTCGCTGTATTACAGATTAGGAAAGCTATGATATAAGTCAGTTCTACTTTTATCTGACCTTGTCTTGGTAATGGTCTCTCAATGCCATTTTCTCTGCCTTCTACACTATCTCTCTTTGGATGTTGAGAAAACATTGGAAATGCAAAGCAATTTCAATATATTTTTATTCACACACTTCACTCATTATGCTAAATCAGGGTTCTAGATTGTCCTAATTTTGATTTATGTCATTGTAGTGTCAAATCTATCCTAGCCACTTCTAGGTTTTTTGCAAAGATGAGAAACATTTTTTCCTCCAATTGTTTATCATATCAAAGTGTCCAGAACTCAGTACTCAACAAGAATGAACTTAACAAGAATAAAATATGATATGTAACTCCACAGTCCCTTTCAACTCTATTATTCTATTCTGTTCTGTTCTGTTCTGTTCTGTTCTGTTCTGTTCTGTTCTGTTCTGTTCTGTCCTGT
Organism: Masticophis lateralis; assembly: GCA_030761175.1. Classification (NCBI taxonomy): domain Eukaryota; kingdom Metazoa; phylum Chordata; class Lepidosauria; order Squamata; family Colubridae; genus Masticophis; species Masticophis lateralis. The sequence continues at coordinate 25,721,642 of JAUDYJ010000002.1, forward strand.
CCTGTCCTGTCCTGTCCTGTCCTGTCCTGTCCTATCCTATCCTATCCTATCCTATCCTATCCTATCCTATCCTATCCTATCCTACCCTTTCCAAGCAGTTTACATAGTCAGCCTTTTGCCCCCAACAATTCGGTTCCCCATTTTACCGACCTCAGAATGATGGAAGGCTGAGTCAACTTTGAGCCTGGTGAGATTCGATCTGCCAAACGGCTGGCAACCAGTGATCAGCAGAAGTAGCCTGCAGTACTGCACTTAATCACTGCATCACCGTGGCTCATCATCAACAATAATAATAGGTGGTTCAATATGTCATGATCTGGAGTTAACCATTCTGGAGTATCAAACCTTCACTGAAGAAGATGACCTCATCCACACCAGACAAAATAAGAAGGAATTATAATGGCCCACTGCCTACTTCAAGGGCGTTGAATTGTTTTTCCACATTTTAATCTTTACAACCTCAAGAATAAGTTTGGAGACTAAAAAACAATCAAACTTCCCTGAATTGTTCCTTTCTCGACTCTCAAATTAGGATTTTTCTCCTGAGTCAAAGAAAACTCTTTTCTCCAATGGCACACTTTTATGGCCAAGGCTCATTCCCAATTCCCCTTCTAATTATCAAAATCATGATTATTTATTCTCCTTTGAACAAGGTTCATGGGATTTCCACCAGCACAATTAATTGCCAATCAATGTGATAACAAATGGCAGAGACAGCATGTGATAATCTGATTTGTAACAGCCTCCTGTGATGAGATCAGAGTTTGGGGTAAAGTTGGGCAAATACTGTAGCAGTCTGAAATTGCAGATAGCTCTTCCAAATGTGGGCACCTTCTTCACTGTAGTTGTGATCTTTTTGTGATCTCTGAGATTAAGCTCTGTGCTGAAGAAAGAACTCTAGGAAGGATCTCCTGCAGTACACTGTATGTCAAATGTTGCTGCTGCTGCATATACAGCTTTTTCTGCTTCAGTTTCTGTCTCAAATTCCCTGTGCCAGTACGCTGATGAAATGTCCATTTAAGGTGATCATAGAAGAAAAGGAGTGGTTCCATTACTACAAGCCAGGAGACTACTGGATTACGGGAATAATGTCTGGAATTGCAGCTCGATTGTACCCATTTTCATTCTCCAAGCCTCCAACCTACCAACTGATAAGGTAATTGTCAGCTCATCCAAGGATTCTGGTGATTGATTTTACCTACTCCAATGTCTTTTCTTTTTCTATATAAATATATTTTTATAGAATTTTCTTTTAATAAAAACATTCCCTCTTTCAGTAAACAGTGTGTCGTCTGAGGACATATTTTTGTGTCATGACAATTAAAATTTACCACCATATTCATTATTTGTATCTATTATTATATTACTACTAACATTTAACATACCTACTATTATAAGATTTCTCTTCTTATCTTATTTACCTTAATAATACATTGCTCTCATATTTATTCTCTAATCATTGATAAAATGACTGCCATATATTGTAATAATCAGATTCTTCCTTTCCTTTGATTGCAAGTGTTAATCTATGTATCTATGTATCTTTTCTTTTATGTACACTGAGAGCGTATGCACCAAGACAAATTCCTTGTGTGTCCAATCACACTTGGCCAATAAAGAATTCTATTTTATTCTGTTCTATTCCTTTCTGAACATTCTAATACATTCTTAATCATATTTTCATCTGTATGGATCTCTTCACTTTTCCAATTTTTTGCAAATACAATTCTAGCTGCAGTTATTACATGAATTGCTCATCCCAATTTGCTTTAGAGGAAAGGCTCTTGGGGAACCTGATGATTTTTTAAAACCTGAGTTTGTAAAGTCTCTTCTTAAATTCTTCCACAAGTGTCAGCCTCAACACTGGGCAACAGTGGGCACTGCCAACACTGTCCCATGATGAATCTTGCCTGGATGGGGTACTGCCTGATTTCAAAATGACTACCTTGATACTCTGGAGAGTCAGCAACATATTTATGCATATTTATTTTATTTATTTTTTAACAATAGTTAAACAGTAACTCCCAATAAAGTGATTGAATGACACCTTAGAACAGAGTGAGATCTCTGGTATTTTTTCCCTACTGTTTCTTCCTCTTCCTTACATTTACTCTATAATTCCTACCACCCTCCCTGCTCTTTCTTTCCACGCTTTAACACATTTGCCACTTTTGTGGCTTCCCTGTTCCTTTTGGTTTTGATAAAAGGGATACTTTTTAAAAACCAAATTCAACGAGGGGAGAGATTTTATGACATAAATTAATGTTTAGTTGCAGAAGAATCCCATTAACTGTACTTAACTGTAGAATATGGGACAATAACTCCAAAACCATGAATGTTGTTGTTGTTAGTCACAAAGTCGTGTCTGACCCATCACCGCCATGGACAACATTCCTCCAGGCCTTTCTGTCCTGTACTATCCCCCAGAGACAATTTAGGCTCACACCGACTGCTTCAGTGACTCCATCAAGCCACCTCATTCTCTGCCATCCCCTTCTTCATTTGCCCTCAGTCATTCCCAGCATTAGGCTCTTCTCCAGTGAGTCCTTCCTTCTCATTAGGTGGCCAAAATATTTGAGTTTCATCTTCAGGATCTGGCCTTCTAAAGAGCAGTCAGGGTTGATCTCCTCTAGGACTGACCAGTTTGATCGCCTTGCAGTCCAAGAGACTCTCAGTATGATCTCCAGCACCATAGTTCAAAGGCCTCAATTCTTTTGTGCTCAGCCTTCCGGAATGAAGCCATGAATATTTTGCAGCAAATCTCTAGGTCTAAGAAAGGCTTGCTAAAGAGATATCCATCTTCAAATAGGTAATACCACTTGCTAATCTAGCACTTGAATCCAACTGTTAGCCCTCTCCGGGAACAGAGATAACAGGAAGAAATCATATCATATGATCACAACCTATACATGTACACTTGGTTGGATCCCTTATTAGCATTCTTAAGGTCTGGGAAGAAAATGATCTTGTATAGTTCTTCTGTGTAATTTTGTACCTCTTCTTAATCTCTTCTGCCTCTGTTAGGTCCCTGCCATTTTGGACCTATATCATGCCCATCTTTGCATGAAACGTTCCCTTCATATCTCCAATTTTCTTGAAGAGATATCTGGTCCTCCATATTCTTTTGTTTTCATCTATTTCTTTGCACTGTTCATTTAAGAAGGCACTCTTATCTCTTCTAGCTATTCTCTGGAATACTGCATTCAATTGGGTGTATCTTTCTCTTTCTCCCTTGCCTTTTGCTTCCCTTCTTTCCTTAGCTATTTGCAAAACTTCTTCTGACAGCCATTTTGCTTTCTTGCCTTTCTTTTTCTTTGGGATGGTTTTAGTTGCTTCCTCTTGTACAATGTTGCAAATCTCCATCCATAGTTCTTCAGGCACTCTGTCTATCAGATCTAATTCCTTAAATCTATTTGTCACCTCTACTGTGTATTCATCAGAGATATGATTTAGTTCACACCTGAGTGGTAGGATTTTAATTACATTTTATGGATTGTTGTTAATTGATATGAGTGATATAGTAGCTTTGTAAATAGGTAAGTGAATAAAATAAATGCTTTGGTTTTGCAAAAAGTTTATTCTAGGCAGATAAAAACAGTTACAATAATACAAAACCTTCACACTTTCCTTTTGAGTAGAAGAAGGTGTGGAGGTTTCTTCCTATTGTAACCATTTTCCTTACCTGGCTCCTGAACTATAAGAATAATTTTCCTCATTTTTGTATCAATGGGACTGTTCTCATAGAAATTTCAAAAATGTCTAACACTTGCAAAGTTCAAATAAATTGAATAATTTAATTAAAATGTCAACTTGCAAAGCAGCCCTTGCTTGCTCTTGAGTTGCCATAGGCAAGGGAGATGGGAAACCGACAAAACAGCATAGCAGCTGAAAACAGATGCACATTCCATACTTATCTCGCTCAAGGCTGTATCCCAGGATTACAGTGGCTGGAGAGGAGTGATCTCAACAACAATTTTTACAGTCAAGTCTAGAACGATTTACATAAGTTTAAAGTGGTTGTTCGCACACATATTATTGCGATTAAAACAGAAAAAGTCATTTACATGTAAAACATTATTATGTATAATTTTGTATTCAATCCCTAAGCCTGACCACAAGCGACAACGTTCTAAGTTATCCAGACCAAGAATTTCGAGCCTAGGGAATTCTATTGTGTACAGAACAGTGCAAGACTTTTCTGGTGAAGTAATTCTGAACGTGCTCAATTGTACTGATGTCAGATATATGGTGGGGATTCCAAACAGTTGAACAATACTCTAAGATTGGTTTGGCATAAATTTTATTAGCTGTAATGAGCAATACAATGTTTCCAGAAAAAAAGCTTTGCAAAATTAAGTTTACAGCTCTTAATGCTATTTTAGCAATGCTGTTACAGTGAGCTTTGGAGCATAAATCATCAGACAGAAGTACACCTAGGATCTTAAGAAGGTGAAGGTCATCTGCTAGATCAATGCCACCTATCTTATACTTGGCATTCTGACTACGTTAACCAATATGTAATACAGAGCATTTATTAATTGAAATTTGACCATTCAGACACGTAGTCGAGTTCACTTTGCAAAACAAAATTATCTGTGGAACTGAATAATTTTACATCATCAAGAAAAAGAACACAACTGCTTTTAACTTGCACACATGAATCGTTGATATACAGCAAAAAAAGGATGATGAAATGTCTTACGTTGCAGTGAGAACAACTTCTACCACATTCTACCCTTCTTGTTGGCTGTTCATGAAGTCAACCAGAATTCAAGGCTCTTACCCAACATCACCCTGGGCTACAACATCTATGAGAACTTTTTCAATGCAAGAATGACATATGAGGCCATGCTGGATGTGCTCTCTACAGGACAGGAGAACATCCCAAACTACAGATGTGGAAGACAAAAGAACCTGCTGGCGATTTTTGAAGAGATGGATTCTGAACTCTTTGATCATATTTCCAATGTCTTGAGCATCTATAAAATTCCACAGGTATAAAGCCAAATGAAACTAATTCTGTACTGTAAAATGTTCAGATTTGCCTAGAAGGCAGCACTTGTATAAATTTCTCCAAATAAATTGAAAGTCAGAGAGTAAATATTAGAGGAGCTGAAATAATTGTTAATTGACAAAGTATAAGTGTATTTATAAAGTGATGGGCTGCTGGTGGTTTGGACCAGTTCTAGTGAACCGGTAGTTCTGGCAATCAGTTGTCCCTGCCCACCCATCTGCCCTCAAACTATCCCGTCCTATATTTCTGCATTTTTCAGCTCAGCTTATTTTCACAGCACAATGGATTTCTGGCCCTCAGATTTTTACTTACCGGGGCTGTCCTAGAAGGTAAGATATAGAGCTTGAAATTGGTTTATTTCGAACACTGCGCACATACACAAAGGGTGAGCTCACAAAACTGATTGTATATATACATATCTTGGCTTCAGGCCATGTGGCCAGCAGGCCTCTGGTAATAGAATAGGCCTGGATGTGACCATTGGGAATTTCAAAAATTATGACTTTTGAAAATTTATGAATGTTGAATCAGTGACTTTTAAACATTTTGCAAATTTAGTGACCAATACAAAAGAGATTTTTTTTTCTTCACAGAATCATAGAATAAAAACTCCAACTCCTTACACAGAGGAGGAATGGTCTGAGCACAACAGACAAATTACTGTCCAAGTTTTCCTTGAAAATAACCTGCAATGGAGTTCCAGGACGCAGGCTGTTCTAACTCTTAATAACTCTCACAGTGAGGAATTCCTCATTTTTTTTAATAATCTTGAGGCATAAAAATTCAAAAGAAAGATATGAAAAAACAATGAATAGGTCAAGATAAGTAGAAGAAAGCAGCTTTTACATACTTTCTCTAGTGTACATAACGAAAATAGTGTGCATAAAAAATTGCGCCAAAAAATTGAGGCCATTGAACTATGGTGCTGGAGAAGACTCCTGTGAGTCCTTTGGACTGCATGGTGATCAAACTTGTCAGTCCTAGAGAAAATCAACCCTGACTGCTCTTTAGAAGGCCAGACCCTGAAGATGAAACTCAAATACTTTGGCCACCTAATGAGAAGGAATGACTCACTGCAGAAGAGCCTAATGCTGGGTTAGGAAGAAGAAGGGGACAGCAGAGAATGAGGTGGCTGGATGGAGTCACTGAAGCACTAGGCGTGAGCTTAACTGGACTCCAGAGGATGGTAGAGGACAGGAAGGCCTGGAGGATCGTAATCCATGGGGTTACGATGGGTCAGACATGACTTCACAACTAACAACAACAATTAATGTACAACACCGAAGAAAGTATGTCATAATATTCTTTCCTATTTTGAACTGGAGCTCGGCAAAATGCCAGTTGATTTGGGGTTTTTTTAAAGGGAGGTTATTAAACTGACTTCTGCATTTCAAATGTCTGAAAGAAATTCACCCAATTAAAGAGTTTATATAAAGTTATTTGAAATCAATTATATGAATGAAGACAATGAAATAAGACACCAATATTAAACCATTCCTGAGGGGGAACATAACTATATTTCAAGCCCAACGTATAAAACAATCAAATAAGTAGTAATAATCTATGAGAAATTAATATGTTTGTCGGTTTAAAAAGATATTCCATGAGTATATAGCAGTTTTCCAGTATTTGTGAAGCTGCCCTAACGAGGAGAAGGTCAATTTATTTTCCAAAGCACCAGTAGGCAAGAGAAGAAGGAATAGATGGCAGCTAATCAAGGAGGGAAGCTACCTGGAATTAAGGCTTTGAGGACAATTAATCATTGGAACAGATTGCCTTTAAAAGTTGTGGGTGCTTCATCACTGGGGTTTTTTAAGAAGAGACTGGACAGTCACTTGTGTAAAATGGTCTTGGGTCTGCTGCTTGAGCAGGGGGTTGGACTAGGGCTGGGGTGTCACTCGATGTCATTGAGAGCCCCATCCAGGTTGTGTTTGACTTCACGAGGAGGCATGGCCAAGATGGGCATAGCTAGCATGATGTCACTTGTGTCAGGGGCACCTCCCAAGCTCCGTTTTCATCTGAGATAGCCTCCTGCAATCCTCTGCCAGCTTAAACAGAGCTCGGAGGGGGCATGCCCAACTCTCCCAAACTCTATTTTCACTGACAGAGGCACTGTGGGCTGGTCCTTTGCTATTTCAAGGGCAGCCGCACAGGCCAGATCTAAGCACCCTGCAGGCCAGATCCAGCCCTCGGGTTTGAGTTTGATACCCCTGGACTAGGGTCTGTTGCCTGAACAAATGGTTGGACTAGAAGATTTTCCAGCTCTATTCTGATTAACTAATTGACTGAGTGGATGGGTGACCCACAGAGTTATAATGTGACAGAAGGGTGTGCTCTATGAGGACCATCAATGAATATCTGTTGTGGCTCCATTGCCTGAGCCTGGGCTATCAACAGATGCAGACTCTGACAGTGAGGGAGAGGAGTTGGCAAGGCCTCCCTCTCCAGGACCCTCCTCTCTGGCAATGCCTCCGGAGGACACCGAAGGCCAAGAGATAGGCCCAGAACCAAGCACGTCCCCGCAGCCACAGGTGGACAGCGACAAAGGAGATAAGTGCTGGCTGGATCCTCGATAGCAGCGCAGGGAGAAGCGTGCACAGCAGAGGACAAGGCACGCCAGAGGTTAGCTGAGTCACTGGACCACATCCCACAGGGTATAAATGTGGGTGTGGTGACCGGCTCAGTTTGTGACGAGCAAAACTAGAAATCATCCATGAACTCTGCTTTGCTGAAACTGTGCCTGCTAATTGGACTGCATTCGGATTAATTCTTGTATTGCTGGAACTTGGCCTTATCAAATGGCTTGTGGACTTATTTTTGTTTTGTGTAAGTGAAGTCTAAATTGGCTGCCAGCCACTGGGTTGCTGCCAGCTTTATCTTCAAAGTCTCTGTCGTGTGGCTTATTAATTCCGGGCCATCTGTGGGGGTTGCGTGTGTGAGACGGAGACAGAACAATATCACCCACAGATAATTCAGAGCTCCCTGGTTTCAAAGGGAGCATAGAAGACAACAGGACAGAACATCAAGAGAACCAGCAAAATTCATGCAGTTATCATTTGAAATGTCTCTCAGCAGTGTGGAAAGGCCCTTAGATTTACCATCTGACTTTTATCACTAAAACTGGCACAAACTACTATTGGAAGAAATATCCTTCTGGGTTCAGTTCCAAGGTGGGGGGAAAGACGCTGAATTCAAGGAAGTTGCTTGGAAAGATGGCCATTAATGGCGGACAGGATCATATGCCTTGATAATGTTGGGTGAAGAAAAAAAGGGAAAAGATGCTGAAAGTGACTGAGTTTTATGCCCTCTCTGGGCTTTTAAATTTGAGCTTTATTCTGCTTGGTTGTCAGACTCCCATGGGGCCATACAGGGGCAACTCTGTAGGTTGTGTTTTGAGTCCATGTTTGGTTGAGCCTTGCTGGATGGTGATATAATGAAAGGGCTTTGGCTATTATGGTTCTGCCTGAAGAAGGTTTGTTATGTAGAGCTTTGTTATGTAGAATAGACTGGCTCAGGCCTTAATGACCCATTGACAAAGGGGGGGGGGGCGGAGTTTTTGCCTCCCTTTTACGGGAAATATTCTTCCCTTTTAATATGTCCTAAATATTTCTTTTTCCTAGGAGGGGGTTTGGTGCTAACTCCCTACTCTACCAATACCTTCTTTTTTATCTTAGATCAACTATAGTGTCATCAACCAGATGGCTGAGCAAAATCATCCTTTTCCTTTTTCATACCGGATGACCCCAAACCAAGAACCGTCTTACACAGCTATTGTCAAGCTGCTCCTGCACTTCCAATGGACATGGATCGGCCTCCTTTCCCAGGACAATGAAAAAGGAGAAAAATTCAAAAGACGCTTGGAAGTCCTTGCTCTAAAAAATGGGATTTGCATTGTCCTCTCAGGATCTGTCCCAGAAGCAAATGCTCAGACAAGTGTTGGAGATACTCTCATGCAAGAAAAAAGGAAAATATTACTTTCTCTTATCAAGAGTCAAATAAAAATTATAGTATGCCAAATGGATGTTCAGGCCTCAGGATTGTTAGCAGCAATAATACAAATGCTTGATACGACTAATTCATCCATTGTGGGAAGGGTGTGGATTGCAACAACTTTGACAGCTTTAAGTGTAAGTATTTTTGACCTCTGGGTGGATCTCCAAAATAAATATGCTTTGTTTTCCTTCCTCATCCAGACAAAGAGAAGGACTCAGTATGATGACATTAAATCTTATGAATCTATGGTTTTATTGTATGGAAAGGAAGCATTCCAATGTTCTTATTCAAGTCCTGTGTTATCTAAGAAAGTCTGGAAAAAATGCAGAGAAAAAGAGAATTGGGAATTCCCATCCCCTGATGTGATCGCAAGAATCCTGTCTCAGGATTCCTCCAGTATTTCCGAAATAATTCAAATTGTGGCCTGGGTCCTCAGTGCTGCCTCTTCCTCGCAACGGAGTAAGAGGAGAACGCAAGTTGGAGACCATCAATCACCCCAGATTGTACAGCCATGGCAGGTAAGTCTTCTCCTTTGAGGTTCCATTGATTCTCCCCTTCCAATTCCTCAATATTAAATTAAACGTAGATGTAAAAAGGGGTGAGATATTCCAAAGAGCAGTTGTCCAGTTTGTGGTATTTGAGAGTGAGCATCAACCTGAAGCTGACCTGACTGAGGCCATGTTGGACAATTCGGTGTTGCCACACTGGAGCTGAGAGATAGAGAGGGAGGGGAGGAATAAAGATATCTGGCATTTTGTAGCCAAAACAAAATATTTTCTCCTGGGAATCAAGGACATTCCCACCGATGGCCGGAGGTAAGATGAGTGAAGTCACCAGGCAACCGAACGACACCTTGATTGGACCATGTGACTGATTGTTTGGAAAAGGGAGGACAACTTTTACTTTTTATTAGGTGAAAACTGTGGGAACATTTAGAGTCAGTTTTCACCAGCCTGTGCCTATATGATTTGTCCAATAAAACTGATATTTGAGGAACCTGCTTGCCTCGTAGTCTTGTTTGCTATGGGCGTATTACTTGGAACCCTGATGGTGAGTTAGAGAGAGATGATAACTTCCAAAGTTAAACAACCTGTGGTAGTTTGGGATGCTTTTGTGACAGAAATAACTCTATTGTGATAATGTAATTTTCCAAATCAAACAAGCATCAGAATATTCCAGCAATCCTCAACACTTTATTATGATCACAAACTGATCTCCAAGCTAAGGAGTTCAGCTGGATTGTTTGTTCTGGATTAAGATTGAATTTTGCTGGCTAAAAGTTTTTAACAAAGCAAGAAGATATAAATCAAAGCATCTTCTTGGGGGCAACAAAATTTAATGGATATGCTTCCGTAGCTACTCTTTGAAAGAGATAACATCACAATGCAATTTTTGTCACATTCCTAGCATAAAACATAGAATAATAAGATTTTGAAAGGACCCCAGAGGTTTTTCTAGTCCAACCCACTAATTGAGCAGGAGACCCTGCAACATTTCAGACAATAGGGAAATGATGCAGCTGCTGCAGGCTTGTTGTAGCGAAAGTTACAGGAAGCTGCTCCCTTTCTTAAATGTGCCACCACCATTGCCACCTTGTTCCATGCACATTCGCACACCATTGCCTGCTGCCACTGATAAATGATGAATGAATAAGTAAATGGTGTGCCCATGCGTACGCAGCACATGGAACAGAGTGGCAATGGCGGTGACGTGTTTAAGAAGGGGAGCAGCTTCCTTTAATTGTCGCTACAAGAAGCACCTCCAGATGCACCAAAAAAAGAGAGGCTGTGGCTGCAGGCATCTCACAACAAGGGGACTGAGATGCAGGCTGGCATTTAGCTCAGTGGCAATGGCTCAGCCCTGGCTTGCCTTCCCTGGCAGCTAGCCGTGAGAGGAAGTTAAGGATGCATAACGTGGCAAAGGGAGAGCGGGCAGTGGGTGGCAAGTGGGCAGCGGTTCTGGGAAAAGCGGTGGCAAGCATGTGGTGGCTCTATGGCAAGGCCGGAGCCAGGGAATGGTGAATTCCCTGACCTGGTTGAGAAGGGTGGTGAGTGGGTGCAATCTGCAGGACCTCAGGAAATTGCATTTTCCTGAGCCCGGCCCCCAGCCCCCAACCCAAGTTGAAGGGCAAGCAGGCGGCATGTATTGCTTACCTTTTGTGAACTGAGGAGGAGAGGTGACTGTTGAGACAAGTAGCTGGGCCGCATGGCAAAGGAAACTTATTTAGGGTGGGAGTGGGTGGGTAGGCCGAGCAGCCAGAAGCAGCGAGTTAACTGGAAGAGGTGAGTGGGCAAGCGGGCGAACGGGCATGTGTGGGCCATCAGGGATGATTGCTACTGGTCTGGTGAACTGATAGCAATCATCCCTACCGGTTCCCCCAAACCGGTCCAAACCAGTAGGATTTGACCCCTGCTGTAAATGTTCTTGGTATGCTTTTTTTTTTAATTAGATTTATCTGCCGTCCTTCTCCGGAGACTCAGGGCGGCTTACAATGCATTAAGCAATAGCCTTCATACTTTTGTATATTTATACAAAGTCCGCTTATTGCCCCCACAAACTGGGTCCTCAATTTACCTACCTTAGAAAGGATGGAAGGCTGAGTCAACCTTGAGCCTCGAACTTGCATAATTGCAGACAGCTGGGTGTTAATAACAGGCTATCTAGCCCGTCGAGCTATCTGAGGCTCATGTTTTAGCCTCCAGACCCCTAATCATTTTTGTTGCTCATCTCTACAGTCTTTCCAGTGTCTCAATATCTTTTTTATATTGTGTTGACCAGAACTGGATGCAGTATTCTAAATCTGGTCTTACTAAGGCTTTGTAAAGTGATTTTAGATCATGTGATCTTCATTCTATCCCTTTATTAACGCAGCCTAGGATTGCATTGGCATTTTTGTCTCCTGCCACACATTGTTGGCTCATATTTAAATAATTGTCCACTAGGTTTCCAAAAATCTTCTCACAGTTACTGGCATTAAGCCAAATTTCACGTAGTCTGTACCTATACTGTTGGTTTCTCTTGCCTAAGTATAAAAGCTTACTTTTATCTATGTTGAATTTCATTTTGTTAGGTAGGGACCCATGTTCAATTTGTCAAGATCTTTTTGGATCTTGAGCTTGTCTTCTGGAGTGTTGGCTATTCCTGCCAGTTTAGTGTCATCTTCATATTTGATGACTTCTCCTTCAATTCCCTTACCTAGAACTTTTTTGAAGATATTGAAGAGCACTGGGCCTAAAATGGAAGCTTGGGGTACCCCATTGCTTACTTTCCTCCATGTGGGTGAGGTTCCCCTGAGGACTACATGTTGAATATAATTTGTCAGCCAATTACAAAGCCACCTGATGGTGGTGTTATCTATCCCATGTTTTCAAGAATATGAGATAATCAATGACTTGGATGAGCGGATATATGGGGAACTCATCAGATTTGGAGATGACCGCAAGCTGGCAGGAATAGCCAACACTCCAGAAGATAGGGTTAAGATACAGAAAGATCCTGACAGACTTGAACATTAAGCACATTCTAACAATCAAATTCAAAGATGATTAGAGAACTGGAGGCTAAAACATGAAAAATGGTAGCAGGAACTGGGTATGTCTACTTTAATGAAAAGAAGGACTAGGGGTGACATGATATGTTCCAATATCTCAGGGGCTGCCACAAAGAAAAGGGAGTCAAGCTATTCTCCAAAGCACCTGAGGGTCGGACAAGAAACAATGGGTGGAAACTAATCAAGGAGAGATGCAACTTAGAACTAAAATTTCCTGACAGTTAGAACAATTAATCAGTGGAACAACTTGCCTACAGAAGTCATGAATGCTCCAACATTTGACATTTTTAAGAAGATGTTGGATTGCCATTTGTCTGAAGTGGTATAGGGTTTCCTACCTAAGGGGGATGGACTAGAAGACCTCCAAAGTCCCTTCCAACTCTTCTCTTCTCTTCTCTTCTCTTCTCTTCTCTTCTCTTCTCTTCTCTTCTCTTCTCTTCCCTTCTATAAATATTTGAAAAAGATCTGTAAATTCCTGGAGAATGACTGGAAGAAATTTCCAATGAAATGCTGAATCAATCTGTTTCAGACTGTAGTGGTGATTTGAAGAGGTTGAATTATTCAGAGTGACTCCAATCCAGAATAATAGCAAGAAAAACTTTGAATAAAAGCTCAAATTGGAATTTTTTTTAAATGTTTCTGCAGCTTCATAAGTTCCTGAGAAACTTCCAACATCACAATATTTCCAGAGATGGGATTTCTTTTGATGAAAATGGAGTTCCTGTTGGAGACTTTGATATCATGCAGTGGACATCAGCTTTGAACAAATCAGACATGGGAGTGAAAATTGGGATTGCAGAAAGACAAGCCTCCTCGGAAGTCAAGATTTCTGTCAATCAAAGTGCCGTCCAATGGCCAACTTTATTTAACAAAGTAGTTGAGGCTACTTGGATTTTGCTCTTCTATTTATCTCCAGATGTGGAAATTTTTCTGTTCAGAAATAATTCTTATTGAGGCCAATTGGGATAACTTCCAAATAGGAGAATTTAAAGCCTCATTAATTCATTACATATCATTACATATCTTTTTACTTTAGAGGTCTTAACGATAATCTATCACACACTGGAACCTACTGCATTGTATTGCGGGATTTGCAATCTACATTATTAAACTGGAATATGTTGCCATAATTTATAGTACATCAAATTATCTTCTTTTCAGTAAGAGAAAATCCAGAATGTCAATGGAGATTCTTAGTCATCCAGGTCATGATTGTGGCAAATGTGCTTTTTCAAAAGGCACTTTGACTTTGTTTTCCCTTGAAGATCTTTCACTTCTCATCCAAGAAGCTTCTTCAGTTTTGACTGAATGGTGGAAGATGGAAAGATTTGGAACTGCTGAAAAGACTGTCTTGTAAACAGGATATAGATTCAGCAATTTCAGGAAGGTTCCACACACATTTCCACTATTCACATGAAACTGAGGGCAGAGATAAATTCCAAGTGGCCTCAACAACTTTCAGAAAGACTGATAACGACTAAATGACTCCAGGGAATATAAATCCTTCCATACTTCACCATTCAGTCAGAACTGAAGAAGCTTCTGGAATGAGAAGTGAAACATCTTCAAGGGCAAACAAAGATCAGTTGTTTTTTAAAAAAGCACTTTTGGGAGAAAAATCCAGAATATGAACGTTTAGCCCACTGAATTGCATAAGAGGCTAAAAAAAATCATTTACATATGATGATACAATGATCAGTTGTAGGAGAAAAAGACAGGGACCCTAGAGAAAACTAGATGTTGGAGGTTTCCTAAGAAAGCAAAAATGGAGAAAAAAATATATACCATATTTTTCAGAGTATAAGATAGTTTTGGAATTACTTTCGTTTGGAAAAAAGAATAAGGCAATGAGTCTGTTTTGAGATCTACCATGGAGATTGATAGAGAAAGAGACTGACGTTTCATTTACCCCTTGCAAGTAGAGTAATTTTAGTTCATGCCACTACTTCTTGATTGATTTTGCTCAATATACTCCTGACTTCTGGAAACAAGTTGATTTCACTGAATACTTCTAATCCACATATAACCCTGACTAATCTTTCTGTTTATGTTTAGATGGTGCCTTATTCAAGATGTACAGAAAGTTGCTCCCCAGGTTATGCCAAGCTTGTGAGACAGGGAGCCCCCGTTTGCTGCTACGACTGTTCTCTGTGTATGGAAGGAACATTCTCTGGGCAAGAAGGTACAGGAGGTGGCTCCAAAAATAATAATAAAAAATCAGGATACAATCAATATTCTATCTTGTTTTTTGGGGGAGTGTTTGATAAATAAGTAGGAAAAAAATTACATTTCTTGAAGGCATCTACAAACTTCAAAGATTGGGCACTATTGCCAAATTTGGATGACGATATGAGTATTAAAATAAATAATAAAAGTTTGCTGATTTCTGCTAAGTTTTTTTTTTAATTTGATTTATATGTCGCCCTTTTCCGGAGACTCAGGGTGGCTTATAATGCATTAAGCAATAGCCTTCATATTTTTGTATAATTATCCAAAGTCAGCTTATTGCCCCCACAAACTGGCTCCTCATTTTACCTACCTTAGAAAGTGTTTTGGCCCCGTGCCCAGAAATAACCCCCCCTCAGACAACCAGAGGCTAAGGAACTGGCAGGCAACCAAGTGAGATGATAACAAAGGTCGGCAGCAATCCACAGCTGCTTGCCAACGTCTTTATTAAAAGGTCCGTCACATACACACCACAGCTAAGACGCCGGGCCGATTC
Organism: Masticophis lateralis; assembly: GCA_030761175.1. NCBI lineage: Eukaryota > Metazoa > Chordata > Lepidosauria > Squamata > Colubridae > Masticophis > Masticophis lateralis. The sequence continues at coordinate 25,736,921 of JAUDYJ010000002.1, forward strand.
AAAACCGGGATCCACGTATCTTTGTTTTGTTCGTCACAAGGATATGGCGACAATCCCTCACTTATATAGTCTGGTAGAAGGCGTGGTCCACCAGCTAATCACGACCACGCCTTTTCCTCTGCTGGGCTCTCCTGTCTCTCCGACGCTGGCGAGGGTCCAACCAAAACTCACTCCCCTCGTCAATGTCCTCCTGTGGCTGCGGGGACGAGCTTGGCTCTGGGCCTATCTCCTGCCCTTCGGTGTCCTCCGGAGGCATTGTCAGAGAGGAGAGTCCTGGAGAAGGAGGCCTTGCCAACTCCTCTCCCTCACTCTCAGAGTCCTCCCCTGCTGATGACGCAGGCTCAGGCAATGGAGCCACAACAGAAAGGGTGGAAGGCTGAGTCAACCTTGAGTCTGATGAGATTCAAACTTACAGTAATTGCAGACAGCTGGTGTTAATCACAATGCTTTTAGTCTGCTGAGTTGTTACTTTCTTGCTTTGTTTTAGGAAAGAAGTTTTGAGAACTGATATTCACATTCATCTTCAGCCTTTAAAAAGAGTGTTAACTAATGTAGTATCACAGAGATATCCCTGTGGAGAAATATTATATTATTCCTTGAAAAGGAAGCAATTGATTTCTGATATGGCTTTCATGCTCCTACAGCTGCAGAAACAGATTCACGCTAACCATTTTTTTCTCAGATGCAGCCCATTGTGAAAAGTGTCCAGATGACCAGTATTCCACTAAGAAGCGAGATCAGTGTGTCCCCAAAAATATAAGCTTCTTATCCTATCAAGAATTGTTGGGACTCATCCTGGCTTTCTTTGCCATCGCTTTGTCCCTAACCACCGCCTTTATTCTGGGAATCTTCATGAAATACCGAGACACTCCCATAGTCAAAGCCAACAACTGTGAACTCACCTACATCCTCCTGGTTTCACTCCTACTTTCTTTCTTGACCTCCCTTCTATTCATCGGTCGCCCCGTGAAAATGACCTGTCTCCTTCGACAAACCATTTTCAGTATTGTTTTCTCAGTTGCTGTGTCTTCCTTGCTGGCCAAGACTGTCATGGTGGTGGTGGCCTTTCTGGCCACAAAGCCAGGCAGCAGCATGAGGAAATGGCTGGGGAAGAGTCTGGCCAACTCTATTGTTTTATCCTGCTCTGGTGTTCAAGTAGGCCTCTGTGTGATGTGGCTGGGAGTCTTTCCCCCATTCCCAGATTCTGACTTTCATTCCCAACCAGAACACATCCTGCTGCAGTGCAATGAAGGCTCTGTCACCATGTTCTACTCTGCTCTTGGCTACATGGGTTTTTTGGCTGCCATCTGTTTCTTGGTGGCATTTCTGGCTCGAAATCTGCCAGGGGCTTTTAATGAAGCCAAACTGATCACCTTCAGCATGTTGGTTTTTTGTAGCGTTTGGATCTCCTTTGTTCCCACATATCTGAGCACCAAGGGGAAATACATGGTATCCGTGCAGATCTTCTCCATCCTGGCCTCTGGCCTGGGTTTACTGGGCTGCATCTTTATCCCCAAATGCTACATTATTATCCTGAGACCTGACATGAACACCAAAGAACATCTCATGATAAAAAATCATTAAGTCTCCTTGTGTCGGTGTTTATTTTTCTACAGTTTACATGCAGCATAAAATCACATACTTTGAAGTAATGTTTTATGTCTTATCGCTTATCTTTCTTCATTCCATGTGAATTTTGAATTATAATAATTGAGTAGTGAAGTTGCTAAAACAACTCAAACTATCTGAAATAATCATATCCTTCAATTGTCCTAAGGTGAATTCATATTATGACATTAATAAAATTTCTGAAACCAGGCCAGATAAACTGTGACCAGAGATGTTCTGATATGGTTTTGGATTAAATTAAATCTATGGCTAATTATGATGTGTGTTTTTGTTACTATATAAAAAAACTTTGTAACACCACTTAGGGGGGGCCGAAAACCCTAGTAAGCTGGTATATACAAAAGTATTAAGGCTATTGCTAATTGCATTGTAAGCCACCCTGAGTCTCCGGAGAAGGGCGGCATATAAATTAAATTTTTAAAAAATGCATTGTAAGCTGCCCAAAGTCTCCGGAGAAGGGCGGCATATAAATTGAATTAACAAATAAATCAATAAATACAGTAAATACATAAGTTGGTGCACTGGTGTATATTTTATTTTCTGGGGTGATGTTCTGACCTTGTTTTAAAAAATAGTTAATATCAAATATGATATATATTTGATTGATCTCTTCTGCCTCGATGATGTAAGATCATTCATAGTTTGATAAATGAGATAGATAGATAGATAGATAGATAGATAGATAGATAGATAGATAGATAGATAGATAGATAGATAGATAACATGGATGGGAGAGATCAAGAAAGAGAAAAACATTGGAGCAACTTTAATTTTTTTCTCCATCCCTTTAAATAAATTAATAAGACAAACTTTTATTTTTGACAGTCTTCAATCAAAAAAAAATATGTACAATTCTGAATGGTTTTTTTGGGGGAGGGGGGAATCATGTAGATATGATGTGACAATGAAGATGTATTTATGAGTATTGAAATTGGTTCCTGTTTTTTATCCATGTCTAGATCGGTATCAATATCCATTCCCATTTCCAGAAACTGTACATACAGTGTCTGTGTGTCTCTGTGTCTGTGCCAATCTAACAATTCAAAAGCATGTAAGTGCAAGTAGATAAATAGGTACCACTTCAGTGGGAAAGTAACAATGTTCCATGCACCTTCAGTGCATAGTCATGACAGCCACATGACCATGGAAACATCTTCAAATAAAGGCTCTTCATGTGTGAATCAAAGATGAGCACCGCCCCTTGGGTTGGTCATGACTGACAGGGAAAACCTTTACCTATAAATATATAAATATGTTTTTGTGCATGTATCCTTTCTTTTCTTTGTCTTTTTGTCACTCAGCCCTTCGGTGTATTACAATTAGGAAAGCTATCATATAAGTCAGTAATACTTTTATCTGACCTTGTCTTGGTAATAGTCTCTCAATGCCATTTCCTCTGCCTTCTATACTATCTCTCTTTGGATATTGTGAAGGCATTGGAAAAGTAAAGCAATTTCAATATATTTTTATTCACATACTGATCGGTTTCACTCATTATGCTAAATCAGGATTCTAGATTGTCCTAATTTTGATTTAGGTCACTATAGTGTCGAATCTATCCTTCCCATTTCTAGGTTTTCTGCAAAGATGAGAAACATTTTGTCCCTCCAATTGTTTACCAAATCAAAATGTCCAGAACTCAGAACTCAACAAGAATAAAATAGGATACGTAACTCCACAGTCACTTCCAACTCTATTATTCTATTCTATTCTATTCTATTCTATTCTATTCTATTCTATTCTATTCTATTCTATTCTATTCTATTCTATTCTATTCTATTCTATTCTATTCTATTCTATTCTATTCTATTCTACCCTTTCCAAGGAGTTTACATCATCAGCATATTGCCCCCCACAATCTGGTTCCCCATTTTACTGACCTCAGAAGGATGGAAGTCTGAGTCAACCTTGAGCCTGGTGAGATTTGATCTGCCAAACTGCTGGCAACCAGTGATCAGCATAAGTAGCCTGCAGTACTGCACTTAACCACTACATCACAGTGGCTCATCATCAACAGTAATAGGTTGTTCAGTATGTCATGATCTGGAATTAACTATTCTGGAGTATCTAACTTTCACTGAAGAAAATGATCTCATCCCCCCAGCCAAAATAAGGAGGAATTATAATGGCCCACTGCCTAGTTCAAGAGTGTTGAGCTGTTTTTCCACATTTTAATCTTTACAACCTCAAGAATACATTTGGAGACTAAAAAACAATCAAACTTCCCTGAATTGTTCCTTTCTCGGCTCTCAAATTAGGATTTTTCTCCTGAATCAAAGCAACCTCTTTTCGCCAATGGCACACTTTTATGGCCAAGGCTCATTCCCAATTCCCCCTTTAATTATCAAAATCATGATTATTTATTCTCCTTTGAACAAGGTTTAGGGGATTTCCACCATCACAATTAGTTGCCAATCAATGTGATGACAAATGGCATAGACAGTATGTGATTATCTGATTTATAACAGCCTCATGGGATGAGATCAGAGTTTGGGGTAAAGCTGGGCAAATACTGTAGCAGTCTGAAATTGCAGATAGCTCTTCCAAATCTGGGGGCAAACTGGATCTTCTTCACTGTAGTTTTGGTCTTTTTGTGATCTCTGAGATTCAGCTCTGTGCTGAAGAAAGAACTCTAGGAAGGATCTCCTGCAGTAAATTGTATGTCAAATGTTGCTGCTGCTGCAAATACAGCTTTTTCTGCTTCAGTTTCTGTCTCAAATTCCCTGTGCCAGTACGCTGACGAAATGTCCATTTAAGGTGATCATAGAAGAAAAGGAGTGGTTCCATTACTACAAGCCAGGAGACTACTGGATTACGGGAATAATGTCTGGACTTGCAGCTCGAATGTACCCATTTTCATTCTCCAAGCCTCCAACCCACCAACTGATAAGGTAATTGTCAGCTCGTCCAAGGATTCTGGTCATTGATTTTTCCTACTCCAATGTCTTTTCTTTTTCTATATAAATATATTTTTTTAGAATTTTCTTTTAATATAAACATTCCCTCTTTCAGTAAATAGTCTGTCATCTGAGGACATATTTTTGTGTCATGACGATTAAAATTTACCACCATATTCATTATTTGTATCTATTCTTATATTACTACTAACATTTAACATACCTACTATTAAACATTTCTCTTCTTAACTTATTTGCCTTAATAATACATTGCTTTTATATTTATTCTCTAACCATTAATAAAATGACTGCCATATATTGTAATAATCAGATTCTTCCTTTCCTTTGATTGCAAGTGTTAATCTATGAATCTATGTATCTTTTCTTTTATGTACACTGAGAGCGTATGCACCAAGACAAATTCCTTGTGTGTCCAATCACACTTGGCCAATAAAGAATTCTATTCTATTCTGTTCTATTCATTTCTGCACATTCTAATATATTCTTAATCATATTTTCATCTGTACATATCTCTTCACTTTTCCAATTTTTTGCAAATACAATTCTAGCTGCAGTTATTACATGAATTGCTCATCCCAATTTGCTTTAGAGAAAAGGCTCCTAGGGAACCTGATGATTTTTTAAAACCTGAGTTTGTAAAGTCTCTTCTTAAATTCTTCCACAAGTGTCAGCCTCAATACTGGGCAACACTGGGCACTGCCAACACTGTCCCACGATGAATCTTGCCTGGATGGGGTACTGCCTGATTTCAAAATGACTACCTTGATACTCTGGAGAGTCAGCAACATATTTATTCATATTTATTTTATTTATTTATTAACAATAGTTAAACAGTAACTCCCAATAAAGTGATTGAATGACACCTTAGAACAGAGTGAGATCTCTGGTATTTTTTTCCTATTGTTTCTTTCCCTTCCTTACATTTACTCTGTAATTCCTACCACCCTCTCAGATCTTTCTTTCCACACTTTAACACATTTGCCACTTTTGTGGCTTCCCTGTTCCTTTTGGTTTAAATAAAAGAAATACTTTTTAAAAACCAAATTCAAGAAAGGGAGAGACTTTATGTGATAAGTTAATGTTTAGTGGCATAGGAATCTCATTAAATGTAATTAACTGTAGAATATGGGACAATAACTCCAAAACCATGAATGTTGTTGTTGTTAGTCACAAAGTCGTGTCTGACCCATCACCGCCATGGACAACATTACTCCAGGCCTTTCTGTCCCCTACCATCCCCCAGAGGCCATTTAAGCTCACGCCGACTGCTTCAGTGACTCCATCCAGCCACCTCGTTCTCTGCCATCTCTTCTTCTTTTGCACTCAATTGTTCCTAGCACCAGGCTCTTCTCCAGTGAGTCCTTCCTTCTCATTAGGTGGCTAAAGTATTTGAGTTTCATCTTCAGGATCTGGCCTTCCAAAGAGCAGTCAAGGTTGATCTCCTCTAGGATTGATAGACTGATTGCCTTGCAGTCCAAGGGACTCACAGGATCTTCTCCAGCACCATAGTTCAAAGGCCTCAATTCTTTTGTGCTCAGCCTTCCGGAATGAAGCCATGAATATTTTGCAGCAAATCTCTAGGTCTAAGAAAGGCTTGCTAAAGAGATATCCATCTTCAAATAGGTAATACCACTTGCTAATCTAGCACTTGAACCCAACTGTTAGCCCTCTCCGGGAACAGAGATAACAGGAAGAAATCATATCATACGATCACAACCTATACATGTACACTTGGTTGCATCCCTTATTAGCATTCTTAAGGACTGGGAAGAAAATGATCTTGTATAGTTCTTCTGTGTAATTTTGTACCTCTTCTTAATCTCTTCTGCCTCTGTTAGGTCCCTGCCATTTTGGTCCTATATCATGCCCATCTTTGCATGAAACGTTCCCTTCATATCTCCAATTTTCTTAAAGAGATCTCTGGTCCTCCATATTCTTTTGTTTTCATCTATTTCTTTGCACTGTTCATTTAAGAAGGCACTCTTATCTCTTCTAGCTATTCTCTGGAATTCTGCATTCAATTGGGTGTATCTTTCTCTTTCTCCCTTGCCTTTCATTTCTCTTCTTTCCTCAGCTATTTGCAAAGCTTCCTCTAACAGCCATTTTGCTTTCTTGCCTTTCTTTTTTGGGGGGGATGGTTTTAGTTGCTACCTCTTATACAATGTTGCAATACTACGTCCATAGTTCTTCAGGCACTCTGTCTATCAGATCTAATTCCTTAAATCTATTTGTCACCTCTAGTGTATATTCATCAGAGATATGATTTAGTTCACACCTGAGTGGTATGATTTTAATTACATTTTATGGATTGTTGTTAATTGATATGAGTGATATATTAGCTTTGTAAATAGGTAAGTGAATAAAATAAATGCTTTGGTTTTGCAAAAAGTTTATTCTAAGCAGATTGAAACAGTTACAATAGTAAGAAACTTTCACACTTTCCTTTTGAGTAGAAGAAGGTGTGGAGGTTTCTTCCTATTGTAACCATTTTCCTTACCTGGCTCCTGAACAATAAGAATAGTTTTCCTCATTTTTTCCTCCCATTTTCCTGGAGAAAATGATAGGCAGAATCAGTTCTCGTGATTTTGATAGGATTTCTTTGATCCTGACATAACAGGCTTGCTATCTCTCTCTGATATATTTTTTTTACAAGAAGCTCCTAGTGGTGTCGATGGGACTGTTCTTCTCGTAGAAATTTGAAAAATGTCTATCACTTGCAAAAGTTCAAATAAATTGCATAATTTAATTGAAATGTCAAGTTGAAAAGCATCCCTGGCCTGCTCTCAAGTTGCCATAGGCAAGGGGGATGGGAAACCGACAAAACAGCACAGCAGCCAAAGACAAATGCACATTCCAGACTTATCTCTCTCAAGACTATATCCCAGGGTCAGCATAGTGGCCGGAGGGAAGTGATCTCAGCAACCTGCGAAATTGCTCCATTGGCGAATGTGATTGATGACACACCATGGGCGGGTGGTGGTGGTGAGGAAAACAAGGTCATGATTGGGGCATTATGTAAATAATGTTCAGGATTGGCTTCACTTGGGAAAGTGCCTACATGAATCTCCTATAAGTAACTGGATTTCTGTTGAAACTTGGTTTGAGGGTCATGATTTAATTAGGGCATCCGTTGGATCCCTGACATGAATAATGAGAAGTTGGTTATTGTTTTGGCATTGCACTATATAGATATAAAGCTACAGTAAATATGACATGCTTTCATGAAAATCCAAACTGAAGAATTATTTACTTCTTTATTGGAATTTGTCAAAGAAAAATGAGAACAAGAATAAGAGAATAAATATACAATGATAGGGATGATAGCAGTTGTGAAATTCAATTTTTTTTACTACCGGTCTGTGAGTGTGGCTTAGTGGGCATGACTTGGTGGGTGTGGAAGGCAAATGATCCTGCAAACTCTCCATTCCCACCCTACTCTGGGGCCAGCCAGATGTGGTAATTGCCAGTTCTCCGAACTACTCAAAATTTCCACTTCTGGTTCTCCAGAACCTGTCAGAACCTGCTGAATTTTACCCCTGGACCATAGGCACATTAGTACACTTAAGCACGCTCCCTCTATTGACCACTTAAGTATGAAGTAAGATCCATGGAAGTCAATTTGTGACTGAAACTGTGAAAATTTGTAGCTGAGACAACTGAATCAGGTAGGGCATTCCAGACTTTGACAAGTCTATTACAGAAATCATATTTTTACAGTAAAGTTTAGAACGATTTACAGGGAGTTTAAAGTGGTTGTTTGCGGACATATTATTGCAATTAAAACAGAAAAAGTCATTTACAGATAAAATATTATTATGTATAATTTTGTAATCGAAATCTAGGCCTGAACGCAAGTGACACAGCTCTAAGTTATCCAAACCGAGAATTTTGAGCCTAGTAGCATAGGGAATTCTATTGTGTACAGAAGAGTGCAAAATTTTATCGTGAAGAACTTCTGAACCCACTCAATTGTACTGATGTCAGATATATGGTGGGAATTCCAAACAGTTGAACAAAACTCTAAGATTGCATATGAGATTGCATAATAGCATGTTTTATAAGCTGTAATGAACAATACAATGTTTCCAGAAAAAAAGCTTTGCAAAATTAAGATTACAACTCTTAATGCTATTTTAGCAATGCTGTTACAGTGAGCTTTGGAGCATAAATCATCAGGGATAAGTATACCTAGGTCCTTAAAAAGGTGAGGGTCATCTGCTAGATCAATGCCATCTATCTTATTCTTGGCATTCTGATTACGTTTACCAAGATGTAAAACAGAGCATTTATGAAAAGAAATTTGACCATTCAGGCACATAGTTGAGGTGACTTTGCAAAAAAACAGAATTATCTGTAGAATTGAATACTTTTACGTCATTGGCAAAAAGAACATAATTTCTTTTAACCTGATCACATGAATAGTTGATTCAAAAAAAAAAAAGATGATGAAATTTCTTACGTTGCAGTGAGAACAACTTCTACCACATTCTACCCTTCTTGTTGGCTGTTCATGAAGTCAACCAGAATTCAAGGCTCTTACCCAACATCACCCTGGGCTACAGCATCTATCAGAACTTTTTCAGTGCAAGAATGACATATGAGGCCATGCTGGATGTGCTGTCTACAGGACAGGAGAACATCCCAAACTACAGATGTGGAAGACAAAAGAACCTGCTGGCGATTCTTGAAGAGATGGATTCTGAACTCTTTGACCATATTTCCAATGTCTTGAGCATCTATAAATTTCCACAGGTATAAAGCCAAATGAAATTAATTATGGGTTGTAAATTGTTCAGATTTGCCTAGCAGGCAGCAAATTTATTCTCCAAATAAATTGAAAGTCAGAGAGTAAATATTAGAAGATCTGAAAGAATTTTTAATTCACAAGGTATATGTGTGTATTAACTACAAAGTGGTGGGCTGCTGGTGGTTTGAACCAGTTCTAGCAAACCGGTAGTTCCGGCAATCAGTTGGTCCTGCCCACTCGCCCCCCCACCCCGTCGTATCCCATCCTATATTTCTGCATTTTTCAGCTCAGTTGATTTTCACATTACAGTGGATTTCTGGCCCACAGCAGTTTTACTTACCGGGGCTGCCCTAGAAGGTAAGCTATAGAGCTTGAAATTGGCATATTCTGAGCCTGCGCACACACACAAAGTGTGCACTCATAGAACCGGTTGTTAAACCATCTGCATTCCACCACTTTATGTATGTATATATATTTATACATACTTTGGCTTCGGGCCCTGTGGCCAGCAGGCCTCTGGTAGTAGAAAAGACCTGGGTGTGACCATTGGGAATTTTGAAAATTATGATGTTTGAAAAGTAAGACTTTGTCATAGAATGTATGAGGGTTGAATCAGTGACTTTTAAACCTTTTGAAAATTTAGTGACCAATACAAAAGAGATTTTTTTTTCCATAGAATCTTAGAATAAAAAGTCCAACTCCTTACACAGAGGTGGAATGGCCAGATCACTACAGACAAATTGCTGTGCAAGTTTTCCTTGAAAATAACCCACAATGGAGCTCCAGGAGGCAGGCTGTCCCAACTCTTAATAACTCTCACAGTGAGGCATTCGTCATTTTTTTTATAATCTTGAGACTGAAGTAAAAAATTCAAAAGAAAGATATGAAAAAAAAAACAATGAATAGATCCAGAAAGCAGCTTTTACATACTTTCTCTAGCGTACATAAAAAAGGCTAAACACCAAAGAATTGAGGCCTTTAAACTATGGTGCTGGAGAAAACTCCTGCGAGTCCCTTGGACTACAAGGTGATCAAACCGGTCAGTAGAGGAGGAGTTCAACCCTGACTTTTCTTTAGAAGGCCAGATCCTGAAGATGAAACTCAAATACTTTGGCCACCTAATGAGAAGGAAGGACTCACTGGAGGAGAGCCTAATTTTGGGTTAGGAAGAAGAAGGGGACGACAGAGAATGAGATGGCTGGATGAATGGAATCACTGAAGCAGTAGGCGTGAGGTTAAATGGACTCCAGAGGATGGAAGAGGACAGGAAGGCCTGGAGAAATGTTGTTCATGCGGTCGCGATGGGTCAGACATGACTTCACAGCTAACAACAACAATTAGCGTACAACACAGAAGAAAGTATGTCATAATATTCTTTCCTATTTTGAACTGGAGCTTGGCAAAATGCCAGTTGATTTGGGTTTTTTTTTTTTAAAGGGAGGTTTAAAAAAAGCCCAACATATAAAACAATCAAATAAGCAGTAATAATCTATGAGAAATTAATATGTTTGTCAGTTTAAAAAGATATTCAATGAGTGTATAACAGTTTTCCAGTATTTGTGAGGCTGCCTTAAAGAGAAGGAGGTCAATTTATTTTCCAAAGCACCAGAAGGCAAGACAAGAAGCAATGGATGGAAGCTAATCAAGGAGGGAAGCAACCTGGAATTAAGGGATTGAGGACAATTAATCATTGGAACAGATTGCCTTTAAAAGTTGTGGGTGTTTCATCACTGGGGGGTTTTTTCAAATTTTTTATTATTTTTTTAAAACAAATATAAAACACATTTTTTCAAAACAAAGCCTTTGATCCGGTCACAAATTAATACAAATCACTAACAAATCTTAATTTTCAATTAACACAACTTAATATTTTACTCAGTTATTTCCCTCAATTTTATCTATTTAACTATGCCATTATCCCCAAAAACCTATTACTTAAATCTTAATCCTAATCAATTATAATTCCATTTTTCTCTTTCATTTGCTTAGATGGATATATTTTAACAATATAAATCATCACAATTATTATAAACATTCATAAAGTAATTAATTCCAACATAATCATTTTATTTTTACTAATGAACTCAACATTTATAGTTTTTATTTCTGTTATTAAACCTAACTTGTTCATTTCATTTTAACTATTAATCTCAATATAGTCCTCCTTATTTGGCTATCCCATCTCATTTTATTTTGGTATAAAACCCAACATCTTTATCTTCATCTTTGTTGTTAAACCAACAAAGCATAATCATTTTTATTTCCTGGCTGTTAAACACAGCATAACCATTTTTGTTTTCTGGCTGTCACACAACGTATCTATTTTTATTTTTTGGCTGTTAAACACAACATAATCATAGTTGGTTTAACTATCCCTCCTTAATCCTTTCTTTGTTGTTTCCATCCATCTATACATTGCTTATTTTCAGTTAATCATATTTATATTTATCCTTTTTCATAACAATTTAACATTGAGACATGGTTCTGGCTTAAAATATACCTTAAAATATATTTATAAATTCCTTTTAACACTTTAAATTAACCATATTTATCTTTATCCTTTTTCTAACAATTTAACATTAAAACATAATTCTTGCTTCACACATACCTTTAAATATGTTTATAAATTCCTTTTAACATTCTTAACATTCTAGAGCCTCAGATAGCTCAACCGGGTGAATAGCCTGTTATTAACATCCAGCTGTCTGCAATTACACCAGTTCGAGGCTCAAGGTTGATTCAGCCTTCCATCCTTTCTAAGGTAGGTAAATTGAGGACCCAGTTTGAGGGGGCAATAAGCTGACTTTGTATAAAAAATATACAGAAGTATGAAGGCTATTGCTTAATGCCTTGTAAGCCGCCCTGAGTCTCTGGAGAAGGGCGGCATATAAATCTAATTTTTAAAAAAATGCAAGTAGAAAAATAGGAGCCACCTTTGGTAGGAAGATAACAGTATTCCTTGCGCCTTTGGCATTTAGTCATCCCGGCCACATGACCACAGAGAGGTCTTTGAACATAACTGGCTCTTTGGCTTTGAAACAGAGATGAGCACCACCCCCTACAGCCAGGAACTAGCACATATGTGTGAGGGGAAACTATACCGTCATCTAAAATATCTCATTTTCCTAGGAGGGATTGGGTGTTAAGTTCCTACACTACAAATACCTTCTCTTTTATCTTAGATCAACTACAGTGTCATCAACCAGATGGCTGACCAAAATCATCGTTTTATTTTTTCATATCGGATGACCCCAAACCAAGAACCTCCTTACTCAGCAATTGTCAAGCTGCTCCTACACTTCCAATGGACATGGATCGGCCTCCTTTCTCAGGACAATGAAAAAGGAGAACAATTCAAAAGACACTTGGAAGTTCTTGCTCTAAAAAATGGGATTTGCATTGTCCTCTCAGGAACTGTCCTAGAAGCAAATATGAAGACAAGTGCTGAAGAAACTCACATGCAAAAAAAAAGGAAAATGTTCTTTTCTCTCATTAAGAGTCAAATAAAAATTATAGTATGCCAACTGGATTTTCAGGCCTCAGGAATGTTAACAGCAATAATACAAATAATTGATACGACTAATACATCCATTGTGGGAAGGGTGTGGATTGCAACAACTTTGACAGCTTCAAGTGTAAGTAGTTTTTACTTCCTGGTTGATCTCCAAAATAAATATGCTTTGTTTTCCTTCCTCATCCAGACAAAGAGAAGGACTCAGTATTATGACTTTAATTCTTATGAATCTATGGTTTTATTGTATGGAAAGGAAGCATTCCAATGTTCCTATTCAACTCCTGTGTTATCTAAGAAAGTTTGGAAAAAATGCAGAGAAAAAGAGATTTGGGAATTCCCACCCCCTGATGTGATTGCAAGAATCCTGTCTCAGGATTCCTCCAGTATTTCCCAAATAATTCAAATTGTGGCCTGGGCCCTCAGTGCTGCTTCTTCCTCCCAACGGAGTAAGAGGAGAATGCAAATTGGAGACCATCAACCACCCCAGATTGTACAGCCATGGCAGGTAAGTCTTCTCCTTTGAGGTTCCATTGACTCTTCCCTTCCAATTCATCAATATTAAATTTAGATGTAGAAAGGGGTGAGATATTCCAAAGAGCAGTTGTCCAGTTTGTGGTATTTGAGAGTGAGTGTCAACCCTGAAGCTGACCTGACTGAGGCCATTTTGATGCTTCATTGTTGCCACACTGGAGCTGAGAGATAGAGAGGGAGGGGAGGAATAAAGATATCTGGCATTTTGTAGCCAAAACAAAATATTTTCTCCTGGGAACCAAGGACATTCCCACTGATGGCCAGAGGGAGGATGAGTGAAGTCACCAGGCAACCGGATGACACCTTGATTGGACCATGTGACTGATTGTTTGGAAAAGGGAGGAAAACTTTTACTTTTAATTAGGTGAAAACTGGGAACATACACCAGCCTATGCCTATATGACATGTCCAATAAAACTGATATTTGAGGAACCTGCTTGCCTCAGAGTCTTGTTTGCTATGGGCGTATTACCCTGATATTAAATCCTAATATTAAACCATTTCTAAATGTTTTTTGTTTCTTTTTTTAAAAAAGTTTTTTATGTTTTATTTAATTTTTTACAAACATCAATGCGTGAACAGTGTGGCACCTGAGTGACTTACATTTTGGTACAAATAAAATGATATTCATCATATTTACTACAGTTGACAAGTTTATATAGTTCTGGTAATAGTACACATATTTTGTTGAATTATAATCTTACATCATTAGTTATTCCATATTTAAATATTTTATTTTTATGCCAATCACCATATTCTGAGTGTCATTCCTTTTACTACAAATAAAATATTAATAATCATATTTGTTACATTTAACAGGCTTATATGGTTCTAAGGGTAATACACATATTTACATTAAATTATAATCTTCCATTATTTAAATATTGTATTCCAATTTATTTTTATGCCAATCATCATATTTTTCAAACATTCTTAATACTACCATCCTTCACGTTCTGATTTCCCTCTTATTATTACTTCACTTTATTATATAAAGATGTTTATTCTGTTAATATCCCTCTCTCTAGTTTCTGTCCCCTTTCTAACTTTTAATTTTGCCACTATTACATTGAAAAATATTCCAAATTTTAGTGAACATTTAGAGTCAGTTTTTACCATCCTATGCCTATATTATATGTCCAATAAAACTGATATTTGAGGAACCTGCTTGCCTTAGAGTCCTATTTGCTATGGTACCAATGTAATTTTCAAAACTAAACAAGCATCAAAATATTCCAGCAATCCTCAACCTTTTATTGCAATCACAAAGTGATCTCCAAGCTAAGGAGTTCAGCTGGATTGTTTCTTCTGGATTAAGATTTACCTTTGCTGGCTAAAAATTTCTAACATAGCAACAAGAAAAAATTCAAAGCATCTTCTGGGGGCAACAAAAGGTTCATCCGCACATCTCCTGAATTAATAGATATGCTTCCATGGCTATTCTTTGAAAGAAGTAACCACTATGCAATTTTTGTCACATTCCTAGCCCAAAGTTAAACTCTGCTAACTTCATCTTGATCAGGACTGATGGCAAAATTGTATTCTCCATCTTTTCCCATTACAAGTTTTCCCATATCTGCAAATGGTCTTGCCTCAGGTGGGCTGTGATGGTGAAGGAGCAAAACATAGAACAAAAAACATAGAAAAATACGATTTTTAAAGGACCTCAGAAGTTTATCTAATTCAAACCATTAATTGAGCAGGAAACCCTATACTATTTCAGACAAAGATGCAGCCGCTGCAGGCTACTTGTAGCAAAAGTAACTGGAGCCACTCCCCTTCTAAAATGTGCCGCCACCATCGCCACCCTGTTCCATGCACATGCTCACATTGCTGCCTGCTGCTGCTGATAAATGATGAATAAATAAATGGTGTGCGCGCCCAGCACATGGAACAGGGGGTGATGGCGGCTGCGCATTTAAGAAGGGGGGCAGCTCCAGTAAGTTTTGCTACAAGAAGCCTGCAGCTGCTGCATCTTTCGGCACAAAAAGTGCCTCCAGCCGCACCGAAAAAAAGAGGCTGCGGCTGCAGGCATCTCGTGAAAAGGGAGGTGAGATGTGGGCTGGCGGGGAGCCCAGTGGTGATGGCTAAACCCTAGCTTGCCTTCCCTGGCAGCCAGCTGCGGAAGGAAGGTAATGACACATCACATGGCAAAAGGAGAACAGGCAGTGGGCAGTGAGCGGGCGGCAGCTCTGGGACAAGGCTGGAGCCAGGGAATGATGCTTTCCCTGAGCTGGTCAAGGTGGGCAGTGAGTCCGTGGCAGCTGCAGGACCTCAGGGAATCGCATGTCCCCCAACCCAAGTCGAAGGGGGAGCAGGTGAGCTGAACAAGAGAGGCGACTGGAGAGGCAAGTAGCTGGCCCACGTAGCAAAGGGAACTTATATAGGGTGGGAGTGGGTGGGTGAGCTGAGAAGCCAGAAGCGGCGAGTGAGCCGGAAGGGGCAAACAAGCTGGAAGAGACAAGCAGGCAAGCGGGTGAGTGGCTATGTTTGGGTCACCAGGGATAATTGCTACTGGTTCGGCAAACTGATGCCAATCATCCCTACTGGTTTGCCCGAACCGGTCCGGAACAGAAGGATTTCACCCCTGCCGTAACTGTTCTTGGTATGTTTTAGCGTCCAGACCCCTTATCATTTTTGCTGTTCATCTATACAGCCTTTCCAGAGTTTCAATATCTTTTGTATATTGTGTTGATCAGAACTGGATGCAGTATTCTAACTGCGGTCTTACTAAGGCTTTGTAAAGCAATATTAGGTCTTCATGTCATCTTGATTCTATCCCTTTATTAACGCAGCCTAGGATTAAATTGGCATTTTTGTCTGCTGCCACACATTTTTGGCTCATATTTAAGTGATTGTCCACTAGGGTTCCAAGATCCTGGCATTAAGCCAAATTTCACATAGTCTATACCAGGGGTGAAATGCTTCTGGTTTGGACCAGATCACCTGATCTGGTAGTGATGGCAGCAGGTGGTTCGGAGAATTGGTAGTAAAAATCCCTGCCCCTCCCCCCCCCCCGCCTGCTCCCACCATGCCCAGCTGAGCCACATGATCATCGGAGGCTGTTTTTTTTTAACTTTTAAAAGCATTTTTTCTACAATCTCTTCAGCCAAAAAAATGTTTTTAAAAGTTAAAAAAAAAAGCCCCTGATGATCATATAGCTCAGCTGGAATTGTCAGAGGCTGTTAAAAGTGGTTTTTTCTACAACCTCTTTGGCCAAAAAGGTTGTAGGGGAAAAAATGCCTTTAAAAGCCTCTGACGGTCCTAGCTGAGTTGCCTGATCATCAGAAGCTTTTAAAAGCATTTTTTTCTGCAACCTCTTAAGGTTAAAAAAAAGTTAAAAAGTTGGCCATGCCCACCCAGTCACATTACCACCCCACCCTACCCCCCACACCAAGCCACGCCCACAGAACTGGTAGAAACAAATTTTAGATTTCACCCCTGGTCTGTACCTATAACATTGGTTTTTCTTTTCTAAGTGTAAAACCTTACTTTTATCTATGCTGAATTTCATTTTGTTAGGTCAGGGCCCATGTTCAATTTCTCAAGATCTTTTTGGACTTTGAGCTTGTCTTCTGGAGTATTGGCTATTCCTTCCAGCTTGGTGTCGTCTGCAAATTTGATGACTTTTCCTTCAATTCCCTCACCTCGACCATTTTTGAAGACATTGAAGTGTGCTGGGCCTAAAATGGAAGCTTGGGGTACCCCATTGCTTACTTACTTCCATGTGGATGAGGTTCCCTTGAGGAATACATGTTGAATATAATTTGTCAACCAGTTACAAAGCCACCTGATGGTGGTGTTTTCCATGTTTTCAAGAATGTGAGATAATCAATGACTTGGATGAGGGGATAGATGGGGAACTCATCAAATTTGCAGATGATACCAAGCTGGCAGGAATAGTCAACACTCCAGAAGATAGGCTCAAGATACAGAAGGATCTTGACAGACTTGAACATTGGGTGCTCTCTAACAAAATGAAATTCAATGGAGAAAAAAAGTAAAGTTCTACATTTAGGCAAGAAAAACAAAATGCCAAGGACAGTATATATGGTACCTTGTTTAATAGTAATAACTATGAGTGGGATCTTTGAGTCCTAGTGGACAACCATTTAAATATGAGCCAGCAGTGTGCAACAGCTGCCAAAAATCACAACACAGTTGTAGGCTGCATAAACAAAGGGATAGAATCAAGATCAC
Organism: Masticophis lateralis; assembly: GCA_030761175.1. Taxonomy (NCBI): domain Eukaryota; kingdom Metazoa; phylum Chordata; class Lepidosauria; order Squamata; family Colubridae; genus Masticophis; species Masticophis lateralis. The sequence goes on from JAUDYJ010000002.1 coordinate 25,754,460, forward strand.
GGGAAGTGTTAATAACATTTTATAATTCCTTAGTAAGGCCATACTTGGAATACTGCATCCAGTTTTGGTTGCCACAATGTAAAAAAGATGTTGAGACTCTGGAAAGAGTGCAGAGAAGAGCAACAAAGATGATTAGAGGACTGGAGGCTAAAACATATGAAGAATGGTTACTGGAATTGAGTTTAATGAAAAGAAGGACTTGGGGTGACATGTTAGCATTGTTCCAATATCTCAGGGGCTGCCACAAAGAAGAGGGAGTCAAGCTATTCTCCAAAGCACCTGAGGTTGGGACAAGAAGCAATGGGTGGAAACTAATCAAGGAGTGATGCAACCTAGAACTAAGGAGAAATTTCCTGATAGTTAGAACAATTAATCAGTGGAACAACTTGCCTCCAAAATTCATGCTCCAAAACTGGATGTTTTTAAGAAGATATTGGATAGCCATTTGTCTGAAGATCACTTTCAACTCTTCTCTTCTCTTCTCTTCTCTTCTCTTCTCTTCTCTTCTCTTCTCTTCTCTTCTCTTCTCTTCTCTTCTCTTCTCTTCTCTTCTATAAATATTTGAAAAAGATCTGTAAATTCCTGGAGAATGACTGGAAGAAATTTCCAATGAAATGCTGAATCTTTCTGTTTCAGACTGTAGTGGTGATTTGAAGAGGTTAAATTATTCAGAGTACTTCCAATTCAGAATAATAGCAAGAAAAACATTGAATAAAGGCTCAAATTGGAATGTCTTTTTTTCCCCTGCAGCTTCATAAGTTCCTGAGAAACTTCCAACATCACAATATTTCCAGAGATGGGATTTCTTTTGATGAAAGTGGAGTTCCTGTTGGTGACTTTGATATCATGCAGTGGACATCAGTTTTGAACAAATCAGACATGGGAGTGAAAATTGGGACTGTAGAAAGACAAGCCTCCTCAGAAGTCAAGATTTCGGTCAATCAAAGTGCCATCCAATGGCCAACTTTATTTAACAAAGTAATTGAGGCTGCTTGGATTTTGCTCTTCTATTTATCTCTGTATGTGGGAATTTTTCTCCTCAGAAATAATTCTTATTGAGCCAATTGAGATAAATTCCAATAAGAGAACTTAAAGCCTCATTAATTTATTAGGTATCATTTTACTTTAGAGGTTTTACAATAATCTATCAAATGCTGAAAGATGCTGCATTGTATTGCAGGGTTTGAAATCTACATTATTAAACTGGAATATGTTTCCATAATTTATAGCACATCAAATTATCTTGTTTTCATAAAGAGAAAATCCAGAATGTCTATGGAGATTCTCAGTCATCCTGCTCACGGCTGTGCCAAAGGGGCTTTTTCAAAAGGCACCTGGGCTTTGTTTTCCCTTGAAGATGTTTCACTTCTCATCCAAGAAGCTTCTTCAGTTCTGACTGAATGGTGGAGGATGGAAAGATTTGCAACTGCTGAAAAGACAGTGTTGTAAACAGGATATAGATTCAGCAATTGCAGGAAGATTCCACACACATTTGCACAATTCACGTGACACTGAGGGCACAGATAAATTCCAAGTGGCCTCAACAACTTTCAGAAAGACTGCTAACAACCAGATGACTGGAAAGAATATAAATCCTTCCATACTCCACCATTCAGTCAGAACTGAAGAAGCTTCTGGAATGAGAAGTGAAACATCTTCAAGGGAAAAGAAAGATCAGTTGTCTTTTGAAAAAACATCTTTGGGAGAAAATCCAGAATATGAAGGATTTAACCCACTGAATTGCATAAGAGAAAGATATCACTAAGAATGTGGGGAAGGAAATGTGGGCAGCTAAAAAAGTCATTTACATATGATGATACAATGATCAGTTTAAGGAGAGAAAGATAGGGACTCTAGAGAAAGCTAGATGTTGGAGGTTTCCTGGGAAAGCAAAGATGGAGAAAAAATATATACCGTATTGTTCGGAGTATAAGACGCACCTTAATTTGGGGGGGAGGAAAATAAGAAAAAAAAATCTGACTGTGCCTCGCAGCATCCATCAGTATTCATCTGGCTAGGATCAGGAGAAACACCTTTTGTAATGGAACTACTTTCCTTTCGGGGGAAAAAAATAAGGCAATGAGTCTTTTTGGGGATCTACATTGGAGACTGATAGAGAAAGAGAATCACCTTTTATTTGTCCCTTGCAAGTAGATAATTGAAGTTCAAGCCACTACTTCTTGACTGATTTTGCTCAATGTGCTCCTGAGCTTCTGGAAACCAGTTGAAGTCAATAAATACTTCTAATTCACATATAACCCTGACTATTCTTTCTTTTTATGTATAGAAGGTGCCTTATTCAAGATGTACAGAAAGTTGCCCTGCAGGTTATGCCAAGGTTGTGAGAGAGGGAGCCCCAGTTTGCTGCTATGACTGTTCTCTGTGTATGGAAGGAACATTCTCTGGGCAAGAAGGTAAGTAAGTGGCTCCAAAAATAATTCAAGATACAATCAGTATTCTATCTTGTTTTTTGGGGGGGAGAGGTTATCAAGAAGCAAGAAAAACATTCAATTTCTTGAAGGCATCCACAAACTTCAAAGATTGGGCACTATCACCAAATTTGGATGATATTGAGAGCATTAAAATATATAATGAAAGGTTGCTGATTTCTATTGAGTTGTTACTTTTTTGCTTGGTTTTGGAAAAGAGGACAAGTTTTGAGAGCTGATAATCACATTCATCTTCAACTTTTAAAAAGACTGTTCGATTATTTTGACTAATGTTGTAATATGAATATCACTGGACAGAAATATAATTCTTTGAAAATGAAATGTTTGATTTCTGACATAGTTTTCAAGTTCCTAGAGCTGCAGAAACAGATTCATGCTAAGCATTTTTCCTCAGATGCAGCCCATTGTGAAAAGTGTCCAGATGACCAGTATTCCACTAAGAAGAGAGATCGGTGTGTCCCCAAAAATATAAGCTTCTTATCCTATCAAGAATTGTTGGGACTCATCCTGGCTTTCTTTGCCATCGCTTTGTCCCTAACCACTGCCTTTATTCTGGGAATCTTCATGAAATACCGAGACACTCCCATAGTCAAAGCCAACAACTGTGAACTCACCTACATCCTCCTGGTTTCACTCCTACTTTCTTTCTTGACTTCCCTTCTATTCATCGGTCGCCCCGTGAAAATGACCTGTCTCCTTCGACAAACCATTTTCAGTATTGTTTTCTCAGTTGCTGTGTCTTCCTTGCTGGCCAAGACTGTCATGGTGGTGGTGGCCTTTCTGGCCACAAAGCCAGGAAGCAGCATGAGGAAATGGCTGGGGAAGAGTCTGGCCAACTCTATTGTTTTATCCTGCTCTGGTGTTCAAGTAGGCCTCTGTATGATGTGGCTGGCAGTCTTTCCCCCATTCCCAGATTCTGACTTTCATTCCCAACCAGAACACATCCTGTTGCAGTGCAATGAAGGCTCCGTCACCATGTTCTACTCTGCTCTTGGCTACATGGGTTTTTTGGCTGCCATCTGTTTCTTGGTGGCATTTCTGGCTCGAAATCTGCCAGGGGCTTTTAATGAAGCCAAACTGATCACCTTCAGCATGTTGGTTTTTTGTAGCGTTTGGATCTCCTTTGTTCCCACATATCTGAGCACCAAGGGGAAATACATGGTAGCCGTGCAGATCTTCTCCATCCTGGCCTCTGGCCTGGGTTTACTGGGCTGCATCTTTATCCCCAAATGCTACATTATTATCCTGAGACCTGACATGAACACCAAAGAACATCTGATGATAAAAAATCATTAAGTTTCCTTGTGTTAGGTTTTATTTTTGTACAGTTTACATGCAGTTTACATGAAATCACATGTAATGTTTCATGTCTTGTCGCTTATCTTTCTTCATTCCATGTGAATTTTGAATTATAATAATTGAATAGTAAAGTTGCTAAAACAACTCAAACTATCTGAAATAATCATATCATTCAATTGTCCTAATCTGAATTCATATTATGACATTAATAAAATATATTCTGATATGGTTTTAGTTTAAATAAAAGTCTATGGCTAATGATGTGTGTTTTTCTTATTATATAGGTTGGTGTGCTGGGTCTTATATTCTATTTTCTCCATTGATAGTTAATTTCAAATTCTGTATATATTTGATTGATCTATTCTAGCTCGATGATATAAGATCATTCATAGTTAGAAAAATGAGATAGATAGATAGATAGATAGATAGATAGATAGATAGATAGATAGATAGATGGATGGATGGATGGATGGATGGATGGATGGATGGATGGATGGATGGATGGAGGGACGGACAGACAGACAGACAGACAGACAGACAGACAGGAGAGATCAAGAAAAATGGAGAGACAAATAACATATATTAAGAATAGATAAAATATCAACATGAACAAAGGAGCAACTTTAATTTTTTCTCCATCCCTTTGAATCAATTAATGAAAAAAAATATTTTTTTACAGTCTTCAATCGAAAGATAAATATGTACAACTCTGAATGATTTGTGGAGGAAATCATGTAGACAGCTAATTTGACAATGATGTGCTTATGAATATTAAAATTGGTTCCTGTTTTTTATCCATGTCCATATCCATGTCCATATCCATATCCATTTCTATATCCATATACTGTACATACAGTAGCATACAGTGCTTTGTATATACAAAGCACTGTGAAGTGTTATATAAGTCTGCTATTGCTATTGGTATCATGAAGAAGTCAATAACGGGCCATTGTTTTAAATTAATGCCGCAGGGAATTTTGACTAGATCTTCTTTGTAAACATTAAGACTGATAGTCTCTTCTACATTTTGAAAGATACAAGACATTTAACAGGAGGCTCCAATAGCAATAGCACTTAGACTTATATACCGCTTCATACTGCTTTACAGCCCTCTCTAAGCAGTTTACAGAGTCAGCCTATTGCCCCTAAAAAATCTGGGTCCTCATTTTACTGACCTTGGAAGGATGGAAGGCTGAGTCAACCTTGAGCCTGGTGAGATTCGATCTGCCAAACTGCTGGCAGACGGTGATCAGCAGAAGTAGCCTGCAACACTGCACTTAACCACTGCATCACCGTGGCTCATCATCAACAATAATGATAGGTGGTTCAATATGTCATGATATAGAGTTAATTCATTCTGGAGTATCTAACCTTCACTGAAGAAGTTGGCCCCATTCACACCAGACAAAATAAAAAGGTATTATAATGGCCCACTGCCTACTTCAAGAGTGTTGAACTGTTTTCCCACATTTAAATCTTTACAATCTCAAGAATAAGTTTGGAGACTAAAAAACAATCAAACTTCCCTGAATTGTTTCTTTCTCGACTCTCAAATTAGGATTATTCTCCTGAGTCAAAGAAAACTCTTTTCTCCAATGGCACACTTTTATGACCAAAGCTCATTCCCAATTCCCCTTCTAATTATCAAAATCATGATTATTTATTCTCTTTGAACAAGGTTCATGGGATTTCCACTACCACAATTAGTTGCCAATCAATGTGACAACAAATGGCATAGACAGCATGTGATAATCTGATTTGTAACAGCCTCCTGTGATGAGATCAGAGATAAAGTTGGGCAAATACTGTAATAGTCTGAAATTGCAGATAGCTCTTCCAAATCTGGCGGCAAACTGGATCTTCTTCACTGTAGTTTTGGCCTTTTTGTGATCTCTGAGATTTAACTCTGTGCTGAAGAAAGAACTCTAGGAAGGATCCCCTGCAGTATACTGTATGTCAAATGTTGCTGCTGTTGCAAATACAGCTTTTTCTGCTTCAGTTTCTGTCTCAAATTCCCTGTGCCAGTACTCTGATGAAATGTCCATTTAAGGTGATAATAGAAGAAAATGAGTGGTTCCATTACTACAAGGCAGGAGACTACTGGATTACGGGAATAATGTCTGCACTCGTAGCTCCATTATACCCATTTTCATTCTCCAAGCCTCCAACCCATCAACTGAAAAGGTAATTGTCAACTCATCCAAGGATTCTGGTGATTGATTTTACTTGCTCCAATGTTTTTTCTTTATATGTGTGTGTGTGTGTGTGTGTGTGTGTGTGTGTGTGTATGTATATATATATATAATGTGTGTGTGTGTGTGTGTGTGTGTGTTTCCTTTAAGCCAGGTTTTTCCTACGTAACCAATTAAACCTATGAAAAGTAAGAAAATAGACATTGTACCTTTACAGGGAGGAACATGAGGTGTGGGTGTGGCTTACTGAAGATGGCTAATGAGCCAGAAATAGCTATTTAAGTCTCTCACAATGCAGCACAGAGGTTTGCTGGCTGCCAGAATGAAAAAATAGGGAAGGGAACCCAGAAAGTACTGAATGTGATTTCACTCAATTGTGGTTCCAGAAAAATCTTGGTTACGTAGGAAAAACGTGGCTTAAAGGAAAAACACACATTAAACCTACGAAAAGTAAGAAAATAGACATATACATATACATATACATGTACATGTACATGTATATGTTATATATATATATATATATATATATATATGTGTGTGTGTGTGTGTGTGTGTGTGTGTGTGTGTGTGTGTGTGTGTGTGTGTGTTTTCTGAGGTTTTCACCGGTGTTTGTATGTAGGTCTTTGGTTATTCGGGTCTTCTCCCGCGTAGAATTGGAAGTATCTTGGCGACGTTTCGACGAAGTCTCATTCGTCATCTTCAGGCTGGTGTTCTCGGCTTCGTTCTGGAAGAAGAACTTTTTTGTATCATATCAATTAAAATTTACCACCATATTCATTATTTATATTTATTCTTATATTACTACTAATATTTTACATACTTACTCTCATAACATTTCTCTTCTTAAATTATTTGCCTTTATAATACATTGCTTTCATATTTATTCTCTAACCAATGACAGAATATTATAATAATCAGATTCTTCCTTTCCTTTGATTGCAAGTGTTAATCTATGTATCTTTTCTTTTATGTACACTGAGAGCGTATGCACCAAGACAAGTGTGATTTTCCCTTGTGTGTCAAATCACACTTGGCCAATAAAGCATTCTTGAGGACTGGAAAGAAAAGGATCTTATATAGTTTTTCTGTGTAATTTTGCCATCACTTCTTAATCTCTTCTGCCTCTGTTATGTCCCTACCGTTTTGGTCCTTTATTATGCCTATCTTTGCATGAAATGTTCCCTTCATATCTCCAATTTTTTTTGAAGAAATCTCTGGTCCTCCTTATTCTATTGTTTTCTTCTATTTCTTTGCACTGTTCATTTAAGAAGGCACTCTTATCTCTACTGGCTATTCTCTGGAATTCTGTATGCAATTGAGTGTATCTTTCTCTCTCTCCCTTGCCTTTCGCTTCCTTTTTTCCTCAGCTATCTGCAAACCTTCCTCTGACAGCCATTTTGGTTTCTTGCCTTTCTTTTTTTCGGGGGATTGTTTTAGTTGCTACCTGTTATAAAATGTTGCTAACCTCTGTCCATAGTTCTTCAGGCACTCTGTCTATCAGATCTAATTCCTTAAATCTATTTGTCACCTTTACTGTATATTCATCAGAGATATGATTTAGTTCACACCAGAGTGGTAGGATTTTAATTACATTTTATGGATTGTTGTGAATTGATATGAGTGATATATTAGCTTTATAAATAAGTAAGTGGATAAAATAAATGCTTTGGTTTTGCAAAAAGTTTATTCTAAGCAGATTGAAACAGTTACAATAGTAAGAAACCTTCTCACTTTCTTTTTGAGTAGAAGAAGGTGTGGAGGTTCTTGCTATTGTAACCATTTTCCTTACCTGGCTCCTGAACTATAAGAATAATTTTCCTCATTTTTTTTCCCTCCAAGTCATAATGTGGAGAAAAAGGCAGAATCAGTTCTGGTGATTTTGATAGGATTCCTTTGATCCTGATATGACAAGCTTGCTATCTCTCTCTGATTTTTTTTTTTTTTTTTTTTGGCAAGAAGCTCCTAGTGGTGTCAATGTGACTGTTCTTTTCAGAGAAATGTCAAAAAGGTCTATCACTTGCAAAATTCAAATAAATTGAATAATTTAATTGAAATATCAACTTGAAAAGCATCCCTGGGCTGCTCTCGAGTTGCCATAGGCAAGTGGGATGGGAAACTGACAAAACAGCACAGCAGCCAAAGACAGATGCACATTCTAGAATTATGTCTCTCAAGGCTGTATCCCAGGGTTACCACAGCGGCCGGAGTGGAGGGTGTGGCTTTGTGGGTGTGGCTTGGTGGGCGAGGCAGGGGAATGATGCTGCAAAATCCCCATTACCACACCACTCTGGGGCCAGCCAGAGGTAGTATTTGCCAGTTTCCCAAACTACTCAAAATTTTCACTACCAGTTCTCCAGAATCTGTCAGAACCTGCTGAATTTTACCCCTGGATGATAGGCACATTAGTGCACTTATGCATGCTCCCTCTACTGACCACTATAATGTTCCATGGAAGTCAATTTGCAACTGAAACTGTGGAAATTTGTAACTGAGACAACTGAATCAGGTAGAGCATTCCAGACTTTGACAATTTACATGGTGTTTAAAGCAGTTGTTCGCACACATATTATTGCGATTAAAACAGAAAAGCTCATTTACAGGTAAAATATTATTACGTATAATTTTGAATTCAATACCTAGGCCTGACCGCAAGTGACACAACCCTAAGTTATCCAAACTGAGAATTTCAAGCCTAGTAGTGTAAGGAACTATTGTGTACAAAAGAGTGCAAGACTTTTCTCGTGAAATACTTGTGAACCCACTCAATTATACTGATGTCAGACATATGATGGAGAATCCAAACAGTTGAATAATACTCTAAGATTGGTCTAGCAAAAGTTTCATAAGCTCTAATGAGCAATACAATGTTTCCAGAAAAAAAAGCTTCGCCAAATTAACATTACAACTCTTAATGCTTTTTTAGCAATGCTTTTACAGTGAGCTTTGGAGGATAGATCGTCAGAGTTAAGTACACCTAGGTCCTTAACAAGGTGAGAGTCATCTACTAGATCAATGCCACCTATCTCATACTTGACATTCTGATTACGTTTACCAATATGTAAGACAGAGCATTTATGAATCGAAATTTGACCATTCAGACTCATAATCTTGATCACTTTGCAAAACAACAGAATTATCTGTAGAATTGAATAATTTTACGTCATCGGCAAAAAGAATGCAACTGCTTTTAAGTTGATCCCATGAATCCTTGATACAGAGCAAAAAAAGATGATGCAATTTTTTATGTTGCAGTGAAAGCACCTTCTACAACATTCTGCCCTTCTTATTGGCTGTTCATGAAGTCAACCAGAATTCAAGGCTCTTACCCAACATCACCCTGGGCTACAACATCTATGAGAACTTTTTCAGTGCAAGAATGACATATGAGGCCATGCTGGATGTGCTCTCTACAGGACAGGAGAGCATCCCAAACTACAAATGTGGAAGACAGAAGAACCTGCTGGCGATTCTTGAAGAGATGGATTCTGAACTCTTTGATCATATTTCCAATGTCTTGAGCATCTATAAAATTCCACAGGTATAAAGCCAAATGAAATTAATTCTGTATTGTAAATTGTTCAAATTTGCCTAGAAGGCAGCACTTGTATATATTTCTCCAAATAAATTGAAAGTCAGAGAGTAAATATTAGAAGATTTGAAAGAATTGTTAATTCACAAGGTATGTGTCTATACATAAAGTAATGGGCTGCTGCAGGTTTGGACCAGTTCTAGCAAACCGGTGGTTCCGGCGATCAGTTGTCCCTGCCCACCTACCCGCCTCCACACATACATACACATACATACTTTGGTTTCGGGCCCTGTGGCCAGCAGGCCTCTGGTAGTAGAAAAAGTCTGGGTGTGACCGTTGGGAATTTTGAAAATTATGATGTTTGAAAAGTAAGACTTTGTCATAGAATGTATAAGGGTTGAATCAGTGACTTTTAAACATTTTGAAAATTTAGTGACCAATAGAAAAGAGATTTTTTTCCCATAGAATCATCGAATAAAAAGTACATCTCCTTACATAGAGGAGGTATGGTCAGACCACTACAGACGAATTGCTGTCCAAGTTTTCCTTGAAAATAAGCAGCAGTGGAGCTCCAGGAGGCAGGCTGTTCCAACTCTTAATAACTCGCACAGTGAGGAATTCCTCATTTTTTAATAATCTTGAGACTGAAGTAAAAAATTCAAAAGAAAGATATGAAAAAACAATGAATAGGTCAAGATAAGTAGAAGGCACCTCCAGAAAGCAGCTTTTACATACTTTCTCTAGTGTACATAAAAAAAATAGTTGTCATAAAAAAGGCTAAGGGCCAAAGAATTAAGGTCTTTGAACTATGGTAGTGGGAGAAGACTCCTGCGAGTCGCTTGGACTTCAAGTGATCAACCGGTTAGTCCTAGATCAGGGGTCCCCAACCTTTTGGACCTTGGGGACAACTAAATTCATAATTTTAAATCCTGCGGAGAGCTAATATGATCTGCCTAATGACTGGCTGGATGGGTGTGGTCAACTTGATGTCACTCATGTCGAGGGGCACCTTGCCAGCCTCTACTTGCCACTCCTCGCCTACTCGCCTGGGTTCCTTAGGGCCCCAACAGGAAGCAGTTGTTGGAGCTAAGCAGCCACCATGAGAAAGAGTTGGCAAAACATCTGGCTCAGTTCAAATTGGATCTGACTGAGAAGGAGGCTCAGCAGAACACCTCACTGATGACTACGAGCATAGGCTTCTCAAGGAGAGGCAAAACTTGTTGGAGTACAAGGCCAGTTACTGACACCTGGAGGCTCAGCAGGCTGAGATGGTCAGCCAATTCCAGGTCATGATGCAGTCTCACTGGAGCAAGGCCCTCCAGCTCTTCGCCACCAGCGGCACTTCCCTCCAGCCTTCGCCAAAAGCCCCACACCAGAAGGCTGAAACAGACCCCAAGTCAGAATTTCTTTCCCCCTCTGGCCCACACAAGAAGACTCCAAAGGGGGAGATTCTCTGCAGCAACACAAATGTTCATTGCACGTATCTGACCCAGGGAACCCCTCATTTAGTGCAATATAAAAAGTGCAAATAATTTTTCTGAAGACCACCAAAATTTTCTTGTGGTCCACCAGTGGTCCACGGACCACCAGTTGGTGACCACTGTCCTAGAGGAGATCAACCCTGACTGCTCTTTAGAAGGAGTGTTTTAAAGAATATTTTTCCATATTCTCCTATCTTGTCAATCAATTTAGTTGTTGATTCTAATGGATCTTCAAGAATAAAAACCAGGTCATCAGCAAAAGCTTGCAATTTGTATTCTTCCTTTTGGATCTTCATTCCCTTTATATCTTTATCTTCTCTAATATTTCTGTTTAGCACTTCTAATGTTAATACAAACAATAAAGGTGACAGTGGACAACCTTGTCCTGTACCTTTTTTATTTCAATAGACTCTGTCAATTCTCCATTTATCATTACTTTTGCTGTTTGTTTGTAGTATATGGCTTCTATGGCTTGAATAAATTTTCTGCCAAGGCCCATCTGTTCCAGCTGTAATAACATAAATCACCAGTTCACATTATCGAAGGCTTTCTGGGCATCTAGAAATATCAAAGCCATTTGCTTTTCAGGATGTGCCTCATAATATTCCAAAGTATCCAAAATTATTCTCATATTGTCCTTAACCTGTCTTTTTGGCAGAAACCAATTTTGATTGGAGTGTATTAAATTATTTAAATATCTTTTAAGTCTTTCTGCCAATACTGAAGTGAAGATTTTGTAGTCTGAGTTTAGCAGAGAAATAGGCCTATAATTCTTGATTTGTTGTGGGTCGGTGTCCTCCTTGGGAACAAGCATAATATATGCTTCTGACCATGACTTGGGTAATTTCATCTTTAACATGACTTCATTCGTGATTTCTAACAATGTGAGATTCAGCGATTCCTGTAATGTCTTATAATATTCTGCTGGAAATCTATCCAGACCTGGTGCCTTCCCCCTTCTTTTGTTTTTTAAGTGCTTCAGTTAATTCCATCATCGTTATATTTCCTCCTAACATCATTTCAGTGTCTTTAGAAATCTTGGGTAGATTCGCCTTCTGCAGATATTATTTAACACTTTCCTCCTCTATGTTCTCTTGCTCTTACAATTTTCTATAATAATCTTGTATAATTTTTTTCTTCTCTTTATTTCCGTATCTAGTTTGCCCTTGGTCATCCACTAGTTGTATTATTTTTCTTGATTCTCTCTCTTTTTTCAGTTTGTATGCTAACCATCTACCTGCTTTATTTGCATCTTCAAAATAGTTCTGTTTAGCACTTCTAATTTTTTGTGCTAAATCCTCTTTTTCTATTAGTCCCATTTTATGTTTAGTTATGCCCATTTTTATTTTAATGTCCTTTTTAGGGGAGATTTCTGTAATTCTTTTTCAAGTTTCTTCTATTCATCCTTTAATGTTTTATAAGCTTGTCTTTTCTTACTATTTCTTTTCCTTGTATAGTCTGTAATCAGACCTCTAACATAAGCTTTCATTGTATCCCAAAGGTTTTGCATTGATGTATCCTCTTTTCTATTTTCTTTTTAAAAAGGCCAATTCTTTCTCCATTTTCTATACAAAATCTTTTTCTTTTAATACTGTATTATTTAGAATCCATTTAGATCTTCTCCTTTGTCCTTTCCATTTCATTGTCATTAGTTTATGCTCTGCCCAGGTATTTGCTTCTATGTCAATTTCTTCTATATTAGAAGTCAATTCCTTTGTCATCCATGTCTATTCTGGACCATGATGAATGTCTATTTGAATAAAAAGTATATTGTCTATTTTTTGCATTTCTTTCTCTCCATACATCTTTTAAATTTATTTCCTCTATCATTTTAAAAAAAGATTTCAAAAGAGTCTTTCTACTTTGCTTTGTCGTCTTCTGTGTGTTATAATCTAATTTCTCATCTACTATACCGTTGAAGTCTCCCATTATGCAAACCTTATCATAGTCCAATTCAATTATTTTCATATATAATTTTCTATAGAAATCTTCTTGGTTATTGTTAGGTGCATATATTGCTATTAAAAGTATTTTCATATTGATTTTTATATAAATAATCTTTATTAAATATTTACAATAAAATTAATATACAATAATAATTGAAAAGCAATATAAGAAGCAAAACATAGAAACACTTAAACACAAGACTAAAACAAAATCACAAAGAAGACTAACTGAGACTTAAGTTCACTCTCCAATTAATATTAATTAATATCATCCTAGCCAAACATTTCACTGCAATCAGATTGTTTTTATTAACTACAAAACAGTTGGTCTGCTTTTATCAAAATTGTAAAGAGTTATAAAGCCTAGTGAATATCTAGTTAATCTAATTAGACAATCTTATCACCTTTCTCCTAAATTTAATCTTCTTTTGAGCCAAACTAAACATCTATCACAACTTTTATTATATACTGAATCTTTCTTATCTTTTAAGATATATGTTAGCCTGTCCATCTCAGCACATCGAAGAATCTTGTTTATTATCAGATGGTCAGGGGCGTGTCTGCATCTTTCCACAGTTGAGCAAATGCCATTCTCACCGCTGTTGAGACATGGACAAATATATACCAATCTTTCTTATCGATGTTATCCGGTCTTATTCTGAGTAAGTAGAGGTCTGGGTGAAGAGAAAAGCTCACACCTGTTATTTCCAACAACCATTGCTGTATTTTCCCCCAATAGCATTCAGCTGATGGACAGATCCACCACTGGTGGAAGAAGTACCCTTGACCGGCCCACATTTCCAACATTTGCCAGAGGATCCTGGGAGTATTTTCATATTGTTATCATTATTTCCACCATCAAAATTCTTCCATCCTCATCTGTATAAATTTGCTCCACTGGGATTGTGTCTCTAATATATAAAACAACTCCTCTTTTCTTACATTGTGGCAATGAAGTGAATATTTTCCCTAATTTTGGCTGTACCAATATTTATTCATGTTGTTTTTTAATATGCACTTCTTTTTTATATAAATTAACAAGTTTTTTTATTTTTATAATAAAACATACAAACATATAGGTATATAAACAATACATAGTCAGTCATCAGAATGTAGCATCTAATACATCTTTTATATCTTCTTTTTTTGAGAGTTTTAAAAAGCTTGAAAAGGTTTTAAAAGTTTTTACACATATTTTCCCCCTCCTCCCCCCTCCTATCGCAACCCAACCCCCCTGGACTTCCCAGAGCAAACACAGGGTATAGCATTTGACAAACACACACACACACACACACACACACACACACACACACAAAAACACCACTCGCTAATTATCTATTGAATTATCTCCCTCTTGCACTTTAACTCACCTTGTTCATATCTAGATATAACTGTTCTTGCTTGAAAGTAATTAGTCCCACTTCATTCTTGTCCATTCTTCAGCAATAAGCAGGTCTTCTTTCTTCCAGTATTACCTAATCAAAACCTAATAACAGTTACCATCGCATCTCCAACCCTTACATATATTAACACAGTAACAAAATACTTCAGCTAATCTCAAGTAAAATATATTGTAAAATCCTTATACTTTTATGAACTTATATTAAACATAAACTTATTCATCTTATTCTCTACAAATCCACTACATAACATTAATGTGACTTAAAAACATATAGAAATTTTAATAATATCCTTCTTGTAACCGTTGAATTTGTATTGAGAGATCTACACTGACCTTAATTTTAACATCCACAATATTTTCCTTTTAATCCATCAACTTTTATAGATTTTAAACAAAACACTGTTCAAAATGTACTTCCAAACACAAGTAAAAATTTAGCCAGTAGCCTATAACAATTCAAACATAACATTACTTAATGTAACTTTCCAAAGTAAATCATGTCCCTAAATATAAGTAAATCATTAATTTTCACTCTAATATAACTTTTCAAAACAAGACAAATCATATCTCTAAGTACAGGTATAGTAATTTTTTTTCACCATTACTATCCTCTCCAACAAGGAGGATTATAATTCTTCCATCTCCATTTTTTCCTGATTTTTTTACAAGCCTTCTTCTTTAGTCTTATTCCTCCATCTTTTTTTATTTTTACAAACTTGAGTTTTCAGCTGGAATTTTTGAGCCTTGGAGTCTTGTGCACTTCGCAAAATGATTCCTTTTAATAAGCACACCTCTTTAACTAGAATTGAAAGTCCATTTTTGTAAAGAAATTGTAATGTTCCATTTCGAATCCTTCTTATATTAAAAATCCCAACGCCTCCTGACACTTTTCCATTTGACTGCATCAGAACCTCTGGAAAGATCTCTCTCAATTTCAACTTCATTCAGCAAGACCTTAAAATACTGACAGTTTTAACAACTTTAATGAGCGCTAATGAGCATTAACGATCACTTTCATCTTTAGCTTTCATTTTCACTCCTTCTAGCAAATCAGCGCCATTTTGTTTCTTTTAGAAACTTTATCTCGCCTCTAGAAGGAAGTAATATTTATTGGAGTTAAAGGATAAGTAAAATACTTGCAGTAGTTCTCCTGTTTTGCTCTGCCTGCTTTAAAATCCACTCCTTGGAATCAATTGGTTTGCAGGGATGGTCGCGACGCCTTGTTCTGTCATTGACAGAAACGTCCCGGACCTGGAGCTTCTTCAGGCACTTGGGAAGCTCTCACCCTCCACACCCCCAGGATTAATCCTAGGGGTTTTTGGGGAGCTCTACCCATGCCTGTCTGCTCGCTTTTCCCCCTTTGCCCAAAGGGAAAGTTCTGAGCTGCTAGAACAGTTGATTTTCATTGTTCTGGTGGCTTTACAGATCATGGGGGTCGGAGCTCCTGAAAGCTGCTGCGATGCCAGCAGTGCCACCTAAGTCCTTTAATATGTATTTCTTGTAGACAAATTATATTAAACTTTAATTTTTCTAATTTATGAAATATTCTTCTTTGGATAGCTAAGTTAGACCATTTATGTTTATTGTAATCAGTTTTTTCTCTTCCATGTTTATATTTTATATTTGAGCTTTATTCTGCTTGGTTGTCAGACTCCCATGGGGCCATACAGGGGCAACTCTATAGGTTGTGTTTTGAGTCCATGTTTGGTTGAGCCTTGCTGGATGGTGATGTAATGAAAGGGCTTTGGGATTGCTATTATGGTTCTGCCTAGAGCAGGTAGATCTTTGTTATGTAGAATAGACTGGCTCAGGCCTTAATGGCCCATTGACAAAGGTGGGGGGGGGCAGAGTTTCTGCCTACCTTTTAGGGGAAATATTCTTCCCTTTTAATATATCCTAAAATATCTCATTTTCCTAGGAGGGGGTGGGTGCTAACCTCCTACACTACCAATACCTTCTCTTTTATCTTAGATCAACTATAATGTCATCAACCAGACGGCTGAGCAAAATCATCCTTTTCCTTTTTCATACCGGATGACCCCAAACCAAGAACCTCCTTACTCAGCTATTGTCCAGCTGCTCCTGCAGTTCCAATGGATGTGGATCGGCCTCCTTTCCCAGGACAATGAAAGAGGAGAAAAATTCAAAAGACGCTTTGAAGTTCTTGCTCTAAACAATGGGATTTGCATTGTCCTCTCAGGAACCATCCCTGAAACAAATGTGCAGACAAGTGCTGGAGAAACTCTCATGCAAGAAAAAAGGGAAAAGTTCCGTTCTCTTATCAAGAGTCAAATAAAAATTATAGTATGCCAACTGGATTTTCAGGCCTCAGGAATGTTAGCACTAATAATACAAAAGCTTGATACGACTAATTCATCCATTGTGGGAAGGGTGTGGATTGCAACAACTTTGTCAGTTTTAAGTGTAGGTATTTTTGACCTCTTGGTTGATCTCCAAAATAAATATGCTTTGTTTTCCTTCCACATCCAGACAAAGAGAAGGACTCAGTATTATGACATTAAATCTTATGAATCCATGGTCTTATTGTATGGAAAGAAAGCGTTCCAATGTTCTTATTCAAGTCCTGTGTTATCTAAGAAAGTCTGGAAAAAATGCAGAGAAAAAGAGAATTGGGAATTCCCAAACCATGATGTGATTACAAGAATCCTGTCTCAGGACTCCTCCAGTATTTCCCAAATCATTCAAATTGTGGCCTGGGTCCTCAGTGCTGCCTCCTCTTCCCAACAGAATAAGAGGAGAATGCAAATTGTAAACCATCAACCACCACAGATTGTACAGCCATGGCAGGTAAGTCTTCTCCTTTGAGGTTCCATTGAGTTTCCCCTTCCTTGATAGAATCAAGATCACAGGAAATGTTAATAACATTTTATAATTCCTTGGTAATGTCATGCTTGGAATAGTACATCCAGTTTTGGTTGCCACGATGTAAAAAAGATGTGGAGATTCTAGAAAGAGTGCAGAAAAGAGCAACAAGGATGATTAGAGGACTGGAGGCTAAAACTTATGAAGAATGGTTGCAGGATCTGGGTATGTCTAGTTTAATGAAAAGAAGGACTCAGGGAGACATGATAGAATAGAATAGAAGACTGGGAAAGGGTGTGGAAAACCAACCAGAGCATGAGAAGGTTTGCAGTTTATAAAGAAAACCAGTACAAAATGTAATACAGGTGGTAGGTAGCCTCGTCGAGATTGGCGAAGATATATCCCAACCTTAGCCCAATTTGCTGGAAATGTAAACAGTTATATGGGACTTTCTTTCATGTCCGGTGGCTTTGCCCAAAACCAAAAAAATACTGGGAAAAGATTAAAACTTTGTTAATGGAAATGACGGCAAAAGAAATAGAACTCAAGCCAGAAACTTTTTTGGGGGGGCATAATTAGCAAAAATATTAGGAAAGAATTAAAATATCTAATATTGCACGGCAGCCAGACTGGCATTCGCTCAGCTTTGAAAAACGGACGAAATTCTAACGGAACAATTAATAATTCAAAAAAATTACAATTGCATTGAAATGGACAGGCTAACACTGGAATTAAAAGATAAGGTAGACTCAAAATATTATATGGTATGGAACAGATGGCATGAATGGATAAACAAAAACAAAGTTTGCAAGATAACAAAATCAACAACTGGACACTGACAATAATATACATGTATACAGATATATATATATATCTGTATACATGTATATTCTCTGGAGTTTGCTCCTGGAAGAACGAAGCCGAGAACACCAGCCTGAAGATGACGAATGAGACTTCATTGAAACGTCGCCAAGATACTTCCAATTCTACGCGGAAGAAGACCCGAATAACCAAAGACCTACAAACAAACACCCGCGAAAACCTCAGAAAACATATATATATATATATATATATATATATATATATATATATATATATATATATATATATATATATATATACACACACACACACACACACACACACACACACACACACACACACACGTAGGTCTTTGGTTATTCGGGACTTCTCCCACGTAAAATTAGAAGTATCTTGGCGACGTTTCGATGAAGTCTCATTCGTCATCTTCAGGCTAGTGTTCTCGGCTTCGTGCTTCCAGGAGCAATGTGAGATTGCAGCTGTCTCTTCCTTTTAACTGCTACTGGGGGTGTGAGCTGATTGGGTAGGAGCTTGGGTGTGTTCTGATTGGGTGGAGGTGTGTTCTGATTGGTTAGGGGCTTGGCTGTGCTCTGATTGGATGGGGGGTTGGTTGTGCTCTGATTGGCTGGGGGTGTGTTCTGTTTGGGTGGGGGCTTGGTTGTGCTCGGCTTAGTCTGAGTTGCAGGGGGATTTGAGCTGGTGAGCTGTGTTGTTGTTGTTTGGCTTCATGTTTGTGGCCATGAGAGCTCTTCATGGTGGGTGTCGGTCTGCTTCATGTATGGATTGGAGGGGTTAAAAGTGGCTAATGATGCAGCTGCAGTCTGGCTTCTGGTCCTTGGTCATGCCTCATTATCAGTGTGGGTTTGAGTCTGCTTTCTGTGTGGATGTGTAGTGGTGGCATCCTGTTTGGCTCTTGTGAGTGTGGGTCTGGTGTCATTCATAGTGTTAGGGACTCGTTTGTCAATAAGGGCGGGTTTCCAAATGGTTGTTAGGCGGGAGATATCATCTCGTTTGTTCATGCTGTGTTTTTCTATCTGCAATCTCACATTGCTATTGGAAGCACGAAGCAGAGAACACCAGCCTGAAGATGATGAATGAGACTTCGTTGAAACGTCGCCAAGATACTTCCAATTTTACATGGGAGAAGACCCGAATAACCAAAGACCTACATACAAACACCCGCGAAAACCTCAGAAAACATATATATATGAGGGAGCCAAGCTATTCTCCAAAGCATCTAAGGGCAGGACAAGAAGCAATGGGTGGAAACTAATCAAGGAGAGAAGCAACTTAGAACTAAGGAGAAATTTCCTGACAGTTAGAACAATTAATCAGTGGAACAACTTGCCTCCAGAAGTTGTGAATGCTCCAACACTGGAAGTTTTTAAGAAGAGATTGGATAACTGTTTGTCTGAAGTGGTGTAGGGTTTCCTGCCTAAGCAGAAAGGTTCCTTCCAACTCTGTTCTCTTCTCTTCTCTTCTCTTCTCTTCTCTTCTCTTCTCTTCTCTTCTCTTCTCTTCTCTTCTCTAAATATTTGAAAAAGAGCTGTAAATTCCTGGAGAATGATTGGAAGAACCTTCCCATGAAATGCTGAATCAATCTGTTTCAGACTGTAGTGGTGATTTGAAGAGGTTGAATTATTCAGAGTAACTCCAATCCGGAATAACATTGAATAAAGGCTCAAATTGGAATGTCTTTTTTTCCCCTGCAGCTTCATAAGTTCCTGAGAAACTTCCAACATCACAATATTTCCAGAGATGGGATTTCTTTTGATGAAAATGGAGTTCCTGTTGGAGACTTTGATATCATGCAGTGGACATCAGTTTTGAACAAATCAGACATGGGAGTGAAAATTGGTACTGTAGAAAGACAAGCCTCCTCGGAAGTCAAGATTTCTGTCAATCAAAGTGCCATCCAATGGCCAACTTTATTTAACAAAGTAGTTGTCGCTGCTCTTCTATTTATCTCCATCTGCTCAGAAGTAATTCTTATTGAGGCCAATTGAGATAACTTCCAAATAAGAGAACTTAAAGCCTCATTAATTCATTAGATATCATTTTACTTTAGAGGTTTTACAATAATCTATCACACACTGAAACCTGCTGCATTATATTGTGGGATTTGCAATTTACATTATTAAACTGCAATATGTTGCCATAATTTATAGTACATCACATTTTCTTGTTTTCAGTAAGAGAAAATCCAGAATGTCTATGGTGATTCTCAGTCATCCAGGTCACAGTTGTGCCAAAAGTGCTTTTTCAAAAGGCATCTGGACTTTGTTTTCCCTTGAAGATGTTTCACTTCTCATTCAAGAAGCTTCTTCAGTTCTGACTAAATGGTGGAGGATGAAAAGATTTGGGACTGCTGAAAAGACAGTGTTGTAACCACAGTCATTTGCACTATTCATGTGACCCTGAGGGCACAGATAAATTCCAAGTGGCCT
This sequence comes from Masticophis lateralis, assembly GCA_030761175.1. Classification (NCBI taxonomy): domain Eukaryota; kingdom Metazoa; phylum Chordata; class Lepidosauria; order Squamata; family Colubridae; genus Masticophis; species Masticophis lateralis. Next base: position 25,774,851 of record JAUDYJ010000002.1, read on the forward strand.
CAACAACTTTCAGGAAGACTGCTAACAACCAAATGACTGTAAGGAATATAAATCCTTCCATACGCCACCATTTAGTCAGAACTGAAGAAGCTTCTGGAATGAGAAGCGAAAAGTCTTCAAGGGAAAACAAAGATCCGTTGTCTTTAGAAAAAGCACCTTTGGGGGAAAAATCCAGAATATGAAGGTTTAGCCCACTGAATTGCATAAGAGAAAGATATCACTAAGAATGTGGCAAAGGAAATGAGGGCAGCTAAAAAAGTCATTTACATATGATGATACAACGATCAGCTGTAGGAGAGAAAGATAGGGACTCTCAACAAATCTAGATGTTGGAGGTTTCCTGAGAAAGCAAAGATGGAGAAAAATATATATATCATATTTTTCGGAATATAAGGCACCCCTCTTATAGGGGAAAGTGAAATAATATTTCAATGTTTATTTCTGTGATAATGTTGCTTGAATGTGTTGAAGATCAAAGTAAAGAGTAGTCGATATAAAGGAAATTAGATTATTTAAGTAGATTAAGATAAAGTTAGAATATATGTAAATAATAAGAAAGGATCACCTTAAATGAGCTGTTAACAACAGAAAAATAATATGTATGTAAGTATTTATATATGTTTATATGTAATATGTATATAAAACTTTTTAATAAAAAAAAAAGACACCCCTCCCAACCGTTGCATTTTTTGCCCTCCCCAGCCCCCTAGGAGCACTCTGCAGGACTCCCTTTGCAAAAATGGGATGTGCAGGGGTTTGGGAGACCTGCAGAGTGCTCCTAGGGGGCTGGGGAGGGCAAACACTTTTCTTGTTTTCCTCTTCAAAATCTTGGTGTGCCTTATAGTCCGAAAAATACGGTATGCATTCTCAACATGCCCTAAGGAGAAACACCTTTTGCAATGAAAATACTTTCCTTTGGAAAAAAGAATGAGGCAATGAGTCTGTTTTGAGATCTACAATGTAGACTGATAGAGAAAGAGGATGACCTTTCACTGGCCCCTTGCAAGTAAAGTAATTAAAGTTCACGCCACTACTTCTTGACTGATTTTGCTCAATGTGCTCCTGAGCTTCTAGAAGCCACTTGATTTCAGTAAATCCTTCTAATTCATATATCACCCTGACTATTCTTTCTGTTTATGTTTAGATGGTGCCTTATTCAAGATGTACAGAAAGTTGCTCCCCAGGTTATGCCAAGCTTGTGAGACAGGGAGCCCCAGTTTGCTGCTATGACTGTTCTCTGTGTATGGAAGGAACATTCTCTGGGCAAGAAGGTACAGTAGGTGGCTCCAAAAATAATAATAAAAAATCAGGATACAATCAATATTCTATCTTGTTTTTTGGGGGAGTGTTTGATAAATAAGTAAGAAAAACATTACATTTCTTGAAGGCATCCACAAACTTCAAAGATTGGGCACTATTGCCAAATTTGGATGACGATGTGAGTATTAAAATAAATAATAAAAGTTTGCTGATTTCTATTGAAGTTTTTTTTTTTAAATTTGATTTATATGCCGCCCCTCTCTGGAGACTCAGGGAGGCTTACAACGTGTTAAGCAATAGCGTTCATACTTTCGTATATTTATACAAAGTCAGCTTATTGTCCCCACAAACTGGGTCCTCATTTTACCTACCTTAAAAAGGGTGGAAGGCTGAGTCAGCCTTGAACCTGGGGAGATTCAAACTTACAGTAATTGCAGACAGCTGGTGTTAATCACAATGCTGAGTCTGCTAAAGAAATTGTTACTTTCTTGCTTTGTTTTAGGAAAGAAGATTTGAGAACTGATAATCACATTCACCTTCAGCCTTTAAATAGAGTGTTAACTAATGTAGTATCGCAGGGATATCCCTGTGGAGAAATATTATATTATTTCTTGAAAAGGAAGTAATTGATTTCTGATGTGGCTTTCATGCTCATAGAGCTGCAGAAACAGATTCATTCTAAGCATTTTTGTTTCTCAGATGCAGCCCATTGTGAAAAGTGTCCAGATGACCAGTATTCCAATAAGAAGCGAGATCAGTGTGTCCCCAAAAATATAAGCTTCTTATCCTATCAAGAATTGTTGGGACTCATCCTGGCTTTTTTTGCCATCGCTTTGTCCCTAACCACCACCTTTATTCTGGGAATCTTCATGAAATACCGAGACACTCCCATAGTCAAAGCCAACAACTGTGAACTCACCTACATCCTCCTGATTTCACTCCTGCTTTCTTTCTTGACTTCCCTTCTATTCATCGGTCGCCCCGTGAAAATGACCTGTCTCCTTCGACAAACCATTTTCAGTATTGTTTTCTCAGTTGCTGTGTCTTCCTTGCTGGCCAAGACTGTCATGGTGGTGGTGGCCTTTCTGGCCACCAAGCCAGGCAGCAGCATGAGGAAATGGCTGGGGAAGAGTCTGGCCAACTATATTGTTTTATCCTGCTCTGGTGTTCAAGTAGGCCTCTGTGTGATGTGGCTGGGAGTCTTTCCCCCATTCCCAGATTCTGACTTTCATTCCCAACCAGAACACATCCTGTTGCAGTGCAATGAAGGCTCTGTCACCATGTTCTACTCTGCTCTTGGCTACATGGGTTTTTTGGCTGCCATCTGTTTCTTGGTGGCATTTCTGGCTCGAAATCTGCCAGGGGCTTTTAATGAAGCCAAACTGATCACCTTCAGCATGTTGGTTTTTTGTAGCGTTTGGATCTCCTTTGTTCCCACATATCTGAGCACCAAAGGGAAATACATGGTAGCCGTGCAGATCTTCTCCATCCTGGCCTCTGGCCTGGGTTTACTGGGCTGCATCTTTATCCCCAAATGCTACATCATTATCCTGAGACCTGACATGAATACCAAAGAACATCTGATGATAAAAAATCATTAAGTCTCCTTGTGTCGGTGTTTATTTTTGTACAGTTTACATGCAGCGTAAAATCCCATATTTTGAAGTAATCTTTTATGTGTTGTCGCTTATCTTTTTTTTTATTCCATGTGAATTTTGAATTATAATAATTATAATAATTGAGTAGTGAAGTTGCTAAAACAACTCAAACTATTTGAAATAGTCATATCCTTCAATTGTCCTAATGTGAATTCATATTATGACATTAATAAAATTTCTGAAACCAGACCAAATAAACTGTAACCAGAGATGTCCTGATATGGTTTTAGATTAAAGTCTACAGTTAATGATGATGTGTGCTTTTTTTACTATATAAAAAAACTTTGTAACACCGCTTAGGGCCCCCCGAAAGCCTTACTAAGCAGGTATATACAAAAGTATGAAGGCAGTTGCTTAATGCATTGTAAACTGCCCTGAGTCTCTGGAGAAGGGTGGCATATAAATCAAACTAAGAAATAAATCAATAAATACAGTAAATATATAGGTTGGTGTGCTGGTGTTATATTTTATTTTCTGGGGTGATGTTCTGACTTTGTTTTAAAAAATAGTTAATTTCAAATATTATATATATTTGATTGATCTCTTCTGGCTCAATGATGTAAGATCATTCATAGATAGATAGATAGATAGATAGATAGATAGATAGATAGATAGATAGATAGATAGATAGATAGATAGAAAAATACATGGATGGGAGAGATCAAGAAAGAGAAAAACTGAGTGACAGATTTCATTCTATATATTAAGAATAGATAAAATATCAACATGAACATTGGAACAACTTTAATTTTTCCTCCATCCTTTTGAATAAATTAATGAGACAAATTATTATTTTTGACAGTCTTCAATCAAAAGAAAAATATGTACAATTCTGAATGATTTTTGGGGGGGTGGGAAATCATGTAGATATGATGTGAAATGAAGATGTGCTTATGAGTAATAAAATTAGTTCTGTTTTTTATCCATGTTCAGATCCATGTTCAGATCCATTTCCATTTCCATAAACTGTACATACAGTGTCTGTTTGTCTCTGTTTGTGTCCTGCCAATCTAGCAATTCAAAAGCATGTAAATGCAAGTCAATAAATAGGTACCATTTTAGCGGGAAAGTAACAATGTTCCATGCAACCTCAGTGCATAGTCATGCCAGCCACATGACCATGGAAGCATCTTCAAATAAAGGCTCTTCCATTTGTGAATCAAAGATGAGCACCGCCCCTTGGGTTGGTCATGACTGACAGGGGAAATCTTTACCTATAGCCACTTAAACCTTTACCTATAAATATATAAATATGTTTTTCTTCATGTATCCTTTCTTTGTCTTTGTCTTTTTGTCAGTCAGCCCTTCGCTGTATTACAGATTAGGAAAGCTATCATATAAGTCCGTACTACTTTTATCTGACCGTGTCTTGGCAATGGTCTCTCAATGCCATTTCCTCTGCCTTCTACACTATCTCTCTTTGGATATTGAGAAAACATTGGAAAAGTAAAGCAATTTAAATGTATTTTTATTCACATACTGATTAGTTTCACTCATTATGGTAAATCAGGATTCTAGATTTTCTTAATTTTGATTTAGGTCATTGTAGTGTCGAATCTATCCTAGCCACTTCTAGTTTTTTGGAAATATGAGAAACATTTTCTCCCTTCAATTGTTTATCATATCAAAGTGTCCAGAACTCAGCACTCAACAAGAATGAACTCAACAAGAATAAAATAGGATATGTAACTCCACAGTCCCTTCCAACTCTGTTATTCTATTATTCTATTCTATTCTATTCTATTCTATTCTATTCTATTCTATTCTATTCTATTCTATTCTATTCTATTCTATTCTATTCTATTCTATTCTACCTCACTAAGCACTTAGATTTATATACCGCTTCATACTGCTTTACAGCCCTCTCTAAGCAGTTTACAGAGTCAGCCAATTGCCCCCAACAATCCAGGTCCTCATTTTACTGACCTTGAAAGGATGGAAGTCTGAGTTAACTTTGAGCCTGGTGAGATTCAATCTGCCAAACTGCTGGCAGGCAGTGATCAGCAGAAGTAGCCTGCAGTACTGCACTTAACCACTGCATCACCTCTGCTCATTATGAACAACAATAGGTTGTTCAATATGTCATAATCTGGAGCTAACCATTCTGGAGTATCTAACATTCACTGATGAAGATGGCCTCATCGACACCAGAAAAAAATAAGAAGGAAATATAATGGCCCACTGCCTAGTTCAAGAGTGTTGAACTGTTTTTCCATATTTTAATCTGTACAATCTCAAGAATAAGTTTGGTGACTAAACAACAATCAAACTTCCCTGAATTGTTTCTTTCTCGACTCAAATTAGGATTATTCTCCTTATTCAAAGAAAACTCTTTTCTCCAACGGCACACTTTTATAGCCAAGGCTCATTCCCAATTCCCCTTCTAATTATCTAAATCATGATTATTTATTCTCCTTTGAACAAGGTTCATGGGATTTCCACCACCACAATTAGTTGCCAATCAATGTGACAACAAATTGGGTAGACAGCATGTGATAATCTGATTTGTAACAGCCTCCTCTGATGAGATCAGAATTTAGGGTAAAGCTGGCAAATACTCTAGCAGTCTGAAATTGTAGATAGCTCTTCCAAATCTGGGGACAAACTGGACCTTCTTCTCTGCAGTTGTGTTCTTTTTGTGAATTCTGAGATTTAGCTCTGTGCTGAAGAAAGAACTTTAGGAAGGATCTCCTGCAATATATTGTGTTGCTGCTGCTGCATATACAGCTTTTTCTGCTTCAGTTTCTGTCTCAAATTCCCTGTGCCAGTATGCTGATGAAGTGTCCATTTAAGGTGATCATAGAAGAAAGCGAGTGGTTCCATTACTACAAGCCAGGTGACTACTGGATTACGGGAATAATGTCTGGAATTGGAGCTCGATTCTACCAATTTTCATTCTCCAAGTCTCCAACCCACCAACTAAAAGGTAATTGTCAATTTGTCCAGGGATTCTGGTGATTGATTTTACCTGCTCCAATGTCTTTCTATTCTATTCTATTCTACCCTTTCCAAGCAGTTTACATAGTCAGCATATGATTTTAATTACATTTTATGGATTGTTGTGAATTGATATGAGTGATATATTAGCTTTTTAAATAGGTAAGTGAATAAAATAAATGCTTTGGTTTTGCAAAAAGTTTATTCTAAGCAGATTGAAGCAGTTACAATAGTAAGAAACCTTCACACTTTCCTTTTGAGTATAAGAAGGTGTAAAGGTTTCTTACTATTGTAACCGTTTTCCTTACCTGGCTCCTGAACTATAAGAATAATTTTCCTCATTTTTTCCTCCCAAATCATAATTTGGAGAAAATGATAGGCAGAATCAGACAGATGCACATTCCAGACTTATATCTCTCAAGGCTGTATCCCAGGGTTACCACAGCGGCCGGAGGGAAGTGATCTCTAAAACGCACGAAATTGTTCCCTTGGCAAATGTGATTGATGACATTTGGGTGGGGGGGAGGAAAACAAGGTCATGATTGGGGCATTATTTACATGAGGTCAGGATTGGCTTCACTTGGGAAAGTGCCTACATGAAGTTCCTAATAAATAACTGGATTTCTTTTGAAGCTTGCTTTGTGGGTCATGATATAATTAGGGCATCCGTCGGATCCCTGACATGAATAATGAGAAGTTGATTATCATTTTGGCATTGCACTAAAAGCTACAGTAAATATGACATGCTTTCATGAAAATCCAAACTAAAGATTTCTTTCTTTCTTTATTGGAATTTGTTAAACAAAAATGAGAACAAGAATAAGAGAATAAAAATTCAATGACAGGGACAATAGCAGTTGTGGAATTGAATTATTTTTAATATCAGTCTGAGGGCGTGGCTTGGTGGGCGTGGCAGGGGAATGATGCTGCAAAATCCCCATTACCACCTACTCTGGGGCCAGCCAGATGTGGTAAGTGCCAGTTCTCTGAACTACTCAAAATTTCTACTACTGGTTCTCCAGAATCTGTCAGAACCTGCTGAATTTTACCCCTGGACAATAGGCACATTAGTGCACTTATGTATGCTCCTTCTACTGACCACTATAATGTAAATTCCACGGAAGTCAATTTGTGACTAAAACTATGGAAATTTGTAGCTGAGACAACTGAATCAGGTAGGGCATTCCAGACTTTGACAAGTCTATTACAGAAATAATATTTTTACAGTAAAGTTTAGAATGATTTACATGGAGTTTAAAGCAGTTGTTCGTATACATATTATTGCAATTAAAACAGAAAAGGTCATTTACAGCTAAAACATCATTACGTATAATTTTGTATTTGATACCAAGGCCTGAACGCAAGTGACACAGCTCTAAGTTATCCAAACCAAAAATTTTGAGCCTAGTAGCATAGGGAATTCTATTGTGTACAGAAGAGTCCAAGACTTTTCTCGTGAAGTAATTCTTAACCCACTCAATTGTACTGATGTCAGATATATGGTGGGGATTCCAAACAGTTGAACAAAAGTCTAAGATTGATCTAGCATATGTTTTATAAGCTGTAATGAACAATACAATGTTTCCAGAAAAATAGCTTTGCAAAATTAAGTTTACAACTCTTTATGCTATTTTAGCAATGCTGTTACAGTGAGCTTTGGAGGATAAATCATCTGGGATAAGTACACCTAGGTCTTTAAAATGGTGAGGGTCATCTACTAGATCAATGCCATCTATCTTATATTTGGCATTCTGTTTACATTTACGAATATGTAAGACAGAGCATTTATGAATCTAAATTTGACCATTCAGGCACATAGTCGAGATGACTTTGCAAAACAACAGAATTATCTGTAGAATTGAATAATTTTATGTCATTGGCAAAAAGAATGCAGTTGCTTTTAAGTTGGTCACATAAATCATTCATATAGAGCAAAAAAAGATGATGAAATTTCTTATGTTGCAGTGGGAACACCTTCTACCACCTTCTGCCCTTCTTGTTGGCTGTCCATGAAGTCAACCAGAATTCAAGGCTCTTACCCAACATCACCCTGGGCTACAACATCTATGAGAACTTTTTCAGTGCGAGGCCATGCTGGATGTGCTCTCTACAGGGCAGGAGAGCATCCCAAACTACAGATGTGGAAGACAAAAGAACCTGCTGGCGATTCTTGAAGAGGTGGATTCTGAACTCTTTGATTATATTTCCAATGTTTTGAGCATCTATAAAATTCCACAGGTATAAAGCCAAATGAAATTAATTCCGTGTTGTAAAGTGTTCAGATTTGCCTAGCAGGCAGCAAATTTATTCTCCAAATAAATTGAAAGTCAGAGGGTAAATATTAGAAGATCTGAAAAAAAATTAATTCACAAAGAATATGTCTATACATAAAGTGATGGGTTGCTGCTGGTTTGGACCAGTTCTAGCAAATCAGTAGTTCCGGCAATCAGTTGTCCCTGCCCACCTACCTGTCCCCACCCTATCCTGTCCTATATTTCTGCATTTTTCAGCTCAGTTGATTTTCACATCACAGTGGATTTCCAGCCCTCAGCAGTTTTACTTTCCAGGGCTGCCCTAGAAGGTAAGCTATAGAGCTTGAAATTGGTGTATTTCAAACACTGCACATATACACAAAGGGTGCGCTCACAGAACCAGTTGTTAAACCAGCTGCAGTCCACCACTATATATATATATATATATATATATATATATATATATATATATGTATGTATGTATGTATGTATGTATGTATGTGTATGTGTGTGTGTGTGTGTATGTATGTATATATATATATATATATATATATATATATATATATATATATATATATATATGTCTTTGGTTATTCGGGTCTTCTCCCGCGTAACATTGGAAGTGTCTTGGCGACATTTCGATGAAGTCTCATTCGTCATCTTCAGGCTGGTGTTCTCGGCTTCATGTTTCCAGGAGCAATGTGAGATTGCAATATCCCGCGAATACCCGTGAAAACCTCATAAAATCTGCTGGCTGCTAGAATGAAAAGAAGGGAAAAAACCCCAGAAAGTAGTGAATGTGATTTCACTCAATCAGGGTTTGCAGAAACATCTTAGTTACGTAGGAAAAACCTGGCTTAAAGGAAAAACACACATGAAACATACGAAAAGTAAGAAAATAGATATTGTACCTTTACAGGGAGGATACATGAGGTGGGTGTGGCTTACTGATGATGGCTAATGAGCCAGAAATAGCTATATAAGTCTCCAAGTCTCCAAATGGGCAAGCACAAAATCTGCTGGCTGCCAGAATGAAAAGAAGGGGAAAAAAACCAGAAAGTAGTGAATGTGATTTCACTCAATCAGGGTTTGCAGAAACATCTTAGTTACGTAGGAAGGAAAATTAGCAAATAAGAATTATATGTTAGTGTGGGAAAGTTTTACATGAGTATTAAAAATGTCAACAACATCTACCATAACGAAAACAGGGGAAAAAAACCGAGCTGTAAACACCACAGCTATGTTGACATCACCACTACAACAAAACAACATGTTTTAGATAGCATAGTGGGAAAAGAAAAGGAGAAAGAAAAAATGGAACTGACACTAAATGCCATGCAAAGCATGTTTTCAATGATCCAGGAAACATTATTAAAAACACAAGAAAGAATGGCAGAAAACCATGAAGAAATGAGAATATTTCATGCGGAGATTAAAAATGAAATTGGAAAAGTTAGGGAGGATATTAAAAATATGAATGACAAAATTGGAAACATACAACAATCAGTAACAGAAAATGAACAAAGAATTAGAAAAGCAGAGTCAAAAATAGACCAAGTAGAGATAAAAGAGGAGGCAATGGAGCAAAAAGCAGCTCAATTAAATAAGGAATTGTCTGATTCAATATCAATGCTTGAGATGGAGAAAGCTTCATATTTTCTCTGCTTTCAAATTATAATAGAAGAAAAAGATGAAGACTTAGGAGAAAAAATGGCAGAGATAGTGTCAGAAATAATACAAAAAGACAAATTAGAAATAAAAGCACAGTTGGATGAAACATACCGTGTTCATACAAATTATAGAAGGAGGCACCGCCTGGCGAGAGAAGTACATGTTAGATTCTCAAAATGATCAATTAGAGATGAGGTATACAGAAAGTTCAGGGAAGGGTTGCTGAAGGGTTGCTTATAAAGGAAAAGAAATTACAGTCCTAAAACAAATACCCAGAAGAATCAGAAACCAATGTCAACAATACCAGTTTCTAACAACCCAACTGAACAGATATAAAGTAATGTTTAGATGGTTAACTCCGGAAGGGATCCTGGTCACCTGGGAAGATAAAAAATATAAAATAGACACACCAGAAAAAGCAAGAGAATTTTATAACGTGCACTTTAACCAGGAAGAGGAACAGGAAAGCGAAGAAGAAACAGAAAGTAGAAGCCAGGAAGAAGAGCAAACAGAAGTGATACAAGAGAAAGAAGTAAGGAGAAGCCAAGAGGAAAAAAGAAGAGGAAAGAGAAGGTGCAAGAACAAAATCATGGATGGAAACAAGACACACCAAAAAACAACTACACTAGACAATGGTAGAGGCAATGAAACTTTTTTCTGTAAATATAAATGGATTAAATGCACCGAAAAAAGAACTCAAACATTTACAAAATTACAAAAATTAGGAACAGACATGATGTACCTTCAGGAAGTACACATTAAAAAAGGGTATCAAAAAATATTAGAAAATCCAAAAATAGGAAAATTATATACATCTCTGATACAAAAAAAAAAGAAAAGAGGAGTATGGTTTACGTAAAAGAAAGGATAGATTCGAAATTATTATATGCAGACAAAGAAGGCAGAACGGTGATGGTTGAGTTAGTATTAGAAAACAGGAAAATATTACTAGTAGCAATATATGCCCCTAATCAAAAGCAACAGGAATATATTAAGGGAATACACCAAAAAATAATAGAATTAGAATACGAAGATATTTGTCTAATTGGAGACTATAGCACGATAGTAGACGTGAAAAAAGATTACAAAAGTGGCAAAAAGAATAAGAATAAAAAAGAAACACTCCCAAAAGAATTTTTTGACATGGCCATGGAAATAAATTTGAGAGATGTCTGGAGGGAAACACACGAAGATGAGAACCAATTCACTTTTTATTCCCATCCCCACCAATCCTGGTCCAGGACTGACATGGCCTGGATGACTGCGAATATTAGAACTGGGGTGGAAAAAATAGAGATAGAAGTAAATCAATGGGCAGACCATAACCCAATTCTTATAAATTGGAAAGGGAAAAAATGGTTTAGGAGGTGAACAATGAATCAAAGGATATGTAAACAAAAAGAATTTAAACATATGTTAGAAAAGGAATTAGAACTATTTCTTAAAACAAACAAAAAAGAGGATACTTCCCTACAGAATACTTGGGATACGGCAAAAGCATATATAAGAGGCTAGATTAGTGCATATATAGGGGAAAAAAATAAAGAGAGGAAACAACAATTAGATAAATTACTTGACGAACTAGAAAACATAGAATATAAACTACAACAACATAATAAAAAAATCAAAGAGGAATGGAAAACAATTAAACATAATTTAAATCTGATAAACCAAAAAGAACTAGTACAGAAAATATAAATGGCCAAACAGAATTACTTTGAGTTTGCAAACAAAACAGGCAGATGGCTGGCATGCAACTTGAAAAAAAATAAAGATAAAAGAATGATACACCAATTTAGAGATGAAAAAAGGGGAAATTCAATATAGTAGGGAGGCGAAAAAAGAAATCATTCAGACATTCTATGCAAATCTATACAAACTTTACTTTACTTTACTTTACTTTATTTAGATTTATATACCACCCTTCTCCTTACGGACTCAGGGCGGTGCACAGCCAATTAAAAAACAAACATACAAAAGTTAAAATTTCATAAAATAACAATACAAATGGCCATAGATTAAAACTAACTTCATATTAAAATAAAACTCTAAAATGATAAAATACTATAGGAATCAGGCTAAGCCGGCGAGCTGAAAAAGATGGGTTTTTAAAGCCCGCCAGAAGGTCGGGAGGTCAGAGATTGTTCTTAACTCTGGAGCCAGATCATTCCAGAGGGTGGGTGCGGCCACAGAGAAGGCTCTCCCCCTGGGGGTCGCCAGCCGGCATTGTCTGGCTGACGGCACCCTGAGGAGGCCATCTCTGTGGGAGCGAACCGGCCGGTGGGAGGCAATTGGCGGCAGAAGGCGGTCCCGTAAGTGCCCTGGCCCTAAGCCATGGAGCGCTTTAAAGGTGGTTACCAACACCTTGAAACGCACCCGAAAGTCCACCGGCAGCCAATGCAGCTCGCGCAGGAGAGGTGTCACGTGGGAGCGTCCCGTCGCTCCCATAATCCCCCGTGCGGCCGCATTCTGCACCAGTTGGAGCCTCCGGGTGCACCCCAAGGGGAGCCCCATGTAGAGAGCATTACAGTAGTCCAGATGGGAAGTGACAAGAGCGTGAGTGACCGTGCGTAGGGAGTCCCGATCTAGAAAGGGTCGCAGCTGGCGAATCAGGCGGACCTGATAAAAAGCCCCCCTGGCCACGGCTGTCGTATGATCCTCTAAAGACAGCCGTGAGTCCAGGAGGACGCCCAAGTTGCGGACCCTTTCCGTGGGGGCCAATGACTCACCCCCAATAACCAGCGATGGAGTCAGCTGGCTATATCGGGACGCCGGCAGCCACAGCCACTCAGTCTTGGAGGGGTTGAGTCGAAGCCTGTTTCTCCCCATCCAGACCCGCACAGCTTCAAGGCACTGGGACATCACTTCCACGGCATCGTTGGGGTGGTCTGGGGTGGAGATGTACAGCTGAGTATCATCAGTGTACTGATGAAACTCCACCCCAAAACCACGGTTGATCTCACCCAGCAGCTTTACATAAATGTTGAACAGGAGGGGCGAGAGGACCGACCCTTGTGGCACCCCACATACCAGGCGCCTCGGGGTCGACCGCTGCCCCCCCTGTCAACACAGATTGCGACCGGTCGGAGAGGTAGGAGGAGAACCACCGTAAGACGGTGCCCCCCACCCCCAGTCCCTCCAACCGGCGCAATATGATACCATGGTCGATGGTATCAAAAGCCGCTGAGAGGTCTAACAGCACCAGGATAGAGGAGTACCCCCTACCCCGGGCCCTCCAGAGATCATCCACCAATGCGACCAATGCCGTTTCAGTGCTGTACCCAGACCTGAAGCCGGACTGGAGCGGGTCTAAATAGACAGCTTCATCCAGGTACCGGGGGAGCTGCCACGCAACCACACTCTCAACAACCTTCGCCAGGAAGGGAAGGTTGGAGACAGGACGGTAATTAGCTAAAACAGCTGGGTCCAGGGAGGGCTTCTTGAGGAAGGGCCTCACCACCGCCTCCTTCAAGGCAGGCGGAAGGACACCCTCGCTCAAAGAAGCGTTTATAATCTCCTGGAGCCAGCCTCGTGTAACCTCCCGGGAGGCCAGCACCAACCAGGAGGGACACGGGTCCAGTAAACATGTGGTTGCGTTCAGTCTTCCCAGAATCCTGTCCACGTCCTCAGGAGCCACAGGATCGAACTCAGCCCAGATAACACTCTCAAGACCAGGCTCGGTCACCCCGCCTGAACCAACCCAGTCAGCGGCCAGGTCGTCCCGAATCTGAGTTATTTTATCATCCAGATATTGAACAAAATCCTCAGCACGTCCCTGTAAGGGATCCTCCCGTGCTCCCGAATGAAGGAGGGAGCGGGTCACCCTAAACAGGGCAGCTGGGGGATTATCTGATGACGCGATAAGAGCGGCAAAGTAATTAGACTTAGCCGCTTTTATCGCCACTATGTAAGTCTTAATATGAGCTCTTACTAGTGTCAAGTCAGATTCGGAGCGGCTGGCCCTCCAACCACTCTCTAGGCATCTTTTCCGGTGCTTCATCTCCCTCAGCTCCTCGGTAAACCAAGGGGCTAAGTGGGTTCGGCACCGGGTCAGAGGCCGCAAAGGCACGACACGGTCCAAGGCCCCACTGGCCGCCCTATCCCAGGCAGCCACCAGGTCCTCGGCCGAGTCGCATGTCAGTGTCTCAGGAAATGGCCCAAGCTCCGTCTGGAACCTATCAGGATCCATCAGGCACCTGGGGCAGAACCACCTGGTCGGTTCCGCCTCCCTGTGGTGGGGTGCAGCGGTCAGAAAGTCGAGCCGGAGGAGCGAGTGGTCAGTCCATGACAAGGGTGCTAAGCCTATATCCCCAATATCAAGACCACTCAACCACTGCCCAGAGACAAAAACTAGATCCAGGGTGTGTCCACCAATGTGAGTTGGGCCCTGAATTACCTGGGTCAGGTCCATGGCCGTCATGGAAGCCATGAACTCCCGAGCTATCTCAGATGTTTCGCTGATAGATGGCAGATTGAAATCCCCCATGACCATAAGCCTGGGGGTGCCAATCACCACCTCGGCTACAACATTGAGAAGCTCGGGCAGGGTCGTTGCCATGTGGCAGGGAGCCAGGTACGTGACTAACAAACCCATCTGCCCACCAGGACCCCACCTCACAAAGATGGACTCACACCCGGCTATCTGAGGTACAGTGGCCTCCCTCGGATCCAGACTTTCCTTAATAATGACCGCTACTCCCCCACCCCTGCCCTGAGCTCTCGGCTGGTGAAATGCAAGGAAACCTGGTAGGCACATCTCTACGAGGGGAACCCCACCCTCGTGGCCCAACCAGGCCTCAGTAATACCGGCCAGGTCCGCACCCCCCTCTTGAAGAAGGTCACAGATGAGGGGGGCCTTATTTACAACGGACCTGGCATTGCATAACAGCAACCGGAGCCTCGGGTCCTGAGACTCCGAACAACCTGGGGAACGGGAATAGCTCCGGGGACCGGGGCACGCGATCGCTCGAAGACAGCGAGTGCGTGCCCCCATCACATGATATGGTCCCCCGCTCACGCCATATCTGCCCCTCCCACACAATGTTTCTATAGCCCAACCCTCAACAGGGGGCTCTCTAGGAGCCCTCTTACCTCCAGAGTCTACACCCCCCATAACACCCACTGCCAAGCCTGTCCTTCTCCCATTTGGGTTCCCCCCCAAACCCTCTCCCACCCCCACCCCAGAGCCCCTTAAAATTCTTAAAAATGAATTTAAAAAACCCCTCAACCCCCTTTTTGCCACATGCCACCTCTCGGGGTCCCAAGACCTGTCATTAAGGTAGGCCCTCAATAGTATGGAGGGCCAGGCCTGCGAGAGGGGGGAATCTCGCAGGGCAAGAAGCGTGGACCTAGAGTACATCCAGAACAATATAAAAACAGAGAGGACGATAAAAACATGGCTTCCGCAGTGATAAAACAATGTCCAGGAGGGGGGAAGTCGATCAGAAGGGTCCTCGCTACCCTCCCACAGTAGCGATAGAGTCATTAAGTTCTGCCCAGTTCTGCTGGGGGGTGTCAAACCACCCTCTCACTGTGGTTCATTGCAAAGGTCCAGTAAGTTGGAACAAGGCAGGGCCACTCTCTCACAGAGGTCCAGCCATACTGTCCTAAAAAATACAACACCCCCTCAGGGTAAATAATATTAAGGAACCGGCTCCAAAAGTCCTCCGATGACTGCCTTGGTCTCCAGTCCGGCCAGTCAACCAGATGGTCATAATAAGATAGTAAGATAGTCAATCAGCAGGATGGTCAAGCAGCAAGATAGTCAGTAAGTCAGGGAAGGTGGTCAGTAAGTTTAATCAAAAAACAACTCCGGGAGCATACGGACAATATGTACAGGCGGAGGAGGGGCTGATGGATTTAGGGCCAAAATGAAATCCCCCCCCCCCGCAGGCTACTGACAAGTCCGCTGGCCTCTGCCAATGGCTCCGGCAATCCACTCTCTCCTCCTCCAGGCGCCCTGCTACCACCTTCTCCTCCAGGGCGCCTGGGTGCCAGCGGGCCTGGCTGCTGGCCGCCCTCTTGCCTCCGCCAGGTGCCATCTCGTCACGTCGCCGCTGCTGCAAGAAGTAGAGAAAGAAAAGATAAAACAATATATATAAAAAAATCAGAAATGTCAGTAATCACAGATGAACAAAGAGAAATGCTAAATAGGCCAATAACTAGGATGGAATTGGAACCTACACTGAAAAAGCAAAAAAATAATAAAACACCGGGGTCAGATGGGCTACTGGTGGAACTATATAAAACCGTACAAGAAACAATAGGAGAAATTATGTTAGAGGTATACAACAAGGCTCTGGAGAAGACAAAAATCCTGTTAACCTGGATGGAGGCAATAATCATAATAATACCCAAAGAGGACATGGCTCATCAATTAATTCAAAACTACAGACCAATATCCTTATAGAACACAGATTATAAAATATTTGCAATAATTATAGCCGAAAGAATTAAAAAAGTTCTGAATAACTTTTTATTGAGGCCTCAATAAAAATGAACATACTACCAAGAGTATTATACCTATACCAGGTAATACCAATACATCCGGGAAGAGATTTTTTCAAGAACCTTAATAAAATAGTAATGACTTATCTATGGCAGGGAAAGAAGGCCAGAATCAAGATCAAAGCTTTACAAGATTCACGAGACAAAGGAGGCCTGGCAATACCAGAATGGGAACTTTACTATAAGGCATCAGGGCTGACCTGGGTTAAAGAATGGATTAAATTGGACAATAAAAGAATGCTATATTTAGAAGGCTTTGATCTAACACGAGGATGGCATGCTTTCTTATGGGACGGACCGGACAAAAGACATCTGTATTTCCAACGACATATAATTTGGGCTTCACTATTTAAGATTTGGCAGGAAATAAAAAAAAAATCATTACACTAGAATACCAAAATGGTGGTCCCCGATGGAGGCACTGATACATCCAAATACCCTTGAGACAGGACAGATGATGCTATACCAAGACCTATTAAACCAGGAAGGCGAACTTATCCCAAGACATCAACTACAAAATTGTGGCATAAATATTGATTGGTGGCCCTATACCCAAATACACTCAAGATATACAGTAGACAAAAAACAATATGGAATTTCGAATAACCTGAATGAATTGGATAAGGTTTTACAGGGAGCAAAACAAAAGATGATAACCAAAACATACAACTATCTTCTTAGACACAAATTATTAGAAGAAACAGTTAAAGAAAACATGATAAGGTGGGCTAGGGACATAGGGCATAATATTCAATTGGCAAATTGGGAGAAACTATGGAAACAAAATATCAAAATGACAAGGGCCACATCTTACAAAGAGAATCTTATCAAAATGTTTTACAGATGGCATCTACCACCGGCTCAATTAGCCAAAATATACCCAAATGCCCCCTCACTCTGTTGGAAGTGTAAAACAAAAAAGGAGACATACTATCATGCTTGGTGGAAATGTAGGAAGGCCCAACAATTTTGGCAGGACATAAAAAGATCATTGAGGAAATAACGAATCTACAAGTAGAAGATAGCCCAGAATTCTTTTTATTCGGCATGACTGCAGCACAATACACCAGAGATGAAATACCTTATTATACACATTTTGACAGCAGCACGATTACTGTTCGCTCAAAATTGGAAATTAGACCAACACCCAACCAAAGATAAAATTATCTCAAAGATAACAGAATGTGCTGAAATGGATAGATTGATGCTGGAACTCCAGGATAGAGAAGAAAGTGACTATTATCTTGTGTGGCACCAATGGTACCAATGGCTGGAAAGGAAAATTAGCATAACTGTAGAAGATAGAAATTAGGGTGAAAGATTAACAGTAGGAGATGAATAAGGAGATGATGCAAGTATATTTTTAGTTTAAAGTATTCGAATTAAGAATCTAATACTATCCTTTCACTAATATGCAAAGTAAAATACTATATATTCTGTTGATGACAAAAAGATATGTAAAATGTTGTGTGGGTTTTGTAGGTGAGGGGGGGTTGTTTGTCTTTGTATTGTCTTTATATCTTTGTTTATATTTAATAATGAGGAGGAGGAGGAGGAGGAGGAGGAGGAGGAGGAGGAGGAGGAGAAGAAGAAGAAGAAGAAGAAGAAGAAGAAGAAGAAGAAGAAGAAGAAGAAGAAGAAGAAGAAGAAGAAGAAGAAGAAGAAGTAGTAGTAGTAGTAGTAGTAGTAGTAGTAGTAGTAGTAGTAGTAGTAGTAGTAGTAGTTCTGAATAACTATATACATCTGGACCAAAATGGATTTCTGCTGGGCCACCAAATTAAGAACAATATGAGGATAATAATAAATGCATTAGAATATTATGAAAGACATCTGGAGAAACAAGCTTCACTGGTTTTCCTTGATGCCCAAAAAGCATTTGATAACCTAAATTGGAAATTTTTAATGGGGCAATTAAAAAGTATGCAATTTGGAACAATATTTGAAAAAATCATAGGAGAAATCTACACAAAACAAACAGCAAGAGTAATTATGAATGACGACATGACCGACCAATTTGATATAACAAAAGGAGTTAGACAAGGCTACCCACTTTCTCCACTATTGTACATTTTAACATTAGAGACCCTGTTAAAAAAAGTGAGGGAAGATCAGGAAATTAAAGGGTTAAAAATAAGACGAGAAGAACACAAGGTGCAGGCTTTTGCCAATTATTTTGTATTTATAGTAGAGGAACCAATAGAAGTAGCACCAAAACTGTTTAAAAAACATAGAGGAATTTGGAGAGGTGGCTGGACGAAAAATAAATCGAAATTAATTGCAAAAAATCTCATGAAGAATCAAGAAAAAGAATTGGAGAACAGCATACAAATTCAAATAACGAAGAAAATAAAATATTTAGGGATCTGGCTGTCACCAAGAAGCTCGTCAATAAAAGAAAACAATTACAACAAATTAATAGTACAGATAAAGAAAGATTTGGATAACTGGAAAAACCTACAGATCTCACTAATGGGAAGAATTTCCACTATTAAAATGATTATCATACCAAAACTGTTATATCTATTTCAGGATATAACAGTCAATAAAATTAGAGAATTTTTTTTTAAAACACTGAATAAAATAATCTCCAAATTTATATGGCAGGGGAAATGACCATGAAATAAAATTTAAGTTACTCTAGGACACAAAGGATAGAGGGGGAACAGCACTTCTGGATTTGGAACGCTATTATCAAGCGGCGGTGATATTATGGGTAAAGGACTGGATGGAATTAAAAAATAGCAGGATATTAACAATTGAAGGACACGACCTACAAGCAGAGTGGCATTCCTTTTTATGGGATGAAAGATATAAAACATACATCTGTTTTAAAAGACACATAATTAGGAATGCAATACTACTAATTTGGCTAAAAATTAAAAAACAACAATATATAAAAATTCTGAGGGCTCTCACCCTCAGAAGCGATAAGGCATCCAAATTTAACAGAACCTAAAAATATAATTAGATATAAAGACTTAATTGATCATCAAGGGAAACTGAAAACCAAACAACAACTGGAAATAGACCTAAAAAGAGAAATTGACTGGTGGACTTTCACACAGATCCAATCTAAACATAAGGAACACACAAAAACATATGAAATTTACAGAGAGAAACAAGAGTTAGACAAAATTACCATATTTTCCGGCGTATAAGACGACTGGGCGTATAAGACGACCCCTGACTTTTCCTGTAAAAATATAGGGTTTGGGCTATACTTGCTGTATAAGATGACCTCTCTTCCAACGCACACCAAATAAAAATTAAAAAACATCAACTGGCTCACCCACAATGTAAAAGCAGCTGTGCTAGACCCAAAATGGCCCCTGCAACAAGCAGGGGCCTCACACAGCCACAAAAAGCCCAAAAAAACAACTTTAACACTTTACACACACAAAATTCCACATACAGCTTTATGATATTTTGTGCGTTTGTGTAGTTAGGGTGAAATACTACAGAAACACACTAAATCGCAGAAAGCTGCACAAATTTTTTATTTTTATTTATTTTTATTTTTATTTTTATTTTTATTTTTATTTTTATTTTTATTTTTATTTTTATTATTTTTATTTTTATTTTTATTTTTATTTTTATTTGAAAGCTAAATTTAAAACTTCCTAGCCTAAAACTTAGATCTAGCCTTTAAATGGCTAGGTTTAAAAAAGAACAACTAACACCCCCCCCCCCAATTAACTATTTTTTTTAAAGCTCCCAAAGGGGAAAAAACCTTACCCAATAGAATAGGCATCTGCAACTTTGGCAACTTTAAGACTTGTAGACTTCAATTCCCAGAATTCCTCAGCCAGCTTTGCTTTGCTGGCTGAGTAATTCTGGGAGTTGAAGTGCACAACTCCCTGCCTGCTTGATTGCAGGCAGGGAGATTTAGTTGCTTGCTGATGCAATGGATTGCAGGCAAGGCAAGCCAAGCGTTGCAGCTAGCAGCTAAGGTAAGCAAGCTGGAGGGGGGGGGGATTTTTGCTACATACCAATTAGCAGGCAAAAATTAGCAGCTGGGATGGCCAGCGTGGTATAAAAGGGATGTTTTTTCCTTTTAAATGGGGCTTGGCCATCCAAGCTCTGGCGATCCCAGCTCAGTTGCCTGCTAATCAGGCAACTCAGCTGGGATGGCCAGCGTTGTGTAAAAGGGAAGTTTTTCCCTTTTACACAGGGCTTGCATGTAACTCAGCTGATTAACGGCAACTCAGCAGGCAATTCAGCTTGGCTCCTTAGAGCCATTTAAGGCTCATCAAAGCCTTTCGGGCTGGTTACAGGAGACTAACACCCGGCGTATAAGACGACCCCCAACTTTTGAGAAGATTTTTGCATGTTAGAAAGTCGTCTTATACCCCAGAAAATACGGTATATTAGACTCAGAAGAGAAACTAATTAGTAAAATTTATAAATTTTTGCTACAATACAAGATGGAGGAGGAAACAGTCAAGAATACGATGATTAAGTGGATGCATAACTTCAAATATACAATAGATTTGGAGAAGTGGGAAGAATTATGGCAAGTGAATTCAAAACTAACTCTAGCAGTGGCATACAAGGAAAACCAGTTGAAGATGTTTTATAGGTGGCATATGTTGCCAACTAGACTGGCAAAAATCCATCCGAAAAACAGTTCATTATGTTGGAAATGCAAAAAATCACAGAGCACCTTTTATCATCTATGGTGGATGTGCCAGGCAGCAAAGAAATTTTGGTCTACCATTAAGAAATGATTGGAATAAATAACAAAGCTACAAACAGAGAAGAAACCAGAAAACTTCCTTCTAGGAATCTTCACAAAAACATACCCCAAAGAAATAAAATACCTGATGATACATATCCTAACGGCAGTTCGGATAACATACGCAAAAAATTGGAAACAAGAAAAAATCCCAACAGAAGAAGAGTTCATAGATAAAATCACACAGTGTGCTGAAATGGACAGATTAACAAAAGAGATTAAGGAAAAAGAAGAAACAGAATACTACAAAATATGGAACAAATGGTACCAATGGCATAACGCCACTACTAAAGAAACATAGACACAAGAAAGATAGAATGATAGAAGATGTAAATATGTATATAAATAACTTCGTAAGGGAACATAAACACTAATAGGGAAATCCAAAATAACGGTATAATCCAAATACAAAGATCGCTAAGAGGGGAATCCTAAGGGGGGGGGCGGGAAGAAAGGGTGGGGGGGAGAAAGGGAAAAGAAAAAACTACTAGGCCAAGAATAAGGGGAAAATCACAACTGTATTACTTGAAGAACCACTACGAAACAATGCTTCAAAAGAATAATTTATTCATGTTGTATGTTATGTAAATGTTTTTATGTGTTTTATGTATGTTTTAATAAAGTTTATAAATTAAAAATAAACAAAATACCCAGACCTATTGCACCAGTGTGAACATATTACACATTGCGCTGGCCCTGCAGTCTATCATACTATGTAGTTATGACGTTATTTCTCATTCAGAAGTCTGACAGCCCATGGATAAATACTGTTCTTTAGCCTGTTTGTGTGGTGGCTATACTTCTATATCTCCTTCCTGATGGTAGAAGGGTAAAGAAGTTATGGCCAGAGTGAGAGTCTTCCCTGAGAATTTTTCTCACTCTTCTGAGGCAGCGACCCATAGCAATCTCATCTAATGGTATCAGGGGACAGCCCATGATGTTTTGTGCTGTACTCACTACCCTCTATAATGCTTTCCTCTAACTCCAGAACCCTCTCCAGGCACCACCACCGAGAGCAGCGAAGCCAGTGAAGAGGATCCAATGGTAAATGAATACATCTTCCCCTTTTCCATAAAGTCCCGTATAGTGATACCGAGAACAGGGACCAAGGGGGACATAGAAGCCATCCTAGACACCAGATGACCAGGTGCCTAATTAGCCTCTCCATCATCCAGAGGCTAGGGATAGACACAAAACCCCTGGGGCACGCCATATACATTGAGCACATTGATGGGACACTAATAGATGAAGGCCCAGCCACTTTAGTCACTAAGCTCATGAGCCTGGAGATGGGATGCCATTGGGAACTTATACGTTTTGTGAAGCTCCAAAGATAACAGAGTTGTTCATCCTAGGCCTCGCTTGGCTGAACAAATGGGGTCCAGCTATCATGTGGGAAGATGGCTATACAAAACTAAAAATAGGCATCAGCCCACTATCTCCACCCCCTCAGGCCAAAGCGCAACAGCTTCAGCCCCCAAGCAGCCCTGGTTGGGGGGGACACAGCCACCATAGGTGGCCTACCTGGCTGCCCCCAGGTGCCCAAAGAGTACAGGGATCTGGCACATGCATTCAGCGAGCATGGATGTAACATCCTCCCTCTCCTCACCACCTGTGCTGTAGAATTTGTGCTGGGAGCTAAGCTACCAAAACCCAAGATGTATTCCATGACCCTTAAAGAGATGGGTGAATTAAGAAAGTACATCAGCACCAATTTGGCAAGGGGTTTCATCCAACCTGCCAAATATAAAGTATCACCCACTCCCCATGCTGCTCAAAGAAAAGAAGGACGGAGGGATGAGGCTCTGTGTGGACTTCTGTGGTTTGAATGCTGTGTGCATGGAGAATCTATCTCTCCCCCTAATGAACCTATCTCTCCCCCTAATGAAAGAAATGCTAAGCGACCTAGCGAAGGGAAAAGTGTTCACCAAGCTAGACCTGAGAGAAGCCTATTACCAGGTGCAGATTAAGGAGGGAGATGAATGGAAGACCACCTTCAATTGCCCGATAGGCAGCTTCCAGTTCAAGGTCATGCCGTTCAGACTCCAAGGAGCCCCTGCCATCTTCATGCAGCTAATCACTGAGGTGCTGCATCAGCATATGTACAAGGGTGTCCTAGTTTACCTGAATGACATACTCATATTCGGTGAGAAGTAAAGGACGTTCAGCCTGCACCTGGGCAGGCGTGACTGGAGGTCAACCAAAGTTGGGACAGTGATCTGATTGGACCATGTGATGCACATGTGAATAGAGGGGAAGGAACTTTGATTTTACTTAGGGTGGGGAAAACCTGGGGCTTTCAGATTTGCGTTTTGCCAGATGTGCCAATATGACATCTGTAATAAATTCATGCCTTGAGGAAGATGCCTGCCTTGGAATTTTGATTCTTTTTTTTTTTTTTGAAAAAGTTTTACAATTCAATTTTAACATACCTTCCCCCCCAACCCCAGCCCAACAATTTTGATTCTGTTGGGGCGTGCTACAGGTTCATTGGATGTGAACTCTGTTTCAGAAAAAAAACTTTTTTTTCCTGCCTCTGAAAGCCTCCAAAACAGCTTCAGAAAAAAAGCCTCATTTCAGAGGCTTATTATCTGAAGCTCTGTTTCTTAGGCTTTTTTTCTGAAGCTTCATTTCTGAGGCTTTTTTCAGCCTCTGAACCCTCCGTTTGAGAGGCTGAGCAGGGCTACATTCATAGTATAAGATGCACCCAGATTTTAACTCTCTTTTTTTGGGGAAAAATGTGTCTTATACTCCAAAAATATGGTACATTCTTTCTCTTGCATCACTGAGCATAACTGGGTAATAATTGAAAGATGATATGACATTTTGATTAGTTGGTTCATCTTTGTATTGTACTCAGGTTGTAACTGGTGATAACCCTGGAATTTATTAAGCACTTTATCTTTCGTAACATGTAACTTGCAGTAATATTAGGTATATTGTCTTTTACAAACAAAAGAGCCAAGGAACCCTGTGATTATTCTCAGAAACTATTTATTACATGATAAATAATTCTGAATGTGATCCCACAGAAGGACACAGCATGACAGATGGAGAACATCTTTGTAGAAATGGGAAGAGAGATGATGTTTCCCTTTGTTCATGGGAGATTCTTCTGAATAGATTTGTCTCTTGGAATTTACTAAATTGGGGGACCAGTATTGCACTGAAAAGAGCTGCAGCACCATGTGGATTCTTTATAGGGGTGACCTTCACTTTCCCAAACCCTTGTTTCACCACATGTAATATTCTTGCCTGTGGTACAACCAGCATCCCAATCGACCAACAAGCCACCTGTGTTGGGAAGTTAAAAGGAAGGATGATTTTAAAAGGGTGGTGGAGAAAAAAGACAAAAGGAAGGGGAAACCCATGAAATTCCAGCCCACTTCAAACTGCCTTGGAGCTCCAGGATCTTACCTCTATAGAAACCTGTCCTGTAACATTGATCTGTGTCACAAGAATAACAAGCAGCAATCCAGTCACGAGTTGTCTGGGACTTATCATAGCACCACAGACAATAACCTGTAAGATAGAAGAAGGTTACTATGGCCAAGACCTGTAAAGCAGAACAGGGATTTTGCATTTTTTGTATCATATCCTTGTGGATTGTTGCAGCAATATGATGATGATGATGGTTGGTCACAAAGTCAATGAGATATCTAGATTGGATTTAACATTTTTTATCCACATATTGAGTCTTTCCCAAGGACCTGAGATAGGCAGATGTTTTTGTTTTTTGGTGTTAAAGCTATCACCAAAAATATTTATTTGTTAGTTTATTTATTTACCACCCATCTGACTGCAAAGCAGCACTAGGCAACTTATAACATTAAAAACAATAAAACCATATTATTATTATTTATTGTTGTTAGTTGCGAAGTTGTGTCCGACCCATCGTGACCCCATGGACAACATTCCTCCAGGCCTTCCTGTCCTCTACCATCCCCCAGAGTCCATTTAAGCTAACGCCGACTGCTTCAGTGACCCCATCCAACCACCTCATTCTCTGTCATTCCCTTCTTTTGCCCTCAATCATTCCCAGCATTAGGCTCTTCTCCAGTGAGTCCTTCCTTTTCATTAGGTGGCCAATTATTATACATAGGCAATAGCAATAACACTTAGACTTATATATACCGCTTCATAGTGCCTTCTCTCAGTGGTTCTACAGAGTCAGCATATTGCTCCCAATAATCTGGGTCCTCATTTTACTGACCTCGGAATAATGGAAGGCTGAGTCAACGTTGAGCCTGGTGAGATTCAAACTGCCAAATTGCAGTCAGCCGGCAGTCAGCAGAAGTACCCTGCAATATTGCAACTATAACCACTGCACCACAGAGCTCATCATAAGGTTCCTATTACTATTGTTACTATCTTTGCTATCTTTTGCCACAGCCATTCTACTTCCATTTGCAGGTGTTTGTATTTTGTAATTTTCTCCACTTCTTTCACTTTAATTCAGCTGTTTTCAGAGATTGCAATGTCCACTATCCAAGTATCTTTATTGTCTTAACTATGGAGTGATTCAGGTGCTGTTATTATTTTATCCCATACCTTTATAAGGGGTTGATTTTTATACCTTGAGTTTGGCTGTTCACCAATGCAGAGTCCGTCTACTGCTCCATGAGTGCAGGAATGGGGGACATTTAATCCAATTCTCACTCCCATCCCATTGCAATTGCATCCCATTCCCATGTTTTCCACCTTTCATTCAAAACTGTGAATTCCCAACTTGACCCATCTTAATCATTCAAGAGTGAATAGATTCCAGAATTTCCTTTCACCTTAGTACCATCATCCAAGATCATGGTCTGTCTGTGGATCTAGTTGGATCCATAGCAAATTTCACTGAACTTTCTTCTCCAGATATTCTAGCCCCAGCTCTGCCCAAATATATCAGATAATCATGCTCCCTTTGAGAGCAGACCTTGATCCATAACCCTGCTGGTCTTCAAGTCAAGCTCTGGATCAGAGAAAATCCTTTGCATTTCTCTATGCAAATGAGCTTCTACATTTAAAGGATGGAATCAAATCTCAACTAAATATTTTCCAAGTCAAGCCATGACAAATCTTTCCTAAATACTAAAAGCTGTTAACTTACTTACTCATTTACTTACTTACTCACTTACTTACTGACTGACAGACTGACTGACTGACTGACTGACTGACTGACTGACTGACTGACTGACTTACCGGTAGTGCTGAAGAGCATGGCAGAAATCCCAAACAGAAGAACCTTATTCATTTTGGATTTCAAATGAATGGCTTCTTACTTGGATAGAGGCAGATTTGTCTGGGGCAGATGTACGATTCAGTGGATTCATTTTATCCACTAAAATGAATACGTGTTGAATGATGGTATGGGTGGAGTTTCAAGGTCTTCTGAGATGACGTGTCCATATGTCCAGGGAGGTATTCCCTCAAGCAATGTTCTTCAAGGAAGAGTACGGTACAATCTGTGATGTTGACCTTTGCTAGGATTATGAGGAACAGAAGCTGGTTTGTGAAAAATATATTAAAATATGCCTTGATATTTTTTTTCCTCCTCCACCAAGTGCACAATGAGCCCAGAAATTGCAGGACTGCTCCTACTAAGTTATATGCCTGAAAGGCAAGGGAGGGAGAGAAGAGAGAATTCTTTAGCATCATGATTGGTGACTGACATATGATGCACAGTAATACACAGTAATACACACAATAATACACGGGAAAACAATCGATACAAACACAAGGTAAATTGCTCAAAACTCGATTGTAGAAAATACGACTTCAGCAACAGAGTGGTCAACACCTGGAATGCTCTACCTGAGTCTGTTGTTACAGCCTCAAACCCTCACAGCTTCAACCTCAAACTGTCTACCATGGACCTCCCCCCATTCATAAGAGGTCTGTAAAGGGGGCTTGCAAAGCACACCAGCATGCCTATCGTCCCTGTCTTACTGTCCCCATTTATCTGTACGTACTTACTTTGTTTATCTTTATACTTATATCTGCTATCTTGTACATGTTTGACAAATAAATAAATAAATAAATAAATAAATAAATAAATAAATAAATAAATGAATGAATAAATAATCAATCAGTGATTGTCCCAAAGCAAGGCTAGTGATCAAGAAGTAATCACAACATCAACACTTTGCTCTTTAAAATGACCAGTTGTTGAATGCTTCAGGATTTGGGTTCTTTCCACAAATGATTTCCGGTTACGCATATTTCTTTTCTCTGCCTTAGCTTCTTTCTACCTACTGGCCCTCCAATTCTGACACAGACTTAAATAACAAATCAAATCTTCATAATGATCGAAGTCCTGCATAAGGACGGTGAGGTACAATCAATTAAAAACATAGAAAATATGGCTGAGATGAATGCACCTCTGCATGGCTTCTTTCCCTTCCTTCTTGTCTTTTGCCTTTGGATGCTACAGGGAATCAGTTATCCTTGTGACATCCCTTTGAGGATTGAAAGGCTTCTATTGTGTCTTGCTCAGCAATTTCTTCTTTAGACTAAAGACATTCACTTCTTGTAAGGACTATCGGCCTTTTGCCATCTTTGTTGCTCTTTTCTATACCTGTAAAGAAACTAAAGCAAGATCTTCTCCAAGATGGCATGCTGAATGGCGCGGGGATTTGCTTCTCCTGCCAACAAACAGATGATTTTGCTGCCAAAGTGGATTCTTTGGTAGCCAGCTTCCTAAATTGAATGAGAGCAGCTGGGTATGACCCAGAATGACTCTCAGATGACCAGGGCACTCCTGGGAAGAGGAATGCTGGAGGTTGCAATTCCTGGTAGGAGGGGTTGGGAAGTCGGGTCTCCATCCTTCCACCCAGTTGTTCGTTTTCTTAAAATACGCTTTGGCTTTTAACTGCACCTTTTCTTTTAATTTAATACTTAATTTTAAAGATTAATTGATTAGTGAAGGTGAAGCCAGGTGAGGAAAGAAAAGCTGCTGAGGAAGAGAAAGTCTGTGGGATTTTTCAAGGCTACACCTGGTGGATGGAAGACATGAGTGTAAAAAAGAGGATATGTCCTCCT
Organism: Masticophis lateralis; assembly: GCA_030761175.1. NCBI lineage: Eukaryota > Metazoa > Chordata > Lepidosauria > Squamata > Colubridae > Masticophis > Masticophis lateralis. Next base: position 25,802,900 of record JAUDYJ010000002.1, read on the forward strand.
TTTACTGGGTATTTGGTAACCCTGCCTCACTATCCCCCAGTTTTGAGATGAAGTGCAGTGGCAGAGACTGAAAACTTTTCAACGTGGCAGCAGGAGCTCAAAGTGTTCTCAAAGTGAATCCAGAAGTCTTTTGGGAATCCCTTCCCTTGTCCTCAACAACTTCACATCAAATGAACAAAGCTGCATGTAGAAAGAGAAGGAAATGCAACCAAATTCACCTGCTGCTGTGCTGACTGTACTTAAAGATTCTCTTAATGGAAAATGCAGGGATGTAAGTAATAGAACTGGGGGTTCCTTCCCTCAGGACAAGAACAAAGGCAACTGCCAGAATGATTGACCTTTAATGGTGGTGAAATAATCTGGCGCATGTATCAAATGGATATATCCTTCTACTAAATCTTGTGATAACTTCAAGCATCAGCCCAGCAGAAAGAATAGATGAGAGGGTTTTTGAGTGTGTACATAAAACCTCAATTGGTAGCAGGTTTAGAACAGAACAGAATAACAGAGTTGGAAGGGATCTTGAAGGTCTTCTAGTCCAACCCCCTGCTTAGGATGGAAACCTTATATTGTTTTAGACAAATGGTTATCCAATCTCTTCTTAAAAACTTCCAGTGTTGGAGCATTTACAACTTTTGGGGGCAACTTGTTCCACTGATTAATTGTTCTGTCAGGAAATTTCTCCTCAGTTCTAGGTTGCTTCTCTCCTTGATTACTTTCCACCCGTTGCTTCTTGTCCTCAGGTGCTTTGGACCAGGGGTATCCAACTTTTTGGACCTCAGGGACCACCAAGTTCATAATTTAAAATCCTGTGGACCACAAATATGAATTGTTTAAAAAAGATAAATACATTTTACAGAGAACTTCCATTTTATTAATATGAAATGCACCTATTTAATATAACAAAATTATAAAAGCTTATTTAATTATAACAAAATTGTAAATGCTTACTTAATCATAACAAAATCTTTAAAGGTTGTTAAATTGTAACAACATTATTAAAATTAGTAAAATTATTACAAAATAATTGAAGCTTATTTAAGTATTACTCATTTTTAGTGTGATATTTGTTTTTATTTCAAGCCGAGTTTTAATTGCTGTGACAGATGAAAATGTCTTTTCGCACAAAGATGTTTTTTCACAAATCTGTAAAGTGCCGGAAATGTCATCAGACACCAAGCTCATAGTCCCATATGTGGTGGACATGTGTAGAAGCTAAAAGATACTGGACTATAATCCACACATGGTTGGAAAAAACAATAAAAAAACACATAGACTTTAAGCCAGAGACTTTTTTTATTAGGAATTGTGCCAGAAATATACAATAGAGAATTGAGATATTTGATTGTGTTTTAACAGCGGCCAGAATTGTGTTTGCTAAAAACTGGAAAAATGAGAAAATACCAACGCAAGATGAAATTATTAAGAAAATCATGGAATGTGCTGAAATGACTAATTTTTTTTATTAAAAAACTTTTACAATTGCAAATTTTTCCCCATTTCCCCCCCTCCCCTAATCCCCCCTCCCCCAGCCCCCCCCCCGACTTCTACGAGTGAAATCCAAATCATACCATCATTTACTATAACATACATTACCCTCCTAAAACCCTAACCCCTAACTATGCTTTCTGCATCTTAACATTCAACTAAAAACTATCTGGTACTTCCTTGTTTGATATTTGTTCTGCACATAGTCTATCCATTTCTTCCATTCCAGCATATAAGTTTCTTGGGTCTGATCCCTCAAATATGCTGATATCTTCACCATTTCTGCAAAACTGGCCACCTTCAGAGTCCATTCTTCTATAGTAGGCATAGAGTCTTTTTTCCAGTATTGGCCAATCAATAGTCTGGCTGCTGTAATCATGTATAATATCATTTTTGTCTCCGTCACTGAAGAATCCTTAACTATCCCCAATAAAAACAATTGAGGAGAAAATTTCAATTTTTTCTTCAAAACATTTTGCATAACCCACCATATTTTAATCCAAAAAGCCTTCACTTTCTTGCAAGTCCACCATATATGATAATATGTAGCATCTAAACACTCACATCTCCAACATTTTGCCTGTACATTAGGATACATACATGATAATTTCTTGGGATCTAGATGCCATCTGTAAAACATTTTATAAAAATGTTTCCTCAAGTTCTGTGACTGCGTAAATTTAACATTCTGAACCCATATTTTTTCCCATGTTTCCATCATAACTGGTTCTGCAAAGTTTTGCGCCCATTTTATCATACAGTCTTTAACCAACTCATTTTCAGAATCTCTTTCTAACAAAGCATTGTACACCCTTTTAATATGCATTTGGTTTTTGTCTTTTATCTGTCTCACCAAATCTTCTTCATACAGCATTAAACCAGTTTTTTGATCTTCCCTCCATCTCAATTGAAGTTGATTATACTGTAACCAGGTTAACATTATCTCTTCTTCCAACAGTGTATTTAGTGTTTTTAATTGTAAGCTACCCCATCATTAAAAAGTACCTCTTTATATAAAATCGCCCCGAGTGACTTTACGTTTATATTCTGTGTAATATGACCAAGATCCAACCACAACGGTATTTTATAATCCAATTTAAGCTGGTGCTTCTTCCATACTCTCATTAAGGAGTTTCTGAGTATGTGACTCTTGAATACTTTATCAACTTTACTTTCATAAAATAATTATGCATGCCACCCATGCACCAAATCATGGCCTTCTATATTTAATATTCCGGTCTCTGTCATTCCAAACCAATCACTCGCTTGCATCAAAGCTGCTGCTTCATAATACGGTCGTAGGTTTTTAAGGCCACCTCTTTCACGAACATCTTGCATAATTTTTAGCTTAACTCTTGGTTTTTTCTCATTCCAAACAAACTTGTTCACTCCTTTTTGCCATTCAGTCAGATTTTTATTGTTTTTAAGCACCGGAATCATTTGAAACAAAAATAAAAATCTAGGTAGAATGTTCATCTTAACTGCTGCCATTCTACCAAGTAAAGATAGTTGCAGTTTTTCCCAAGCTTCCATTTCTCTTTGTACCTTTTGCCACAACACCTCATAATTATTTTTAAAAAGTTTTGTATTTGAAGCTGTAACATGAACTCCTAGATATTTGACCTTTGCTACTATTTCAAAGCCTGTCTTTCTTTCAAGTTCCTTTTTCTGAGCATCTGACACATTTTTAACTATCATCTTAGTTTTTTTCTGATTCAGTCTAAATCCTGAAACCATACCATATTCTTCTATAATGTCTTTCATCTGTATTACCTATTCCACAGGCCATGTTAGGGTAACAACCAGATCGTCTGCAAATTCCCTTATTCTGTAGTCCTCTTGCCTTATAACTATTCCATTCAAGATACTCAAATATTCAACAAAACTTCTAAAGTTAGAATAAACAGCAATGGGGATAATGGACAACCTTGTCTTGTCCCTTTCTCTATACTAAAGTTTGTAGTTAAACTTCCATTTATAATGATCTGTGCAGTTTGCTCTTGATAAATTGCTATGACAGCTTGCACAAACTCATCCCCAAAACCCATCTTTGTTAGTGTCTTTAGTAGAAAGCTCCAATTAACTCGATCAAAGGCCTTCTCCGCATCCAAAAACACAAGCACTGCAAGGATCTGTTTACTCTTCTCAAGATATTCCAATAAATCTATAATTTGCCTCACATTATACTTCATATATCTGCTTTCTATAAATCCTGCTTGATTATGATGAATCACTTCTTGCATAATTGGCATTAGTCTGTTGGCTAATACTTTTGCAAAAATTTTATAATCCGTATTCAGGAGGGAAATTGGTCTAAAATTTTCCGGTTTTGTGCAACTTGTTTCCTCTTTTGGTGTCAATGATACAAAAGCTGCTTTCCATGAAGGGGGTATTTTTCCCCCTTTTTGTATACTACAAAATAAGTCTCTCAGATGTTCAAGCATTTCTGCTTGTAAAGTCTTGTAATACACCGCTGTTAATCCATCCGTCCCAGGAGCTTTAGCTGTTTTCAATTGTTCAATTGCAATAGTAATCTCCTCCACTGATATTAATTGATTCATCCTTTCCTTTTGCTCCTTAGTAATTTTCATAACTCTCCCTTCTTCTAAGTATCTATAAGTTCATTCTGTATAACGTCTTTGGCATATAGTTTTGTATAATAATCTAAAAAGGCTTCTTTAATTATACTTTCTTGAAAAACTTCCTTCCCTCCATACTCAATTCTACCGATTACTCGAGAACTCCGCTGCTTCCTCAATGTATAAGACAGCCATCTGCCCAGTTTGTTAGCATTACAAAATGTGTTATGTTTTGCAAATTGTAAATTAGTTGCTGTTTGCTCCGCTATAAGCATTTGCAATTGATCTTTCAGAAGTTTTATAATTTCTTGTAGTTTTTTATCTGCCGGGTTTTTTATAAGTAACTGTTCTTTTTTCTTTATTTCTCCTTCCATTTCAAGTCTTTGTCTTTGCTTGTTCAATTTATGCCTAGAGTTCATATGTATTAGTACCCCCACCTGCACCTTTAGAAGCTGTCTTTGTTTGCTTAGAAGCCATGCTGCTGTGCAGTCTTATTCTTTCAAAAAAAGGAGTCTTCCTCCCCTCTTCACCGCCACAGAATCTTTTCAAAAACTTCCCCGGCTTTAATTCAGTCTCTAAAGGAGAAAGAGCAGATAGAAGTCTCCCTTTAAAAATTTTTTCTTCTTCTGTCAACTTTAGTTACTTTAATTACTTTGTAGTGCGTTAGAGCACAAAAGCCCAGTGTTCACTTTCACTTTCGGCTTTCTTCTCTCTGCTTTAACCCAAACACCATTTTAAAGCCACTTTCACTCTGTTTCAAATCTTAATTACAATAACAGGGATAGCTCAAATACATGCGATTTTAATTTTGCAATCCAGGTTTCACCCTGCTTGTTTTTGAACTTGCTTGATCTTTGCTGTTTAAAGTTGGTCACGTCATCTAGCTCTGCATAAATACAGAGTTTTCCTGGGGTCCGGAGCTTCAGCAAGCTGTTTAGGGAGCCTCTCCCTGCTTCCTCCCCAGAATTAATTCAGGGGCTTCGCAGGGGGCTCCACCTACACTTGCCGGCTCTGCTCTCGCTTACTTCCAAAGCAAGAGTTTTTCAAGCCACCTCTCAGCTTCAGGGCGGTTTTTTAATGGGCAATGGGGCTGGCGGTCATAAAAGACCATCAACCAGAAGTCCAAATGACTAATTTTTTTGAAGCGGTAAAGCCATAGTTAAATAAATGATAAATGAGGATGTTTATTTCTTTGAAAATATGAGAAATTAGATAATTAGTAAATTCTGAATATAGAGATGAAGCACAAAAGATTTGTAACCGACCGACACACTGTTTGCAATTGTAATGGATGATGGATTTATGTTTTATGTTTTGTTTAAAAATTGAAAAAATTGAAAAAAAGTATTTGCTTTTTCATTCAGCAATGGGTATTCACTTTTTGCGGAGAGCCAGAAATGAGGTCTTGATATCAATAACTGGAATTGAGCTTTGAGACAGTCGTCGGATGAGAGATTGATAAGGCTTTCTTTTTCATGCATACTTAAATTGCTATCTTCAATGTGTGCTGCAAATGGTTCTATTATCCACATATTGCCATGTCTGGGATCTTCTTTCTTTGGGTAATAACGACCAAAAGATTCTGGAGTGATTGTAAGTGCTGTTGAACAGTGGTTATCACCTGCTAGTTGACATCCTTCTCTCTCATATATTCATCAAAATTTGAAAACATCTGCTGATCTTCTTCAGCCAATCGTGTTTGCCACAGTAATAATTTATTTTGAAAAGAATCCATTTTACCTCATAGTGTGAACATGTCCTTAAGTTGCCCTTGCAAAAATACGTTTAGTTCATTTAACAGTGAAAAAATATCTGCCAGGCATGCAAGCATGGCTACCCACTCATCGTCAGATAAGACTTCTTGAAATTTTGTATTATTTTGCTGGTAGAAAAATAATTTAACTTCTTCGCGCAGGGCAAACAGTTGGATTAGTATTTTGCCTCTTGACAGCCATCTCACCTCAGCATGCAGAAGAAGATGAGTACAGTTGGAACCCATTTCTTCACAAAGTGCCTTAAACATTCGAGAATTGAGCGTTTGTGTCGAATTTCATTTACAATTTTAATAACATCTGATAATACTTTGTGTTGTTCTGGGGACATTTTTTCACTGCAAGTTGCTCACGATGAATAATGCAGTGTGTAGACAAAATGTCTGGGTGACCTACACTTTTCACCTTTGCAACAATCCCTGAAAGACGTCCAGTCATGTTTGCAGCACCGTCTGTACATATCCCAATACATTTTTTCCATTCAGTTCCATGTTCCAGGAAATAACTATTCAGTGCTTCAAAAATCTCAGAACTAGTTGTTCTGCCTGTTGAGCTAACAAAGTAGTTCTTCCTGTAACTCTCCTTCCCACTCAATCCTCACAAAACAAAGGAGAAGTGCCTTGTTATTCTATAGTCTATTTATTTATTGATTAGCCCTTTGGGCCATATCAAGTGCAGAATTACAAAGACAAATCATTACAAAGGTTTGGTAAAACAAATTAAGTAAGATTGGAATAACTCACAATTAAAATACAATTAGAATAAAATACGATCTAAAATAAAATCGGGATAAAATACAATAATTTAAAGTACCATTTAAATATAATTAAATTTATATTTATAATGTCGCCCCGCATCAACCCAATCAGTGTTGACTGCTATTAAAATTGCATTGTTAGATCAAGTGGTCATTCTTACAATCTACCACATTTTGCTGCACCAACTTTGTCCTCCTTCCCATCAACTTTATCACAAATTTAGCAATCCATTTTACTAACTGCAAGTTGGAACCTAACAAACAATATCGCAAATCTAAAACCAAACAAAAAAATCAATCAGCACAATTATTTCATTCCGGACAGCGAGGACTCCACTTCTTTTTGCGTATTGTACCACCTGCAAAGTTGCGCATTGCACGTGCCACCCCAGGGCAGAGTTTTCCAGCAGTCCCATATTCCAGAGCTGTAGTAGTCACATTCACAGAACTGGCATGTTGGTCATCCTGGAGCAGCTCCTCCACCCAGGTGCACCAGCCTGCTGGGGAGCAGGCAGCGCCGCTGCAGGCCGGTGCACCCTGGTGGAGGAGCTGCTTCGGGATGACCAACTGGCCAGTCCTATGACTATTACAGTCATGGGATTGACTTGCCCACCAATGTCAGCAAGCCAATCTTCATTTTCCTTCAGTCAGATTGACCAAGCTTTTTGAGAGAAAGAGCACAAAAGAGGTTTCCAGGCTGGGTGCCTGGAGCAGGAGCTTTCTCTTGGGCCTCCCACCCAGAGACCTTGCATAAGGAGAGATGCAGGCCAGAAAGGCAGCTGAACCTCCCCCCACCCACTGGCAGCTTTTTGGCTGAGCACGGCAAGCTCTTGGTCTTACCTTCCAGCTCCAATTAGTGTGGCTCACCCCACTCTATTCAAGGTGAGGTTTGCACTCGGCCTTAAGAGTGGGGGCAGGAATGTGGGTGGGTGGCATGGGTGATACAGCCTTGTGTTCCCACACATGGGCTAGATTAATTGCTCTCAAGGGCCATATGGCCCAGGGACTGTAGCTTCAGGATGAGTGCAATATAAAAAATGCAAAAATATGAAGATTTCTCCGGAGACCACCAACATTTTCTCATGGCTTGACTCCCTCTTCTTTGTGGCAGCCCCTGTGATATTGGAACACTGCTATCATGTCTCCCCCTAGTCCTTCTTTTCATTAGACTTGACATACCCAGTTCCAGCAACCGTTTTTCATATGTTTTAGCCTCCAGTCCCCTAATCATCTTTGTTGCTCTTCTCTGCACTCTTTCTAGAGTCTCCACATCTTTTTTACATTTTGACGACCAAAACTGGATTCAGCATTCCAAGCGTGGCCTTACCAAGGCATTATAAAGTGGTATTATCACTTCACCTGATTCTATCCCTCTGTTTATGCAGCCTAGAACTATGTTGGCTTTTTTGGCAGCTGCTGCACACTGCTGGCTCATATCTAAATGGTTGTCCACTAGAACTTCAGGATCCATCTCACAGTTATTACTATTGAACAAGGTACCACATATACCAAAATGTAGCTGTACATTTTGATGTTGCTGTTGTTGTTTTTTTGCCTTAAAGTAGAGGCAAAAATGAAGAAACTCAAACTTTGCTAGTATGAAAACCTTGAGGAATCCCAAAGCTGTAAGCCACAGTGAGAAAAATGGGGAAAACATCCTAGAACCGTGATGGAGAACCTATGGCACGCATGCCACAGATGGCACACATATCCATATCTGTGGGCATGCAAGAGTTGCCCTATCTCAGCTCCAGCATGTGTGTGCATGCCAGCCAGCTGAATTTTGGGCCTTCCAGGCTGTTACTGGCCTCCGGAGGACTTCCAGGGGGTTGGGGAGGCTGTTTTCACCATCCCCAGTTTCCAAGAAAGCCTCTCGAACCTGGGAACGGCGATAAATGAGTCTACCAGGCCCACCGGCAACATTTATGCCATTGTGTGCCAAAAGCGGGGGGAGCATGTGCATGCACAGGAGGCGGGGTGCAAGTGGCATTGAATAATGGGTATGGGCATGCATGTGCGTGATCCCCCCATGCTCCCCCACTTTTGGCATGCGACAGCAAAAAGGTTAGCCATCACTGTCCTGGAAGAAAGCAAGGTGAAACCAATTTCATATAGTTTCTCCCAAAACTGTAGGCAGCCGCACTCGACAAAGTCTTTATTTTGGTCTATGTATGTTGTGTTCGAGGAACAAGAGGCTAAGAAAGGGAGGCAAGGCAGAATAAACACTTCATAATGTTTATTGGCTAACAAATAACAGATAACAATGACTCGCTCTGGTTTGCTAACTACCATGGAGAGCGAGCAGCATCTTGAGGCAAATGACAGCTCTTTTATACTCCACTGTCAGAAACTGGGCCAATCAGGAGCCGCCAATTTCCTGCCAGCTGCCTGTCACAGACCAATCGGATGCTTTATTGGCCACTCGTGCTTGCCGTCCGGATGTAATAATGTATGTATGTGATTAGTTTGGTAAACCATTGAGGGATTATTAAAGGGAAAAATTAGAATAAATATTCTATCAGAACAGGGGGGAAAAAACCCAATATTTGTGATTGGTACCAATAAAGGAGAATATTTGTAGCTCAGGGTTGAAATGAGGGATTCTGAGGTAACATCATCGTCAAGAAAACAAGCAAGCTTGGAGAGCACCAAGGTCCCATCACTGGTGATTAACCTACATGAAGTGATTGTCAAAAGCAAGGGCAGTGATCGAGAAGTAATCGTTAAACAAGGGACATGACAAGTGGGATCTTTCAAATGGTTCGTTACACAATGCAAAGACTTCCTAGATAATATAATATACATTGTGTTCTTTTGTATTATACAAGGTGAGCCTTCACATTAAACAGAAACTCTAACGTCAGAAGAACAGGCCCCACCCAAGACAAACTAGAGCCACGGATCCCTTTTTGATTGGCCTTCCCAGGAGGTTCACCCAAAATAAATGGGATGGACAGGTCTGTGCAAAAGAGTCCGATCTGGATCACACAGATTTTCCCTCCTGTTCAGCCTCATCCCTTTTGCCAAGTCGAGCATCTGAGCAAGAATGAAGAAGGTGCTTCTCTGTGGGTTCTTCATTCTGCTTTCTTCCACCCTGGGTAAGTTGGGAAAAAAAAACCCAGCTCTTTACTAGCCTTTAAAAGGAGAGGGGAAAAAAGAGACAGGTGGATGTGAAGCAGTATCCTGAAAAAATAAAATATACCACTATGGATGTTTGAACGTATCCAGTTTGTTGATTTGAATACTGAATACATAACAGCTAACCTAATCATTATTCAAAATTTGAACATTCATACATTTTAAAATGCACTTCATTTATTTTTTATTTATTTATTTATTTATTTATTTATTTATTTATTTATTTATTTATTTATTTATTTATTAGATTTCTATACCGCCCTTCTCCTACCGGACTCAGGGCGGTGAACAGCCAATTAAAAACCAATACAAAAAAGTTAAAAAACATACTAAAACCAATATAAATTAGGCTGAGAGTATAAAACCAAGTAAAACTCTAAAAAATTTAAAAATAGAAGGGATCAGGCAAGTCCGGCCAGTTGAAAGAAATGAGTCTTCAGAGCCCGACGAAAAGTCCGAGGTCAGCAATTGTTCTCAGTTCTGGAGGAAGATCGTTCCAGAGGGTGGACGCTACCACAGAGAACGCTCTCCCCCTGGGGGTCGCCAGCCGGCATTGTCTGGCTGACAGCACCCTGAGGAGGCCCTCTCTGTGGGAGCGAACCGGCCGGTGGGAGGCAATTGGTGGCAGAAGGCGGTCCCGTAAGTACCCTGGTCCTAAGCCATGGAGCGCTTTAAAGGTGATTACCAACACCTTGAAACGCACCCGGAAGTAAACCGGCAACCAATGCAGCTCACGCAGGAGAGGTGTCACGTGGGAGCGCCCCGTTGCTCCCATAATCCCCCACGCGGCCGCATTCTGCACCAGCTGGAGCCTCCGGGTGCATCCCAAGGGGAGCCCCATGTAGAGAGCATTGCAGTAGTTCAAGCGAGACGTGACGAGCGCCTGAATGACTGTGCGTAGGGAGTCCCGATCTAGAAAGGGCCGCAACTGGCGTATCAGGTGAACCTGATAGAAGATAGAATAGTTTCATCAGAAACTATTCTACAACATGTATCGTCAAATAAGGTAATATTAGCTCCATCAGGAAATCCAAAAATACAAATGTGTGAGTGTTGGAGTGATGGTTCCGAAACAGATACAAAGTTTAATATTAACTGTTTAAAAAAGGGAGCCCAAGTTCTATTGTACTTCCAAAAATGCAAATTAGAGAAGGCTAAATTGATGAACGTGTAATTCTGGACAGAAAGAGTAAGACTGGAACATTATAAATTTGATCCCTGTATTATTTTGGGCTGGTCGTACCTGCATAGCAGCCATTTTGTAAACCAGCATTTCCTCTTCATGGGATAGATTCAACCTAGAAATAAGGAGGGATTTTCTGACAGTGAGAGCAATCAACCTCCAGAAGTTGTGGGAGCTTCATCACTGGATTTATATAGCGTATGGCCGGTCACACACAGTGTTAAAACACTTCATTTTTACAGATTAAAAACAATTAAAACAATAAAAAAGCAGTAAGAAAACCTAAAAGAAAAACAGAAATAACATTTCAAAGTTTAATGTCAAGTTTGGAGATCCAGTCAATAGCTGCCGTTGTTATGCAGAGGAAGTCTCTAGAATCTCCTAGATACCTTCTGTTAGGGTATTCCCTCACTATATGCTGGATAGTCTGTCGAGGGGCCCCGCAATCACATTGTGCTGAAGGTATCTTTCCCCATTTATACAGGGAGTCAGCACACACCTCATGAGTTGTTCTAATTCTATTATATGTCACCCATATGTATCGGGGTAGGCTAAATTCTGGAGGTATACTACTAGGACTGATATGCTTGGAGACATCTTGGGGGGAACAGCTACTCCACACCTCCATCCACTTTTGTGTGGTGTTCTGATGATCGGCCATCAACTTACGCACTGTTAAGATTGATGGATTTCATCACTGGAGACTTTCAAGAAGAGACTGGACTGTCATCTGTCAGAAATGGTGTAGGGTCTCCTGCTTGGGTGGGGGTAGAGGGTTGGACTAGATGACCTACAAGGTCCCTTCCAACTCTGTTAATTGTGCGAGAGCACCTTTGCCTTCCTCAAAAGGGCAATGTGCTCAACCAGCTCAGAAAGATCCCAGATGATGGGAATACAAATACAAACACAAACAATTTACACAGTCGGTTTCATACAAATATTTTATACAATGTGATTGCATTTAAATAATGCAATCACATTGGCTGATCTGTATTTATTCACTAACATTTCTAAGCAAGTGGAAATTGACCCCTACGTTTACCTTTGCACATGCTTATAATAGTGGCTTTTCCATGTTTCTCTTGCTTGAGAAAGAGATGGACTAGAAGACCTCAAAGGTCCCTTCCAACTCTGTTATTACGTTATTCCTGTTATCTTTAACAGCAGATTTGCAGCTTCCGCCACACCCGAACTGCACTGTTGCAACTGTAGCTTATAGTATATTCTGCTGTTCCAGGTAAATTTGCATCCTAATGAATAACTTTGCATCCTAATCATAATATATGAAATGTTTCTGCAGTCCACTTCCAAGCCACATGAGCCTGATTTGGCTAAGGCTTGACCACTCTAGTAATCTAAATCCCTCAAGAGTCCCCCAAATTCTTTTGGGCTGATCCATTGTTTGTACAGATCCATAGTGCTTTGAGAAGGGAGGGAGGAAGTGATTGTAAACTCTTAAGTAATTCTTCTTGCCAGTTGTTGCTTTTCAAAATTTTAAACAATGAAGTAAAGTTGGAAATAGGCAGTAAATCTTTTAACAGTTTAAAACTTTTTTTTTCTTTAAAATCACACTCTGAATTTTGTCTGAAAAGGAAGCAAAGGTTTTCTGAAACTGCTTTTGCTCTCTTTCGTTCTTGCAGCCCATGGAATCACCTGCTATAGATGCAGTACACAGTTTAAAGACAGATGCCAGGGGAGAGCAGTAAAGTGCAGAGAAGGCATTAATTTTTGTGTGACGGAATCACTGTACTCATCAGGTAAGATTCCAGCACACCCAAACATGATTCTTGTTTAAGAGCTTCAGCCATAACCAGTGGAGGGATTCAAATTTTTTTACTACTGGTTCTGTGGACGTGGCTTGGTGGGTGTGGCAGGGGAAGGTTACTGCAAAATCCCCATTCCCTCTCGATCAGCTGGGACTTTGGAGGGAGAGACTAGATGGGGGCGGGGCCAGTCAGTTCATTAAATGGCATCGTGTAACTAACAGGAAGCCAAACCAGGACCCACAAAGTGGGCAGAACATGGCAAGGCCCATGAATACCCAGACCAGCAGTATTTAGATCTGGTGAAGTTTCCAGAGGTCTTTCATGGGATCTCTGAACTTCAGGGCAAGACTTTGATGACAAGTTCATTGATGTTTCTCCAATAACAGCCTTTGAGGAACATGTCATCTGATCATAATCTCAGGTAATAACGTGTGTTATTAGGTGTGGGTCTGCCTTTATGACAACTCGAGGCCGTTAGCTCGCTGGGAGAGGCCTTCTCGCCACCACCATTTCTTTGCAGGACATGTCAACACCGGAAATTTGCTGCCGGGATAACTGACTGCGGGCACTGGATGGAGAACCAGTGAGGGAGTGGACTGTCAGAGGGGGTCGGTGGTAGGTTGACTCTGGCCCAAGTGCCAAACCAACAGTTTGGCTGCAGTGGGGGATGGGACAGCACCGGGCGGGGTACATCCCATTTTGAACCCCTCACTGCCCCCATTGCCTTGGCTCCACCCCCAATGGGCAGTTTGGCTGCAGCAGTGTGACAGCAGTAGGCAGATCTTCTGCCACTCTGCAACTTTTTTTTTTAAAGTGCCGCGACTCTGCCAGTTTTTCTTTTTTTTGTGTCATGGCTCTGCCAGTTTTCTTTAAGTGCCACCGCTGCTCTACAACAACAAAAAAAAAAACCCTTGCAATGGGTGGTGGCAGTGCTTAAGAAAAAAATCTAGCAGACCCGTTTCACTTTTTTAAAAACTGGCAGAGCAGCAGAAGCCCTGCCCACCACCCACACACCACCACAGCCAAGCTGCCCACACAGGAAATGGTAGCAGTGAGGGGGTCAAAATGGGGAGTGCCCAGTCTAGTGCCACTCCATTCTCTGCTGCAGCCCAACTGCCGGTTCAGCATTTAGGATGGAGTCAACATACCTCCGCCACCCTCTGACAGCCCCCTTGCTCACCCGCTCTCCTGCCTGGCTCTCCATATCTGCCCCCGGCTGCTCACTCACCTGCTTGCTTGCACAGCTCTCTATCAGGTGCCCATAGCGAATTTCCAGTATTGATGTGTCCTGAGAAGAAATGGTGGTGCTGAGTTGGCAGAGGGGACTTGGCGGTGGTGAGAAGGCCACCCTCAGCTGGCCATGCCAAGCTAGCAGCATCAAGTTGTCCCATTCTGATTAAATGTTATGGACACTTTCTCCTGGCTCAGCATTCTGGAATTTCACTGCATTTCCCATTATTCTCCATCTAGTGCAGGGATGGGCTGCTGGGGGTTTGCCGGGGTTTGGGAGAACCTCTAGATGAGATTCTGTGCAGTTCAGAGAACCCCCAAATCCAACTTCTGGCTGGCCCTGCCCATCCCGCCCCTCCCAAAGTCCCCAATTGGCCCATTTTGGATGCAGGTAAGTGCTCGATATGCACGGAGGCTCGGGGAGGGCGAAAAATGTGCCTACTAGAAGTTTGAGAAGTTCAGAGGCCTGTGGAGCCTGTGGAGGCCATTTTCGCCCTCCTGGAGGCTCGAGGAAAGCCTCCAGAGTCTGGGGAGGGCAAAAAGCCCCCCCCCCATGGTAAATGAGGCCGACGAGACCACGCCCACCATGGCCACACCCATCCTGCAACCAGGCAGAGAAGTTGCTGCTAACATTTTTGAAGCCCACCCCTGATCTAGTGGCAGAGCTCCAGCAAGTAATGAAGGCCAACCCATTCTCTATTGACAAGCTGTCCTGGTGGTACAGAAAATGAGGAAGCAAATATTTTCTTGGGGTTAGGACATTTGAATTCAATGGAGTGAATGCAGGGTAACTTAACCTTGAGAACTATAACCGTCTCATTTGGGTGCGAGAGTCCTTGGCTGGGAGCCACTGGCTGCATTTGCTCAGCAAGCCTTCAGCTCCCATCTCTCGATCTTCATGTTTCTCCCTGACTCACAGGTGTTTTTTTTCTCCCTTTAAAGATGGTAAATTTCGGGGAGTCGACGCTCGTTGTCCTATAGGAGATGAACATTTGAGATGTGGCACTACTCTCATGTTTGTAACTGAAATTCAAGTTCTAAAGTGTTGTTTCACTGACAGGTGCAATGGGAAGCGTGCACCTTTTCCTCCACCTGAGTGTGCCAAGCCTGCTTTGGGATGATGAGGGAAATCAACCTGCCATTCCTTCATCTCTGCAGCCTTCTCCTTCCTTGATCTCGAAGAAATCACCACTATCTTACTACCCATTTGGGACATATTATGATTTACCTTGATTGTCTCATTTTGTTCCTTATCCTCCTGTTATCCACATCATTTGGAGGTAAACCCATCAAGTGACTGTGCATGACAATCTCTGATTCAAAACAACTGGAAAATACAGGCCGGGGAACCCTATTATTATCCCAAAGAGGACAAATAAAATAATAAATATGTATTCTGAGCAATGCAATTCTATCACTTCTTATCTATACATTCCCCAGTGTCTGAGCAGCTGCCTTTTATCCATTGGTGATCTTCATACCAGTGGTGGAATTCATTTTTTTTTACTACCGGTTCTGTGAGTATGGCTTGGTGGGCATGGCTTGGTGGGCATGGCAGGCAAAGGATACTGCAAAATCTCCATTCCCTCCTCATTCCAGGGGAAGGTTACTGCAAAATCCCCATTCCCACCCCAATCTGTGGCCAGCCAGAGGTGGTTTTTGCTGGTTCTCTGAACTATTCAAAATGTCCACTACCGGTTCTCTAGAACCTGCCAGTACCTGCTGAATTTCACACCTGCTTCATACCCTGAGTGTAAAGTCATATCCATATTTCCATTTATAGTGGAAATTGCTCTTTGTGTTCAGAGTAGATGACTCCTATTGCTAGGGAATCAGATTAAAACAAGCTGCTAATGAAAGAACAGCACCGCAGCAAAAAATAACATCAAAGTAGCAGGACTACCACACAATAAAAAACACAGAAGTAAGAAAAATAACCACCTTTAAAATATCTCAGTTTTTAACATTCTTAGGAAGTGAAAAAAAAAACCATCTGTCACAAAAGAGGACAAGTTTAGCATCTCTAGAGAGCACACTCTATGCTTGGGTGCCATCAAGTGGTTGAATTCAATTTTTTTTTATTACCGGTTCTGTGGGTGTGGTTTGGTGGGCGTGGTATGGTGTGGTGTGACTTGGTGGGCGTGGCTTGGTGGGTGTGGCAGGGGAAGGATACTGCAAAATCTCCATTCCCACTCCACTCTGGGGTCAGCCAGAGGTGGTTTTTGCCGGTTCTCCGAACTACTCACTGACCAGGTCCTCACACTTGTAATTAATCTCTTCATTTCGAAGGGCACCTTCAGAGGACTCCAGAATAATCTCAGGGTCTGACTTGGCACAGGAAACATCTATAGGTGGGTTTTAAAACAGGAAGCAAAACAGCGGGTCTTTGAGCAGGGCTAAAGAAGAATAATGCAGTAGCTGGTTTGTTCATTTATTCTACTTACTTTCTATCCTTTCCTTGTGAATTGCAAACACTGAACAGCTTGCTTAAGGAAATGGATCTCCTTTCCAGGATGTGCAGAATCCTCATCCATCTCTCTGGCTCCTGGATACAGAATGGACTTTTTGGATTTTTTTGGCCCAAACTGACGGGAGCCCAGGCTTTGCTGTGTCTGCTAAGCATTGCCGAGACAGTGTTGGATTCTGCCCAGGAATGATTAACAACATGAATTTATACTCCGCTCCCATGATCTGTGTTTCTCCTCTCCAAACACTTCTGCACTAATTAATAGCTAAAGATCTTACAGAAAAAGGATCCCATCAAATCTGTACATCGACTACTGTGCTGACTGCATAAAAAGTAAGACCCACAATCAATCCCCCAACATCCACCCCTCCATCACCCAAAACATCCACCACCCATAATCCAAAAATAGGTAAGCCCACCCCTTACTTCCTCAATAGCAACCACTACTGACCTCAAATGCAAACCAATAAACACAAGAAGCCTTGTTAACAAAATGCCCAAACTCTTCTCTTATTAAATACTGCTACATTTGACATGGTATTTGTCTGTGAAACATGGCTAAACTCATCCCTCCCTGACTCCATCATCACAGTAAGAGACCATCATTGTCAGCTTTGGAAGCCATATTAAGCCGGAAGCTTCAATGCTGCCACCTCCTCATGTGTGGGAAAGGAGGAGGGGAGATTTAGGAGACGGGTTAGTAGACATAATAGCATTCTTCCTGTCGGTCAAGGTCAGGGCATCCAGCATCTGGAGAAGGAGTGGTCGGGGGGCTGGGTCGAGATGGAACAAACGATTGGAGCATGTGATCGATTGGGGAGAAAGGGGATGGTTTTGGGAGCTTTGACTAACTGAAGGAAAACCCGGGCTTTTCAGATTAGAGATTCCCAGATGTGCCAGTTTGCCTATTCTAGTAAAGTGAACTTTGGAAAATGCTTCTGCAACTTTACTTGGAGTTGGGGTTTTACTGGTCTGATCGCGAAACCTGCAGAGGGGGTGGAGTAGCTATCTTCTACAAAAAGTCACTAAACCTAAAAAATATTCAAGTTGCACATGAACTCACTCTTCTGGAAACTATTGTCTGCGAACTGTCCTTAAACACCACACATCACTTCTTACTATGTTACAGAGCCCCTGAGTATGATATCGCACAAGCAAACAAGTTAACTTCACTACTAACGTAGGCAGCCTCCTGCCCATACCCTCTCATCCTTCTTGGTGACCTCAACCTACCTCTAATTAATTGGACAATAAATGAATATACAACTGAACCCATTCATACAACCCTATACAATGCTGTTATAAATCTAGGTCTAGATCAACTAGTAACTAACAACACTAGTCTCAACAACTGTCTCGACCTCATCTTCTGCAACAGCTTAAACTCAATTTATGGACTACAAATAAAAGAACCCTTTTCCAACAGTGACCACAGCATGATTGACTTTTGTCTCAATATACGCCCTTACAAAAATCACCAAAATAATGGGATACTCAACCACAACTTAAAAAAGCCAACTATGATCTCATAGACACCGACCTCTCATCTATTCTCTGGCTGTTACAGTGCCAAAGACCATTATAACATTTTCTTGCTCAAAATCAATAGAGTTATTAAGCTATATGTACCACTAATCACCACCAAAACCAGGAAAAACAAATTACCCGTATCAATAAGAAAGCTCCAGTTAAAAAAATAAAACCCTCTGGTGAAAAAACAAAACTGGCTATGTAGCTAACTTTACAAAATTATATGCCACCAAATAAAGACTGAAAGCACCAATTATCACACCAAACAAGAAGAGAACCTCCCGCGTATGAAATCCAACCGCGCCTACTTCTTCTACTTCTTCTACTTCTAAAACTAAAATCTTATGGCATCTCCAGACCCCTACATAATTGGATAGCTGCGTTCCTGTCAAACAGACAACAGGTGGTCAAAATAAGGAGCACCCTATCAAATCCTGCACCTGTTAATCGTGGTGTCCTGCAAGGCAGCATTCTAGGACTAACGCTCTTCATACTATACATAAATGACTCGATTGCAGAAAATATGACTTCAGCAACAGAGTGGTCAATGCCTGGAATGCACTACCTGACTCTGTGGTTTCATCCCAAAGCCCCCCAAATTTTAACCTAACACTGGCTATTGTTGACATCACCCCATTGCTAAGAGGTCTGTAAGGGGCGTGCATAAGAGCACCAGCATGCCTAGTGTCCCTGTCCTAATGTTTCCTCTATTTGTATCTATTTTATGTATCCAATCCATGCTTATACTTATTACCTAATATGTTCTTGACTAAATTAATTAATCTTTTTAGGCTAAGCGATCGCCCAACATTAGGGTGAACTCCCCATCAGCTTAGGAGGACCAAATGGAAAGTACAATGATAAGTGGCCTCAATGACTCACTAAAAGAATGCAAATGACCAGGTATCTGCAAGGAGTATAAATCTTTCCATTCCCCACCATCTATCCAAAGCTGAAGAAGCTTCTTGGATGAAAAGCAAAACATCTTCAAAGAAACACAAGAAAGTCCAGTTGCCTCTTGGGGAGGGGGAAAGCAACTTTGGGATGACTACATGGAAAGAAACTTGGAGGAGGTACAGAAAGGGGGTTGAGAAGGATTTTCTATGGCTGGATCAAAATAAATGATAATAGCTGGAGAATCCAGGCATAGATCCTACTACCTCTTGGTTGCAAGCAAGCGCTCCACCATTTGCTCTAATTCCCCAGTTGTCCGACAGCATTCTTGCACAATTTCGCAAGAAAGAAAGGGAAAAACTGAGATAACCTGCAGAAGCCAAAAGCAGAAGTTTGGTGTTCCATATTGAGAGTGAGTCAAATTCATCTACATTAATGGAAACTTATAGATCAACATACCTGGAGCTTCAAAAGGACGCCCAAATTACCACTAGGAGCCATCCAGGCTGCCTCGTGTGAGTAAAACCTCCACCTAAAATGTATCCTTTCCTCCTAGGAGCTCTTTCTAAATGCCGCTTTGTCCACTGGATGGGAAGGTATGAAGGACAAGGGGAGGCAAGAGAAGGAGACTCCTACAATAAAGCCTGGATCCATCATGAAAAGAAGCTGGTTCCAGCTACCATGCTAAAAGGTTTCCAGTCTCTGCCACTACATTGCATCCCCAAACTAGGGGATAGTGAGCAGGGTTACCAAATATCCAGTAAAAGGAGGACATGTCCTCCTTTTTACACTCATGTCTTCCATTCACCAGGTGTAGCCTTAAAAATTCAACAGACTTTCTCTTCCTGAGCAGCTTTTCTATATGGCACATCACTTTCTTAATTAGTGCTAATCAGACATTAACCAAATTCACCTCTGTGACAATCTCTTCATTACTACCCTCCAGCTGGCTTGCTTTTCTGCCTAAACTGGCTCTAGCACATTCCTGTGATTTAAAAACCGGTCTTTTTGATGCTGGAAAGAAGAATTTCCTATACATCAGGGGTGAAATTCTGAAATATTTGATTCTTAAAGTCTTGTCAATTAGATGACTGATTGATAGACAGACATAGACAGACAGATATCAGAGATTATAGTTATGCTGGAAAATGTCAAGGCTAAAATTTACAGTCTCATTGAGCTAATAAGATTCCTCCTCCTCCCATTATTCTCACATTGAAAGTGAGCCCAGCTTCAATCACATTTTTGAATGTCTTGAGACAATTAGAGAACTGTGACTTCATACAAAAGAAGACCTCAGTAGAATTGACAGAAAGAAGAAGAGAGAGGGTTGATGTGGAGTTCAGGTGGAAAACTGCCAACTTGGCTGGAAGAATGGGTTAAGGCAGGGGTGTCAAACTCACATCATCACACCGGCATCATGTGATGTATCAGGATTTCCCCCCCCCCTTCGCTAAACCAGGCGTGGCCAGTGTGTGACGCATCCGGCCCACGAGCTGGGAGTTTGACAGCCCTGGGTTAAGCGAACGCCTAGTTTGGTGTCATTGCACATCTGCAAGTGATGTAAGCTTGGCCTCTCCCAAGTCTCATGAAGTTGAATCTGATCATTCCCATTGGAAGGCAAGCAGCCTGGTAAGATTCTTGTAATGTAGGTGGTAGACAATAAAATTACTGAGTTTAGCTCTTCGTGAGTGGCTCTGATTATTTGCTTCTTGGAAGATCCTGGGCATTCATAGTCTTCTAGTAGAAAACAATTAATAGCCCGCTTAATGGCTGAACAATTCCCCAATTGCTTCTCAGATGTACTTCCCAGAGTATATAAAAGAACAGAAAGATGATAGGTCAGGGGTGTCAAACTTGATTTCATTGAGGAGAGGGCGTGGTCAGGTTGCGCGTGGCCAGCTCGACATCACTCGTGTTGGGGGGCAACTGTGGTGGCCTGAGCAGTCTGCCAGAGAAAACGGGCTCCTGAGTTCCATTTTTGGCTGCGACCCTCTGCCAGTGGAAATGGAGCATGGGAAGACCGTGAGCAGCCCTCCCAAGCTGTGTTTTCCCTGGTACAGGCACTATGGGCCAGTCCTTCACTGTTTCCAGGGCAGCCCCACGGGCCAGATCTAAGCACCCCGTGCACCAGATCCAGCCCCTGGGCCTTGAGTTTGGCACCACTGTGCTAGGTCATATCTAAAAAGAGATATGATGAGAATGATTTATACATGGATGGCAATGAAGGAGATAAAAATGGCCAAAATAAAATAAACATATGACTGGAGAATGTGGGCATCGATCCCACCACCTCTTGCATGCAAAGCAAGCGCTCTACCATATGAGCTAATTCCCCAGCTCCAGTTACCCTTGACTCACCAAACTTCAAAAATTCAGAATGTAGAAAGTAAAGTGATTTTTTTAAAATGTCCAAATAACCTGGCAAAATGGAGCAAAAGATTGACTAGCACAATGCAACCATTGCTCCTGCTAACTCTTGCATGTAAAGCAAGCGCTCTATCCTTTGAGCTGATCGCACTGCATCCTAATAGTTCTGCTCTATCATTTCTCAAGAAAGAGCCACCTAGAAGCTGTTATGCAGAATCACCCAGGGTGGACTGGGGTGGATCGACCAAAAACCTTTCTGATGAGGGTGGGCATCGATCCCACCATCTCCTGCAAGAGTAAAGCAAGAATTTGATATTGCTACCAATACCCAACTGTCTTCCTGGACTGCTTTGCAACAGTGTAGAAATTTAGGATAAATGCACAATTTGCCTGGGACTGGATTTTCTGTAGGGAAGCCAAAAGTGAATAGAGATTAAGTGGAGAATGCAGGTATCAATCCTGCCACCTCTCGCATGCAAAGCAAGCACTCTACCATTTGAGCTAATTCCCCAGCTGCCTGGCCACCTTGTTCTATCATATTACAGGATCTCAGGACAAGAAACTGGGGAGATGAAACAGGTCTAATTCTGGCCAGGTCCCCTGGAAATGACCAAGGCACTTCTGAACTCAGTTATCTGGAAAGAGTTTGAGCTGGGACATCCTGAGGAATTGGACAAGATTCTCACTGTGGTAAGCTTGACCACCTGAGTTCTGAACTCTTCCCCTTCTGTGTTGATTAAAGCCTCTGTCCAAATGGTGGTTCATGGATCTTTGAGGGAGGGAGGATTCTGCCAGCTGTTGATGGTGTCAGGAGTGCTCTCCCCCTCAACATTTTGTCCTTGGACTGAATGTATTGGCGAGCTTTCTTTCAGTTTTCATTCTTCTTTTCTGAGGGGTAAGGTTCTTGAGAGGGTGATTGGCTTTCAGATGCAGAGGTCCCTTGGTACAATAGGTTATCTGGACTATTTTCAGCCTGGGTTCAGGCCAGGGTACAGTATGGAGATTCAGGTGTGATTCTTTGTGAGTGTGTGTGTATACATGTTAACACCTGTACAGCCACAAAGTTAAAATAAATGCCCACATCCAAAGTAAATGCATTAAATGTAACAATATAGCCAACTGGCAGCCTTGTTGAGGATGTCTTGAGCCACCTTAGGTAGAGGGATTTTCCTTCAAGGCTGCGTGGAGGAAATTGCAAAGCATCCGTCAGTCAAACCTGCTTAAATTCACTCCCAGTTGGAAGCCAGCCTTGGTGTCTGGGAGGTGTTTGAACCTATTGGACCAGAAGATGGCGATAGGGTCCTCATGACTTTGAGTTTGGCCATCTTCTATTGGATTGATGTCCCTCCTGTTTGGCACAGCCTTTCTGGGAGGTGATGTACTTTGGTCGTGGTGGATTGTTCGTTGCTTCTTAAGGAGTCATTGGTTAGCCCGCTGGTGAAATTCAAAAATTTTCCCTACTGGTTCTGTGAGCGTGGCTTGCTGGGCATGTGACTGGGTGGGTGTGGCTTGGTGGTCATGTGACTGAGTGGGCATTGCTTGGTAGTCATGTGACCGGGAAAACCAACTATCACACTTTACACAAAAATACTGCTTCAGGCAATAGGTAGTAAAAAAATGCTTTAAAAAGTAAAAAAAATAGTTCCGGCGTGACACAACTGATTTTCACAGCTAATCATCAGAACCTTTTTTTTTTCTTTTTAAAAGCATTTTTTACTACCTATTCGCCTGAACTGGTAGTAAAAACAAAGGCTAAAAAAAAGTTTAAAAACAGTTTGGACAATCAGCCGTGCTGCGTGATCCTCTGAACTTTTTTTTTTAATTTAATTTAACTCAGACTCAGGGTGGCTTACAATGCGTTAAGCAATAGCCTTCATACTTTTGTATATACCTGCTTAGTAGGACTTTCGGCCCCCCAAGTGGTGTTCTTTTTTATACAAAGTCAGCTTATTGCCCCCACAACCCGGGTCCTCATTTTACCTACCTCGAAATGCTGAAAGGCTGAGTCAACCTTGAGCCTGGTGAGATTCGAACTTGCATTAATTGCAGGCAAGTGGTGTCACTTTAGCACCATTTAAGCTGCTGTGCCACCAAGGCTCTTCTTTTTTGCTTTTTGAAGCATTTTTTTACTACCAGTTCAGGCAAACCGCCCTGAACCAGTAGAATTTCACCCCTGGGTTCTCAAGAAACGATTGTGAGACCCAACCATTCGGGAGAGTTTTTCTCCAGTCTCTGATCATTCTGCCCTCTGGAGTTTTGCTGATAAGGTAATCATGGAACAGCTTTAGAGAATCTTGGATGAAATGAATTATCAGGGCTTCTTCAAGTCAGGTTTCAGATCTGGATGTGGGATTAAAACAGTATTATTTATTTATTTATTAGTTCGATTTATATGCCACCCTTCTCCGGAGAGTCAGGGCGGCTTAGAATGCATTAAGCAATAGCCTTCATATTTTTTTTTGTTGTAATATTTTTTAAAATTTTTTCCAATATAAACATAAAACAGAAATTTTTTTTGAGAATGAAGTCTTGGTCCGGTCACAAATGGGTACACTAATTTAACAAATGAAAAACAAACAAGTGTAACATAAATTTCAACATCTTAATTAATCTTTCTATTATCTCATCATACATCCTAATCTCCTACTAAAACAAATCTCCTTTTTATATTCAATTATAAGTTCAATTATAAATCAAAATTCAAAACCGCTTTATCTAAATTTTTTATCCCTTGCTCCTTTTAGCATCAACATTATACACAAAAACAATCTATTCTATTAATCTATATATTTACCTTACAATTTTATCACCACAAATCTTAATTTCAAAATATATACAACTCAATTTTTATTTCAATTTATTAATCAAGATTTCTTTCTATTTTTCTCATTTTCTAAACCCAATCTTTCCTGTTATATTCTTAAACTTTTACACAGAAATCTCAAAAATTACCATTTCATTTTCATTATCACCCAACATTTTCTTTTTCACCCCTTGTTAATAATTATTCTTCAATATATTCTCCTCATTCTCCTTCATTACTCCACCTATTATTTGACTGATTTCCAGCATTGCATATTTTGGCTGAGTTTTCAGCATATTATCCTCCTTAACTCCCCCTTTTATTTGGCTGATTAACAGCATTTTTTGTTTTGGCTGATTAACAGCATTTTCCTCCTTAACTCCACCTATTATTTGGCTGATTAACAGCATTCTCCTACTCAACTTCACCTATTATTTGGATGATTTCCAGCATTTCATTGTTTGGCTGATTTCTCAGCATATTCTCCTCCATTAACTCCAACTTCTATTCTACTAATCTATTAAAAATCTCTTTTTCCAGATATTATCTTTTAATCCACTGTCTCAACTATATTCTTCCAGGGTGTATCCCCATTTATTTCTTAATATTAATCATTCCCAGTCTATATTAAATATAATCACAATTATAATTTCCATCTATGTACCTTAATACATCATCTAAAATCATTGACAATTAATCATAATTATCATCCACCACTTTGTTATCAAATTAAAACTAAAGCATGTTAGAACAAATTATGCTTTTATGAACATATCACTTTTAGTCACCTTGACTTCCCATTTCTATTTTTATAATATTTCTATCTTTATTTATTATGAACACTTCTTATTTTTATTTAAAGCTCATTTAAATTTTGAACCATTTAAACAATTAAACATCCAAACATTGCTATCCAATTTATCTATTTTGCTTCTTTTCCTTATCTGTCCATGTGCATTTCAATTCAAAGTCAATACTTCCACGCTTAAAACTCTGCATATCCTTTTGATTCCATTATAAAGTCTGCTTCCAGTAAAAACATCAGCTTCTCAACTTGTGTTGCTGCGCCAAAACTTCTGTTGCTGCGCTAGTTAGTTAAAAGTTTATTAAACATTGTATCTCTGCTTTCTTTGTAAAACCATCAAACGACAGAATAGGGATCTCCAAAGTTCAAAAAACCATAGTTCTTTTCAAAGTAATCCATAATATGTAGCAAGTCAAATAGGTTCTTTTCAGGGAAAGCAAATTTCCACAATGAGCACTTTCACTTAGTCACAGTTTCAATTGCCATTTTGAAACATTTATGTAGCAACCCGTTTGATCTCTTTGTCTGGCTTTTAAAGGTGGCAAATCCTTCGCTTTTTCCTTTTCAAGTTCTCAGTTTTAAGAAAAAAGTTCAAATATCAAGCTTTATTTAGTTAATAAGCAATTCCTTCCAATCAATCACTGGTGAAATACAGTTTTTAAAGAGTTTAAAACTTCTTTCCCCCCCCCTTTCCCTCCCAAAATCTTCAAGCCCCTCAGATCTTCAATTGCTAAGTAAGGCTGGGGGTCTTATTTATAAATATCCTCATCAACGTGTTGTTTCTTGCAGGGGCTGGTGTCACTCACCCGGCTCCGAAGTGCTTTGTCCTTTCTTCCTTCCTCCTGCACTTTGCTTATCCTGATTTGTCACAGTCTCGGGACAGCCAACATGGCTGCTGTCCCCCGCCACTGACTTTAGAGTATTGCCTCCAGCCTCCGAGGAACTTTCCT
This sequence comes from Masticophis lateralis, assembly GCA_030761175.1. NCBI lineage: Eukaryota > Metazoa > Chordata > Lepidosauria > Squamata > Colubridae > Masticophis > Masticophis lateralis. Next base: position 25,828,632 of record JAUDYJ010000002.1, read on the forward strand.
ATTCCTCTCGGCTGCCCAAGGGATCCCTCTTTTTTCCCCTGTCCCTTCAGGAGAAGGTAGGTCTGCAGACCTGTCAGCGGCGGTTAGCCAGATGGGGTTTTGCCAAGGCTCATCAGAGCCCCGCCATTTCCCCGTCTGCATCGCCGTGACGCCAAACCACCAATAGCCTTCATACTTTTGTATATACCTGCTTAGTAGGGCTTTTTGCCCCCCCCCAAAATGGTGTTCTATTTTATACAAAGTCAGCTTATTGCCCCCACAAACCAGGTCCTCATTTTACCTACCTCGAAAGGATGGAAGGCTGAGTCAACCTTGAGCCTGGTGAGAATTGAGTAGCTAAGTAGCTACTTTAACAACAGTTTAGTCCGCTGTGCCATCAAGGCTCCTTAGTTGCACCTTCAAATTGCTACAGTAATAGCATGATCAGGATAGAGGCTTCTTGGTGGCCTTCCATACTGAGGCTTCCTTCTGGACTGGCTACAGAGGTTGGGGTGGATGGTGGCCCTGTCTGGCACTGGTTCTCCTTACTCTGTGGTCAGCTCCATTCAGTGTTGATTAGGAACAAGAGGTCCCACCTTTGTTTCTGGGTTCAGGCTGAGTTGCCAGGTTGCTTCTGGTTGCGTTCAAGTTGCTGGGAACAATCAATAAAGCTCTGTAGGCATAGGGCTGGGTTATTTCATCAACTACCTCTCCCCGGTTACTACCACTCATCCCATCATTTTAGCCAGATAGGGCGTATTATGGGTCTTCTCTATTAAGAAGAGTCATCTAAGGACACCCAAGAAGTCAGCCGTTTTTGCCTCTGTGCCCGACCTTTGGAAAATCATCAGCCCTGATCTTAGACTGATCCTGAATTGAAAAGGGTTAAAGATGGTTCCATCAATGAGCCTGGGGAACTGGATACAGCTTGGAATCTGCCAGATGGCTGTATTGATTGATCAATGATTGGATTTGCCTGCTATTGATCACCATCGAGGAAGCAGAGATTCGTTCATCCAGGAAGCCAGATCTGGAAAGATGGTCTAAGGAAGGAAACTATCCCGGGCCTTGAGTCCTTGGACAAATCCAAAAAGGTTGACTTTTGAGGCATCCTTTAGAGAAACTGGGTGCAAAGCCTTGAACAAGAAAGCATCAGCCTATTAAACCAAGATGGTGCAAAAATAATGAAACATTTCTTGACATGAGTATGTCTAAACACATGAGTCATTGTGTTGTGTTGTAAAGTCCCAGATGTGATTTTGTCCCTTGTTCTAACCCTAACCCTAATCCTGATCCTGATCCCGATCCTAATCCTGGTTGAAAGAAAGGCATTTTGAGGCCTTCATGTTGATTATCCTTTTGGTCTACATGGCCTAAAGAACTGGTGCCCTTGATGGGGACCAAGCTTGGAGGAGCTGGATCCTTCCCAATGAAGTGTTGCTGCAAGTTTCCCACCATCCCAAGATTTAGTTAGTAGGCCGATGCTTTAGGAATCCCAGATTGCATCAGGCTGGGCAGAGCGCACCACAGTCTTTGAGTGAAGAGCAATGAGACCCCTCGAGCTCAGCAATGCCAGGGAGTGGAGTCTCCCACCACTGTTTTGGAGCCAGTCGCAAGCCAGCCTCCCAGAGAGATTCAGTCAGCTTAGCATGGACAGCATTACTCAATTCCCTCCAAACAGCCAGCCTGGCTAGGCCTTGATTCAGCCTATGTTCACCTTCCCTGGCCACAGGAGCATGACTGCCGAGAGTGGAGTGTCTGCCTTGTTCCACTCGGCCATTCCATTCTTGGGGTGCAGAGGAAGACCCTAGGACTGCTGAGGCCAAATACCCCTCCTCACCAGACACCCCTCTGACTGCCCCCTGTAGACCAATTCCCCCATGGATGGGCATTCCAACCCATCCAAGTGTGGGTAGAGTGCCAGTGGATGCCAGCCCTGTCTCTGCAGTTGGCCCCTGCTCCACCAGCTGCCCCTCTCCCACGGTTCAGAACTACTTTGATGGAGCCCCGGGGAAGCTGGCATGTTTCTGAACTGGATCTGGTCCAACCTTGACCTCTATGGGGATCAGCCCCAATGGGATCAGGAGATAATCTCAGCAATCACAGACAATATGATGGAAGGGGAAACAGCTGAATGGATACCCCAATTACATGATGAAGGCACCCCAGAATTAGAAGACACCAACGAATTAGTGCAGCTGCTAAGGACCCGATATGAGGATACGGCCCAGAGGGAAAAAGCAAAGGCCGAGATCAAGGACCTGAAGCAGAGGGGCTGACCTGGAAAGGAGTTTGTCTGGGAATTCCAAAGAGTGGTGGGAAAACTAAGAGACTGGCCAGAACGCCTCTTCGTCCACCAATTCAAAGAGGCCCTGGATGAGGAACTCAGGCAAGCTTTTGCCTTCAGAGAAGCCCTGATCGCATACAGGTTTGGTACCGGATGGCAGTGGCCATGGATCTCGAGATCCACCCTCACTGGAAACCTACTCCAGAAGAAAACCCCTAAGTGACCTCTGGGATGTCAAGCCACTGCAAAACAGGTCAGAGAACCAAAGCCGACCCCCACAGCCACAATCAAGTGCTTCAGGTGTGATTAGCAAGGCCACCGGTCATCAATGCCTGGCACCATCCTCCATCCCCCAGCCCTGGGTTCCAGTGACCTCTAAAGTGAAGAAAAGTCTGTGGAGACTGCTGGACAATGGAAAACTCACTTGGCAAGCTGTTGAGTTTCCTTCCCCACCTTCAAAAGTGGGAGAAGCTCCAATTCAATTCAAATCTTTATTGTCAGTGCACAACACATGTACATTGAGATTGGTTGAGCTTCCTCAGAGCACCCCCCCCCAATATAATACAACTCTCAGTGAAGACAGAAAATTCCTAACCCAATAAATCATATTAACAAAACACCGAGACCTATTGCACCAGTGTGAACATGTTACACATTGTGCTGCCCCTGAAGTCCATCATACTACATAGTTATGATATTATTTCTCATTCAGGAGTCTGACAGCCCGTGGAGAAAAACTATTCTTCAGCCTGTTTGTGTGGCTGGCTATACTTCTATATCTCCTTTCCGATGATAGAAGGGTAAAGAAGTCATGACCAGGGTGAGAGTCTTCCCTGAGAATTTTCCTCACTCTTCTAAGGCAGCGAGCCATAGCAATCTCATCTAGTGGTATCAGGAGACAGCCTATGATGTTTTGTGCTGTAGTCACCCACCCTCTGTAATGCTTTTCTCCAGCTCCGGAACCCTCTCCAGGCACCAGCATGGAGAGCAGCGAAGCCAGCGAAGAGGATCCGATGGTAAATGAAGACATCTGCCCCTTTTCCATAAAGTCCCATATAGTGATACCGAGAACAGAGACCCAGGGTGACATAGAAGCCATCCTAGACACCAGATGACCAGGTGCCTAATTAGACTCTCTATCATCCAGAGGCTAGGGATAGACACAAAAACCCTGGGGCGCTCCATATGTGTTGAGCACATTGATGGGACATTAATAGGTGGAGGCCCAGCCAATTTAGTTATCGAGCTCATGAGCCTGGAGATGGGATGTCACTGGGAACTTATACACTTTGTGGAAGCTCCGAATATAACAGAGCCATTCATCCTAAGCCTCCCTTGGCTGAACAAATCGGATCCAGCCATCATGTTGTGAAGACGGCTACCAAAAACTAAAAATAGGCATCGGCCCACTATCTCCACCCCTTCAGGCCAAAGTGCAACTGCTTCAGCCCCCAAGCAACCCTGGTTGTAGGGAGGGGGCCACAGCCACCGCAGACGGCCTGCCTGGCTGCCCCCAGGTGCCCAAAGAGTACAGGGATCATTCAGCAAGCACGGATGTAACATCCTCCTTCTCCCCACCACCTGTGCTGTAGAATTTGTGCTGGGAGCTAAGCTGCCAAAACCCAAGATGTACTCCATGTCCCTTAAAGAGATGGGCAAATTAAGATAGTACATTGATACCAATTTGGCAAGGGGTTTCATCCAATCCAATCTGCCAAATAGGATGGTAGCACCCCCCCCCCCCATGCTGCTCAAAGAAAAGACGGACAGAGGGCTGAGGCTCTGTGTGGACTTTTGTGGAATTAATGATATGTGCGTGGGGAACACATATCTCTCCCCCTAATGAAAAACATGCTAAGTCACCTAGCAAAGGGCAAAGTGTTCACCAAGCTAGACCTGAGAGAAGCCTATTTCCAGGTGCAGATTTAGGAGGGAGATGAATGGAAGACCACCTTTAATTGCTGGTTAGGCAGCTTCCAGTTCAAGGTCATGCCGTTCGGACTCCGAGGAGCCCCTGCAGTTTTCATGCAGCGAATCACTGAGGTGCTGCATTAGCAAATACACAAGGGTGTCTTAGTTTACCTGAATGACATTTTCATATTCAGTGAGGTCAAGGATATTCAGCCTGCACCTGGGCAGGTGTGACTGGAGGTCAACCAAAGTTGGGACAGTGATCTGATTGGACCATGTGATGCACATGTGGATAGAGGGGAAGGAACTTTAATTTTACTTAGAATAGGGAAATCCTGGGGCTTTCAGATTCAGGTTTTGCCAGATGTGCCAATATGACATCTGTAATAAATTCATGCCTTGAGGAAGATGCCTGCCTTGGAGTTTTGATTCTGTTGGCGGGTGCTACATGTTCATTGGATGTGAGCCCTGTGCCTTGCTTTTTTTTCTGCCTCTGAAACTTCTGAAACTCTATTTCAGAAAAAAAACGTTTTTTCTGCCTCTGAAAGCCTCCGAAACAGTTTCAGAGAAAAAGCCTCATTTCAGAGGCTTATTTTCTGCAGCTTTGTTTCTGAGGCTTTTTTCTGAAGCTTCATTTCTGAGGCTTTTTTCAGCCTCTGAAACCTCTGTTTGAGAGGCTGAGTGGGGCTACATTCGGAGTATAAGACCCAACCAGATTTTAACTCTCTTTTTTGGGGGAAAAAGGTGTGTCTTATACTCCAAAGGTACGGTACATTCTTTCTCTTGCATCACTGAGCATAACTGGGTAAGAATTGAGAGATGATATTTTATTTATTTATTTATTTATTTATTATATTTCTATACCGCCTTTCTCCCGCAGGACTCAAGGTAGTGTACAGTCAAGAAAAAATAAAAGATACATAAACATCATAAAATTGATAATTAAAATTATAGCATAGTTTAGCCCAAATTAAATAAAACCCAGAATTATATAATATTTTAGTCATTCCCAGTTAACATGCTTAGCCCCACCTGATTGAACATCAGGGTCTTGAGGGCACAGCGGAAAGCACGGAGATTAGGAATGTTTCGTATATCAGGGGGCAGTTGTTTCCAAAGAATTGGAGCCCTTACAGAGAAGGCCCTCCCCCTGGGAGTCACCAGTCGGCACAATTTGACTGACTGTACCCTGAGTAGTCCCTCCCTGTGAAAATGAACTGGTCTGTGGGAGGCTATTGGTGGCAAAAGACGATCTTGTAAGTAGCCAGGCGCTAAGTCATGGAGCGCTTTAAAGGTGATATGACTTTTTGATTAGTTGGTTCATCTTTATATTGTACTCAGGTTGTAACTGGCGATAACCCTGGAATTTATTAAGCACTCTATCTTTCATAGCATGTAACTTGCAGTAATATTAGGAGTATTGTCTTTTACAAACAGAAGAGCCAAGGAACTCTGTGATTATTCTCAGAAACTATTTATTACATGACAAATAATTCTGAATGTGATCCCACAGAAGACACAGCATGACGGATGGAGAACATCTGTGTAGAAATGGGAAGAGAGAAGATGTCTCCCTTTGTTCATGGGAGATTCTTCTGAATCGATTTGTCTCTTGGAATTTACTAAATTGGGGGACCAGTATTGCAATGAGAAGAGTTGCAGCAAAATGTGGATTCTTTATAGGGGTGACCTTCACTTTCCCAAACCCTTGTTTCACCACATGTAATATTCTTCTTGCCTGTGGTACAACCAGCATCCCAGTGGACCAACAAGCCAACTGCATTGGGAAGTTAAAAGGAAGGATAATTTTAAAAGGGTGGTGGAGAAAAAAGACAAAAGGAAGGGGAAACCCATGAAATTCCAGCCCAGTTCAAACTACCTTGGAGTTCCAGAATCTTACCTCTATAGTAACCTGTCCTGTAACATTGATCTGTGTCAGAAGAATAACAAGCAGCAGTCCAGTCAGGAGTTGTCTGGGATTTATCATAGCACCACAGACAATAACCTGTAAGATAGAAGAAGGTTACTATGGCCGAGTCCTGTAAACCACAACAGGGATTTTGCATGTTTTGTATCGTATCCTTGTGGATTGTGGCAGCAATATGATGATGATGATGATGATGATGATGATGATGATGATGATGATGATGTTGGTTGGTCTCACAGTCAACCAGATATCTAGATTGGATTTAGCATTTTTTATCCACATATTGAATCTTTCCCAAGGACCTGAGATAGGCAGATGTTTTTGTTTTATAGTGTTAAAGCTATCACCAAAAATATTTGTTTGTTTGTTTGTTTATTTTTTTTAATTTATTTACCACCCATCTGATTGCAAGGCAGCACTGGGCAGCTTACAACATTAAAAACAATAAAACCATATTATTATTATTTATTGTTAATTGCAAAGTTGTGTCCGACCCATCGTGACCCTATGGACAACCTTCCTCCTTTCCTGTCCTCTATCATGCCCCGGAGTCCATTTAAGCTCACACCAACTGCTTCAGTGACTCCATCCCGCCACCTCATTCTCTGTCATCCCCTTCTTCTTTTGCCCTCAATCACTCCCAGCATTAGGCTCTTTTCCAGTGAGTCCTTCCTTTTCAATAGGTGGCCAATTATTATACATAGGCAATAGCAATAACACTTAGACTTATATATACCATTTTAGAGTGCCCTCTCTCAATGGTTCTACAGGGTCAGCATATTGCTCCCAACAATCTGTGTCCTCATTTTACTGACCTTGGTAAGGTGGAATAATGAATCAACCTTGAGCCTGGTGAGATTCAAACTGCCAAATTGCAGTCAGCCGGCAGTCAGCAGAAGTACCCTGCAATATTACAACTATAACCACTGCACCACAGAGCTCCTCATAAGGTACCTATTACTATTGTTACTATCTTTCCTATCTTTTGCCACAGCCATTCTACTTCCATTTGCAGGTGTTTGTATTTTGCAATTTTCTCCACTTCTTTCACTTTAATTCAGCTGTTTTCAGAGATTGCAATGTCCACTATCCAAATATCTTTATTGTCTTAACTATGGAGTGATTCAGGTGCTGTTATTATTTTATCCCATACCTTTATAAGGGGTTGATTTTTATACCTTGAGTTTGGCTGTTCACCAATGCAGAGTCCGTCTACTGCTCCATGAGTGCAGGAATGGGGGACATTTAATCCAATTCTCACTCCCATCCCATTGCAATTGCATCCCATTCCCATGTTTTCCACCTTTCATTCAAAACTGTGAATTCCCAACTCGACCCATCTTAATCATTCAAGAGTGAATAGATTCCAGAATTTCCTTTCACCTTAGTACCATCATCCAAGATCATGGTCTGTCTGTGGATCTAGTTGGATCCACAGCAAATTTCATTGATCTTTCTTCTCCAGATATTCTAGCCCCAGCTCTGCCCAAATATATCAGATAATCATGCTCCCTTTGACAGCAGACCTTGATCTATAACCCTGCTGGTCTTCAAGCTCAGGATCAGAGAAAATCCTTCTATGCTCATTTGCATAGAGAAATGTATTTCTCTATGCAAATGAGCTTCTACATTTAAGGGATGGAATCAAATCTCAACTAAACATTTTCCAAGTCAAGCCATGACAAATCTTTCCTAAATACTAAAAGCTGTTAACTTAATTACTTACTCATTTACTTACTTACTTACTTACTTACTTACTTACTTACTTACTTACTTACTTACCTGTAGTGCTGAAGAGCATGACAAAAATCCAAAAGAGAAGAACCTTATTCATTTTGGTTTTCAAATGAATGGCTTCTTACTTGGATAGAGGCAGATTTGTCTGGGGCAGATGTACGTTTCAGTGGATTCATTTTATCCACTAAAATGAATATGTGTTGTGTGATGGTATGGGTGGAGTTTCAAGCTCTTCTGAGATGATGTGTCCATGTGTCCAGGGAGGTATTTCCTCAAGCAATGTTCTTCAAGGAAGAGTATGGTACAATCTGTGATGTTGACCTTTGCTAGGATTATGAGGAACAGAAGCTGGTTTGTGACAAATATATTAAAATATGCCTTGATATATTTTTCCTCCTACACCAAGTGCACAATGCATCCAAAGCCAACATAATGTAAATGAGCCCAGAAATTGCAGGATTGCTCCTACTAAGGTACATGCCTGAAAAGCAAGGGAGAAAGGAAGGGAGAGAAGAGAGAATTATTTAGCATCATGATTGGTGTCTGACATATGATACACGATAATATACAGTAATATACACAATAATACATGGGCAAACAATTATACAAACTCAAGGTAAACCGCTCCAAACTTGATTGTAGAAAATATGACTTCAGCAACAGAGTGGTCAACACCTGGAATGCTCTACCCGACTCTTTTGTTGTAGCCTCAAGCCCTCACAGCTTCAACCTCAAATTGTCTACCGTGGACCTCACCAGCGTGCCTAGCGTCCCTGTCTTACTGTCCCCGTTTATCTGTACTTACTTACTTTTTTTATGTTTATACCTGTACCAGCTATGTTGTACATGTTTGACAAATAAATAAATAAATAAATAAATAAATAAATAATCAATCAGTGATTGTCCCAAAGCAAGGCTAGTGATCAAGAAGTAATCACAACATCAAGACTTTGCTCTTTAAAATGACCAGTTGTTGAATGCTTCAGGATTTGGGTTCTTTCCACAAATGATTTCTGGTTACACATATTTCTTTTCTCTGCCTTAGCTTCTTTCTACCTACTCGCCCTCCAGTAGCATCAATTCCGACACAGACTTAAATAACAAATCAAATCTTCATAATGATCAAAGTCCTGCATAAGGACGGTGAGGTACAATCAATTAAAGACATAGAAAATATGGCTGAGATTAATTCACCTCTGCATGGCTTCTTTCCCTTCCTTCTTGTCTTTTGCCTTTGGATGCTACAGGGAATCAGTTATCCTTGTGACATCCCTTTGAGGATTGAAAGGCTTCTATTGTGTCTTGCTCAGCAATTTCTTCTTTAGACTAAAGACATTCACTTCTTGTAAGGACTATCGGCCTTTTGCCATCTTTGTTGCTCTTTTCTATACCTGTAAAGAAACTAAAGCAAGATCTTCTCCAACATGGCATGCTGAATGGCGCGGGGAATTGCTTCTCCTGCCACAAACAGATGATTTTGCTGCCAAAGTGGATTCTTTGGTAGCCAGCTTCCTAAATTGAATTAGAGCAGCTGGGAATGACCCAAAATGATTCTCAGATGACCAGGGCACTCCTGGGAAGAGGAATCCTGGAGGTTGCAATTCCTGGTAGGAGGGGTTGGGAAGTCGGGTCTCCATCCTTCCACCCAGTTGTTCGTTTTTTAAAAATACGCTTTGGCTTTTAACTGCGTGTTTTCTTTTAATTTAATACTTAATTTTAAAGATTAATTGATTAGTGAAGATGAAGCCAGGTGAGGAGAGAAAAGCTGCTGAGGAAGAGAAAGTCTGTGGGATTTTTCGAGGCTACACCTGATGGATGGAAGACATGAGTGTAAAAAAGAGGATATGTCCTCCTTTTACTGGATATTTAGTAACCCTGCCTCACTATCCCCCAGTTTTGCAGTGACAGAGACTGAAAACTTTTCAACATGGCAGCAGGAGCTCAAAGTGTTCTCAAAGTGAATCCAGAAGTCTTTTGGGAATCCCTTCCCTTGTCCTCAACAACTTCACATCAAATGAACAAAGCTGCATGTAGAAAGAGAAGGAAATGCAACCAAATTCACCTGCTGCTGTGCTGACTGTACTTAAAGATTCTCTTAATGGAAAATGCAGGGATGTAAGTAATAGAACTGGGGGTCCCTTCCCTCAGGACAAGAACAAAGGCAACTGCCAGAATGATTGACCTTTAATGGTGGTGAAATAATCTGGCGCATGTATCAAATGGATATATCCTTCTACTAAATCTTGTGATAACTTCAAGCATCAGCCCAGCAGAAAGAATAGATGGGAGGGTTTTTGAGTGTGTATATAAAACCTCAATTGGTAGCAGGTTTAGAGCAAAACAGAATAACAGAGTTGGAAGGGATCTTGAAGGTCTTCTAGTCCAACCCCCTGCTTAGGATGGAAACCTTATACTGTTTTAGACAAATGGTTATCCAATCTCTTCTTAAAAACTTCCAGTGTTGGAGCATTTACAACTTTTGGAGGCAACTTGTTCCACTGATTAATTGTTCTGTCAGGAAATTTCTCCTCAGTTCTAGGTTGCTTCTCTCCTTGATTACTTTCCACCCGTTGCTTCTTGTCCTCAGGTGCTTTGGAGCAGGGATATCCAACTTTTTGGACCTCAGGGACCACCAAGTTCATAATTTAAAATGCCTGCGGGCCACAAATATGAATTGTTTAAAAAAGATAAATACATTTTAAGAGAACTTCCATTTTTTTAATATGAAATGCACCTATTTAATATAACAAAAGCATAAAAGCTTATTTAATTATAACAAATTCGTAAATGCTTACTTAATCATAACAAAATCTTTAAAGGTTGTTAAATTGTAACAACATTATTAAAATTAGTTTAATTATTACAAAATAATTGAAGCTTATTTAAATATTACTCATTTTTAGTGTGATATTTGTTCCTGCTTTTTTGAAATAAGTTTATGGATTTTTGGCTCCAATGATGTTACCATAAGACGGAGAATCATTTGTATTTCAAGCCGAGTTTTAATTGCTGTGTCAGATGAAAATGTCTTTTCGCACAAATATGTTTTTTTGCAAATCTGTAAAGTGCTGGAAATGTCATCAGACACCGGGCTCATATTACCATATGTGGTGGTCATGTGTAGAAGCTAAAAACTGGCCTGACCGAATAAATTAATTTTAATGGGTTTTAAATGGTTGTAAAGGGGTTCTTAGCTAGGGGTTCTAAATTACGGCCAAATGCTTTAAATTATTTTAATGGTTTTTAATTTTTATATAGGATTGTTTTATATGGCTGTATACCACCCTGAGTCCTTCGGGAGAAGGGCAGTATAAAAATGTAATAAAATCTAAATCTAAATCTAAATCTAAAAGATACTGGACTACAATCCACACATGGTTGGAGAAAATGATAAAGAAACACACAGACTTTAAGCCAGAGATTTTTTTATTAGGGATTGTGCCAGAAATGTACCATAGAGAATTGAGATATTTGATTGTGAATGTTTTAACAGCGTCCAGAATTGTGTTTGCTATAAACTGGAAAAATGAGAAAATACTAACAAGTATTCTCATACTAACAAATGAGAAAATACTAGCAAGATGAAGTTATTAAGAAAATCAAGGAATGTGCTGAAATGAGTAAATTGACATTTGAAATTAGAGAACAAGAAGATAAACAATATTATAAGATATGGGATTTATTTTATCAATGGTTAGATAAGAAAGCATGAAGATGAAATATGAAACATGAAATGAATGTTATAAATTTAATATTTGAAAATAATTTTTTGAAGTGGTAAAGCCATAGTTAAATAAATGATAAATGAGGATGATTATTTGTTTGACAATATGAGAAATTAGATAATTAGTAAATTTTGAATATAGAGGTGAAGCACAAAAGATTTGTAACCGACCGACACATTGTTTGCAATTGTAATGGATGATGGATTTATGCTTTATGTTTTGTTTAAAAATTAAAAAAAAATTGAAAAAAAATCCTTGCTTTTTCACTCAGCCATGGATATTCACTTTTTACGGAGAGCCAGAAAAGAGATCTTGATATGGATAACTGGAATTTAGCTTTGAGACTGTCGTCGGATGAGAGATTGATAAGGCTTTCTTTTTCATGCATACTTAAATTGCTATCTTCAATGTTTGCTGCAAATGGTTCTATTATCCACATATTGCCATGTCTGGGATCTTCTTTCTTTGGGTAATAATGGCCAAAAGATTCTGGAGTGATTGTAAGTGCTGTTCAACAGTGGTTATCACCTGCTGGTTGACATCCTTCTCTCTCATATATTCATCAAAATTTGAAAATATCTGCTGATCTTCTTCAGCCAATCGTGTTTGCCACAGCAATAATTTCTTTTGAAAAGCATCCATTTTACCTCATAGTGTGAACACGTCCTTAAGTTGCCCTTGCAAAGATACGTTTAGTTCATTTAACAGCGAAAAAATATCTGCCAGGCATGCAAGTGTGGCTACCTACTCATCGTCAGACAAGACTTCTTGAAATTTTGTATTATTTTGCTGGTAGAATAATAATTTAACTTCTTCGTGCAGGGCGGACAGTTGGGTTAGTATTTTGCCCCTCGACAGCCATCTCACCTCAGCATGCAGAAGAAGATGAGAAGACTCAGAACGCATTTCTTCACAAAGTGCCTCAAACATTCGAGAATTGAGCGTTTGTGTCGAATTTCATTTACAATTTTAATAACATCTGATAATACTTTGTGTAGTTCTGAGGACATTTTTTTCACTGCAAGTTGCTCACGAGGTATAATGCAGTGTGTAGACAAAATGTCTGGGTGACCTACACTTTTCACCTTTGCAACAATCCCTGAAAGACGTCCAGTCATGTTTGCAGCACCGTCTGTACATATCCCAATACATTTTTTCCATTCAGTTCCATGTTCCAGGAAATAACTATTCAGTGCTTCAGAAATCTCAGAGCTAGTTGTTCTACCTGACAAGTTGAGCTAACAAAGTAGTTCTTCCTGTAACTCTCCTTCACACTCAATCCTCACAAAACAAAGGAGAAGTGCCTTGTTAGTTATATCTGTTGATTCATCAAGTTGAACTACATAAAATGGTGAATTTTTCACCATTTTTATAACTTGATTTTCAACATCTTAAACCATGCCTTCAATTCTGTGCTTGATAGAGGTAGCGGACTTAGGAATTGCTTTCAGTTTCTGGACAGCCTGCTTTCCCAAAACCTCTTCACAGGCTTGTAACATGCAAGGCTTAATTAATTCTTCTCCAATCGTATATGGCTTTTTATGTTTTGCAATCTGAAATGCTATCAGAAAAGAAACCTTTAATAAGGACTTATCTTCAAGTGTCATTTTTGTTAAAGCACTTACTTGCTTTTGCATATTTTCACGGATTCTTTCAAAATATTCAAGTGATTTGTTAGCCAAATCCAGGTGTTTTGAGTGCAAGTGTCTTCTGCGTTTTCATGCCATCGTTGGATAAACTCTCAGAACAAAAAAAAATGGTCGTGGATCCAGCTGTTCTTGAATAAATCCAAATTTCAAGTAGTTCAAATCGTACCTTCTTGATACTTTGAGTTTTTTTCTTCTTTCCACCTCCAGTTTGAATTCCTAATGGTGCCTGAGGAGAAATGTGGAGGCTCTGATTCATTAATCAGCTGACAATTAAGTGAAGTACACATATTGGTATTGCTACTATTATCATTAGTAACATTATATTTTGTATTACTAAAGAAATGAAAACTATTCCTTTGCTTCTTTTCACTCCTCATGGAAAACATTCAAATCTAAAACCAAACAAAAAAATCAATCAGCACGATTATTTCATTCTGGACAGCGAGGACTCCACTTCTTTTTACGTATTGTACCACCTGCAAAGTTGCGCATTGCACGTGCCACCCCAGGGCAGAGATTTCCAGCAGGGCAGAGATTTCCAGCTGGGGAGCAGGCAGGGCCCCTGTAGGCCGGTGCACTCTGGTCCCAGTCCTATGACTACTACAGTCATGGGACCGACTTGCCCACCAATGTCAGCAAGCCAGTCTTCATTTTCCTTCAGTCAGGTTGACCAAGCTTCTTGAGAGAAAGAGCACAAAAGAGGTTTCCAGGCTGGGTGCCTGTAGCAGGAGCTTTCCCTCAGGCCTCCCACCCGGAGACCTTGCATAAGGAGAGATGTAGGCCAGAAAGGCAGCTGAAGCTCCCCCCCCCCCCCACCAACAGCTTTTCGGCTGAGCATGGCGAGCTCTTGGTCTTATCTTCCAGCTCCAATTAGCTCGCACCACTCTACTCAAGGTGAGGTTTGCGCTCGGCCTTAAGAGTGGGGGCAGCAATGTGGGTGGGATGGGGTGGGAGGTACAGCCTTGTGTTCCCACACACGAGCTGGATTAATTGCTCTCGAGGGCCATATGGCCCAGGGACTGTAGCTTCAGGATGAGTGCAATATAAAAAATGCAAAAATACGAAGATTTCTCCACAGACCACCAACATTTTCTCCTGGATCACCAGTGGTCTGCGGACCACCAGTTGGTGACCATTGTTTTGGAGAATAGCTTGACTCCCTCTTCTTTGTGGCAGCCCCTGTGATATTGGAACACTGCTATCATGTCTCCCCTAGTCCTTCTTTTCATTAGACTAGATATACCCAGTTCCTGCAACCATTCTTCATATGTTTTAGCTTCCAGTCCCCTAATCATCTTTCTTGCTCTTCTCGCACTCTTTCTAGAGTCTCCACATCTTTTTTGCATTGTGACGACCAAAACCGGATGCAGCATTCCAAGTGTGGCCTTACCAAGACATTATAAAGTGGCATTAACACTTCACATGATCTTGATTCTATCCCTCTGTTTGTGCAGCCTAGAACTGTGTTGGCTTTTTTAGCAGCTGCTGCACACTGCTGGCTCATATCTAAATGGTTGTCTACTAGGACTTCAGGATCCTTCTCACAGTTATTACTATTGAGCAAGGTACCACATATGCTGTAGCTGTACATTTTGATGTTGCTGTTGTTTTTTTGCCTTAAAGTAGAGGCAAAAATGAAGAAACTCAAACTTTGCTAGTATGAAACCCTGATGAAGCCCAAAGCTGTAGGCGACAGTGAGAAAAATGGGGAAAACATCCTAGAACCATGATGGCGAACCTATGGCACAGGTGACACACGAAGCCATATTTGTGGGCATGCGAGAGTTGCCCTAGCTCAGCTCCAGCATGTGTGTGCATGCCAGCCAGCTGATTTTTGGGCCTTCCAGGCCTACTGGAAGTCAGGAAACAGGCCATTTCTGGCGTCCGGAGGTCCTCCAGGGGGTTGAGGAGGCTGTTTTTGCCCTCCCCAGGCTCCAAGAAAGCCTCTTGAGCCTGGGGAGGGTGAAAAATGGGTCTACCAGGCCCACCGGCAACCTTTGTGTACCAAAAGCAGGGAGAGCGCATGCATGCATAGGGGCACAAGGGGCATTGAATAATGGGTATGGGCATGCATGTGCGCGATCCCCTATCTTCCCCCACTTTTGGCATGCGATGGCAAAAAGGTTAGCCATCGCAAGAAAGCAAGGTGAAACCAATTTCATATAGTTCCTCCCTAACAAAGTTATTGATGAGGGAATCAAAATTCTAGACAGCAGCACTCGACAAAGCCTTTATTTTGGTCTATTTATGTATGTGATTAGTTTGGTAAACCATTGACGGATTATTAAAGGGAAAAATTAGAATATATATTCTATCAGAACAGGGGGAAAAAACCCCAATATTGGCGATTGGTACCAATAAAGGAGAATATTTATAGCTCAGGGTTGAAATGAGGGATTCTGAGGTAACATCATCGTCAAGAAAACAAGCAAGCTCGGAGAGCACCAAGGTCCCATCACTGGTGATTAACCTCCATGAAGTGATTGTCAAAAGCAAGGGCAGTGATCGAGAAGTAATCGTTAAACAAGGGACATGACAAATGGGATCTTTCAAATGGTTCGTTACACAATGCAAAGACCTCCTAGATAATATAATATACATTGTGTTCTTTTGTACTATACAAGGTGAGCCTTCACATTAGACAGAAACGCCAACGTCAGAAGAACAGGCCCCGCCCAAGCCAAACTAGAGCCACGGATCCTTTTTTGATTGGCCTTCCCAGGAGCTTCACCCAAAATAAATGGGATGGACAGGTCTGTGCAAAAGAGTCCGATCTGGATCACACAGATTTTCCCTCCTGTTCAGCCTCATCCCTTTTGCCAAGTCGAGCATCTGAGCAAGAATGAAGAAGGTGCTTCTCTGTGGGTTCTTCATTCTGCTTTCTTCCACCCTGGGTAAGTTGAAAAAAAAACCCAGCTCTTTACTAGCCTTTAAAAGGAGAGGGGAAAAAAGAGACAAGTGGATGTGAAGCAGTATCCTGAAAAAATAAAATATCCACTATGGATGTTTGAATGTATCCAGTTTGTTGATTTGAATACTGAAGCATAACAGCTAACCTAATCATTATTCAAAATTTGGACTTTCATACATTTTAAAATGCACTTCATCAGAAACTATTCTACAACATGTATCATCACATAAGGTAATATTAGCTCCATCAGGAAATTCAAAAATACAAATGTGTGAGTGTTGGAATGATGGTTCTGAAACAAATACAAAGTTTAATATTAACTGTTTAAAAAAGGGAGCCCAACTTCTATTGTACTTCCAAAAAAGCAAACCAGAGATGGCTAAATTGATGAACGTGTAATTCTGGACAGAAAGAGTAAGACAGGAACATTATAAATTTGATCCCTGTATTATTTTGGGCTGGTCGTACCTGCATAGCAGCCATTTTATAAACCAGCAATTCCTCTCTCTGTCAGAAAATCCCTCCTTATTTCTAGATTGAATCTCTCCATAAAGAGGAATTGCTGGTTTCCAAAATGGCTGCTATGGAGGTATGGCTCTTTCTCTCTTGCCAGTTGTTGCTTTCCAAAATTTTAAACAATGAAGTAAAGTTGGAAATAGGCTGTAAATCTTTTAACAGTTTAAATCTTTTTTAAAAAAATCACACTCTGAATTTTGTATGAAAAGGAAGCAAAGGTTTTCTGAAACTGCTTTTGCTCTCTTTCGTTCTTGCAGCCCATGGAATCACCTGCTATAGCTGCAGTGCAGAGTTTAAAGACAGATGCCAGGGGAGAGCAGTAAAGTGCAGTGAAGGCACTGAGTTTTGTGTGACGGAATCAGTGTACTCAACAGGTAAGATTCCAGCACACCCAAACATGATTCTTGTTTAAGACCTTCAGCCATAACCAGTGGAGGGATTCAAATTTTTTTACTACTGGTTCTGTGGACGTGGCTTGGTGAGTGTGGCAGGAGAAGGTTACTGCAAAATCCCCATTCCCTCCCGATCAGCTGGGACTTGGGAGGCAGAGAATAGATGGGGTCGGGGCCAGTCAGTTCATTAAATGGCATCATGTCACTAACAGGAAGCCAAATCAGGACCCACAAAGTGGGCAGAACATGGCAAGGCCCATGAATACCCAGACCAGCATTATTTAGATCTGGTGAAGTTTCCAGAGGTCTTTCACGGGATCTCTGAACTTCAGGGCAAGACTTTGATGACAAGTTCATTGATGTTTCTCCAATAACAGCCTTTGAGGAACATGTCATCTGATCATAATCTCAGGTAATAATGTGTGTTATTAGATGTGGGTCTGCCTTTATGACAACTCGAGGCCGTTAGCTCGCTGGGAGAGGCCTTCTCGCCATCACTTCTTTGCAGGACATGTCAAGACCGGAAATTTGCTGCCGGGATAACTCACTGCGGGCACTGGATGGAGAACCAGTGAGGGAGTGGACTGTCAGAGGGGGTCAGTGGTAGGTTGACTCTGGCCCAAATGCCAAACCAACAGTTTGGCTGCAGTGGGGGATGGGACAGCACCGGGGGAGTACTTCCCATTTTGACCCCCTCACTGCCCCCATTGCCTTGGCTCCACCCCGAATGGGCAGTTTGGCTGCAGCAGTGTGACAGCAATAGGCAGATCTTCTGCCACTCTCTGCCACTTTTTTTTTAAAGTGCCACAACTCTGCCAGTTTTTTTCCCCATTCTACTTCTCTGCCAGTTTGTTTTTTAACGTGCCACTGCCACATTGCTAGGTTTCTGTTCCTTGTCGAGTGGCAGTGGCCTCTGCCAGGTTTTCTTTTTTTTGTGCCATGGCTCTGCCAGTTTTCTTTAAGTGCCACCGCTGCTCTACAACAAAAAAAACCCTTGCAATGTGTGGTGGCAGTGCTTAAGAAAAAAACCTAGCACTTTTTAAAAAACTGGCAGAGCAGCAGAAGCCCTGCCCACCACCCACACACCACCAGAGCCAAGCTGCCCACACAGGCAATGGTGGCAGTGAGGGGGTCAAAATGGGAAGTGCCCAGTCTAGTGCCACTCCATCCTCTGCTGCAGCCCAACTGCCGGTTCAGCATTTAGGATGGAGTCAACATACCTCCGCCACCCTCTGACAGCCCCCTTGCTCACCCGCTCTCCTGCCTGGCTCTCCATATCTGCCCCCGGCTGCTCACTCACCTGCTTGCTTGCACAGCTCTCTATCAGGTGCCCATAGCGAATTTTCAGTATTGATGTGTCCTGAGAAGAAATTGTGGTGCTGAGTTGGCAGAGGGGACTTGGCGGTGGTGAGAAGGCCACCCTCAGCTGGCCGTGCCAATCTAGCAGCATCAAGTTGTCCCATTCTGATTAAATGTTATGGACACTTTCCCTTGGCTCAGCATTTTGGAATTCCACTGCATTTTCCATTATTCTCCATCTAGTGCAGGGATGGGCTGCTGGGGGTTTGCCGGGGTTTGGGAGAACCTCTAGATGAGATTCTGTGCAGTTCAGAGAACCACCAAATCCCACTCCTGGCTGGCCCCGCCCATCCCGCCCCTCCCAAAGTCCCCAATTGCCCTATTTTGGATGCAGGAAAGTGCAGGACATGCACGGAGGCTCAGGGAGGGCGAAAAATGTGCCTACTAGAAGTTTGGGAAGTTCAGAGGGCCTGTGGACCCTGCGGAGGCCATTTTCACCCTCCTGGAGGCTTGAGAAAAGCCTCTGGAGCCCAGGGAGGGCAAAAAGCCCCCCCTTATGGAATTCTAGGAATTGACATGGAATTCCAGGATCAAACAGAAAAGGTTTATTGTGCAAGGTTCAGTGCCAATACAAGAAGCAAAAACAGAACCCCCAAAGAGTTCTGATGCAGTTACTCTTATACATACTTTTGACATCTCATGATTGGTTACAGTGCTGACAGCCCACAGCCCGCCCCCTTGTCGCTACACCATACTCTTTAGCTAGCCTTCCTTTGTTTCTTAAGCAAGAAACTCCATGTGGGTTAGTTCTGCATTTCTCTGCGGTTTGAATTCTTGAACTTCCCAACTGTAGAATGGTGAGCTAACCTGTGGTTTGAGTAACCCTGTGGTTTCACTTTTTGAAGTCAATATTTACTAGTTAAGAGGCCCTTCAGAGATCCTCTAGGCTGACCCCTTATTTCATTTTTTATATCCAATTTCATTATTCTATATTACCTCCATGGTGCATGAGGCCAACTAGGCCACACCCACCATGGCCACAGCCATCCTGCAACCAGGCAGAGAACCCATTGCTAAAATTTTTGAAGCCCACCCCTGATCTAGTGGTAGAGCTCCAGCAAGTGATGAAGGCTAACCCATTCTCTATTGACAAGCTGTCCTGGTGGTACACAAAATGAGGAAGCAAATATTTTCTTGGGGCTAGGATATTTGAATTCAATGGAGTGAATGCAGGGTAACTTATCCTTGAGAACTATAATTGTCTCATTTGGGTGTGAGAGTCCTTGGCTGGGAGCCACGGGCATTTGCTCAGCAGGCCTTCAGCTCCCATCTCCCGATCTTCATGTCTCTCCCTTACTCACCGGTTTTTTTTCTCCCTTTAAAGGTGGTGAATTTCGGGGAGTCTACGCTCGTTGTGCTATAGGAGGTGACCTTGAGAGATGTGACACTACTCTCATGTATACAACTGAAATTCAAGTTCTAAATTGTTGTTTCACTGACAGGTGCAATGGGAAGCGTGCACCTTTTTCTCCACCTGAGTGTTCCAAGCTTGATTTGGGATGATGAGGGAAATCAACCTGCCATTCCTTCATCTCTGAAGCCTTTTCCTTCCTTGATCTCGAAGAAATCACCACTATCTTACTACCCATTTGGGACATATTATGATTTACCTTGACTGTCTCATTTTGTTCCTTATCCTCGTGTTACCCACATCATTTGGAGTTAAACCCATCAAGTGACTGTGTATGACAATCTCTGATTCAAAATAACTGGAAAATACAGGCCGGGGAAGCCTATTATTATCCCAAAGAGGACAAATAAAACAATAAATATGTATTCTGAGCAATGCAATTCTGTCACTTCTTTTCTACACATTCCCCAGTGTCTGAGCAGCTCCCTTTCTTTACCCATTTGTGATCTTCATACCAGGGGCAGAAATCATTTTTTTTTACTACCGGTTCTGTGGGTCTGGCTTGGTGGGTGTGGCTTGGTGGGCATGGCTTGGTAGGGGTGTCAGGGAAAGGATACTGCAGAATCCCCATTCCCACCCCACTCTGGGTGGTTTTTGCCGGTTCTCCGAACTACTCAAAATTTCCACTACCGGTTCTCCAGAACCTGTCAGAACCTGCTGAATTTCACCCCTGGTGCCATCACTGACTATGTCCTCACACTTGTAATTAATCTCTTCATTTCGAAGGGCACCTTCAGAGGACTCCAGAATAATCTCAGGGTCTGACTTGGCACAGGAAACATCTATAGGTGGGTTTCAAAACAGGAAGCAAAACAGCGGGTCTTTGAGCAGGGCTAAAGAAGAATAATGCAGTAGCTGGTTTGTTCATTTACTCTACTTACTTTCTATCCTTTCCTTGTGAATTGCAAACACTGAACTGCTTGCTTAAGCAAATGGATCTCCTTTCCAGGATGTGCAGAATCCTCATCCATCTCTCTGGCTCCTGGACACAGAGTGGACTTTTTGGACTTTCTTGGCCCAAACTGAAGGGAGCCCAGGCTTTGCTGTGTCTGCTAAGCATTGCTGAGACAGTGTTGGATTCTGCCCAGGAATGATTAACAACATGAATTTATACTCCGCTCCCATGATCTGTGTTTCTCCTCTCCAAACACATCTGCACTAATTAATAGCTAAAGATTTTACAGAAAAAGGATCCCATCAAATCTGAACATCGATTACTGTGCTGACTGCATAAAAAGTAAGACCCACAATCAATCCCCCAACATCCACCCCTCCATCACCCAAAACATCCACCACCCATAATCCAAAAATAGGTAAGCCCACCCCTTACTTCCTCAATACCAACCACTACTGACCTCAAATGCAAACCAATAAACATAAGAAGCCTTGTTAACAAAATGCCCAAACTCTTCTCTTATTAAATACTGCTACATTTGACATGGTATTTGTCTGTGAAACATGGCTAAACTCATCCCTCCCTGACTCCATCATCACAGTAAGAGACCATCATTGTCAGCTTTGGAAGCCATATTAAGCCGGAAGCTTCAATGCTGCCACCTCCTCATGTGTGGGAAAGGAGGAGGGGGGATTTAGGAGACGGGTTAGTAGACATAATAGCATTCTTCCTGTCGGTCAAGGTCAGGGCATCCAGCATCTGGAGAAGGAGTGGTCGGGGGGCTGGGTCGAGATGGAACAAACGATTGGAGCATGTGATCGATTGGGGAGAAAGGGGATGGTTTTGGGAGCTTTGACTAACTGAAGGAAAACCCGGGCTTTTCAGATTAGAGATTCCCAGATGTGCCAGTTTGCCTATTCTAGTAAAGTGAACTTTGAAAAATGCTTCCGCATCTTTATTTGGAATTGGGGTTTTACCAATCTGATCACGAAACCTGCAGAGGGGGTGGAGTAGTTATCTTCTATAAAAAGTCACTAAACCTAAAAAATATTCAAATTGCACATGAACTCACTCTTCTGGAAACTATTGTCTGCGAACTGTCCTTAAACACCACACGTCACTTCTTACTATGTTACAGAGCCCCTGAGTATGATATCGCACAAGCAAACAAGTTAACTTCACTACTAACGTAGGCAGCCTCCTGCCCATACCCTCTCATCCTTCCTGGTGACCTCAACCTAGCTCTTATTAATTGGACAATAAATGAATGTACAACTGAACCCATTTATACAACCCTATACAATGCTGTTATAAATCTAGGTCTAGATCAACTAGTAACTAACAACACTAGACTCAACAACTGCCTTGACCTCATCTTCTGCAACATCTTAAACTCAATTTATAGACTACAAATAAAAGAACCCTTTGCCAATAGTGACCACAAGATGATTGACTTTTGTCTCAATATACGCCCTTACAAAAATCACCAAAATAATGGGATACCCAACTACAACTTTAAAAAGCCAACTATGATCTCATAGACATCGACTTCTCATCTCTTGATTGGCAAATTCTATTCTCTGGCTGTTACAGTGCCAAAGACCATTATAACATTTTCTTGCTCGAAATCAATAGAATTATTAAGCTATATGTACCACTAATCACCACCAAAACCAGGAAAAACAAATTACCCGTATCAATAATAAAGCTCCAATTTAAAAAAAAATACCCTCTGGTGAAAAAACAAAACTGGCTATATAGCTAACTTTAAAAGCTGCTACAAAATTATAAGCCACCAAATAAAGACTGAAAGCACCAATTACCACACACAATTTAACACAAATAGATTTCACAGAAGATAATGTTGAAAAGTCACTACTCGGACTAAAACCATTTCTATCTATCGTACCTGATGGACTATATGCATACTTCATAAAAAAGCTGTCTATTGCTATAGCATAATCTTTGAAAAATCCTTCAGGACCAGCTCTCTACCCAAGCTACAGTCATAGCCACGGTCATTCCTATCTTCAAAAAGGGAGACCCCAGCCTAGTTGAAAATTACAGACCAATCTCTTTATGCTGCATCACCTGCAAAGTCATTGAATCAATCATTAACCATTCCATTACCCTCCACCTAGAAACAGACAACCTATTCTCTAATAAACAATTTGGTTTCAGAAAAAAAATTATCCTGTAATCTACAACTTCTACACTGCAAGAACATATGGACTACAAATCTTGATCAGGGCAAAGCAATAGACACAATTTACATAGACTTCTGTAATGCCTTTGATTCAGTGGTACATGACAAACTACTAAAACTAAAATCTTATGGCATCTTCAGACCCCTACATAATTGGATAGATGCGTTCCTGTCACACAGACAACAGGTGGTCAAAATAGGCAGCACCCTATCAAATCCTGCACCTGTTAATAGCAGTTCTAGGACTAAAACTCTTCATACTATACATAAATGACTCGATTGCAGAAAATATGACTTCAGCAACAGAGTGGTCAATGCCCGGAATGCACTACCTGACTCTGTGGTTTCATCCCAAAGCCCCCCAAATTTTAACCTAACACAGACTACTGTTGACGTCACCCCATTGCTAAGAGGTCTGTAAGGGGCGTGCATAAGAGCACCAGCGTGCCTAGTATCCCTGTCTTAATGTTTCCTCTATTTGTATCTATTTTATGTATCCAATCCATGCTTATACTTATTACTTAATACGTTCTTGACTAAATAATAAACAAACAAACAAATAAACAAACAAATTCATCTCTTCAGGCTAAGCGATCACCCAACATTAGGGTGAACTCCCCATCAGCTTAGGAGGACCACATGGAAAGTACAATGATAAGTACCATGCAGTGAGACACGTACAGATCTTTAGATTGGGGAAACAAAACAATCACTTCGTAAACGTATGGCCCAACATAGGAGAACAAATACATCAGGACAAGATTCACTAATCCATTTGCATTGAAAAAGACAAAGGCCACACCTTTGAAGATAACAAAGTCCACATTTTGGACAGAGTGGACTGCTGGTTTGAAAGGCGTCAAAGAATCCACCTATTTCAAAACTGAACAGCCCTCTCTCAACAGAGGGAGAGGGGATACAACACTATCCAGTCTCCAGTCTACAACACAATCCTTTTAGCACTTCCAAGAAGGTTCCACACCCATTTGCATTACTTAGGTGACCTTGAAATCACAGATAAACTTCCAAGTGGTCTCAATGACTCACTAAAAGAGTGCAAATGACCAGCTGTATACATCTTTCCATTCCCCACCATCCATCCAGAGCTGAAGAAGCTTCTTGGATGAAAAGCAAAACGTCCTCAAAGAAACACAAGAAAGTCCAGTTGCCTCTTGGGGGTAGGGGGGAAGCACCTTTGGGATGACTACATGGAAAGAAACTTGGAGGAGGTGCAGAAAGGGGGTTGAGAAGGATTTTCTATGGCTGGATCAAAATAAATGATAATAGCTGGAGAATCCAGGCATAGATCCTGCTACCTCTTGGTTGCTAAGCAAGCGCTCCACCATTTGCTCTAATTCCCCAGTTGTCCGACAGCACTCTTGCACAATTTCGCAAGAAAGAAAGGGAAAAACTGAGATAACCTGCAGAAGCCAAAAACAGAAGTTTGGTGTTCCATATTGAGAGTGGGTCAAATTCATCTACATTAATGGAAACTTGTAGATCAACATACCTGGAGCTTCAAAAGAATGCCTAAATCACCACTCGGGGCCATCCAGGCTGCCTCGTGTGAGTAAAACCTCCATCTAAAATGTATCCTTTCCTCCTAGGAGCTCTTTCTAAATGCCGCTTTGTCCACTGGATGGGAAGGTATGAAGGACAAGGGGAGGCAAGAGAAGGGGGCTCCTACAATAAAGCCCAGATCCATCATGAAAAGAAGCTGGTTCCAGCTACCAAAGTTTCCAGTCCCCAAAAGTTTCCAGTCCCCAAACTAGGGGATAGTGAGCAGGGTTACCAAATATCCAATAAAAGGAGGACATGTCCTCCTTTTTACACTCATGTCTTCCATTCACCAGGTGTAGCCTTAAAAATCCAACAGACTTTCTCTTCCTGAGCAGCTTTTCTATATGGCACATCACTTTCTTAAGTAGTGCTAATCAGACATTAGCCAAACTCACCTCCGTGACAATCTCTTCATTACAACCCTCTGGCTGGCTTGCTTTTCTGCCTAAAATTGGCTCTAGCACATTCCTGTGATTTAATAACCGGTCTTTTTGATGCTGGAAAGAAGAATTTCCTATACATCAGGGGTGAAATTCTTTGAAATATTTGGTTCTTAAAGTCTTGTCAATTAGATGATTGATTGATAGACAGACATAGACAGACAGATATCAGAGATTATAGTTATGCTAGAAAATGTCAAGACTAAAATTTATGGTCTCATTGAGCTAATAAGATTCCTACTCCTCCCACTTTTCTCACATGGAAAGTGAGCCCAGTGTCAATCACATTTTTGAATGTCTTGAGACAATTAGAGAACTGTGACTTCATACAAAAGAAGACCTTAGTAGAATTGACAGAAAGAAGAAGAGAGAGGGTTGATGTGGAGATCAGGTGGAAAACTGCCAACTTGGCTGGAAGAATGGGTTAAGGCAGGGGTGTCAAACTCACATCATCACACCGGCATCATGTGATGTATCAGGACTTTCCCCCCCTTCGCTAAACCAGGCGTGGCCAGTGTGTGACGCATCTGGCCCACGGGCTGGGAGTTTGACAGCCCTGGGTTAAGCGAAGGCCTAGCTTGGTGTCATTGCACATCTGTAAGGGATGTAAGCTTGGCCTCTCCCAAGTCCCATGAAGTTGAATCTGATCATTCCCATGGGAAGGCAAGCAGCCTGGTGAGATTCTAGCTCTTCATGAATGGCTCTGATTATTTGCTTCTTGGAAGATCCTGGGCATTCATAGTCCTCTACTAGAAAACAATTAATAGCCCTCTTATAGGCTGAACAATTCCCCAATTGCCTCTCAGATGTACTTCCCAGAGTATATGAAAGAACAGGTAGATGATAGGTCAGGGGTGTCAAACTTGATTTCATTGAGGAGAGGGCACGGCCAGGTTGGGCGTGGCCAGCTCGACATCACTTGTGTCGAGGGGCACCTGTGGTGGCCTGAGCAGTCTGCCAGAGAAAACGGGCTCCTGAGTTTCATTTTTGGCTGTGATGCCTCCTACAATCCTCTGGCAGTGGAAATGGAGCTTGGGAAGACCGTGAGCAGCCCTTCCAAGCTGTGTTTTCCCTGGTACAGGCACTGTGGCCCAGTCCTTCACTGTTTCCAGGGCATCCCCACGGGCCAGATCTAAGCATCCCGTGTACCAGATCCATCCCCTGGGCCTTGAGTTTGGCACCACTGTGCTAGGTCATATCTAAAAAGAGATTTGATGAGAATGATTTTATACATGGATGGCAATGAAGGAGATAAAAATGGCCAAAATAAAATGAACATATGACTGGAGAATGTGGGCATCGATCCCACCACCTCTTGCATGCAAAGCAAGCGCTCTACCATATGAGCTAATTCCCCAGCTCCAGCTACCCTTGACTCACCAAACTTCAAGAATTCAGAATGTAGAAAGTAAAGTGATTTTTTTTAATGTCCAAATAACCTGGCAAAATGGAGCAAAAGATTGACTAGCACAATGCAACCATTGCTCCTGCTAACTCTTGCATGTAAAGCAAGTGCTCTATCCTTTGAGCTGATCGCACTACATCCTGATAGTTCTGCTCCATCATTTCTCAAGAAAGAGCCACCTAGAAGCTGTTATGCAGAATCTCCCAGGGTGGACTGGGATGGATCCACCAAAAACCTTTCTGATGAAGGTGGGCATCGATCCCACCATCTCCTGCAAGAGTAAAGCAAGAATTTGGTATTGCACCAATGCCCAACTGTCTGCCTGGACTGCTTTGCAACAGTGTAGAAATTTAGGATAATATGCACAATTTGCCTGGGACTGGATTTTCTGTAGGGAAGCCAAAAGCAAATAGAGATTAAGTGGAGGATGCAGGTATCGATCCTGCTACCTCTCGCATGCGAAGCAAGCACTCTACCATTTGAGCTAATTCCCCAGCTGCCTGGCCACCTTGTTCTATCATATTACAGGATCTCAGGATAAGAAACTGGGGAGATGAAACAGGTCTAATTCTGGCCAGGTCCCCTGGAAGTGACCAAGGCACTTCTGAACTCAGTTATCTGGAAAGAGTTTGAGCTGGGACATCCTGAGGAATTGGACAAGGTCCTCGCTGTGGTAAGCTTGACCACCTGAGTTCTAAACTCTTCCCCTCCTGTGTTGATTAAAGCCTCTGTCCAAATGGTGGTTCATGGATCTTTGAGGTAGGGAGGATTCTGCCAGCTGTTGATGGTGTCAGGAGTGCTCTCCCCCTCAACATTTTGTCATTGGACTGAATGTATTGGCGAGCTTTCTTTCAGTTTTCATTCTTTTTTTCTGAGGGGTAAGGTTCTTGAGAGGGTGATTGGCTTTCAGATGCAGAGGTCCCTTGGTACAATAGGTTATCTGGACTATTTTCAGCCTGGGTTCAGGCCAGGGTACAGTATGGAGATTCAGGTGTGATTCTTTGTGAGTGTGTGTGTATACATGTTAACACCTGTACAGCCACAAAGTTAAAATAAATGTCCACATCCAAAGTGAGTGCATTAAATGTAACAATATAGCCAACTGGCAGCCTTGTTGAGGATGTCTTGAGCCACCTTAGGTAGAGGGATTTTCCTTCAAGGCTGCGTGGAGGAAATTGCAAAGCATCCGTCAGTCAAACCTGCTTAAATTCACTCCCAGTTGGAAGCCAGCCTTGGTGTCTGGGAGGTGTTTGAACCTATTGGACCAGAAGATGGCGATAGGGTCCTCATGACTTTGAGTTTGGCCATCTTCTATTGGATTGATGTCCCTCCTGTTTGGCACAGCCTTTCTGGGAGGTGATGTACTTTGGTCGTGGTGGATTGTTCGTTGCTTCTTAAGGAGTCATTGGTTAGCCCGCTGGTGAAATTCAAAAATTTTCCCTACTGGTTCTGTGAGCGTGGCTTGCTGGGCATGTGACTGGGTGGGTGTGGCTTGGTGGTCATGGGACTGAGTGGGCATTGCTTGGTAGTCATGTGACTGGGAAAACCAACTATCACACTTTCCACAAAAATACTGCTTCAGGCAATAGGTAGTAAAAAAATGCTTTAAAAAGTAAAAAAAATAGTTCCGGCGTGACACAACTGATTTTCACAGCTAATCATCAGAACCTTTTTTTTTTCTTTTTAAAAGCATTTTTTACTACCTATTCGCCTGAACTGGTAGTAAAAACAAAGGCTAAAAAAAAGTTTAAAAACAGTTTGGACAATCAGCCGTGCTGCGCGATCCTCTGAACTTTTTTTTTTAATTTAATTTAACTCAGACTCAGGGTGGCTTACAATGCGTTAAGCAATAGCCTTCATACTTTTGTATATACCTGCTTAGTAGGACTTTCGGCCCCCCAAGTGGTGTTCTTTTTTATACAAAGTCAGCTTATTGCCCCCACAACCCGGGTCCTCATTTTACCTACCTCGAAATGCTGAAAGGCTGAGTCAACCTTGAGCCTGGTGAGATTCGAACTTGCATTAATTGCAGGCAGCTGGTGTCACTTTAGCACCATTTAAGCTGCTGTGCCACCAAGGCTCTTCTTTTTTGCTTTTTGAAGCATTTTTTTACTACCAGTTCGGGCAAACCAGTAGCATTTTCACTACCAGTTCAGGCAAACCGCCCTGAACCAGTAGAATTTCACCCCTGGGTTCTCAAGAAACGATTGTGAGACCCAACCATTCGGGAGAGTTTTTCTCCAGTCTCTGATCATCCTGCCCTCTGGAGTTTTGCTGATAAGGTAATCATGGAACAGCTTTAGAGAATCTTGGATGAAATGAATTATCAGGGCTTCTTCAAGTCAGGTTTCAGATCTGGATGTGGGATTAAAACAGTATTATTTATTTATTTATTAGTTCGATTTATATGCCACCCTTCTCCGGAGAGTCAGGGCGGCTTAGAATGCATTAAGCAATAGCCTTCATACTTTTTTTTGTTGTAATATTTTTTAAAATTTTTTCCAATATAAACATAAAACAGAAATTTTTTTTGAGAAAGAAGTCTTGGTCCGGTCACAAATGGGTACACTAATTTAACAAATGAAAAACAAACAAGTGTAACATTAATTTCAACATCTTAATTAATCTTTCTATTATCTCATCATACATCCTAATCTCCTACTAAAACAAATCTCCTTTTTATATTCAATTATAAGTTCAATTATAAATCAAAATTCAAAACCGCTTTATCTAAATTTTTTATCCCTTGCTCCTTTTAGCATCAACATTATACACAAAAACAATCTATTCTATTAATCTATATATTTACCTTACAATTTTATCACCACAAATCTTAATTTCAAAATATATACAACTCAATTTTTATTTCAATTTATTAATCAAGATTTCTTTCTATTTTTCTCATTTTCTAAACCCAATCTTTCCTGTTATATTCTTAAACTTTTACACAGAAATCTCAAAAATTACCATTTCATTTTCATTATCACCCAACATTTTCTTTTTCACCCCTTGTTAATAATTATTCTTCAATATATTCTCCTCATTCTCCTTCATTACTCCACCTATTATTTGACTGATTTCCAGCATTGCATATTTTGGCTGAGTTTTCAGCATATTATCCTCCTTAACTCCCCCTTTTATTTGGCTGATTAACAGCATTTTTTGTTTTGGCTGATTAACAGCATTTTCCTCCTTAACTCCACCTATTATTTGGCTGATTAACAGCATTCTCCTACTCAACTTCACCTATTATTTGGATGATTTCCAGCATTTCATTGTTTGGCTGATTTCTCAGCATATTCTCCTCCATTAACTCCAACTTCTATTCTACTAATCTATTAAAAATCTCTTTTTCCAGATATTATCTTTTAATCCACTGTCTCAACTATATTCTTCCAGGGTGTATCCCCATTTATTTCTTAATATTAATCATTCCCAGTCTATATTAAATATAATCACAATTATAATTTCCATCTATGTACCTTAATACATCATCTAAAATCATTGACAATTAATCATAATTATCATCCACCACTTTGTTATCAAATTAAAACTAAAGCATGTTAGAACAAATTATGCTTTTATGAACATATCACTTTTAGTCACCTTGACTTCCCATTTCTATTTTTATAATATTTCTATCTTTATTTATTATGAACACTTCTTATTTTTATTTAAAGCTCATTTAAATTCTGAACCATTTAAACAATTAAACATCCAAACATTGCTATCCAATTTATCTATTTTGCTTCTTTTCCTTATCTGTCCATGTGCATTTCAATTCAAAGTCAATACTTCCACGCTTAAAACTCTGCATATCCTTTTGATTCCATTATAAAGTCTGCCTCCAGTAAAAACATCAGCTTCTCAACTTGTGTTGCTGCGCCAAAACTTCTGTTGCTGCGCTAGTTAGTTAAAAGTTTATTAAACATTGTATCTCTGCTTTCTTTGTAAAACCATCAAACGACAGAATAGGGATCTCCAAAGTTCAAAAAACCATAGTTCTTGTCAAAGTAATCCACAATATGTAGCAAGTCAAATAGGTTCTTTTCAGGGAAAGCAAATTTCCACAATGAGCACTTTCAGTTAGTCACAGTTTCAATTGCCATTTTGAAACATTTATGTAGCAACCCGTTTGATCTCTTTGTCTGGCTTTTAAAGGTGGCAAATCCTTCGCTTTTTTCTTTTCAAGTTCTCAGTTTTAAGAAATAAGTTCAAATATCAAGCTTTATTTAGTTAATAAGCAATTCCTTCCAATCAATCACTGGTGAAATACAGTTTTTAAAGAGTTTAAAACTTCTTTCCCCCCCCCCCTTTTCCTCCCAAAATCTTCAAGCCCCTCAGATCTTCAATCGCTAAGTAAGGCTGGGGGTCTTATTTATAAATATCCTCATCAATGTGTTGTTTCTTGCAGGGGCTGGTGTCACTCACCCGGCTCCGAAGTGCTTTGTCCTTTCTTCCTTCCTCCTGCACTTTGCTTATCCTGATTTGTCGCAGTCTCGGGATAGCCACCATGGCTGCTGTCCCCCGCCGCTGACTTTAGAGTATTGCCTCCAGCCTCCGAGGAACTTGCCTCTTCCTCTCGTCTGCCCAAGGGATCCCTTTTTTTCCCCCTGTCCCTTCAGGACAAGGTAGGTCTGCAGACCTGTCAGCGGCGGTTAGCCAGATGGGGTTTTGCCAAGACTCATAAGAGCCCCGCCATTTCCCCGTCTGCATCGCCGTGACGCCAAACCACCAATAGCCTTCATACTTTTGTATATACCTGCTTAGTAGGGCTATTTGGCCCCACCCGAAACAGTGTTCTATTTTATACAAAGTCAGCTTATTGCCCCCACAAACCAGGTCCTCATTTTACCTACCTCGAAAGGATGGAAGGCTGAGTCAACCTTGAGCCTGGTGAGAATTGAGTAGCTAAGTAGCTACTTTAACAACAGTTTAGTCCGCTGTGCCATCAAGGCTCCTTAGTTGCACCTTCAAATTGCTACAGTAATAGCATGATCAGGATAGAGGCTTCTTGGTGGCCTTCCATACTTAGGCTTCCTTCTAGACTGGCTACAGAGGTTTGGGTGGATGGTGGCCCTGTCTGGCACTGATTCTCCTTACTCTGTGGTCAGCTCCATTCAGTGTTGATTAGGAGCAAGAGGTCCCACCTTTGTCTGTGGGTTCAGGCTGAGTTGCCAGGTTGCTTCTGGTTGCATTCAAGTTGCTGGGAACAACCTATACAGCTCTGTAGGCATAGGGCTGGGTTATTTCATCAACTACCTCTCCCCGGTTACTACCACTCATCCCATCATTTTAGCCAGATAGGGCATATTATGGGTCTTCTCTATTAAGAAGAGATATCTGATGACACCCAAGAAGTCAGCCGTTTTTGCCTCTGTGCCCGAACTTTGGAAAATCATCAGCCCTGATTTTAGACTGATCCTGAATTGAAAAGGGTTAAAGTCATGGTTCCATCAATTTGCCTGGGGATCTGGTTACAACTTGGAATCTGCCAGATGGCTGTATTGATTGATCAATGATTGGATTTGTCTGCTATTGATCACCATCGAGGAAGCAGAGATTCGTTCATCCAGGAAGCCAGATCTGGAAAGATGGTCTAAGGAAGGAAACTATCCCGGGCCTTGAGTCCCTGGACAAATCCAAAAAGGTTGACATTTGAGGCATCCTTTAGAGAAGCTGGGTGCAAAGCCTTGAACAAGAAAGCATCAGCCTATTAAACCAAGATGGTCCAAAAATAATGAAACATTTCTTGACATGAGTATGTCTAAACACGTGAGTCATTGTGTTGTGTTGTAAAGTCCCAGATGTGATTTTGTCCCTTGTTCTAACCCTAACCCTAATCCTGATCCTGATCCTGATCCTGATCCTGATCCTGATCCCGATCCTAATCCTGGTTGAAAGAAAGGCATTTTGAGGCCTTCATTGTGATTATCCTTTTGGTCTACATGGCCTAAAGAACTGATGCCCTGGCAGTTCATGTAGCTGGATCCTTCCCAATGAGGTGATGCTGCAAGTTTCCCACCATCCCAAGATTTAGTTAGTAGGCCGATGCTTTAGGAATCCCAGATTGCATCAGGCTGGGCAGAGCGCACCACAGTCTTTGAGTGAAGAGCAATGAGACCCCTCGAGTTCAGCAATGCCAGGGAGTGGAGTCTCCCACCACTGTTTTGGAGCCAGTCGCAAGCCAGCCTCCCAGAGAGATTCAGTCAGCTTAGCATGGACAGCATTACTCAATTCCCTCCAAACAGCCAGCCTGGCTAGGCCTTGATTCAGCCTATGTTCACCTTCCCTGGCCACGGGAGCATGACTGCCCAGAGTGGAGTGTCTGCCTTGTTCCACTCGGCCATTCCATCCTTGGGGTGCAGAGGAAAGGCCCTAGGACTGCTGAGGCCAAATACCCCTCCTCGCCAGACACCCCTCTGACTGCCCCCTGTAGACCAAATCCCCCTGGATTGGTATTCTACCCCGTCCAAGTGTGGGTGCAGTGCCAGTGGATGCCAGCCCTGTCTCTGCAGTTGGCCCCTGCTCCGCCAGCTGCCCCTCTCCCACAGTTCAGAATTACTTTGATGGAACCCCGGGGAAGCTGGCATGTTTCTGAACTGGATCTGGTCCAACCTTGACCTCTATGGGGATCAGCCCCAATGGGATCAGGAGATAATCTCAGCAATCACAGACAATATGATGGAAGGGGAAACAGCTGAATGGATACCCCAGTTACATGACGAAGGCACCCCAGAATTAGAAGACGCCAACAAATTAGTGCAGCTGCTAAGGACCCGATATGAGGATACGGCCCAGAGGGAAAAAGCAAAGGCTGAGATCAAGGACCTGAAGCAGAGGGGCTGACCTGGAAAGGAGTTTGTCTGGGAATTCCAAAGAGTGGTGGGAAAACTAAGAGACTGGCCAGAACGCCTCCATGGATAAAAACTATTCTTCAGCCTGTTTGTGTGGCTGGCTATACTTCTATATCTCCTTTCCGATGATAGAAGGGTAAAGAAGTCATGACCAGGGTGAGAGTCTTCCCTGAGAATTTTCCTCACTCTTCTAAGGCAGCGAGCCATAGCAATCTCATCTAGTGGTATCAGGAGACAGCCTATGATGTTTTGTGCTGTACTCACCACCCTCTGTAATGCTTTTCTCCAGCTCCAGAACCCTCTCCAGGCACCCGCACGGAGAGCAGCGAAGCCAGCGAAGAGGATCCGATGGTAAATGAAGACATCTGCCCCTTTTCCATAAAGTCCCATATAGTGATACCGAGAACAGGGACCCAGGGGGACATAGAAGCCATCCTAGACACCAGATGACCAGGTGCCTAATTAGCCTCTCTATCATCCAGAGGCCAGGGATAGACACAAAAACCCTGGGGTGCTCCATATGCGTTAAGCACATTGATGGGACATTAATAGGTGGAGGCCCAGCCAATTTAGTTATCGAGCTCATGAGCCTGGAGATGGGATGTTACTGGGAACTTATACACTTTGTGGAAGCTCCGAATATAACAGAGCCATTGATCCTAGGCTTCCCTTGGCTGAACAAATGGGGTCCAGCCATCATGTTGTGAAGACAGCTACCAAAAACTAAAAATAGGCATCGGCCCACTATCTCCACCCCTTCAGGCCAAAGTGCAACTGCTTCAGCCCCCAAGCAACCCTGGTTGTGGGGAGGGGGCCACAGCCACCGCAGATGGCCTGCCTGGCTGCCCTCAGGTGCCCAAAGAGTACAGGGATCTGGCAGATGCATTCAGCAAGCACGGATGTAACATCCTCCTTCTCCCCACCACCTGAGTCACCTAGCAAAGGGCAAAGTGTTCACCAAGCTAGACCTGAGAGAAGCCTATTTCCAGGTGCAGATTAAGGAGGGAGATGAATGGAAGATCACCTTCAATTGCTGGTTAGGCAGCTTCCAGTTCAAGGTCATGCCGTTCAGACTCCAAGAAGCCCCTGCCATCTTCATGCAGCTAATCACTGAGGTGCTGCATCAGCATATGTACAAGGGTGTCCTAGTTTACCTGAATGACATACTCATATTCGGTGAGAAGTAAAGGATGTTCAGCCTGCACCTGGGCAGGCGTGACTGGAGGTCAACCAAAGTTGGGACAGTGATCTGATTGGACCATGTGATGCACATGTGAATAGAAGGGAAGGAACTTTGATTTTACTTAGGGTGGGGAAAACCTGGGGCGTTCAGATTTGCGTTTTGCCAGATGTGCCAATATGACATCTGTAATAAATTCATGCCTTGAGGAAGATGCCTGCCTTGGAATTTTGATTCTGTTGGGGCGTGCTACAGGTTCATTGGATGTGAGCCCTGTGCCTTGCTTTTTTTTCTGCCTCTGAAAGCCTCTGAAACAGCTTCAGAAAAAAAGCCTCATTTCAGAGGCTTATTATCTGAAGCTCTGTTTCTTAGGCTTTTTTTCTGAAGCTTCCTTTCTGAGGCTTTTTTCAGCCTCTGAAGCCTCCGTTTGAGAGGCCGAGCAGGGCTACATTCATAGTATAAGATGCACCCAGATTTTAACTCTCTTTTTTGGGGGGAAAGTGTGTTTTATACTCCAAAAATATGGTACATTGTTTCTCTTGCATCACTGAGCATAACTGGGTAATAATTGAAAGATGATATGACATTTTGATTAGTTGGTTCGTCTTTGTACTGTACTCAGGTTGTAAATGGTGATAACCCTGGAATTTATTAAGCACTTTATCTTTCGTAACATGTAACTTGCAGTAATATTAGGTATATTGTCTTTTACAAACAGAAGAGCCAAGGAACCCTGTGATTATTCTCAGAAACTATTTATTACATGACAAATAATTCTGAATGTGATCCCACAGAAGGACACAGCATGGCAGATGGAGAACATCTTTGTAGAAATGGGAAGAGAGAAGACGATGTTTCCCTTTGTTCATGGGAGATTCTTCTGAATAGATTTGTCTCTTGGAATTTACTAAATTGGGGGACCAGTATTGCACTGAGAAGAGCTGCAGCACCATGTGGATTCTTTATAAGGGGGACCTTCACTTTCCAAAACCCTTGTTTCACCACATGTAATATTCTTGCCTGTGGTACAACCAGCATCCCAGTAGACCAACAAGCTACCTGTTTTGGGAAGTTAAAAGGAAGGATGATTTTAAAAGGGTGGTGGAGAAAAAAGACAAAAGGAAGGGGAAACCCATGAAATTCCAGCCCACTTCAAACTGCCTTGGAGCTCCAGGATCTTACCTCTATAGTAACCTGTCCTGTAACATTGATCTGTGTCACAAGAATAACAAGCAGCAATCCAGTCACGAGTTGTCTGGGACTTATCATAGCACCACAGACAATAACCTGTAAGATAGAAGAAGGTTACTATGGCCAAGACCTGTAAAGCAGAACAGGGATTTTGCATTTTTTGTATCATATCCTTGTGGATTGTTGCAGCAATATGATGATGATGGTGGTTGGTCCCAAAGTCAACCACATATCTAGATTGTATTTAACATTTTTTATCCACATATTGAGTCTTTCCCAAGGACCTGAGATAGGCAGATGTTTTTGTTTTTTGGTGTTAAAGCTATCACCAAAAATATTTATTTGTTAGTTTATTTATTTACCACACATCTGACTGCAAAGCAGCACTAGGCAACTTATAACATTAAAAACAATAAAACCATATTATTATTATTTATTGTTGTTAGTTGCGAAGTTGTGTCCGACCCATCGTGACCCCATGGACAACATTCCTCCAGGCCTTCCTGTCCTCTACCATCCCCCAGAGTCCATTTAAGCTAACGCCGACTGCTTCAGTGACCCCATCCAACCACCTCATTCTCTGTCATCCCCCTTCTTCTTTTGCCCTCAATCATTCCCAGCATTAGGCTCTTCTCCAGTGAGTCCTTCCTTTTCATTAGGTGGCCAATTATTATACATAGGCAATAGCAATAACACTTAGACTTATATATACCACTTCATAGTGCCTTCTCTCAGTGGTTCTACAGAGTCAGCATATTGCTCCCAATAATCTGGGTCCTCATTTTACTGACCTCAGAATAATGGAAGGCTGAGTCAACGTTGAGCCTGGTGAGATTCAAACTGCCAAATTGCAGTCAGCTGGCAATCAGCAGAAGTACCCTGCAATATTGCAACTATAACCACTGCACCACAGAGCTCATCATAAGGTTCCTATTACTATTGTTACTATCTTTGCTATCTTTTGCCACAGCCATTCTACTTCCATTTGCAGGTGTTTGTATTTTGTAATTTTCTCCACTTCTTTCACTTTAATTCAGCTGTTTTCAGAGATTGCAATGTCCACTATCCAAGTATCTTTATTGTCTTAACTATGGAGTGATTCAGGTGCTGTTATTATTTTATCCCATACCTTTATAAGGGGTTTATTTTTATACCTTGAGTTTGGCTGTTCACCAATGCAGAGTCCGTCTACTGCTCCATGAGTGCAGGAATGGGGGACATTTAATCCAATTCTCACTCCCATCCCATTGCAATTGCATCCCATTCCCATGTTTTCCACCTTTCATTCAAAACTGTGAATTCCCAACTTGACCCATCTTAATCATTCAAGAGTGAATAGATTCCAGAATTTCCTTTCACCTTAGTACCATCATCCAAGATCATGGTCTGTCTGTGGATCTAGTTGGATCCATAGCAAATTTCACTGAACTTTCTTCTCCAGATATTCTAGCCCCAGCTCTGCCCAAATATATCAGATAATCATGCTCCCTTTGAGAGCAGACCTTGATCCATAACCCTGCTGGTCTTCAAGTCAAGCTCTGGATCAGAGAAAATCCTTTGCATTTCTCTATGCAAATGAGCTTCTACATTTAAAGGATGGAATCAAATCTCAACTAAATATTTTCCAAGTCAAGCCATGACAAATCTTTCCTAAATACTAAAAGCTGTTAACTTACTTACTCATTTACTTACTTACTCACTTACTTACTGACTGACAGACTGACTGACTGACTGACTGACTGACTGACTGACTGACTGACTGACTTACCGGTAGTGCTGAAGAGCATGGCAGAAATCCCAAACAGAAGAACCTTATTCATTTTGGATTTCAAATGAATGGCTTCTTACTTGGATAGAGGCAGATTTGTCTGGGGCAGATGTACGATTCAGTGGATTCATTTTATCCACTAAAATGAATACGTGTTGAATGATGGTATGGGTGGAGTTTCAAGGTCTTCTGAGATGATGTGTCCATATGTCCAGGGAGGTATTCCCTCAAGCAATGTTCTTCAAGGAAGAGTACGGTACAATCTGTGATGTTGACCTTTGCTAGGATTATGAGGAACAGAAGCTGGTTTGTGAAAAATATATTAAAATATGCCTTGATATTTTTTTTCCTCCTCCACCAAGTGCACAATGAGCCCAGAAATTGCAGGACTGCTCCTACTAAGTTATATGCCTGAAAGGTAAGGGAGGGAGAGAAGAGAGAATTCTTTAGCATCATGATTGGTGACTGACATATGATACACAGTAATACACAGTAATACACACAATAATACACGGGAAAACAATCGATACAAACACAAGGTAAATTGCTCAAAACTCGATTGTAGAAAATACGACTTCAGCAACAGAGTGGTCAACACCTGGAATGCTCTACCTGAGTCTGTTGTTACAGCCTCAAACCCTCACAGCTTCAACCTCAAACTGTCTACCATGGACCTCCCCCCATTCATAAGAGGTCTGTAAAGGGGGCTTGCAAAGCACACCAGCATGCCTATCGTCCCTGTCTTACTGTCCCCATTTATCTGTACTTACTTACTTTGTTTATCTTTATACTTATATCTGCTATCTTGTACATGTTTGACAAATAAATAAATAAATAAATAAATAAATAAATAAATAAATAAATAAATAAATAAATAATCAATCAGTGATTGTCCCAAAGCACGGCTAGTGATCAAGAAGTAATCACAACATCAACACTTTGCTCTTTAAAATGACCAGTTGTTGAATGCTTCAGGATTTGGGGTCTTTCCACAAATGATTTCCGGTTACGCATATTTTTTTCTCTGCCTTAGCTTCTTTCTACCTACTGGCCCTCCAGTAGCACCAATTCCGACACAGACTTAAATAACAAATCAAATCTTCATAATGATCGAAGTCCTGCATAAGGACGGTGAGGTACAATCAATTAAAAACATAGAAAATATGGCTGAGATGAATGCACCTCTGCATGGCTTCTTTCCCTTCCTTCTTGTCTTTTGCCTTTGTGGAATCAGTTATCCTTGTGGCATCCCTTTGAAGATTGAAAGGCTTCTATTGTGTCTTGCTCAGCAATTTCTCCTTTAGACTAAAGACATTCACTTCTTGTAAGGACTATCGGCCTTTTGCCATCTTTGTTGCTCTTTTCTATACCTGTAAAGAAACTAAAGCAAGATCTTCTCCAAGATGGCATGCTGAATGGCGCGGGGATTTGCTTCTCCTGCCAACAAACAGATGATTTTGCTGCCAAAGTGGATTCTTTGGTAGCCAGCTTCCTAAATTGAATGAGAGCAGCTGGGTATGACCCAGAATGATTCTCAGATGACCAGGGCACTCCTGGGAAGAGGAATCCAGGAGGTTGCAATTCCTGGTAGGAGGGGTTGGGAAGTCGGGTCTCCATCCTTCCACCCAGTTGTTCGTTTTTTAAAAATACGCTTTGGCTTTTAACTGCATGTTTTCTTTTAATTTAATACTTAATTTTAAAGATTAATTGATTAGTGAAGGTGAAGCCAGGTGAGGAAAGAAAAGCTGCTGAGGAAGAGAAAGTCTGTGGGATTTTTCGAGGCTACACCTGATGGATGGAAGACATGAGTGTAAAAAAGAGGATATGTCCTCCTTTTACTGGATATTTAGTAACCCTGCCTCACTATCCCCCAGTTTTGCAGTGACAGAGACTGAAAACTTTTCAACATGGCAGCAGGAGCTCAAAGTGTTCTCAAAGTGAATCCAGAAGTCTTTTGGGAATCCCTTCCCTTGTCCTCAACAACTTCACATCAAATGAACAAAACTGCATTTAGAAAGAGAAGGAAATGCAACCAAATTCACCTGCTGCTGTGCTGACTGTACTTAAAGATTCTCTTAATGGAAAATGCAGGGATGTAAGTAATAGAACTGGGGGTTCCTTCCCTCAGGACAAGAAGAAAGGCAACTGCCAGAATGAT
This sequence comes from Masticophis lateralis, assembly GCA_030761175.1. Classification (NCBI taxonomy): domain Eukaryota; kingdom Metazoa; phylum Chordata; class Lepidosauria; order Squamata; family Colubridae; genus Masticophis; species Masticophis lateralis. The sequence goes on from JAUDYJ010000002.1 coordinate 25,868,096, forward strand.
TGACCTTTAATGGTGGTGAAATAATCTGGTGCGTGTATCAAATGGATATATCCTTCTACTAAATATTGTGATAACTTCAAGCATCAGCCCAGCAGAAAGAATAGATGAGAGGGCTTTTGAGTGTGTACATAAAACCTCAATTGGTAGCAGGTTTAGAGCGAGAACAGAATAACAGAGTTGGAAGGGATCTTGAAGGTCTTCTAGTCCAACCCCCTGCTTAGGATGGAAACCTTATACTGTTTTAGACAAATGGTTATCCAATCTCTTCTTAAAAACTTCCAGTGTTGGAGCATTTACAACTTTTGGAGGCAAGTTGTTCCACTGATTAATTGTTCTGTCAGGAAATTTCTCCTCAGTTCTAGGTTGCTTCTCTCCTTGATTACTTTCCACCCGTTGCTTCTTGTCCTCAGGTGCTTTGGAGCAGGAGTATCCAACTTTTTGGACCTCAGGGACCACCAAGTTCATAATTTAAAATGCCTGCAGGCCACAAATATGAATTGTTTAAAAAAGATAAATACATTTTACAGAGAACTTCCATTTTATTAATATGAAATGCACCTATTTAATATAACAAAAGCATAAAAGCTTATTTAATTATAACAAATTCGTAAATGCTTACTTAATCATAACAAAATCTTTAAAGGTTGTTAAATTGTAACAACATTATTAAAATTAGTAAAATTATTACAAAATAATTGAAGCTTATTTAAGTATTACTCATTTTTAGTGTGATATTTGTTTTTATTTCAAGCCAAGTTTTAATTGCTGTGTCAGATGAAAATGTCTTTTCGCACAAAGATGTTTTTTCACAAATCTGTAAAGTGCCGGAAATGTCATCAGACACCAAGCTCATAGTCCCATATGTGGTGGTCATGTGTAGAAGCTAAAAGATACTGGACTATAATCCACACATGGTTGGAAAAAACAATAAAAAAACACATAGACTTTAAGCCAGAGACTTTTTTTATTAGGAATTGTGCCAGAAATATACAATAGAGAATTGAGATATTTGATTGTGTTTTAACAGCGGCCAGAATTGTGTTTGCTAAAAACTGGAAAAATGAGAAAATACCAACGTAAGATGAAATTATTAAGAAAATCATGGAATGTGCTGAAATGACTAATTTTTTTTTTATTAAAAAAGTTTTACAATTGCAAATTTTTCCCCATTTCCCCTCCTCCCCTAACCCCTCCCTCCCCTAACCCCCTTTTCCCTATCCCCCTCCCCTAATCCCCCCTCCCCCAGCCCCCCCCCGACTTCCACAAGTGAAATCCAAATCATACCATCATTTACTATAACATACATTACCCTCCTAAAACCCTAACCCCTAACTACGCTTTCTGCATCTTAACATTCAACTAAAAACTATCTGGTACTTCCTTGTTTGATATTTGTTCTGCACATAGTCTATCCATTTCTTCCATTCTAACATATAAGTTTCTTGGGTCTGATCCCTCAAATATGCTGATATCTTCACCATTTCTGCAAAACTGGCCACCTTCAGAGTCCATTCTTCTATAGTAGGCATAGAGTCTTTTTTCCAGTATTGGCCAATCAATAGTCTGGCTGCTGTAATCATGTATAATATCATTTTTGTCTCCGTCACTGAAGAATCTTAACTATCCCCAATAAAAACAATTGAGGAGAAAATTTCAATTTTTTCTTCAAAACATTTTGCATAACCCACCATATTTTAATCCAAAAAGCCTTCACTTTCTTGCAAGTCCACCATATATGATAATATGTAGCATCTAAACACTCACATCTCCAACATTTTGCCTGCACATTAGGATACATACATGATAATTTCTTGGGATCTGGATGCCATCTGTAAAACATTTTATAAAAATTTTTCCTCAAGTTCTGTGACTGCGTAAATTTAACATTCTGAACCCATATTTTTCCCCATGTTTCCATCATAACTGGTTCTGCAAAGTTTTGCGCCCATTTTATCATACAGTCTTTAACCAACTCATTTTCAGAATCTCTTTCTAACAAAGCATTGTACACCCTTTTAATAGGCATTTGGTTTTTGCCTTTTATCTGTCTCACCAAATCTTCTTCATACAGCATTAAACCAGTTTTTTGATCTTCCCTCCATCTCAATTGAAGTTGATTATACTGTAACCAGGTTAACATTATCTCTTCTTCCAACAGTGTATTTAGTGTTTTTAATTGTAAGCTACCCCATCATTAAAAAGTACCTCTTTATATAAAATCGCCCCGAGTGACTTTACGTTTATATTCTGTGTAATATGACCAAGATCCAACCACAACGGTATTTTATAATCCAATTTAAGATGGTGCTTCTTCCATACTCTCATTAAGGAGTTTCTGAGTATGTGACTCTTGAATACTTTATCAACTTTACTTTCATAAAATAAATATGCATGCCACCCATGCACCAAATCATGGCCTTCTATATTTAATATTCCGATCTCTGTCATTCCAAACCAATCACTCGCTTGCATCAAAGCTGCTGCTTCATAATACGGTCGTAGGTTTTTAAGGCCACCTCTTTCACGAACATCTTGCATAATTTTTAGCTTAACTCTTGGTTTTTTCTCATTCCAAACAAATTTGTTCACTCCTTTTTGCCATTCAGTCAGATTTTTATTGTTTTTAAGCAGCGGAATCATTTGAAACAAAAATAAAAATCTAGGTAGAATGTTCATCTTAACTGCTGCCATTCTACCAAGTAAAGATAGTTGCAGTTTTTCCCAAGCTTCCATTTCTCTTTGTACCTTTTGCCACAACACCTCATAATTATTTTTAAAAAGTTTTGTATTTGAAGCTGTAACATGAACTCCTAGATATTTGACCTTTGCTACTATTTCAAAGCCTGTCTTTCTTTCAAGTTCCTTTTTCTGAGCATCTGACACATTTTTAACTATCATCTTGGTTTTTTTCTGATTCAGTCTAAATCCTGAAACCATACCATATTCTTCTATAATGTCTTTCATCTGTATTACCTATTCCACAGGCCGTGTTAGGGTAATAACCAGATCGTCTGCAAATGCCCTTATTCTGTAGTCCTCTTGCCTTATAACTATTCCATTCAAGATACTCGAATCTCATATTTTATTCAACAAAATTTCTAAAGTTAGAATAAACAGCAATGGGGATAATGGACAACCTTGTCTTGTCCCTTTCTCTATACTAAAGTTTGTAGTTAAACTTCCATTTATAATGATCTGTGCAGTTTGCTCTTGATAAATTGCTATGACAGCTTGCACAAACTCATCCCCAAAACCCATCTTTGTTAGTGTCTTTAGTAGAAAGCTCCAATTAACTCGATCAAAGGCCTTCTCCGCATCCAAAAACACAAGCACTGCAAGGATCTGTTTACTCTTCTCAAGATATTCCAATAAATCTATAATTTGCCTCACATTATACTTCATATATCTGCCTTCTATAAATCCTGCTTGATCATGATGAATCACTTCTTGCATAATTGGCATTAGTCTGTTGGCTAATACTTTTGCAAAAATTTTATAATCCGTATTCAGGAGGGAAATTGGTCTAAAATTTTCCGGTTTTGTGCAACTTGTTTCCTCTTTTGGTGTCAATGATACAAAAGCTGCTTTCCATGAAGGGGGCATTTTTCCCCCTTTTTGTATACTACAAAATAAGTCTCTCAGATGTTCAAGCATTTCTGCTTGTAAAGTCTTGTAATACACCGCTGTTAATCCATCCGTCCCAGGAGCTTTAGCTGTTTTCAATTGTTCAATTGCAATAGTAATCTCCTCCACTGATATTAATTGATTCATCCTTTCCTTTTGCTCCTTAGTAATTTTCATAACTCTCCCTTCTTCTAAGTATCTATAAGTTCATTCTGTATAACGTCTTTGGCATATAGTTTTGTATAATAATCTAAAAAGGCTTCTTTAATTATACTTTCTTGAAAAACTTCCTTCCCTCCATACTCAATTCTACCGATTACTCGAGAACTCCGCTGCTTCCTCAATGTATAAGCCAGCCATCTGCCCAGTTTGTTAGCATTACAAAATGTGTTATGTTTTGCAAATTGTAAATTAGTTGCTGTTTGCTCCGCTATAAGCATTTGCAATTGATCTTTCAGAAGTTTTATAATTTCTTGTAGTTTTTTATCTGCCGGGTTTTTTATAAGTAACTGTTCTTTTTTCTTTATTTCTCCTTCCATTTCAAGTCTTTGTCTTTGCTTGTTCAATTTATGCCTAGAGTTCATATGTATTAGTACCCCCACCTGCACCTTTAGAAGCTGTCTTTGTTTGCTTAGAAGCCATGCTGCTGTGCAGTCTTATTCTTTCAAAAAAAGGAGTCTTCCTCCCCTCTTCACCGCCACAGAATCTTTTCAAAAACTTCCCCAGCTTTAATTCAGTCTCTAAAGGAGAAAGAGCAGATAGAAGTCTCCCTTTAAAAATTTTTTCTTCTTCTGGCAACTTTAGTTACTTTAATTACTTTGTAGTGCGTTAGAGCACAAAAGCCCAGTGTTCACTTTCACTTTCGGCTTTCTTCTCTCTGCTTTAACCCAAACACCATTTTAAAGCCACTTTCACTCTGTTTCAAATCTTAATTACAATAACAGGGATAGCTCAAATACATGCGATTTTAATTTTGCAATCCAGGTTTCACCCTGCTTGTTTTTGAACTTGCTTGATCTTTGCTGTTTAAAGTTGGTCACGTCATCTAGCTCTGCATAAATACAGAGTTTTCCTGGGGTCCGGAGCTTCAGCAAGCTGTTTAGGGAGCCTCTCCCTGCTTCCTCCCCAGAATTAATTCAGGGGCTTCGCAGGGGGCTCCACCTACACTTGCCGGCTCTGCTCTCGCTTACTTCCAAAGCAAGAGTTTTTCAAGCCACCTCTCAGCTTCAGGGCGGTTTTTTAATGGGCGACGGGGCTGGCGGTCATAAAAGACCATCAACCAGAAGTCCAAATGACTAATTTTTTTGAAGCGGTAAAGCCATAGTTAAATAAATGATAAATGAGGATGTTTATTTCTTTGAAAATATGAGAAATTAGATAATTAGTAAATTCTGAATATAGAGATGAAGCACAAAAGATTTGTAACCGACCGACACACTGTTTGCAATTGTAATGGATGATGGATTTATGTTTTATGTTTTGTTTAAAAATTGAAAAAATTGAAAAAAAGTATTTGCTTTTTCATTCAGCAATGGGTATTCACTTTTTGCGGAGAGCCAGAAATGAGGTCTTGATATCAATAACTGGAATTGAGCTTTGAGACAGTCGTCGGATGAGAGATCAATGAGGCTTTCTTTTTCATGCATACTTAAATTGCTATCTTCAATGTTTGCTGCAAATGGTTCTATTATCCACATATTGCCATGTCTGGGATCTTCTTTCTTTGGGTAATAACGACCAAAAGATTCTGGAGTGATTGTAAGTGCTGTTGAACAGTGGTTATCACCTGCTAGTTGACATCCTTCTCTCTCATATATTCATCAAAATTTGAAAACATCTGCTGATCTTCTTCAGCCAATCGTGTTTGCCACAGTAATAATTTATTTTGAAAAGAATCCATTTTACCTCATAGTGTGAACATGTCCTTAAGTTGCCCTTGCAAAGATACGTTTAGTTCATTTAACAGTGAAAAAATATCTGCCAGGCATGCAAGCGTGGCTACCCACTAATCGTCAGATAAGACTTCTTGAAATTTTGTATAATTTTGCTGGTAGAATAATAATTTAACTTCTTCGCGCAGGGCGGACAGTTGGGTTAGTATTTTGCCTCTTGACAGCCATCTCACCTCAGCATGCAGAAGAAGATGAGTACAGTTGGAACCCATTTCTTCACAAAGTGCCTTAAACATTCGAGAATTGAGCGTTTGTGTCAAATTTCATTTACAATTTTAATAACATCTGATAATACTTTGTGTTGTTCTAGGGACATTTTTTCACTGCAAGTTGCTCACGATGAATAATGCAGTGTGTAGACAAAATGTCTGGGTGACCTACACTTTTCACCTTTGCAACAATCCCTGAAAGACGTCCAGTCATGTTTGCGGCACCGTCTGTACATATCCCAATACATTTTTTCCATTCAGTTCCATGTTCCAGGAAATAACTATTCAGTGCTTCAAAAATCTCAGAACTAGTTGTTCTGCCTGTTGAGCTAACAAAGTAGTTCTTCCTGTAACTCTCCTTCCCACTCAATCCTCACAAAACAAAGGAGAAGTGCCTTGTTATTCATATCTGTTGATTCATCAAGTTGAATGGCATAAAATGGTGAATTTTTCACCATTTTTATAATTTGATTTTCAACATCTTAAACCATGCCTTCAATTCTGTGCTTGATAGTGGTAGCGGATGTAGGAATTGCTTTCAGTTTCTGGACAGCCTGCTTTCCCAAAACCTCTTCACAGGCTTGTAACATGCAAGGCTTAATTAATTCTTCTCCAATCATATATGGCTTTTTATGAGTCTATAGAGCAAAGGTGATAGCGGCTGTCACCTACGGCGCCCCCCTATGGGTCCAATCCAACATCTCCTCTCTTGAGTCCATCCACAACCAGTTCCTACGCCGTTTGATGGGAGTCCCTCCCTGTGTAAGTAACGCCGCAATCCAGCTGGAATTGGGCATATCTTCACTTGCTGCAATCATATGGAAACGTGCAATTGGATATTGGTTGTCCCTATGGACCAGACTCCCAGGATATTACCTAGGCCAATGCCTATGGCGGGACCCTTTTCATAGTCCCTGGGCCCATAATATCCATACAAAGCTTTTGAAGATCGGGATTTCCCCCATTGAAGCTTTTACTTTAGGCCCTGAAGCTGCCAAATCATTGATCTTTCAACGGCTGGATGACATTGACAGACAACTAAATCTGGCAAACGGATCGGGAACATGCTCACCGTTTTCCCTTGGAATTGTTCCCTTGCCTCACCCTCCACCTTACCTCTCTGCGTTACATTCTATCAAACATAGGCTCGCATTTATGAAGGCAAGATTTAATGTGATCCCCTCGAATGTCCTCGACAGTAGGCTTTCGGGGGGAGTAAAATCCTCCTATTGTGCATGTGATGGCCGATCCCCAGAATCTCTGTTTCACATTACATTCGTATGTCCCCACTACCGAGACATAAGATCAAGATTCATTTCCCCTATTTCCCAGAGATTCCCTGGATCACCTGATCTGTTCAGCCTTTATTTCCTACTCCAGGATGCAGACCCTAATATAACTTCAAAGGTGGCAAAATTTTTTGCTGCAGTCACGGCGGAAAAAAAACGGGGGAAGAGACCGGTAATTCCTATGGCAGAGGAGCACTAGTATTGATAGTATAGATTGTATTTGAGGTAGTACATGGTGTATTGTCGCATGATCTTTTTACAATTGTAAAATCTACCCCCCCCCCTTTTTATATGTATTTAATTTGGTCTCTGACCGCAATAAAAAGTATCTATCTATCTATGGCTTTTTATGTTTTGCAATCTGAAATGCTATCAGAAAAGAAACCTTTAATAAGGACTTATCTTCAAGTGTCATTTTTGTTAAAGCACTTACTTGCTTTTGCATATTTTCACACATTCTTTGAAAATATTCAAGTGATTTGTTAGCCAAATCCAGGTGTTTTGAGTGCAAGTGTCTTCTGAGTTTTCATGCCATCGTTGGATAAACTCTCAGAACAAACAACACAAAATGGTCGTGGATCCAGCTGTTCTTGAATAAATCCAAATTTCAAGTAGTTCAAATCACATCTTCTTGATACTTTGAGTTTTTTTCTTCTTTCCACCTCCAGTTTGAATGTTCTTCCTAATGGTGCCTGAGGAGAACTGTGGAGGCTCTGATTCATTGATCAGATCACAATTAAGTGAAGTACACATATTGGTATTGCTACTATTATCATTAGTAACATTATATTTTGTATTACTAAAAAAATGCAAACTATTCCTTTGCTTCTTTTCACTCCTCATGGAAAACATTCAAATCTAAAACCAAACAAAAAAATCAATCAGCACGATTATTTCATTCCGGACAGCGAGGACTCCACTTCTTTTTGCATATTGTACCACCTGCAAAGTTGCACATTGCACGTGCCACCAGAGATTTCCAGCTCTGCCACGGCCGGTCCCATATTCCAACAGTCCCATATTCCAGAGCTGTAGTAGTCACATTCACAGAACTGGCATGTTGGTCATCCTGGAGCAGCTCCTCCACCCAGGTGCACCAGCCTGCTGGGGAGCAGGCAGCGCCGCTGCAGGCCGGTGCACCCTGGTGGAGGAGCTGCTTTGGGATGACCAACCGGCCAGTCCTATGACTATTACAGTCATGGGATCGACTTGCCCACCAACATCAGCAAGCCAATCTTCATTTTCCTTCAGTCAGATTGACCAAGCTTCTTGAGAGAAGGAGCACAAAAGAGGTTTCCAGGCTGGGTGCCTGGAGCAGGAGCTTTCTCTTGGGCCTCCCACCCAGAGACCTTGCATAAGGAGAGATGCAGGCCAGAAAGGCAGCTGAACCTCCCCCCACCCACCGGCAGCTTTTTGGCTGAGCACGGCAAGCTCTTGGTCTTACCTTCCAGCTCCAATTAGTGTGGCTCACCTCACTCTACTCAAGGTGAGGTTTGCACTCGGCCTTAAGAGTGGGGGCAGGAATGTGGGTGGGTGGCGTGGGTGATACAGCTTTGTGTTCCCACACATGGGCTGGATTAATTGCTCTCAAGGGCCATATGGCCCAGGGACTGTAGCTTCAGGATGAGTGCAATATAAAAAATGCAAAAATACGAAGATTTCTCTGGAGACCACCAACATTTTCTCATGGCTTGACTCCCTCTTCTTTGTGGCAGCCCCTGTGATATTGGAACACTGCTATCATGTCTCCCCCTAGTCCTTCTTTTCATTAGACTTGACATACCCAGTTCCAGCAACTGTTTTTCATATGTTTTAGCCCCCAGTCCCCTAATCATCTTTGTTGCTCTTCTCTGCACTCTTTCTAGAGTCTCCACATCTTTTTTACATTTTGACGACCAAAACCGGATTCAGCATTCCAAGTGTGGCCTTACCAAGGCATTATAAAGTGGTATTAACACTTCACCTGATTCTATCCCTCTGTTTATGCAGCCTAGAAGTATGTTGGCTTTTTTGGCAGCTGCTGCACACTGCTGGCTCATATCTAAATGGTTGTCCACTAGAACTTCAGGATCCATCTCACAGTTATTATTATTGAACAAGGTGCCACATATACTGTAGCTGTACATTTTGATGTTGCTGTTGTTGTTTTTTTGCCTTAAAGTAGAGGCAAAAATGAAGAAACTCAAACTTTGCTAGTATGAAAACCTTGAGGAATCCCAAAGCTGTAAGCCACAGTGAGAAAAATGGGGAAAACATCCTAGAACCATGATGGCGAACCTATGGCACAGGTGACACACGAAGCCATATTTGTGGGCATGCGAGAGTTGCCCTAGCTCAGCTCCAGCATGTGTGTGCATGCCAGCCAGCTGATTTTTGGGCCTTCCAGGCCTACTGGAAGTCAGGAAACAGGCCATTTCTGGCGTCCGGAGGTCCTCCAGGGGGTTGAGGAGGCTGTTTTCACCATCCCCAGGCTCCAAGAAAGCCTCTCGAACCTGGGGATGGCGATAAATGAGTCTACCAGGCCCACCGGCAACATTTATGCCATTGTGTGCCAAAAGCAGGGAGAGCGCATGCATGCACAGGGGCACAAGGGGCATTGAATAATGGGTATGGGCATGCATGTGCGCGATCCCCTATGTTCCCCCGCTTTTGGCATGCGACGGCAAAAAGGTTAGCCATCACAAGAAAACAAGGTGAAACCAATTTCATATAGTTCCTCCCTAACAAAGTTATCGATGAGGGAATCAAAATTCTAGACAGCAGCACTCGACAAAGCCTTTATTTTGGTCTATTTATGTATGTGATTAGTTTGGTAAACCATTGATGGATTATTAAAGGGAAAAATTAGAATATATATTCTATCAGAACAGGGGGAAAAAACCCCAATATTGGCGATTGGTACCAATAAAGGAGAATATTTATAGCTCAGGGTTGAAATGAGGGATTCTGAGGTAACATCATCGTCAAGAAAACAAGCAAGCTCAGAGAGCACCAAGGTCCCATCACTGGTGATTAACCTACATTAAGTGATTGTCAAAAGCAAGGGCAGTGATCAAGAAGTAATCGTTAAACAAGGGACATGACAAGTGGGATCTTTCAAATGGTTCGTTACACAATGCAAAGACCTCCTAGATAATATAATATACATTGTGTTCTTTTTATTATACAAGGTGAGCCTTCACATTAGACAGAAACTCCAACATCAGAAGAACAGGCCCCACCCAAGCCAAACTAGAGCCACGGATCCCTTTTTGATTGGCCTTCCCAGGAGCTTCACCCAAAATAAATGGGATGGACAGGTCTGTGCAAAAGAGTCCGATCTGGATCACACAGATTTTCCCTCCAGTTCAGCCTCATCCCTTTTGCCAAGTCGAGCATCTGAGCAAGAATGAAGAAGGTGCTTCTCTGTGGGTTCTTCATTCTGCTTTCTTCCACCCTGGGTAAGTTGAAAAAAAAAACCCCAGCTCTTTACTAGCCTTTAAAAGGAGAGGGGAAAAAAGAGACAGGTGGATGTGAAGCAGTATCCTGAAAAAATAAAATATCCACTATGGATGTTTGAACGTATCCAGTTTGTTGATTTGAATACTGAATACATAACAGCTAACCTAATCATTATTCAAAATTTGAACATTCATACATTTTAAAATGCACTTCATCAGAAACTATTCTACAACATGTATCGTCAAATAAGGTAATATTAGCTCCATCAGGAAATCCAAAAATACAAATGTGTGAGTGTTGGAGTGATGCTTCCGAAACAGATACAAAGTTTAATATTAACTGTTTAAAAAAGGGAGCCCAAGTTCTATTGTACTTCCAAAAATGCAAATTAGAGAAGGCTAAATTGATGAACGTGTAATTCTGGACAGAAAGAGTAAGACTGGAACATTATAAATTTGATCCCTGTATTATTTTGGGCTGGCCATACCTGCATAGCAGCCATTTTGTAAACCAGCATTTCCTCTTCATGGGAGAGATTCAACCTAGAAACAAGGAGGGATTTTCTGACAGTGAGAGCAATCAACCTCCAGAAGTTGTGGGAGCTTCATCACTGGATTTATTTAGCGTATGGCCGGTCACACACAGTGTTAAAACACTTCATTTTTACAGATTAAAAATAATTAAAACAATAAAAAAGCAATAAGAAAACCTAAAAGAAAAACAGAAATAACATTTCAAAGTTTAATGTCAAGTTTGGAGATCCAGTCAATAGCTGCCGTTGTTATGCAGAGGAAGTCTCTAGAATCTCCTAGATACCTTCTGTTAGAGCATTCCCTCACTATATGCTGGATAGTCTGTCGAGGGGCCCCGCAATCACATTGTGCTGAAGGTATCTTTCCCCATTTATACAGGGAGTCAGCACACACCCCATGAGTTGTTCTAATTCTATTATATGTCACCCATATGTGTCGGGGTAGGCTAAATTCTGGAGGTATACTACTAGGACTGATATGCTCGGAGTCATCTTGGGGGGAACAGCTACTCCACACCTCCATCCACTTTTGTGTGGTGTTCTGATGATCGGCCATCAACTTACGCACTGTTAAGATTGATGGATTTCATCACTGGAGACTTTCAAGAAGAGACTGGACTGTCATCTGTCAGAAATGGTGTAGGGCCTCCTGCTTGGGTGGGGGTGGGGGGTTGGACTAGATGACCTACAAGGTCCCTTCCAACTCTGTTAATTGTGCAAGAACACCTTGGCCTTCCTCAAAAGGGCAATGTGCTCAACCAGCTCAGAAAGATCCCAGATGATGGGAATACAAATACAAACACAAACAATTTACACAGTCGGTTTCATACAAATATTTCATACAATGTGATTGCATTTAAATAATGCAATCACATTGGCTGATCTGTATTCATTCACTAACATTTCTAAGCAAGTGGAAATTGACCCCTACGTTTACCTTTGTACATGCTTATAATAGTGGCTTTTCCATGTTTCTCTTGCTTGAGCAAGAGGTGGACTAAAAGACCTCCAAGGTCCCTTCCTATTCTATTATTACGTTATTCCTGTTATCTTTAACAGCAGATTTGCAGCTTCTGCCACACCCGAACTGCACTGTTGCAACTGTAGCTTATAGTATATTCTGCTGTTCCAGGTAAATTTGCATCCTAATGAATAACTTTGCATCCTAATCATAATATATGAAATGTTTCTGCAGTCCACTTCCAAGCCACATGAGCCTGATTTGGCTAAGGCTTGACCCCTCTAGTAATCTAAATCCCTCAAGAGTCCCCCAAATTCTTTTGTGCTGATCCATTGTTTGTACAGATCCATAGTGCTTTGAGAAGGGAGGGAGGAAGTGATTGTAAACTCTTAAGTAATTCTTCTTGCCAGTTGTTGCTTTCCAAAATTTTAAACAATGAAGTAAAGTTGGAAATAGGCAGTAAATCTTTTAACAGTTTAAAACTTTTTTTTTTTAAATCACACTCTGAATTTTGTATGAAAAGGAAGCAAAGGTTTTCTGAAACTGCTTTTGCTCTCTTTCGTTCTTGCAGCCCATGGAATCACCTGCTATAGCTGCAGGGGACCGTTTCAAGACAGATGCCAGGGAAGAGCAGAAAAGTGCAGTGAAGGCACTGAGTTTTGTGTGACGGAATCACTGTACTCATCAGGTAAGATTCCAGCACACCCAAACATGATTCTTGTTTAAGAGCTTCAGTCATAACCAGTGGAGGGATTCAAATTTTTTTACTACTGGTTCTGTGGGCGTGGCTTGGTTGGCGTGGCAGGGGAAGATTACTGCAAAATCCCCATTCCCTCCCGATCAGCTGGGACTCGGGAGGCAGAGACTAGATGGGGGCGGGGCCAGTCAGTTCATTAAATGGCATCGTGTAACTAAGAGGAAGCCAAATCAGGACCCACAAAGTGGGCAGAACATGGCAAGGCCCATGAATACCCAGACCAGCAGTATTTAGATCTGGTGAAGTTTCCAGAGGTCTTTCACGGGATCTCTGAACTTCAGGGCAAGACTTTGATGACAAGTTCATTGATGTTTCTCCAATAACAGCCTTTGAGAAACATGTCATCTGATCATAATCTCAGGTAATAATGTGTGTTATTAGATGTGGGTCTGCCTTTATGACAACTCGAGGCCGTTAGCTCACTGGGAGAGGCCTTCTCGCCACCACCATTTCTTTGCAGGACATGTCAACACTGGAAATTTGCTGCCGGGTTAACTCACTGCGGGCACTGGATGGAGAACCAGTGAGGGAGTGGACTGTCAGAGGGGGTCGGTGGTAGGTTGACTCTGGCCCAAGTGCCAAACCAACAGTTTGGCTGCAGTGGGGGACGGGACAGCACCGGGAGGGGTACTTCCCATTAGGACCCCCTCACTGCCCCGTTGCCTTGGCTCCACCCCAAATGGGCAGTTTGGCTGCAGCAGTGTGACAGCAGTAGGCAGACCTTCTGCCACTCTCTGCCACTTTTTTTTTAAAGTGCCACAACTCTGCCAGTTTTTTTTCCCATTCTACTTCTCTGCCAGTTTGTTTTTTAAAGTGCCACTGCCACATTGCAATGTTTCTGTTCCTTGTTGAGTGGCAGTGGCCTCTGCCAGGTTTTCTTTTTTTGTGCCATGGCTCTGCCAGTTTTCTTTAAGTGCCACCGCTGCTCTACAATAACAACAAAAAATCCGTTGCAATGGGTGGTGGCAGTGCTGAAGAAAAAAAACCTAGCAGACCCGTTTCACTTTTAAAAAACCTGGCAGAATAGCAGAAGCCCTGCCCACCACCCACACACTACCACAGCCAAGCTGCCCACACAGACAATGGTGGCAGTGAGCGGATCAAAATGGAAAATGCCCAGTTTAGTGCCATTCCATTCCTCTGCTGCAGCCCAACTGCCGGTTGAGCATTTAGGATGGAATCAACATACCTCCGCCACCCTCTGACAGCCCTCTTGCTCATCTGCTCTCCTGCCTGGCTCTCCATCCAGTGCCCCACCCATCCCTGCCCCCGGCTGCTCACTCACCCGCTTGCTTGCACAGCTCTATCAGGTGCCCATAGCGAATTTCCAGTATTGATGTGTCCTGAGAAGAAATGGTGGTGCTGAGTTGGCAAAGGGGACTTGGCGGTGGTGAGAAGGCCACCCTCAACTGGCCGTGCCAAGCTAGCAGCATCAAGTTGTCCCATTCTGATGTTATGGACACTTTCTCTTGACTCAGCATTCTAGAATTTCACTGCATTTCCCATTATTCTCCATCTAGTGCAGGGATGGGCTGCTGGGGGTTTGCCGGGGTTTGGGAGAACCTCTAGATGAGATTCTGTGCAGTTCAGAGAACCCCCAAATCCAACTTCTGGCTGGCCCTGCCCATCCCGCCCCTCCCAAAGTCCCCAATTGGCCCATTTGGATGCAGGTAAGTGCAGGACATGCATGGAGGCTCGGGGAGGGCGAAAAATGTGCCTACTAGAAGTTTGGGAAGTTCAGAGGGCCTGTGGAGCCTGTGGAAGCCATTTTCGCCCTCCTGGAGGCTTGAGGAAAGCCTCCGGAGTCTGGGGAGGGCAAAAAGCCCCCCCCCCATGGTGAATGAGACCGACGAGACCACGCCCACCATAGCCACACCCACCCTGCAACCAGGCAGAGAAGTTGTTGCTACAATTTTTGAAGCCCACCCCTGATCTAGTGGTAGAGCTCCAGCAAGTGATGAAGGCCAACCCATTCTCTATTGACAAGCTGTCCTGGTGGTACAGAAAATGAGGAAGCAAATATTTTCTTGGGGTTAGGACATTTGAATTTAATCGAGTGAATGCAAGGTAAATTAACCTTGAGAACTATAATTGTCTCATTTGGGTGCCAGAGTCCTTGGCTGGGAGCCACTGGCTGCATTTGCTCAGCAGGCCTTCAGCTCCCATCTCTCGATCTTCATGTCTCTCCCTGACTCACAGTTTTTTTTTTCTCCCTTTAAAGATGGTCAATTTCGGGGAGTCTACGCTCGTTGTCCTATAGGACCTGACCATTGGAGATGTGACACTACTCTCATGTTTGTAACTGAAATTCAAGTTCTAAAGTGTTGTTTCACTGACAGGTGCAATGGGAAGCGTGCACCTTTTCCTCCACCTGAGTGTGCCAAGCCTGCTTTGGGATGATGAGGGAAATCAACCTGCCATTTCTTCATCTCTGCAGCCTTCTCCTTCCTTGATCTTGAAGAAATCACTACTATCTTACTACCCATTTGGGACATATTACGATTTACCTTAACAGTCTCATTTTGTTCCTTATCCTCCTGTTACCCACATCATTTGGAGGTAAACCCATCAAGTGACAGTGCATGACAATTTCTGATTCAAAACAACTGGAAAATACATGCCGGGGAAGCCTATTATTATTATCCCAAAGAGGACAAATAAAATAATACATTTGTATTCTGAGTGAAGTGGCTGGGCAATAACGAAGCAGCACAGACAGGATAGTGACAACAGCTCTTTATTGTATGGTGAGACTTCAGCAACTCAATGCAGGCAGCAGCACTCTTTATATACAGTTTGGCTGCTGGCCAGTAACCAATCAGAAACAATCCCTATTTTGAAATTCCCGCTCAAAACAGCAACAACATAACACCCCTCCCCTCCCAGAATGCACATTACCACAAGTATTAATATATTTACAGACGTAGTCGCGCAGGTGACCTGGGCGTGTCTTAGTCCTAGTCGACCTGTGCAGTTCAGTTGCAGGCGGGGCATTGAGCTGGTCAGAGGGACCTCCAGTCTCTCCTAGCTCCGCCAATGGAACCTCCGGGATTCTTTCGGAGGTGTGACTTTCCCCGGCTGGGAGGAGTGGCTCACTGGGGCAGCGCTGGAACTCTGGCTTGCCAGATAAGCATTCTAGCTCACTCAGGTTTCAGGTAGCTGTATTGGAAGGACCTTGGTAGTTAGGGACGGCTTGTATTCGAATTCTGGGTTCTCGCTAACTAATCTCTTTCTTAGTTGGTCAATGTTATTCAGGTTATTCAGGGCCCAACTCATAGGGGAGGACACACACTCGACCTGGTTTTTCTCTCTGGGCAGTGGATAAATGGTCACGGTAGGGGGGAACTTTCCATCACTCCCCTGTCATGGACTGATCATTCCCTCCTTAGACTGGACTTTCAATCTGCCAGCCCGTGCCGCATGGAGATGGAACCCATAAAATGGTTCTGCCCCAGGTGCCTGATGGACCCAGAAAGGTTCTTAAAGGAGTTTGGGACATTCCCCACCTCTCAATCCTGCAATTCAGCTGAGGCTCTAGTAGCATCCTGGGAACAGTCGACTACTGACGCCTTAGACAGAATTGCACTTTTGCGGCCTCTAACCCGCCACAGATCCCGGGTCTCTCCTTGGTTTTCCATGGAGCTCTGGGAAATGAAACATCAGAAAAGACATCTAGAGGAACGTTGGAGGTCCTCCCGATCTGAATCTGACCGAACACAGTTAAGAACCCATATTAGGTCTTATCTAGTGGCAATGGAAGCGACGAAACGAGATTACTTCGCCGCCCTCATTGCATCTGCAGAAAACTGCCCAGTGGCCCTGTTTCGTGTGACCCACTCCCTCCTCAATCAGGGAGTGAGGGAAGACCCTTTTCAGGGCAGAGCTGAAGATTTTGTACAGTTTCTGCATGATAAAATCGCTCAGATCTGGATCGGATTGGACTCTGACTGGACAGAATCCAATCGGGAGACTAGGGTGGGTATTGAGAACAATATCTGGATTGAGTTTGACCCTGTTTCTGTCAAGGAAGTGGACAGGATTATGGGCAAACTTAGTTCCTCTACTTGCTTATTGGACCCTTGTCCCTCCTGGTTGGTTTCGGCTGCCAGGGAGGTGACTAGAGACTGGATCCAGGCAATTATCAACGCTTCGTTGAGAGAGGGGAACTTCCCCGCCTCTCTTAAGGAGGCGGTAGTTCAACCTCTCTTCAAGAAGCCTTCCCTGGATCCAGATTCACTTAATAACTATCATCCCGTCTCCAACCTTTGCTTCATCGCAAAGGTTGTTGAAACTGTAGTGGCGCAACAGCTCCCACAGTTCCTGGAGGAAACAGAATACCTTGACCCGTACCAATCGGGCTTCCGACATGGACACAGCACGGAAACGGCATTGGTTGCTCTGGTGAATGATCTCTGGCGGGCTCGGGATGGTGGTTGTTCCTCCATCCTGGTCCTACTTGACCTCTCAGCGGCTTTTGATACCATCGACCATGGTATCCTACTGCAGCGACTTGAGGGGTTGGGGGTGGGAGGCACTGTCTTACAGTGGTTCTCCTCCTACCTCTCGGGTCGCTTACAGTTTGTATGGGCAGAGGGGCAGAGATCCAGCCCGAGGCCCCTAAATTGTGGGATACCTCAGGGGTCGGTTCTCTCCCCCCTGCTCTTTAACATCTATATGAAGCCACTGGGTGAGATCATTCGTGGCTTTGGGGTGAGATATCATCAATATGCTGATGATACCCAATTATACATCTCCACCCCAGACCACCCCAGAGATGCCCTTTCCATGATGTCCCGTTGCCTGGAGGCGGTACGGGCCTGGATGGGTAGAAACAGACACAAACTCAATCCCTCCAAGACTGAGTGGCTGTGGATGCCGGCATCTCGGATTTCAGAAACCCCATTACTTTTGATGGATGGAGAAAAACTTGCCCCCGTTGATAGGGCTCGCAACTTGGGTGTCCTCCTGGATGCTCGGTTGTCCCTAGAAGACCATCTAATGGCTGTGACCAGGAGGGCCTTCTCACAGCTTCGCCTGGTGCGCCAGTTGCGCCCTTTCCTGGACCGAGATGACCTTCGCACAGTCACTCATGCCCTGGTTATTTCCCGCTTGGATTACTGCAATTCCTTCTACATGGGCCTGCCCCTGAGATGCACCCGGAGACTCCAGCTGATCCAGAATGCAGCCACACGGGTTGTTACAGGAGCCCCTCGTTACTCCCATATAACACCCCTCCTGCGTCAGCTGCACTGGTTACCAGTGGTTCTCCGGGTCCGCCTCAAGGTACTAGTTCTCACCTATAAGGCCCTACATGATTTAGGTCCAGGATATTTACAGGACCTTCTCCTGCCTGCTTCCCACCATCCTGTTCGCTCACATAGGGCCGCTCTCCTCAGGGTCCCGACGGCGAGCCAATGTCATCTAGTGGTGCCCAGGGGTAGGGCATTCTCTGTGGGTGCTCCCACCCTCTGGAATGAATTACCTACTGAGCTCCGGACGGCTCTTGATCTCCGCTCCTTTCGTCGGGAGCTGAAGACTTGGCTGTTCAAGCAAATAGGCTGACTCTGATTCTGGGTTTATTATTTATCATTAATTAGTTATTTGATTTAAAATGTGATTTTATTGTACATGTTTCTTAACTTGTGTTCGCCGCCCTGAGTCCTTCGGGAGAAGGGCGGCATATAAATACATGTAATAAATAAATAAATAAATAAATGTGATGCCTCCAAATTCTCCCTTGCCTGATAGCTATTGTGTAAGATTTCGGTCCAGACACCCCTGTTACAACACCTTCTACCCACAAGGGACCAGTGGCATAGTTTCTTGCATAGACTGTAGTGCCAATTGGGAAATGCCTGAGGCCTCCCTCTTCCCCCTTGAAATTATCGGCTGAATAATTTGGGTGCAATCGATCCAGGACACACCTGAGTTTACAGCCCATTAAGAGTTCGGCCGGACTGTGGCCAGTGGCTGTGCAGGGGATGGCATGTTGTACTGCCAAGAACTGGTCGATCTTGGCCTGCCAATCACCTGATTCTAGTCTGGACAAGGCTTCCTTGGTGGTCCGAATGAATTGTTCAGCCTGACCATTCAAAGCCGGATGGAAAGGAGCTGAGAGGGCATGCCAAATGCCCAGTTCGGCGAGGTAACCCTCAAATTGGACTGAGGTGAATTGCGGCCCGTTGTCCGAGACCAACATGTCGGGCAGGCCATGCGTGGCAAAAAGGCGGTGGAGGACCCTAATCACAGCCTCCGAAGTGGTTGAGGGCATTAGGAAAACCTCTAACCATTTAGAAAACGCGTCCACCACTATTAGGAAGGACTGGCCATGGAATGGCCTGGCGAAATCTATGTGAAGTTGTCCCCATGGGCCCCTGGATTTCTCCCATTCCCTAGCCAGGGTGACCGGGGGATCTGGACGTGACTCCTGGCAGGGCCTGCACTTCCCCACCCACTCAGCAATGTCTTTGTCTAAATGTGGCCACCACACGTAATACGGGCAAGGCCCTTCATCCTAACCATGTCCGGGTGACCCACATGCAGCATCTCTAGAACTCTATACCGTAAACTTTCAGGAACAACAACACGATCTCCCCACAGAAAGCACCCCCCCAGCATAGAAAGTTCATTTGCTTTGTACAAAAGGGTTTAAATACATCAGAGTCAGTATGTGTGGGCCAGCCTCGCAGGACCCAGCCCATCACAGTCCGGATAGTGGAGTCTCTCTTCGAAGCTTTGGCCACCTCGGCCAAAGACAGAGGCCCTGGCAGCACAGCGTCCAGTAAGAGGATAGGGGCCTTGGGAGTCAGGTTGTCTAAAATATCAGGCAGGGGGCACCTGCTAAGGGCATCTGCATGGCCCATGGCTTTTCCAGGTCAGTGGATCAGTTTGTAGGAATATGCGGCCAAAAAAATTGACCACCTTGTCATTCGTGGAGAAAGTGCGGCAGGGGTGGGCCTGTCCCCAGCAAGGAGGCCCAGCAATGGCTGGTGGTCGGTTATTAAGTCAAATGATCGGCCAAACAGGTACTCGTGGAACTTTTTTACTCCTGCAATAGCAGCTAAAACTTCCCTGTCAAGTTGGCTATAGTTGCGTTCTGCTCATGACAGAGTCCGGGAGTAGTAAGTGATTGGCGCCTCTAGGCCATTAGGTAGTCTATGGCTGAGCACGATGCCAACGCCGAATGGAGAGGCATCGCAAACTAAGACCAACAGCAGTTCAGAGCTATATTGCATTAGAAAACTGTCCTCAGAGTGGAGCTTCTTGGACTGCGTTAAATGTTGCAGCTTCTTTCTTGCCCCAAACCCACGGAACGCTCTTCCCTAAGAGTCTATGGAGCGGCTTGGCTACCGTTGTTTTGTCTTTTAAAAACATGGTGTAGAAATTGAGAAGGCCTAGGAAAGCCTGTAGTTCGGTCTTGGTCTTAGGTGTGGGAGCGCTCTTAATGGCTCTCACTTTGCTTTTGGTAGGGTGGATTCCTGACCCGTCAATCTTATATCCTAGGAATTCAACTGAGGGAACCCCAATTTTGCATTTCAACCTCTTAAGTTTTAGGCCGGCTTCCTGGAATCTTGTCAGGGTTAACCTGATTCGTTCTGCCAGTTGCTTTTCATTATGGCCACTAATCAAGACGTCGTCAAAATACAGGATGACTCCAGGGAGGCCTTTTAGAAGGCACTCCATTGTGCTTTGGAATAGACCCGGGGCTATACTGACTCCAAATTGCAACCGAGTGCATTTAAAAGCCCCTCTGTATGTCACAATAGTTTGCGCTTCTGCCGTGGCATCGTCTACCGCAGCTGCTGATAAGCTTGCACAAGGTCTAATTTTGCAAATATTTTCCCTGAACCAAGGGAGTGCAGTAAATGGTGAACTACGGGGACAGGATAAGTACTTTCCTGCAACGCTTTGTTGATGGAACATTTGTAATTGGCGCAAATTCTGATGGACCCATCTGCCTTAAGTGGGGTCACTATTGGGGTTTCCCATTTCGCATGGTCTACTGGCACTAAAATGCCCTGGCTAATCAGTTTATCTAATTCTGCGTCGATCTTTGGTTTTAGTGCAAAAGGGACTCTCCTTGCCTTAAGCCTAATTGGGGCTACCCCTGGGTCCAAATTAAAAGAAATAGGGGTCCCCACGTACTTGCCCAAACTGTCTTCAAAAACGTCCCGGAATTCGTGCAGGAATTGTTCTTTTAACGATGTTCCACTGAGGCTGTAGACCCCTGTGAAGCCCATGCCGAGGGCTCGGAACCAGCGTAGACCTAGGAGGCTGGGTAGTGGATCTCTCATGATGGTTAGTGGTAGCTTTTCCTCGAACTCGCCATAGGAAATGGTGAAGGTGTCGAAGCCTTTGACTGGAACGCGGTTCCCCTGGTAGTCTAGCAGACGGACTCGCTGTTTCGATAGCTGGCTCTTTCTGTAGCCCGGAAGCAGGGACTGTAGCGTAGCCCACGACATGATGGAGCGTGCAGATCCGGTGTCGATCTCCATGCTGCAGGGTTGACCGTTGATTTTGACGGTAGTGAAGACTTTTTCTTCGGTCGTTGTGCTGGCTTGGCCGACTCTCATGCTGTAAATTTGAATCTCGCACCGCTTTTTGGCGCCCTTGTTCTGGATTGGTCGTTTTGAAGGTGGCGGCGGCTCCGTGCTGCGAGGGACCTCTGTTTTTAACAGAGCTAGACGACGAGAGCAATGCCACCAAAATATCAGAAGTCTACAGCAAGTTAAAAATCGGTGAAATCTGGACTTTTTTTTAAAAAAAAGAAAAAAGCAAGTATTTGTGTTATTAATAACTTTTTACAAAAGGGACTTAAATGGGAGAAAGTGCTTGAAAGATTAAAATGGCGACTGGCTCAAACGGAAGGGAAAGTGAATAGTGAAAGTGAGAGCGAAGCCTGCCTCAAAGCACTTAAATGAAACATTCAAGGGGAGCCCCATGTAGAGAGCATTGCAGTAGTCCAGGAGGGAAGTGACGAGCACCTGAATGACTGTGCGTAAGGAGACAAATATCATGTAATTTGACATGATATTTGTCTGTGAAACATGGCTAAACTCATCCCTCCCTGACTCCATCATCACAGTAAGAGACCATCACTGTCAACTTTGGAAACCATATTAAGCCAGAAGCTTCAATGCTGCCACCTCCTCATGTGTGGGAAAGGAGGAGGGGGGATTTAGGAGAGGGGTTTAGTAGACATAATAGCATTCTTCCTGTCGGTCAAGGTCAGGGCATCCAGCATCTGGAGAAGGAGTGGTCGGGGGGCTGGGTCGAGATGGAACAAACAATTGGAGCATGTGATCGATTGGGGAGAAAGGGGGTGGTTTTGGGAGCTTTGACTAACTGAAGGAAAACCCGGGCTTTTCAGATTAGGGATTCCCAGATGTGCCAGTTTGCCTATTCTAGTAAAGTGAACTTTGGAAAATGCTTGCTTCCATGTCTTTACTTGGAGTTGGGGTTTTACCGGTCTGATCGTGAAGTCTGCAGAGGGGGTGGAATAGCTATCTTCTACAAAAAGTCACTAAACCTAAAAAATATTCAAATTGCACATGAACTCACTCTTCTGGAAACTATTGTCTGCGAACTGTCCTTAAACACCACACGTTGCTTCTTACCATGTTACAGAGCCCCTGACTACGATATCGCACATGCAAACAAGTTAACTTCACTACTAACGTAGGCAGCCTCCTGCCCATACCCTCTCATCTTTCTTGGTGACCTCAACCTACCTCTTATTAATTGGACAATAAATGAATATACAACTGAACCCATTCATACAACCCTATACAATGCTGTTATAAATCTAGGTCTAGATCAACTAGTAACTAACAACACTAGACTCAACAACTGCCTCAACCTCATCTTCTGCAACAGCTTAAATTCAATTTATGGACTACAAATAAAAGAACCCTTTTCCAACAGTGACCACAGAATGATTGACTTTTGTCTCAATATACCCCCTTACAAAAATCACCAAAATAATGGGATACCCAACTACAACTTTAAAAAAGCCAACTATGATCTCATAGACACCGACCTCTCATCTCTTGATTGGCAAATTCTATTCTCTGGCTGTTATAGTGCCAAAAACCATTATAACATTTTCTTGCTCGAAATCAATAGAGTTATTAAGCTATATGTGCCACTAATCACCATCAAAAGTAGGAAAAACAAATTACCCATATCAATAAGAAACCTCCAATTAAAAAAAAAACCTCTGGTGAAAAAACAAAAATGGCTATGTAGCTAACTTTAAAAGCCACTACAAAATTATATGCCACCAAATAAAGACTGAAAGCACCAATTACCATACCAAACAAGAAAAGAACCTCCTGCGCATGAAATCCAACTGCACCTTCTATAATTTTGTAAACAACAAACTTTTTTTTATTGAAAAAGTTTTACAATACAAATTTTTTCCATTTCCCCCCCAAAACCCCCCTTCCCCCCAAACCTCCCCCCACCCCAACCCCATATCCCCCCTATCCCCCCTTGACTTCCGCTACAAATTAAAAAAAAACAAGTACATATAACAAAATAATATAACAAATAAACCTATAAGTAATAAAATTTTCCTAAAATTAACAATATTGTAATAAAAAACTAATAATAATAAGATTTACCTCATTTATCAACCATCAACCATCAATATTCATTTATCAATCAATACCATACTTATAATATTTAAGCCCAATTAAAAGATATCATACCTTTCTCTAATCCATTGGTATTAATATTAATAATTATATACCTAAATCAATCCCCCTAATAATAAAATATAATAGATCACATCCATATCCATATCATATAATTTTATCCCAGCTACACCCATCAACTAAAAAACAAAAGCATAAAACATTTCTCTATTCTAATAAAATATAATATATAATTATACATATATAATTATAATTATACAATTATATCCAAAAATTTTCTATCTCAATAATCCATGTTTCAATCTTCTCTTCATCTTGATTGAAGTCAAATATACTATCTTCCAACATAGTTCTGATAAGCTTCATGTTCCTGCTGCCCCCATCAGCAAAAAACATCTCCCCATATAGAAATCCCCCAGAGTGACTTTATATTTGTAATATCCAACCACGAAGGTATTTTGTAATCCTCTAGGTAGAACATTCAACCTAGCTAATGCTGTACCACCTAAAAAACAACAGATGCTGCTCCTCCTAAATTTTGAAACCTTATATTAAAAAAAAACCTGCAAGCCGCATTCCCGGATGTTCCTTTAAAGCTCTTTCAAATCCTGTCACCCTTTCCACTTCCTTCCTTCGGGTTCTCAAGATGTTTTCATCTTTATTTTCTTCTTCTAGATAATTAATTCCAAAAAAGCTATAATAGGGTAACTACAGATCGTCTGCATATATCGCAGCAATCTGTTTATCTTTCTCAAGATGTTAAATCCAACTCAGGATGAACTTTGTAAAAATTTTATAATCCATTTTCATGTATAAATCAAATATAGTCAAAATTATCTTTTAGACTGTTCAGTTGATCAGATTTTTTCAATCCTTTCTGCAAAAAATTTAAACATTTCATAAAGATCCTTCTGTTGCACATCAGTGGTTTTCAGTTGAGTTCCTTCCTTAGCTTCTACTTCCTGTTGCTTGGCATCACCCCCCTTCTCTTGTAAAGTACTGGACCTCTGCTGTGTCTGGTTAAATAAAATTTGTTTCTCATCTTGAGTGATAGATTTATTTTTTGATCCTTGCTTCGAAAGTTCAAGGTCCAGTACTACCTCTCTTGGATCTCTGGGGTGCTTTATTTTCAAATCTGGAAAATCCATAATAACATCATCTGGACAACCACCTGGTGCTCCTTTTTCTTCTAACACACTTTGAATTTCTTCCATTTGCTTACATTCCACAGTCTCTCTTTCAGGTTCTTTATTCTTAATACCTTCAGGGGCTCCCTTAAAAATATTATTGTAAAAATGTTCCGCTTTTTCAATAGTATTCAAACAGTATCTCACATCATGATATCTGAAAATTACACCAGCTGGTAGATCCCATCTGAATGAAATGTTACTTCTCTTCAATTCCTTAACCAAAAAAACCAAAATCTTTTCTGTCCTTTAAAATCTTCGGTGGTAACTCTTTAAAAACACTAATTTGTGTACCTTCTACCTGCACAATAGCAGAATAGGATTTTTGTAAAATATCATCTCTCAATCTTCTGTCAGTAAAATAGACAACAACATCTCTAGGCAAATTCCTTTGTATAGCTACACGTGAATTAACCTTATAAACTTTCTCCATGCAGCCAAGAATTTGCTCATCTTCCAACTTTAATAATGCCGCTAAAGCCTTTGCACAAACTGTTCTTAAATTTTCTCTCTTATTTCTTCTTACACCTCTTAATCTAATCGCTGATTCCATAGCTTTAATTTGAAGCATCATCACATCATTCTCAATATTCTGATTTTTGGCATCAGCTTCCACAAATTTTTCTTGTATATCTTTCACCTTGGAATCAAACTTAATACTGATTTCAGCCACTTTCCTCTCCATTTCCACCACCGCACTTGAAAGATCAGAAACTACTTTAGTGATGGTTTGATTCAATTGATCATATTTTCCCTGTACCAGCTCCTCAAGATTCTTCTGTGAGCTTTTTATCTTCTCAACAACACTTCCTAAAGACCTAGTTATAAAATCTTTTAAGTCCTCATTTGCAGTTCCCTGCAAGTACATTTGAGTCATTTCTGCTTTTTCCTTTGTCTGAGTTGTAAGGGAGCCCACCCTTGATTTTTGTTTAGGAGTCATACTTCTAAAAAAAGTTTTAACTTTTTTTTTTCAGAAAAACAGAGAAGTTCTGTTTAAATCAATTTTGTTTCTTTTCCCTACTAGAATGTTTCTTTTAAAGTACTTCGGCGCTGGCTAAGCTCTGACTTTCACTTTCCACTCTCCATTTTCTCAAGCATTTTCCGAGCAAAGCCAGTCGCCATTTTCAAAACACTTTCTCCAGTCTCTCTCTTTTTTCTTCTAAAGAATTAATAAAAACAATACTTGCATTTTTCCTTTTTTGAGTAATCCATGTTTCTCCAGCTTGTTTAAGTTTCAATCAATCTTGTGGTGTTGCTCACGACGTCTGGCTCCGCTGCTAAAAGCAGCAGAGATCCCTCGCTGCGTGGAGCTTCTCTGGGGGTGAATAGGGAGCCATCACCCTGAGCCCTCTCCAGGACGAAAAAAAAGTCCTGGGGGCAATTCAGGGGACTCTACCACACCCCCAGTAGCTCTACCCGCTCTTCCGATTGAAGAGCGGGGTTCTCGAGCCGCCTGCCAGCTGTGAGGCGGCTCTTTAACGCGCGGCGAGGCCGGCGGTCATGGAGTGACCACCGACAACGACAGAGGCGCCACCGGAAGTCCCCAATAAACAACAAACTTAAAGACTCAAGATCCATCCCACACCTAAAAGGACTTAATGGTAAAGAATGCAACGATGAAGCAGTTAAAGCAAACCTTTTCAACACATTCTTCAGTTCAGTCTTTGTAAATAGGAATGGTTCATTCCCTAGTTGTACCACAAATAACTACAATAATTTAACACAAATAGATTTCACAGAAGATAATGTTGAAAAGTCACTACTCAGAATAAAACCATCTCTATCTATCGTACCTGATGGACTATGTGCATACTTCATAAAAAAGCTGTCTATTGCTATAGTATAATCTTTGAAAAATCCTTCAGGACCAGCTCTCTACCCCAGCTACGGTCACTAGCCACGGTCATCCCTATCTTCAAAAAGGGAGACCCCAGCCTAGTTGAAAATTACAGACCAATCTCTTTATGCTGCGTCACCTGCAAAGTCATGGAATCAATCATTAACTGTTCCATTACCCTCCACCTAGAAACAAACAACCTACTCTCTAATAAACTATTTGGTTTCAGAAAAAAATTATCCTGTAATCTACAACTTCTACACTGCAAGTACATATGGACCACAAATCTTGATCAGGGCAAAGTAATAGACACAATTTACATAGACTTCTGTAGAGCCTTTGTTTCAGTGGTACATGATAAACTACTTCTAAAACTAAAATCCTATGGCATCTCCAGACCACTACATAATTGGATAGCTGCGTTCCTGTCAAACAGACAACAAGTGATCAAAATAGGGAGCACCCTATCAAATCCTGCACCTGTTAATAATGGTGTCCTGCAAGGCAGCATTCTAGGACTAACACTCTTCATACTATACATAAATGACTCGATTGCAGAAAATATGACTTCAGCAACAGAGTGGTCAATGCCTGGAATGCACTACCTGACTGTGGTTTCATCCCCAAACCCCCAAAATTTTAACTTAACACTGGCTACTGTGTTACGTCTCCCCATTGCTAAGAGGTCTGTAAGGGGCATGCATAAGAGCACCAGCGTGCCTAGTGTCCCTGTCCCAGAAATGTTTCCTCTATTTGTATCTATTTTATGTATCCAATCCATGCTTATACTTATTACCTAATATGTTTCTGACTAAAAAAATAAAATAAAATAACAAAACAAAACAAAACAAAACAAAACAAAACAAAACAAAACAAAACAAAACAAAACAAAACAAAACAAAACAAAACAAAACAAAACAAAACAAAACAATCTCTTCAGGCTAAGCGATCACCCAACATTAGGGTGAACCTTAGGAGGACCACATGGAAACTACAATGATAAGTACCATGCAGTGAGACACGTGCAGATCTGTAGATTGGGGAAACAAAACAATCACTTTGTAAACCTATGGCCCAACATAGGAGAACAAACACATCAGGACAAGATTCAATAATCCATCTGCATTGAAAAAGACAAAGGCCATACCTTTGAAGATAACAAAGTCCACATTTTGGACAGAGTGGACTGCTGGTTTGAAAGGCGTCAAAGAGGCCACCTATGTCAAAACTGAACAGCCCTCTCTCAACAGAGGGAGAGGGGATACAACACTATCCAGTCTCCAGTCTACAACACAATCCTTTTAGCACTTCCAAGAAACTTCCACACCCATTTGCACTACTTAGGTGACCTTGAAATCACAGTTAAACTTCCAAGTGGCCTCAATGACTCACTAAAAGAATGCAAATGAGCAACTATCTGCAAGGAGTATAAATCTTTCCATTCCCCACCATCCATCCAGAGCTGAAGAAGCTTCTTGGATGAGAAATGAAACATCTTCAAAGAAAGTCCAGTTGCCTCTTGGGGGGAAAAGAGCACCTTAGGGATGACTACATGAAAAGAAACTTGGAGGAGGTGCAGAAAGGGGGTTGAGAAGGATTTTCTATGGCTGGATCAAAATAAATGATAATAGCTGGAGAATCCAGGCATAGATCCTGCTACCTCTTGCTTGCTAAGCAAGCGCTCCACCATTTGCTCTAATTCCCCAGTTGTCCGACAGCACTCTTGCACAATTTCGCAAGAAAGAAAGGGAAAAACTGAGATAACCTGCAGAAGCCAAAAGCAGAAGTTTGGTGTTCCATACTGAGAGTGGGTCAAATTCATCTACATTAATGGAAACTTATAGATCAACATACCTGGAGCTTCAAAAGGACACCCAAATTACCACTAGGAGCCATCCAGGCTGCCTCGTGTGAGTAAAACCTCCACCTAAAATGTATCCTTTCCTCCTAGGAGCTCTTTCTAAATGCCGCTTTGTCCACTGGATGGGAAGGTATGAAGGACAAGGGGAGGCAAGAGAAGGAGACTCCTACAATAAAGCCTGGATCCATCATGAAAAGAAGCTGGTTCCAGCTACCATGCTAAAAGGTTTCCAGTCTCTGCCACTACATTGCATCCCCAAACTAGGGGATAGTGAGCAGGGTTACCAAATATCCAGTAAAAGGAGGACATGTCCTCCTTTTTACACTCATGTCTTCCATTTACCAGGTGTAGCCTTAAAAATCCAACAGACTTTCTCTTCCTGAGCACCTTTTCTATATGCACATTACTTTCTTAAGTAGTGCTAATCAGACATTAGCCAAACTCACCTCTGTGACAATCTTTTCATTACAACCCTCTGGCTGGCTTGCTTTTTTGCCTAAAATTGGCTCTAGCACATTCTTGTGATTTAAAAACCCATCTTTTTAATGCTGGAAAGAAGAATTTCCTATACATCAGGGGTGAATTCTTTGAAATATTTGGTTCTTAAACTCTTGTCAATTAGATGATTGATTGATAGACAGACATAGACAGACAGACAGATATCAGAGATTATAGTTATGCTAGAAAATGTCAAGGCTAAAATTTACACACTTATTGAGCTATAAAATGTGCGTGTTTTGAAAACAGGTCTGTCATGACCCAAATAACAGTATTTCCCTCACTGTTTGGAAACTCTACAAATGAAATCCATACCAATCTCTCTCCAAGGCGCTGAAGGTTCAGCTACCTTCAGCAATAGACCTGGAGTTTTCCCCTGATGTCTTTTTGCTGCTGCACAAATGGGGCAGCTAGCTACATAGCTCTTTCTATGTCCTTTTTTAGTGATGGCCACCAAAATTGTCTTTTAATTCGGTGTAAAGTTTTCACAAACTCAAAATGTCCATCTAATTTGGAGTTGTGGCACCTTATTATTAAGCATAGTCTTTGGCTGGCAGGAACATACAACTTCCCTCCCACCAAAGCGAATTCTTCTTTCATCAGACAGCTGGATTTGTTGTTCAAAAACCATTCATCAGTGACCAATGCTTCTTTAAAAGTTTGGGTGGTGTCATTGTCCGTCAATGTTTCTTGTTTTGCCTGGGATCTGGTGACTACTTTAGGCTAGTTGATTGTTTTGTACTATGGGTTTGATTACATCTGATATTGCACTATTGTATTGTGGTTTTCTGGATAGCGCATCTGCCAGAAAGTTTTTCCCCCCTGGGAGGTATTTTAGAGTAAAATCAAACCATTTAAAGTACTGAGCCCATCGTACTTGTTTTGGGGAGAGTTTCCTTGGGGTCTTTAGGGCTTCTAGATTTTTATGATCAGTCCAGACTTCAAAAGGGGTCTTACTGCCTTCTAGGAAGTGTCTCCAGGTTAACAATGCCCAATGAACTGCCTAAGCCTCTTTCTCCCAAATGGCCCACCTTTGCTCAGTCTCATTCAACTTTTTGGATGTGTAAGCACATGGTTGTAGTTGGTCTTGCTCATTCTTCTGAAGCAGGACCACTCCTATTGCCACATCGCTAGCATCTGCTTGTATGACAAATGGTTTCTCCATGTCCAGGTGTTTTAGAATTGGTTCTGCCGAGAACAGCCATTTAAGTTTTTCAAATGCCGCCTGGCATTCCATAGTCCAATTCAATGGATGCTTTGGTTTAGGGTTGCCCTCCCCCTTCATTTTTAAAAGCTTGGTGATGGGGAGGGCAATCTGAGCGAAAGCAGGGATAAACTGGCAGTAAAAGTTGGCAAAACCCAGGAAGCTTTGTAATGTTTATGCGTGCGTGGAGAGTCCCAATCAAGTACAACCTGCACTTTTAGAGGACCCATCTCAACCTCCTGATGTGAAATGCGGTACCCTAAAAAGTCAATCTTCTCTTGGTAGAATTCACATTTGGACAGTTTAGCGTAAAGTTTGGCAGAGTGGAGTTTGTTTAAAACTGCCCTTACTAGTTTTACATGTTCTGCTTTGGTCTCGGTATAGATTAAAATGTTGTAGACCAGGACCCCCTTATATAATGATGATACAGAACTTCATTTATTAACTGCATAAACACTGCAGGGCTCCTTGCAACCCAAAGAGGAACACCTTGAATTGGTAGCAGCTGAGGAGGGTGTTAAATTTTGTTTTCCACTCATCCCCCTCCTTAATTCTTACACAGTAGTAAGCCTTCCTTAAGTCCAGCTTTGAAATTTTTTTCCCTTTAGCGAGATGTGCTAGCATATCTTTCATAAGGGGGAGGGGATACATGTTCTCCACACTGATCGTATTCAGATTTCAAAAATCAACACAGAGATATTTTGAGCCATCTTTTTTTTTCTCTAAATAGCACTAGAGCTGCGATTTTTAGTCGGGATGGCTCGATGAAACCCCTTGCTAGGTTTTTCTCAATAAATGTTCTCAGCTCTTCCAACTCCCCCGATGACATGCTGTACATCTTGGGTTTAGGGAGTTTAGCACTGGGTAAGATTCCTATCGCACAGTCAGTGGCGTGGTGGTGGTGGTGTGGAGCTTATCTGAGGCTTTTTCGCTAAAAACCTCAGCCAAATCCTTGTATTCTATGGGTATGCCCTCAGTTGGTATGGCATGACCAGGCATGGCTGTTTCTCGATTCTCTGCCCCCTCAGTTCCTTTATGTGGATTCTCAGGAAAAGTCACATTCATCTGAAATTTTATGACGCCTTGTTTCCAATTGATTTTTGGGTTCCATTTTTTCAGCCATGCAAGGTCCAGAACCAACGGCCATTCCATGCCAGGTGCCACTATAAATGTAAGCATTTCCTCATGGCTTCCAATGCCTATATGTAGAGTCTCAGTGGCAAAAGAAGCTGGCTCCCCTCCTGCTATTGACCCATCTAGAAATCAGAAAGCAATGGGGTTTCTCAGCTTTCTTACGTTAATCCCTAACTTCCGTACTAGAGTTGGGCTGATCAAACAATGGGTGCACCCTGAATCCACTAGAGTGGAGATATTTATCTCCCTGTCCTGGTTTGGGATAAATAGTCTTAAGGGGAGGGCAAGTGGTTTAATTGGTTTGCTTATCAGTGGTTCATCATCTGGATTGCTTCTGAATGAGTGTAATTCCTCCTGTTCAGATGCCAGAGTTTCCTCCTCAAAGAGGGGAGGGGATGGAACTTCTACAGTCTCCCTGCTCCTCAGGGCAGTCTCCTTACCACGCCGACCTGATTTTGCAGGGTTCTCCCCCAGTGGGTGGTTCTGGGCGGGTGTTTGCAAACAACATTCTGCAGCTCGGTACCCCTCTTTTCAACACTTGAAACCGGCTGAAGATCTTGGAGAGAATGTAGTTTGAGGGGCTCTTGCTTCCATTGGGGTGTGGATTTCTTCCATGCTCTACCCGCTCGATACTGGTTTCTGGTCATATTGATCTCAGCTTCTTCGGTGGTAACATACCATTCATGTAGGTTATTAGGTACACCTCAGGCCACACAGGCATTGTATAGATCATCACTCAGCCCGTCCTTGAAACAGCTCACCAAAATATCTTCCAGCCAGTACACATGATACGCGAGGTCCTGGAATTCTTCAGTATACTCTGCTACTGGCTGTCATCCCTGCCTCACCACCTTAATGCGGTTGTGTGCTTTGCAATCTGCTAGTGGGTCCTCAAACCAACATTGCTGGGCCATAATGGAATGGTCAAAATCCCGTAGCTCTCGTGCATTGGCATTATGCAGGATCACCATCCATCTGGCAGTGGCACCCTCTAGGGCTAGGGTTACAATTTATTTATTTATTTATTGATTTGATTTGATTTTATCAAATTTGTATACCTCCCTACTCCCAAAAGGGACTCGCACAACTCACACTTGGGATCCTTGGGTTTGGAAATCATGCCCGTACTCTTGCATGTAGGTTAGCACAAGTGCCACAAAGAATCCTAATTGTTGTGGATTCCCATCAAATTTCACCCCAAGGGAAGGAGTTACTCTTTCCAGTTGCAGGACTCAGGACTGGTTGGGAATGGGCGCTGGTGTGAGTGCAGCCTGGGGGGAGGGTTTTCTGGGTCTTCTTCCACTGTTGCTGCACCATCTGCTCGATAGGTAGGCTCCAGAAGGCAGTTGCCTCCCGTGGCATCATCTGCAACTGCTGCTCTTTCTGCATTCTTTGGTTGTCCTGACTCCCTTCGGATGTTGAGATTTTCCAACATTTCCACCACCAATTGGGTTATGAGCCTCTTCAGATAATCCTCCCTCAGTGCTGCTTCAGTCAGTCCTTCTTGGTCAGAAGGGGCTTCTAGTTCCAGTTTCCACCCTGGTTTTCGGTTGCCACAGCTGAGGATGACTCCTCTGGTTCTCTCATCCCAGCTATCTTTCTTCCCGATGCCAATTGACTAGCAGAGCTTTTCAGGATTCTCCAGGGTTACTTCATCCTCTCCGATAGGGTATACGAAATAGGCATCCAACTGGGTGGTGGTTGCTGACTCTCCCCAGAGATTTAGCTTTTCACCTTTAGCCATTGTGGCATTGTACTCATATAACATCATGTCTTGGTTCCCTACTAGAGGCAGCAAATGGCATAACATCAGGATGAAGAGGAGGAGGCACAGTGGTTAGAATGCAGTATGGCAAGCTATTTCCATTGCCTGCTGGCTGCCTGCAATTTGGCAGTTTGATTCTCACCAATTCAAAGTTGACTCAGCCTTCTGTCCTTCCGAGGTTGGTAAAATGAGGACTCATATTGTTGGGGACAATAGGCTTAATAAATTCTAGCAGGCAGGTAAAGAATGACATCAGCGTAAGTATTCTTCTGAGGTAACTTTAATACTTTAACTAACATCAGAACAGAACAGCACTAAGAGGCGGAAAGCCAAAAGAATACAGTTTGACAGCTCTTAAATAGGGCAGCTGACAAACGGCTAACCAATCCATGAACACTAACGTTACGTTAACGCCCACTAAGGTTTACCCAGGAACCAACTCAATACATAATACCCCTTTCCCTTTGGACCGCACATAGGTAGTCCTGCAGGTAAGTTGGTTGTCTTTGGACTTGTCCAGACCGCCAGAGGCTGGTTTCCTGCTTTGGCTCCAGTGGGGCTGGAATGTTGAGCTCCTCTGGACCTTGCTCGGCTGGCTCCTGCACGGACCTTTCCACAGGTGCCGGATTCCCGCTGTTGTCATGAACGTTTATTGATTGCCCTCCTTGAGCAACCTTCCTCTGATCTCAAGTTCAATTGCCCTCATAATCTTGTACCTGGAACCAAATCATCTCCCTCTGGGAATGGATCAGTTGCTGACCATCTAGCCCTTAACTGATCACTGTGGTGGCGCCACAAACGGCCATGGCCAAAATCTACCCTGTACGAACAGGGTCCTGTGACATCCATAATGCTTCCTGGCACCCATAAAGGCTGCCCTGCATAATTCCGGGCATATACAGTATCCCCCACCCTGAATGCCCTACATATGCAGGCAGAATCTAAGGGACTGCTAGGGGCGTATTGTGGGTGAAGCCGGTCCAGAGTGGTCCTTAAACGGTGGCCCATAAGGAGCTCTGCCGGGCTTCGGTTTGTAGCTTGACAGGGCATAGAGTGTTGCACCAACAAATACTCAGCAATCCGTTCATTCCAGTCCCTGGACCCCATCCTCCCCAGCGCTTCTTTGGCTGATCTCACGGCTCATTCAGCACAACTATTACTCGATGGATGGAATGGAGAGATCAAGCAATGACGGATACCCAAACTAGCTAAAAAGATTTCAAATGCTGAGGAAGTTAATTGGGGCCCATTATCCAAGACTAAAAGGTCAGGTAACCCATGAGTGGTGAATATCCTGCGCAGGGTTCTAATCACTGCTTCAGAAGTGGTTGAGTGCATCAATACAATCTCCACCCATTTGGAGTAAGCATCAACCAATATAAGGAACATTTGTCCATGCAACAGTCCCGCAAAATCAATATGGAGGAGGGACCAAGGACCCCTAGGATCTTCCCAAACCCTAGCCTTCTCTTTAGGTGGCATTGACTGTGACTCTTGACAACTTTTGCAAGATGCTACCCGCTCCTCAATGCACTTATCTAGGTTAGGCCACCACAGATAACTCCTTCCCAGAGCTTTCATACACACTATCCCAGGATGGCCTAAATGCAGGGTGTCCAGAATAGCCCTTTGTAATGGAGGGGGAACCACCACCCAGTGACCCCACAACAAACAACCCACTTGGGATGATAATTCCAGTTTGCGTACAGCATAAGATTGTAATGCAGGACGGACGGAACCCTCAGGCCAACCCCGATTTACCCAGTCAATGTCTTTAGAAATGTCTGGATCTCATGCAGAGGCTCTAGCAATGTCATTAGCAGTTAACGGAAATGGTGAATTGTCAATCAGACATACAGTAGAAACAGGAACTTGGTCGAACAGCAAAGTGTCAAGGGGGCAACGGCTGAGGGCATCAGCATGAGCTAAGTTTTTTCCTGGAACATGGATTAATGTGTAGGCGGAAAGGAAAACAGACCACCTAGTCATCCATGGTGACATTATTTGTGGGTTTGGCCGGTCCCCTGCCAAAAGACCAAGCAGTGGCTTGTGATCCGTAATAAGAGAGAAATGCCGGCCATAAAGATAGTCATGAAATTTTTTTACATCGGCTACTAGGGCCAAGGCTTCTTTATCAAGCTGAGAATAGTTCCTCTCAGCTGGCGCCAGGGTCCGGGAAAAGAAAGCCACTGGAGCCTCAGAGCCGATAGGAAATTTGTGGCTCAAAACTGCACCCACCCCATACGGTGAGGCATCGCATGCTAACACTAAAGGTAGCATCTCGCAATATTGGACAAGGACTGAGTTAGACGTCAGGAGATGTTTAACAGCAGCAAAGGCGGTGGCCTCCTTGGCAGTCCAGACCCAAGGTGCCTTTTGGTCCAATAATCGATGCAGGGGCTCGGCAACGGTCACTTTATGAGGAAGAAATACCGCATAGAAATTGAGGAGCCCCAGGAATGCTTGGAGCTTCGCTTTACTTGTAGGAGGAGATGCCTCAAGAATCGCCCTGGTTTTCAAGGCTGTAGGATGAATTCCGTCCTTGTCAATTAAAAAACCTAGAAACTCAACTTGTGGAACAGCAATGTAACATTTGGACTTTTTTACTTTTAAACCAATGCTTTGGAATTGGCGGAGTACTGTTCGTAATCTGTTCATTAGTTCTGATGTGCTGGTGGCTTGAGACCAGTACATCATCGAAATATGGGACGACCCTGGGAATTCCATGGAGCAACCTTTCCATCAAGCTCTGGAAAATTCCCGGGGCCACATTCACGCCAAATTGGAGGCAATGACACTTAAAAGCCCCATGGTGGGTAATGATCGTCTGGGCCTCTGCAGTCTGGCAGTCCACAGGCAACTGTTGATAAGCCTGTGCCAAGTCAAGCTTGGCAAAAACTGATCTGTTTCCCAGTGAATGGAAGAGATGCTGTACCACCGGAACAGGGTAAGCATGGGCAGTTAACGCCTGATTTATCGTTGCCCGGTAGTCCGCGCAGATGCGGATGGACTCGTCCGCCTTCATGGCTGTTACAATTTGTGTCTCCCACCAGGCATGGTCAACTGGTTCTAAAATGCCTTGCTCTATAAGTTTGTCAAGCTCAGCGTCTACCCTGGGCCTTAATGCGAATGGCAGTCTGCAGGGTTTAAGTCTCCTCGGGGGTATCTGGGGATCCAGACTAAAAGACACAGGAGTCCCATTATATTTGCCCAATTTCCCATCAAACACTGTGGGGAATTCCTGACACAATGCTTCGAGCTCAGATGATCGTATGGCGTTGACTCCATTAATAGTCAACCCTAGGGCATCAAACCAATTAAAGCCCAAAAGGCTGGGCAAAAGGCCGTCTACAATGACTAAAGGCAAGGTGCCACTGAAACTTTTAAGTTTGACCCTGAAATTCCTAGTGCCAACGATGGGAACGTGGCTACCTTGATAATCCTTTAAAAGAAGATCGCAGGGATGTAACCCCCTTTTGGACAGTTTAGGTGCTAAACGCTTGATTGTGCTCCAAGATACTAATGATGTGGCAGATCCAGTATCCACCTCCATTTGGCACAATTTGCCTTCAATCTGGACATTGAGGTGAATTTTCTTTCTCATTCAGGCGTTGGACTGCCCTACCATGTGGACTTCAGAACCCTTGTAGTCCTGGAAAGGCTTCTTCAGCTGCCGTGATGGCTGCCTTCTGTCACTGTTCCATGGTGAATAGGTTGCTGGCTGGCTTTGCCCCGATTTGCATACTCTCTCAATGTGGCCTTGACACCTGCAACGGTGGCATTCCTAAATTTACAAGAGTCCCTCTGACTCAAACATTCCATTCTGCGATTGGCCATGAACCTTTGCCTCGATGATTTACTACTTGCTTCGCTCAGGCGACAGATGCTGGATTCATCATCCGCTTCAGAATCAGGAGAATCAATCTCATTTACAGCTGCAGCAGCTCCCCCGTTTGATGGGCTGCGTCCCCGGGGCAAGTCAGCTATAGACAATGCTGCCAGTTCGGCGGCACACGCCTCATCTAATGCCATCTGGAACGTCAGCTCGTGTTTGGCTATCAGGCGCTTCTTTAATTCTTGGTCCCTCACTCCGCTCACAAGTCTGTCAAGGAGATAATCCTCGAGATTCACAAACTCACAATGCCGCGCCGCTCGCCTCAAAGCTGCTACATACTGGTTTATAGTCTCACCAGGAGCCTGGTCCCAGTGATAGAAATGCTGATGGTGGGCTATTCTCGAGGGAGCTGGGGCATAGTAGTTTTTTAACTTCTTCAGAAAATCCTCCCAGGTCCCAGAATGAATTGACTCAGGTGCCATCAATGTCATGGCATTTCTTTTGATTGCAAGTGTTTATCTATTCATTTCTGTACATTCTAATATTTTCTTAATCGTATTTTCACCCTAGGTATCTCTTCATTTTTCAAGTTTTGTGCAAATACAAATCTAGCTGCAGTTATTACATGAATAATCAAGTATACATTTTCTTCACTATAAGCTTCTGGTAGAATCCCCAACAGGAATAGTTCAAGTTTAAAATCGTTATGTTGCTGCATCATCTTCTCTAACCACATACCTCCAATGTCTTTTCTAGGAATGATTTCCTTTCCCTTATTCCTCACCTTGAGAAAGGCAAGTCATTATTGCTCATCCCAATTTGCTTTAGAGGAAAGGCTCCTGGGGAATCTGATGATTTTGTAAAACCTGAGTTTGCAAAGTTTCTTCTTAAGTTCTTCCACAAGTGTCAGCCTCAACACAGGGCAACACTGGGCACTGCCAACACTGTCCCACAATGAATCTTGCCTGGATGGGGTTCTGCCTGCTTTCAAAATGATTACCTTGGTACTCTGGAGAGTCAGCAACATATTTATTCATATTTATTTTATTTATTTATTAACTATAGTTAAACAGTAGCTCCCAATAAAGTTATTGAATGATACCTTAGAACAGAGTGAGATCTCTGGTATTTTCTCCCTACTGTTTCTTCCCCTTCCTTACATTTACTCTATAATTCCTACCACTCTCTCCACTCTTTCTTTCCACCCTTTAACACTTTTGCCACTTTTGTGGCTTCCTTTTGATTTAGATAAAAGGGATTCTTTTTAAAAACCAAATTCAAGGAGGGGAGAGACTTTATGTGATAAGTTAATGTTTAGTTGCAGAGGAATTCCATTAACTGTAGTTAACTGTAGAATATAGGACAATAAATCTAAAGCCATGAATGTTGTTGCTGCAAAGTTGTGTCCAGCCCATTTCAACCCCATGGACAATGTTCCTCCAGGCCTTCCTGTCCTCTACCATCCTCTGGAGTCCATTTAATCTCATGCCAACTTCTTCAGTGATTCCATCCAGCCACCTCATTCTCTGTCGTCCCCTTCTTCTTTTGCCCTCAATCGTTCCCAGGATTAAGCTCTTCTCCAGTGAGTCCTTCCTTCTCATTAGGTGGCCAAAGTAGTTGAGTTTCATCTTCAGGATCTGGCCTTCTAAAGAGCAGTCAGTGCTGATCTCCTCTAGGACTGACTTGTTCTCCTTGCAGTCCAAGGGACTTGCAGGAATCTTCTCCAGCACCATAGTTCAAAGACCTCAATTCTTTGGCGCTCAGCCTTCCTTATGGTCCAACTTTCACAGCCACACTTAGTAACTGGGAAAACCATAGCCCTTGGTATGCATACATTCATGAGGACTGTGAAGATACAGATCGTCCCCCAAACATTGGGCTAGGATGGGGGTTGTGAGCAATGAGCATATCAAGTCTGCTGCCTGGGGGGAATGGTATGATTTTAATAACACTTTAAGGATTGTTGTGAATTGATACGAGAGATATATTAGCTTTGCAAATAGGTAAGTGAATAAAATAAATGCTTTGGTTTTGCAAAAAGTTTATTCTAAGCAGATTGAATAAATTACAATAATAAGAAACCTTCACACTTTCTTTTTTAGTAGAAGAAGGTCTGGAGGTTTCTTACTATTGTAACCATTTTCCTTACCTGGCTATTGAACTATAAGAATAATTTTCCTCATTTTTTCCTCCCAAGTCATAATGTGGAGAAAATGATAGGCAGAATCAGTTCTGGTGATTTTGATAGGATTTCTTTGATCATGACATAACAAGCTTGCTATCTCTCTCAGATATTTCTTTTGGCAAGAAGCTCCTTGTAGTCTCAATGGGACTGTTCTTTTCATAAAAATTTCAAAAATGTCTATCAGTTGCAAAGTTCAAATAAATTGAATAATTTAATTGAAATGTCAACTCGCAAAGCATCCCTGGCCTGCTCTCGAGTTGCCATAGGCCAGGGGAATGGGAAACCAACAAAACATCATGACAGCCAAAGACAGATGCACATTCCAGACTTATCTCTCTCAAGGCTGTATCCCAGGGTTACCACAGCGGTGGGAGAGGAGTGACCTCTACAACCCACAAAATTGCTCCATTGGCGAATGTCATTGATGACACACCCTGGGGGGGAGGGAAGAAACAAGGTCATGATTGGGGCATAAATTATGTGCGGTCAGAGTTGGCTTCACTTGGGAATGTGCCAACATGAAGCTCCTAATAAATAACTGGATTTCTTTTGAAGCTTGGCTCAAGGCTCATGATTTAATTAGGGCATCTGTCAGATCCCTGACATGAATAATGAGAAGTTGATTATCTTTTTGGCATTGCACTATATAGATATAAAGCTACAGTAAAAAATTGAAACTGAAGGTTTATTTCTTTCTTTATTGGAATTTGTCAAAGAAAAATAAGAACAAGAATAAGAGAATAAAAATACAATGACGGGGACAATAGCAGTTGTGACATTCATATTTTTTTTACTACTAGTTCTGTGGACATGGCTTGGTGGGCCTGGCTTGGTGAGCATAGTAGGGAAAGGATACTGCAACATCTCCATTCCCACCCCACTCCAGGGGAAGGATATTGCAAAATCCCCATTCCCACCCCACTCTGAGGCCAACCAGAGGTGGTATTTGCCAGTTCTCCAAACTACTCAAAATTTCCACTATCAGTTCTCCAGAACCGGTTAGACCCTGCTGAATTTTACCCCTGGACAATAGGCACATTAGTGCACTTATGCATGCTCCCTCTACTGACCACTTAAGTATGATGTAAGGTCCACGGAAGTCAATTTGTGACTGAAACTGTGAAAATTTGTAGCTGAAACAACTTAATCAGGTAGGGCACTCCAGACTTTGACAAGTCTATTACAGAAATCATATTTTTGCAGTCAAGTTTAGAATGATTTATTTACATGGAGTTTAAAGCGGTTGTTCACACACATATTATTGCAATTAAAACAGAAAAAGTCATTTACAGGTAAAACATTATTATGTATAATTTTGTATTCAATACCTCGGCCTGACCGCAAGTGATACAGCTCTAAATTATCCAAACAGAAAATTTTGAGCCTAGCAGCATAGGGAATTCTATTGTGTACAGAAGAGTGCAAGACCTTTCTCATGAAGTAATTCTGAACCCGCTCAATTGTACTGATGTCAGATACATGTGGGGATTCCAAACAGTTGAACAATATTCTAAGATTGGTCTAGCATATGTTTTATAAACTCTAATTAGCAATAAAATGTTTCCAGGAAAAAAACTTGATAAAATTAAGTTTGCAACTCTTAATGCTTTTTTAGCAATGCTGTTACGATGAACTTTGGAGCATAAATCATCCGAGATAAGTACACCTAGGTCCTTAACAAGGTGAGGGTCATCTCCTAGATCAATGCCATCTATCTTATACAGAGCATTTATGAATTGAAATTTGAAGTTGCCAAATAGGTGACCATTCAGACACATAGTCGAGATCACTTTGCAAAACAACAGATCTGTAGAATTGAATAATTTTACATCATTGGCAAAAAGAATGCAATTGCTTTTAAGTTGATCACATAAATGGTTGATATAGAGCAAAAAAAGATGATGAAATGTCTTACGTTGCAGTGAGAACAACTTCTACCACATTCTGCCCTTCTTGTTGGCTGTTCATGAAGTCAACCAGAATTCAAGGCTCTTACCCAACATCAGCCTGGGCTACAACATCTATCAGAACTTTTTCAATGCAAGAATGACATATGAGGTCATGCTGGATGTGCTGTCTACAGGACAGGAGAACATCCCAAACTACAGATGTGGAAGACAAAAGAACCTGCTGGCAATTCTTGAAGAGATGGATTCTGAACTCTTTGATCATATTTCCAATGTCTTGAGCATCTATAAAATTCCACAGGTATAAAGCCAAATGAAATTAATTCCGTGTTGTAAAATGTTCAGATTTGCCTAGCAGGCAGCAAATTTATTCTCCAAATAAATTGAAAATCAGAAGGTAAATATTAGAAGATTTGAAAGAATTGTTAATTCACAAAGTATATCTGTATACATAAAGTGATGGGCTGCTGGTGGTTTGGACCAGTTCAAGCGAACTGGTAGTTCCAGCAATCAGTTGGCCCTGCCCACCCGGCCCTGCCCTATCCTGTCCTATATTCAGATCAGCTGATTTTCACAGCACAATGGATTTCTTGCCCTCAGCTGTTTTACTTACCAGGGCTGCCCTAGAAGGTAAGATATAGAGCTTGAGATTGGTGTATTTTGAACACTGCACACATACACAAAGGGTGTGCCTACAAAACTAGTTGTATATATACATATCTTGGCTTCAGGCCATGTGGCCAGCAAACCTCTGGTAGTAGAACAGGCCTGGGTGTGACTATTGGGAATTTCAAAAATTATGACTTTTGAAAATTTATGAGGGTTGAATCCATGACTTTTAAACATTTTGAAAATTTTAGTGACCAATACAAAAGAGATTTTTTTTTTCTTCTTCACAGAATCATAGAATAAAACCTCCAACTCCTTACACAGAGAGGAATGGTCAGACCACTACAGACAAATTGCTGTCCAAATTTTCCTTTAAAATAACCAGCAGTGGAGCTCCAGGAGGCAGGCTGTCCCAACTCTTAATAACTCTCACAGTGAGGAATTCCTCATTTTTTTGTAATCTTGAGACTGAAGTAAAAAATTCAAAAGAAAGATATGAAGAAAACAATGCATAGGTCAAGATAGCTAGAAGGCACCTCCAGAAAGCAGCTTTTACATACTTTTTCTAGTGTACATAAAAAAAATGCTGCACATTAAAAAGGCTGAGAGCCATAAATAGATTTCTTCTGTTTTTTTTTTCTTTTCTTTTCTCTATTGAAGTAAGAAGGATTTTTTTTTTTTGGTCCTTTTTAAAAGTAAAGATGCCTAAACTTAAAGGAAGGGGGGGCTCCCCCTTGAATCAGATGAATAAAGTTGAAATGTCTCATTTGCAGAGACTTACAGAACAGGAGTTAAAAGAGTTAATTACAAGGTCCTTAGAGAGTGTGG
Organism: Masticophis lateralis; assembly: GCA_030761175.1. Lineage (NCBI taxonomy): Eukaryota > Metazoa > Chordata > Lepidosauria > Squamata > Colubridae > Masticophis > Masticophis lateralis. The sequence continues at coordinate 25,910,369 of JAUDYJ010000002.1, forward strand.
TAGATAAGATAAAAGGTTCACAGAAGGATCTTGAGGAACTGGTTTCTGGGAAATATGACCAACTAAATCAAATTATTGCTCAAGTAGCTTCAGATTTTTCAACTGCGGTGGCTGCAATGGGGAAGAAAGTGATTGAGATGAGTAGTAAATTTGAATCTCAGATACAAGAGTTACAAGCGAAACTTCTGGAAGCAGAGGCCAAAAACCATAATATTCAGAATGATGTTATTATGCTTCAAATTAAGGCTATGGAATCTGCAATTAGACTAAGAGGGATAAAAGAAAACAACAGAGAAAACTTAAGAACAACTTGTGCAAAGGCCTTTGCAGAATTATTAAAGCTACAAGATTAATTAATTTTGGGTTCTATAGCGAAAGTTTACAGAGTTAACTCACGTTTGGCTAAACAAAGGAATCTGCCTAGAGATGTCGTAGTTTACTTCACTGATAAAAGACTGAGAGATGATATTTTACAAAAGTCTTATTCTGATAGAGTGCAGGTAGCAGGTACACAAATCAGGATTTTCAAAGAGCTACGATCGAAGGTCTTAAAGGACAGGAAAGATTTTGATTTTTTGGTCAAGGAACTGAAGAGAAGTAATATCCCATTTAGATGGGATTTTCCAGTTGGTATAATTTTTAGATATCAAGGTGTGAGACATTGTCTGAATACTATTGAAAAAGCAGAATATTTTTATCAAAATATCTTTAAGGGAGCACCGAAATATCTCAAGAATAAAAAGTCAAAAATAGAGTTTACAAAATGTGAACAGAAAGAAGAAGATCAAAGTGTGTTAAAAGTAAAAGGAGAATTTGGTGGTTGTCCAGAGGATTCTATTATGGATTTTTCTGATGAGAAAACTGAACACCTCAGTGTCCTTGGGGGATTACAGGACCTTGAACTGCTGGAGGAAGATTTAGAAAACAAAGTTTTACTTCGAGATGACCAGCAGCAGAGGTCCAATACTCTTCAAGACATGGGGGGTGATGCTAATCGACAGGAACTAGAAGTCAACGAAGAAATCCGACTGGAAACCACAGGTGATAAATTTAAAGAGCATCGTGAATTGTTTGATACTGAATCAGAAAGCATTGAAAGATTTGGAAAAAATGGATTATAAAAATTCTTTTAAGAAGTACAACAATTGGATAAAAGTTCATTCTGAGTTGGACTAACTTTAAATTCATATATTAAAATGGATTATAAAAATTTTTACTATGAAGTTTATCCTGGATTGGACATGATATCCTGAGTTCTGATAGATTGCTGCAAAATTAGCAGCGATCACTGGTTACCCAATTATATATTTTTTGTGGAACTTATCTTCTAGGAGAAGACTATGAAATTGAAAATATCTTATAACCCGAAGGATTGAATTGCAAAGGGTGGCAGGATTTGAAATAATTTTAAAGGAACATCTGGGAATGCAGCTCTTAGTTGGTTTTTTCTTCTCCTTTTTTTTTTTTTCTCAAGGCTTGAATGTTAAGGCTGCAAAAGCCTATTTTTAGGTATAGTATACGTTAGCTTGAATGAATTTTCCTAGAGGTGTGAATATCTTCGTGGTTGGATTTTATTCATATAAAGTCACTCGGGGGGTTGTGTGGAGAAATGTTTTACTTTGCTGATGGGGGCAGCGGCAAGATGAAGATTATTGAAGCAGGATTTATGTGAGGAAATATGTTTGACATCAATCAAGTTGAAGAGAAGATTGAAATTTGGATTATAGAGACTGAGAAATGAATTAAATAAAAGATAATTTTCTTTATGACATAACTGTATGATTATAACTATATATGCATATATATTTCTTATGTTTTAGGTTTTTGGGGGTTTTTCTTTAGTTAAGGGGTGTAGTTAGGATAGAATTATAATGGTGTTCTTAATTATAATGACTATCAATGGTTTTTTTTATTATAATATTGTTTAAATATATTAATGTCTGGTTCTTTTTTTTTACTTTTTTTCCCTCTTTCCTTCTTTCTCTTTCTCTTCCTCTTTCGAAATTTGTTTAATTTAGAATTTGAATATTTAATAATCTTTTTCTTTTTCCCTTGTTCTAAATTTTGTTCTTTTTAACATGTAGCGGAAGTCAGGGGGGGGGATAGGGAGGGAAGGGGCTGGGGTTGAGGGAGGATGGGAGGGGTTGGGTAGGGGGACTGGGGAGGGGGGGTGAAAATGGAAAAATTCTGTATTGTAAAACTTTTTCAATAAAAAAAAAAAAAGGCTGAGAGCCAAATAATTGAGGCCTTTGAACTATGGTGCTAGAGAAGACTCCTGTGAGTCCCTTGGACTGCAAGGAAATCAAACTGGTCACTCCTAGAGGAGATCAACCCTGACCGCTCTTTAGAAGGCCAGATCCTGAAGATGAAACTCAAATACTTTGGGGACCTAATGAGAAGGAAGGACTCACTGGAGAAGAGCCTAATGCTGGGAAAGAGTGAGGGCAAAAGATGAAGGGAATGTCAGAGAATGAGGTGGCTGGATGGAGTGACTGAAGCAGTTGGCATGAGTTTAAATGGACTCCAGAGGATGGTAGAGGACAGAAGGGCCTGGAGGAAAGTTGTCCATGGGGTCTCGATGTCTTGGACATGACTTTGCAAATAACAACAACAATTAGTGTACAACACAGAAGAAAGTATGTCATAATATTCTTTCCAATTTTGAACTGGAACGTGGCACAATGCCAATTGTCTTGGTTATTTTTTTTTATAAGTGAGGTTATTAAACTGACTTCTGCATTTCAAATGTCTGAAAGAAATTCAGCCAATTAAAGAATTTATATAGAAATATTTGAAATCAATTATATGAATGAAGACAATGAAATAAGACACCAATATTAAACAATTGCTGGGGGGTGGGGGTGGATATAACAAACAATATTTCAAGCCCAACATATAAAACAATCAAGGATGCAGTAATAATCTATGAGAAATTAATATGTTTGCCATTTTAAATATATATTCCATGAGTGCATAACAGTATTCCAGTATTTGAGACGCTGTCACAAAGAAGAGGTCAATTTATTTTCCAAAGCACAAGAAGGCAAGACAAGAAGCAATGGATGGAAGCTAATCAAGGAGGGAAGCAACCTGGAATTAAGGCTTTGAGGACAATTAATCATTGGAACAGATTGCCTTTAGAAGTTGTGGGTGCTTCATCACTGGGGTTTTTAAAGAAGAGACTGGACAGTCACTTGTGTGAAATGGTGTTTGGTCTCCTGCTTGAGCAGGGGGTTGGACTGGGACAGGGGTGTCACTCGATTTCATTGAGGACTGTATCAGGGTTGTGTTTGACCATGAGGGTAGGCATGGCCAAGGTGAGTGTGGCCAGCATGGCATTACTTGTGTGAGGGGCACCTGTGGTGGCCCAAATGCCCTGCCAGTGAAAACAGGCTTCTGATCTCCATTTTTGGCTGGGACGGCCTCCTACAACCCTCTGCTAGTGAAAAAGGAGCTCAGGGGCCCATGCATGGCACTCACAAACTCTATTTTTGGCTGGGACAGCCTTCTGCAACCCTCTGTTTGCCAAAACAGAGCTCGGGAGGACCATGCTTGGCCCACTCTAGCTCCATCTTCACTGGCAGAGGCACTGAGGGCCTATCCTTTGCTATTTCCAGGGTGGTCCTGTGAGGCAGATCTTAGCACCCTGCAAGCCAGATCTGGCCCTCAGGCCTTGAGTTTGATACCCCTGGACTAGCAGGTGGTTGGACTAGAAGATTGGACCAGCTCTATTCTGATTGACTAATTGACTGAGTGGATGGGGGATCCACAGAGTTATAATGTGACCAGAAGGGTGTGCTCTATGAGGACCACCAATGAACATCACCCACGCATAATTCAGAGCTCCCTGGTTTCAAAGGGAGCATACAAGACAACAGGATAGAACATCAAGGGAACTAGCAAAATTCATGCAGTTATAGTTTAAAGTGTCTCTCAGCAGTGCGGAAAGGCCCTTAGATTTACCATCTGATTTTTACCATTAAAGCTGTCAAAAACTACCAATACCTTCCCTTTTATCTTAGATCAACTATAGTGTCACCAACCAGATGGCTGAGAAAAATCATCGTTTTCCTTTTTCATATCGGATGACCCCAAACCAAGAGCCTCCTTACTCAGCTATTGTCCAGCTGCTCCTTCAGTTCCAATGGACGTGGATCGGCCTCCTTTCTCAGGACAATGAAAGAGGAGAAAAATTCAAAAGACGTGATCTGTCCCCCCCCCTCAGAGACCCACAAAAACACAGCCAGCCGAGGGTTAAGACTCACTTGGCACACTCTGCAGTTCTTATCTCAACCTTGGCAGCGATATGCACACCGTCTGCCAAGGACTTTATTGGTTTACATAAACAAGACAATCACCTACGTAGCTTTGCCGTTCATCCAGCTTCCAAGACTACGAGGTTGCTCCGTTTGTTTAGCTGTGCAGTTAGCTTTGTTCGTCACGAACTTCGTGACCCATTGTACTGTCTTAAATAGATATGCTTCTGGGTGTGGTCCAGTGAGTCATGGATCCTATGACTCCAATCCAATGACTCAGGATTTCCTCATACGCCGCAGCTGCAGTACCCTTTTCTCTCGCCTTCTTTGGCGTGCGTCCAGGAATGACGTCTCTCCCTCACTCTCATCTGAGACACCTGTTTCCCCACTACTTGGCTCTCTTTCAGCTGGCACCTGAGCCGGTGCCAGAGGGGGAGGGCTGGGAGATCTGGCTGGCTCCTCTTCCTCCTGCTCAGAGTTGCCTTCCTCCAAAGGGATAGGCTCAGAGGACGGGGCCACAACACTATCCCCCACCGCAGGGCCCTTCCCCCGGGTCTGACGGTCGGGATGGGGTCGGGACGGGAACTGTTCGTGGAAAGTCCGCACCAGGTCAGGGGCCTGAACGGCAGATGCGTCCACCCAGGTGAAATCCTCGGCCCCGTACCCTTTCCAAGCGATGAGGTATTGGAAGCGCCCCTTCAGCCAACGGGAGTCCCGAATACTGTCCACCTCATACGTCGAGGCGTCGTCCTCGTCGGCTGCGGCTGGGGGGGCAGGCGGCGGCGGGCGGCGGAGACGGCTAGTGGGAGTCTCAGGGACCAGGAGGGACCGATGAAAAACGGGGTGGAGCCGCATGGAGCGGGGTAGAGTCAACCGATAGGCCACCGGGTTGATGACCGCCTCGATGGGGAAGGGACCGATAAAGCGGTGGGCCAGTTTCCTCACCGGCTGGTCCGTGGGGAGGTGTTTCGTGGACAGCCACACCCGATCTCCAACTTCCAGCGGTGGCGTCGCCCGGCGGCCGCGATCGGCGAACCGTTTATAGTCTTCTTTCGCCCGGATCAGCTGCCGCCGCACCAGTTGCTGCACCGCCTGCAGCTCCGAGAGGAAGTCCCGGGTCTCAGGAACAGGGGAGTCCATGATGGTCAACGGAAAAAAACGTGGATGGTACCCGACGTTGGCATGGAACGGTGTCATCTGGGTGGAGGTATGTTGGGAGTTGTTAAAAGCGAACTCCGCCAGGGGAAGGTACTCGGCCCAGTTGTCCTGCTGCTGGTTGACAAAACAGCGGAGGTACTGCTCCAGTATGCCAATGACCTTCTCCGTGCCCCCGTCAGTCTCCGGGTGGTGTGATGACGACAGGCACACCTGCACCTCCAGCGCAGCCATCAGGCTTTTCCAGAAGCGGGCCGTGAACTGGGCCCCGCGATCCGAAACCACCCGGTCCGGCAGGCCGTGGAGGCGGAAGATGTGTTGCAGGAACAGGCGAGCCGTGGTACGAGCTGAGGGCAGGCCGCGGCACGGGATGAAATGTGCCATCTTCGTGAGCGCATCCACCACCACGAGGACGGTCGTGAACGTAGCGGACAGGGGCAGGTCAGTCAGGAAGTCCATGGAGATGGCTCCCCACGGTCTCTCCGGTGTCGGCAGCGGCTGGAGGAGTCCAGGAGGGGGGCCGGACGCGGCTTTGGCCTGTCGGCATGGCACACAGGACGTCACGTAGGCGTGCACGTCGTGCCGTACCCGAGGCCACCAAAAAGTCCGCGTCACTAGGTTCAAGGTCTTAAAGAAGCCGAAGTGCCCCGCCGCGGGGTTGTCATGGCACTGGTTCATGACGAGGGCTCGGAGCGGACTTGTGGGCACGTACAGCCGACCCCGGTGTCTGAGCAAGCCCTCCTCCACGGTCCATGGGGACGCGGGGCCGACGTCCGCTCTCCGCTGCTGCGACCAGTCGTCCCGTCGCTGCGCTTCCAGCACCTGAGTCCGCAGGTCCACCGGTTCCTGGACCGCGGCCAAGGAGTCCGCTGGCAGCACCGTCCGGGGGGAAAGGGAGTCCTTTGGGCAAAAGTATTCCGGCTTACGGGATAGCGCGTCCGCCCTCTGGTTGAGGTGGCTCGGAATGTATGTGACGTGGAAGTTGAACCGGGCGAAAAACAACGACCACCGGATCTGCCGCTGGTTCAAATTCCTGGCCGTGGTGAGGTGCTCCAGGTTCCGATGGTCCGTCCGCACCTCCACCTGGTGTCGGGCCCCCTCGAGGTGATGTCGCCAAGCCTCGAACGCGGCCTTGATAGCCAGCAACTCCTTTTCCCAGATGGTGTAGTTGCGCTCGGAAGGAGTGAGTTTCCGGGAGTAGTAAGCGCAGGGAAAAAGAGTGCCACCATCCACCGGAGCCTGTAGCAGCACCGCTCCAATCGCCACGTTGGACGCGTCTGTCTCAACCACGAACGGACGGTGTGGATCGGGGTGCCTCAGGACCGGCTCCGTGACAAAGGCCTGCTTGAGAACCTCGAAGGCCTGCTGCTGCGGGGGCCCCCACTGGAACGGAACCTTCTTCCGAAGGAGCTGGGTCAACGGCACGGTCAGGGTGGCAAAGCCCGGGATGAAGGTCCGGTAGTAGTTGGCGAATCCCAACAGACGCTGGACGTCCTTCACCCGACGCGGGGGTTCCCAACTGCGCAAGGCCGCCACCTTGTGTGGGTCCATCGCGATGCCCTCGGGGGTGATGATGTGCCCGAGGAACTCTATGGAAGTCTGGAAGAAGTAACATTTCTCCAACTTCGCATAGAGCTGGTGCTCCCGCAGGCGCTGCAGGACCTGGCAGACATGCTGGAGGTGACTCTCCGGGGTCCGGGAATAGATCAAAATATCATCCAGGTAGATCACCACGAACCGATCCAGCATGTCCCGGAACACGTCGTTCATCAAGTGCTGGAAGACCGCGGGGGCGTTGGTCAACCCGAACGGCATGACGGTATATTCAAAGTGTCCGTATCGGGTGCCAAATGCCGTCTTCCACTCGTCCCCCTCTCGCATCCGCACCAGGTTGTAGGCTCCCCGGAGGTCGAGCTTGGTGAAAATCGAGGCCTCCCGCAACCTCTCCATCAGCTCCGGGATCAGCGGCAGGGGATAGCGATTCCGTACCGTGATGGCATTCAAGCGCCGGTAGTCGCAACACAGGCGCAAGTCCCCCGTCTTCTTTTTCACGAAGAGGACTGGGGCCGAGAGCGGGGAGGTCGAAGGCCGGATGAACCCACGGGCCAGGTTCTTGTCCAGAAAGTCCCGTAAGGCGGCCAGCTCGGGCTCCGACATGGAGTACAGGCGTCCCGAGGGCAGGGGCGCGTTGGGCATCAAGTCCACCGCGCAGTCGTAGGGTCGGTGCGGGGGCAAGCGATCCGCCTCCTTCTCGCTGAACACGTCGGCGAAGGATGTCAGCTCCGGAGGCAAGGAGACGTTCGGGGCAGAGACGTCCTGGCCGGCACAGGTGTGGCGAAGGTGGTCGACACACTGCAGGCTGGGGAACGAGATGGCATTTCTCGACCACGCCACCTGAGGGTCGTGCGCCCGAAGCCAGGCCATCCCCAGGACCAAGGGGAAGTGCAGGTCCGCCGTCACATAAAACTGGATCGCCTCCTCATGGTTCCCAATGGCAAGGCGCAAGGGCTGAGTAGCGAAGTTGATGGGCCCCGCCACAAGTTCCCGCCCATCAATAGTTTCGACCCTCAACGGAGGGTCCACTGGAACCAAGGGAACCTTGTAATGGGCCACAAAGGCCTGGTCCATAAAGTTCGTGGTGGCCCCCGAGTCCACCAGCGCGTGCGCCTGGAGCCCCTCCGACCGGTTAGCCAACAACACCCGGGTGTTCAAAATCAGGTGCCAAGGGGGCTCACAGTCCACAGCCGCCGCCTCCGGCGGGGCATGGTCACCTGCCTGACCCAGAGTTTCCCCTAGGCCAGGCCTGACCCGTTTCCCGGCTGGTCACGCCGAGGCTCCGGAACAGGCTTGAGCGATCCACTCCGCTTCCGGGGACACGAGGCGGCGAAATGTCCAGCCTCGCCGCAATAGAGGCACAACCCCCCTTGGCGTCTCCGCATCCGCTCCTGGGCCGTCAGTTGAGGTCTGGCTGCTCCGAGCTCCATGGGCTCCTCAGCCGTCGCCACCAAACGCGGTACGGTCCGGGGCGCTGTTGGTACGAAACGCGGGGGTGCCGGCACTGTCGGTGGTTCCGGAAGAGCCCTACGGGGCCGTCGCCGTTGTAGGCGGGCATCGATGCGCAGGCATTGGGTCACCAGCGTGTCCAGGGTCTGTGGCGCCTCCACCCGAACCAGCTCGTCCTGCATCTCATCGCAGAGGCCGTCCTGGAAGGCATCCATCAGCGCCGCCTCATTCCAGGCCGAATCCTGGCCTAGCAATCGGAACTCCGCAATATAGTCCTGCAGGGGGCGCTTGCCTTGGCGGAGGTCTTTGATGCGCCTCGCTGCCGTCTGCACCCGGAGGGGGTCCTCAAACATGGTGCGCAGGTGTTGCAAAAAGCCCTGATAGTCCAGAAGCAAGGGGCTGTCTTGCAGCAACAGGGGCGTGGCCCATCGGGCGGCAGTGCCAGAGAGGGAGCTGATAATAAAAGCCACCCGAACCCGGTCATCCGGAAAATCCTCCGGCCGCATTGCCATGTACAGCTGGCACTGTCCCAAGAAGGCCGGGAACATTTCCTGCTGTCCAGAAAACTTATCTGGCATGTTCACTGGGCATCTTGGACGGGGAAGGGGAGCAGGTGGAGCTGCTACAGGAGCATTTCCCAAAGCAAGTTGTGCAGTTAGCTGTGCTACTTGCTGTTGCAGAAGTTGATTGGCCTCCAGCATCTGCTGTACCTGCTGCTGCAGCTGTTGGTCCATCGTGGGTTAACGATGGAGTTTTGGGTGACGAACAAGATGATCTGTCCCCCCCCCCAGAGACCCACAAAAACACAGCCAGCCGAGGGTTAAGACTCACTTGGCACACTCTGCAGTTCTTATCTCAACCTTGGCAGCGATATGCACACCGTCTGCCAAGGACTTTATTGGTTTACATAAACAAGACAATCACCTACGTAGCTTTGCCGTTCATCCAGCTTCCAAGACTACGAGGTTGCTCCGTTTGTTTAGCTGTGCAGTTAGCTTTGTTCGTCACGAACTTCGTGACCCATTGTACTGTCTTAAATAGATATGCTTCTGGGTGTGGTCCAGTGAGTCATGGATCCTATGACTCCAATCCAATGACTCAGGATTTCCTCATACGCCGCAGCTGCAGTACCCTTTTCTCTCGCCTTCTTTGGCGTGCGTCCAGGAATGACGTCTCTCCCTCACTCTCATCTGAGACACCTGTTTCCCCACTACTTGGCTCTCTTTCAGCTGGCACCTGAGCCGGTGCCAGAGGGGGAGGGCTGGGAGATCTGGCTGGCTCCTCTTCCTCCTGCTCAGAGTTGCCTTCCTCCAAAGGGATAGGCTCAGAGGACGGGGCCACAACAAGACGCTTGGAAGTTCTTGCTCTAAAAAATGGGATTTGCATTGTCCTCTCAGGAACCATCCCAGAAGGAAATATGAAGACAAGTGCTGGAGAAACTCTCATGCAAGAAAAAAGGAAAATGTTCTTTTCTCTTATGAAGAGTCAAATAAAAATTATAGTATGCCAATTGGATTTTCAGGCCTCAGGAATGTTAGCAGCAATAATACAAACAATTGATATGACTAGTACATCCATTGTGGGAAGGGTGTGGATTGCAACAACTTTGACAGTTTTAAGTATAAGTATTTTTGACATTTGGGTTGATCTCCAAAATAAATATGCTTTGTTTCCCTTCCTCATCCAGACAAAGAGAAGAAGTCAGTATTATGACTTTAATTCTTATGAATCCATGGTCTTATCGTATGGAAAGGAAGCCTTCCAATGTTCTTATTCAACTCATGCGTTATCTAAGAAAGTTTGGAAAAAATGCAGAGAAAAAGAGAATTGGGAATTCCCACCCCCTGATGTGATTGCAAGAATCCTGTCTCAGGATTCCTCCAGTATTTCCCAGATAATTCAGATTGTGGCCTGGGTCCTCAGTGCTGCCTCTTCCTCCCGACAAAGTAAGAGGAGAATGCAAGTTGGAGACCATCAACCACCCCAGATTGTACAGCCATGGCAGGTAAGTCGCCCCCTTTGAGGTTCCACTGATTCTCCCCTTCCAATTCCTCAATAGTAAATTAGATGTAGAAAGGGGTGAGATATTCCAAAGAACAGTTGCCCAGTTTGTGGTATTTGAGAGTGAGTGTCAACCCTGAAGCTGTCCTGACTGAGGCCAGGAGAATTAAATTTAGAATTTGAATTGGAGAATTAAAGGATAATAAAGGAGAATTAAAATCAATACAAGATCTGAAAAAACAAGGAATAAATTAAAATGGTGGCCATATTTACAAATCGAAACTAGATTTAAAAAGATAAGAAATAATTGGAATTAGATAAATTAATATTAGCATTGGGAAGAAAAATGATTACAAATATTTATAATTACCTATTAGGATACAATTTGGAAGAAGAAACAGTAAGAGAAACAATGATAAATTGGGCTAGGAATTTTGGACATACCATAGAATTGGATAAATGGGAAAAATGGTGGGAAAAAATTATAAATTGACCATGGCAGTATCATATAAAGAAAACAGCTGTAAATGCTTTATAGGTGGCATTTAGCACCTGTGAGATTGGCAAAAATGTAACCCAATCTATCACCCCAATGTTGGAGATGTGGTCACAAACTAGGGACATACTACCACATGTGGTGGATGTGCCCTAAGGTGAGGAAATTTTGGTATAAAATTAAAGGGTGGTTGGAAGAGATTACACTCCAAAAGATGGATTTTAAACTGGAAATGTTCCACCTAGGAATGATAGAAAAATGGGGGGAAAGTATCTATTATATTATATTGAATATTCTAACAGCAGCCAGAATTACTCTAGTGCAAATGTGGAAGTCGACCAATACACCATCAGAAGAAACAATAATAATAATAAAAAAAAAAATCCTCAAATGTGCTGAAATGGATAATTTAATGATGGAGATCAAAGAAAGAGAAGACTCAGATTATTACAAAGTATGGAATACATGGTTCTATACATGGTTAGAAAAGGAGAAATCAAATTAAGAAATAAGAATATAAACTGAAATTTGATATTAACATACTGGACATAAATGTAAATAATGATCCTGCTAACAAAACAGTGAATTATGACTATTTAAAAATAAAGAGAAGGAGTGGGAAGATAAAAGTTAGAGTAAAGGCAAAAGTTGATGCAGAAAGTTGTAAAATTGTATATTATTATTTATTATTTTATTGAATTTATATACTGCCCTTCTCCCCAAAGGGACTCAGGGCAGTGAACAGCGGTGAACAGCTGAAAATTAAAATAACACACAATATAAAAATTAATATATATCTGTTGTTTGTATTGTATTTTAACATTTGATGTAAGTGTATGTGTTTTGGGGGTTTTTTTCCTCTTGATTTCTTTTGCTATTGTGTGTTTGGTTTTAAAAATGTAAAATACTCAATAAAAATTATATATCTATTTTTTTTAAAAAAAAAGAGAGAGAGAGAGCCTGGGTTTTGTAGCCAAAACAAAATATTTTCTCCTGAGAACCAAGGACATTCCCACCGATGGCCGGAGGGAGGATGAGTGAAGTCACCAGGCAACCGAATGACATCTTGATTGGACCATGTGACAGATTGTTTGGAAAGGGGAGGAAAACTTTTACTTTTAATTAGGTGAAAACTGTGGGAACGTTTAGAGTTAGTTTTCAGCAGCCTATGCCTATATGAGATACCCAATAAAACTGATATTTGAGGAACCTGCTTGCCTCAGAGTCCTGTTTGCTATGGGCATATTACTTGGAACCCTGATGGTGAGTTAGAGAGAGATCAGTAGTGGGTTGCTCCCAGTAGTAAAAATTTGCCGTAAGTCGCAGAACTGGTAGTAATGGCTGGCTGGCCACACCCCGAACTGGTCCCCTGGTTGCCGCTTGCTCGCCCCCGCTGCTATGTTCATCACCGCCATGTTCTTCATGCACGGGCATCCCATTGCCTTGTAAGTCCAATGGGATGTGCATGCATGAAGAACATGGCAGCTTTTTCCATGGCTGTGAAGCTTACTGGGCCAGGTGGCCCCCTCCCACCTTTGGGCAAATAGGTTGTAAAAAGAATGTCCCTGCCCACCCCCCAGGTGATGGCAAGCATTTAATACTACTTGTAATATTTATAACATAAAATCCTAACCATAACAATACGATTATTCAAAGCCAAAGTATTAAGACTTTTGCTGAATGGCACATAATATACTGCAATAGGGAATGGGAGGGAGGGAGCTGGGAAAGAGATGGAAGGAAGGAAGGAAGGAAGGAAGGAAGGAAGGAAGGAAGGAAGGAAGGAAGGAAGGAAGGAAGGAAGGAAGGAAGGAAGGAGCTGGGAATGAGATGGATGGAAGGAGATGGGAATGAGAGGGGAGGGAAGGAGGAAGGAAGGAAGGAAGAATTGTATGTGGCCCCAAATAACTTTTAGGAAGGGAGGGTGGGAGGGAGGGAGAGGGAAAATATTCTAAAACTATTACTAGAATGTTTATTAAAAAGATACATTCAAATATTAAGAACTGAACATCTTTCTTTCTTTCTTTCTTTCTTTCTTTCTTTCTTTCTTTCTTTCTTTCTTTCTTTCTTTCTTTCTCTACTTTATTGTTTTGCTCATTTCCACATTCTTTTTTTAAAAAAACCCTAAATTCTCTAAATGGGAAGATTTATAGTCAAGTTAACGAATCTGAGCTAAAGCTTTTGTCATGGAGTACAATCAGTTTTGAACAAGACTTCTAGAGGTCCTTTAGATGTGATTCCTAAAACGTGAGAGAGAAAGAGAGACAAAAGAAAGAAAGAAAGAAAGAAAGAAAGAAAGAAAGAAAGAAAGAAAGAAAGAAAGAAAGAAAGAAAGAAAGAAAGAGAAAGAGACAAAGAAAGAGAGAGAGAGAAATAAAAAGAAAGGAAGGAAGGGGGAGAGTGTGTGTGAGAGAAAGAGAGAAGAAAGAAAGAGGCAGGAAGAGAAAGAAAAAAGAGGAAAGGAGAGAGAGAGATAGAAGAGAAAGAAAGAGGAAGAAGGGGAGAGAGAGAGAATTCTGTACTATTATTTTTAATTGTTCCATTGTTTATCATGTGTTAAGATTTTATACTGTTCCTACACCTAGAGTGATTTTATTGCCTTTCTTTTGCCCACATGTTTTTTAGGGATTTTCATGTATTCAATGTCTATAGTCCAGAGCATAAATATGTGTGTGTTTATTTTGTACATCAGGTTGTATAAGTCCATCTTAATATGCTATTCCTGTGTGTGATGTTTTGTACACATACAGAGAAAGAAGCTCTCTTATGATTTTTGACTTTTAGGCTTGCTGTCAAACATCAGCCATAATACTAATGACTGTTTTGGACAATATGCAGATTCTATTACACGAATGGCTATTTTATGTGTAAAATTATGACTGAAATATTTCTGCACCTATATTGGTTCTCATTGTCAGGAAGTTTTTCCTTAGTTTTAAATTGCTTCTCTCTTTGTTCAGTTTCCATCCACTGCTTCTTGTTTTGCCTTATGGTGCTTTGCAAAATACATCCCTCCCCCTTCTTTCTGGCAGCCCCTTAAAAGCCTGTTGCCTATCACACTTGAGCAAAGCATGTGAGCCATTTCCTCCTTTCAGTGGTCCATGAAAGTACATCTATAGTATGTAGATAATAAAGCTGAAAAAAGGTGAACAACATTTTTACAGGACTATAGATATATAGATATAGCTATTCTTTGAAAGAGATAACGTTACTATGCAATTTTTGTCACATTCCTAGCCCAAAGTTAAATTCCACTAACTTCACCTTGATCAGGACTGATGGCAAAATTGTGTTCTCCATCTTCTCCCATTAGTAGTTTTCCCATATCGGCAAATGGTCTTGCCTCAGAAGGAGCTGTGATAGTGAAGCAAGAAAATATAGAATATAAAACATAGAATAATAAGATTTTGAAGGGATCTCAAAGGTTTTTCTAGTCCAACCCACTAACCAAGCAGGAGACCCTATACCATTTCAGACAAATAGTTGCCCAGGTCTCTTTTTGAATGCCTCCAATGATGGAGCACTCACAACTTCTGAAGGCAAGCTATTCCATTAGTTGATTGCCCTCACTGTAACAACAATTCTCTTTAGTTCTAGGTTGCTTCTCTCCTTCGTTAGTTTCCAACCATTGTTTCTTCTCTTGCCTATTGGTGCTTTGGGAAATGTTTTGACCCCCTCATCTTTGTAGGAGCCCCTCAAATATTATAAAAGTGATACCATTTCTCCCCAGTCCTTCTTTTCCTTAGACTAGACATACCAAATTCCTGTAACTGTTCTTGGTATGTTTTAGCCCCCAGCCCCCTAATAATTTTTGTTGCTCATCTCTACAGTCTTTCCAGTGTTTTAATATCTTTTGTATAATGGGTTGACCAGAACTAGATGCAGTATTCTAAATGTGGTTCTACTAAGGCTTTGTAAAGTGATATTAGAACTTCAGGTGATCTTGATTCTATCTCTTTATTAACACAGCCTAGGATTACAGTGGCATTTTTCAATGTGCTGCCACACATTGTTGACTCATATTTAAGTGATTGTCCACTAGGACTCCAAGATCCTTCTCACAGTTACTGGCATTGAGCCAGGTTTCAAATAGTCTGTACCTATACTCTTGGTTTTCCTTGCCTAAGTGTAAAACCTTATTTTTATCTATGTTGAATTTCATTTGGTTAAGATCTTTTTGGATCTTGAGCTTGTCTTCGGGAGTGTTGGCTGTTCCTGCCAGCTTAGTGTCATCTGCAATTTTGATGAGTTCCCCTTCAATTCCCTCACCTATATCTTTTTTGAAGATATTGAAGAGTGCTGGGCCTAAAATGGAAGCTTGGGGTACCCCATTGCTTACTTTCCACCATGTGGATGAGGTTCCCCAGAGGACTACATGTTGAATATAATTGTGAGACAGTGAAAAAGCCACCTGGTGGTAGTGCTGTTATCTATACCATGTTTTCAAGATATGTGAGATAAATATTTGAAAAAGAGCTGTAAATTCCTGGAGAATGTCTGAAAGAAGCTTCCCAAGAAATGCTGAATTGATCTGTTTCGGACTGCAGTGTGATTTGAAGAGGTTGAATTATTCAGAGTCCCTCCAATCCAGATTTTTGGTAAGAAAAACATTGAATAAATAAATAAACATTGAGGACCCAGTTTGTGCGGGCAATAAGCTGACTTTGTAAAATATACAAAAGTATGAAGGCTATTGCTTTACGCACTGTAAGCCGCCCTGAGTCTCCAGAGAAGGGCGGCATATAAATCAAATTAAAAAAAAAAGAATAAAGGCTCAAATTGTCATGTTTTTTCTATGTTTCTGCAGTTTCATAGGTGAAACTTCCAACATCACAATATCTCCAATGATGGGATTTCTTTTGATGAAAATGGAGTTCCTGTTGGAGACTTTGATATCATGCAGTGGGCATCCATTTTGAACAAATCAGATGCAGGGGTGAAAATTGGGAATGTAAAAAGACAAGCCTCCTCAGAAGTCAAGATCTCTGTCAATCAAAGTGCCATCCAATGGCCAACTTTATTTAACAAAGTAGTTGAGGCTGCTTGGATTTTGCTCTTCTATTTATCTCCATCTGTTCAGAAATAATTCTTATTGAGGCCAGTTGAGATAACTTCCAAATAAGAGAACTTAAAGCCTCACTAATTTATTAGATATCATTTTACTTTAGAGGTTTTACAATAATCTATCAAATGCTGAAAGATGCTGCATTGTATTGTGGGATTTCCAATCTACATTATTAAACTGGAATATGTTGCCATAATTTATAGCACATCAAATTATCTTGTTTTCAGTAAGAGAAAATCCAGAATGTCTATGGAGATTCTTAGTCATCCAGGTCACGGTTGTGCCAAAGGGGCTTTTTCAAAAGGCACCTGGACTTTGTTTTCCCTTGAAGATGTTTCACTTCTCATCCAAGAAGCTTCTTCAATTCTGACTGAAGGGTGGAGGATGAAAGGATTTGGAACGACTGAAAAGACTGTCTTGTAAATAGGTTATAGATTCAGCAATTGCAGGAAGATTCCACACCCATTGGGACTATTCACGTGACCCTGAGGGCAAAGATAAATTCCAAGTGGCAACAACTTTCAGAAAGACTGCTAACAACCAGATGACTGGAAAGAATATAAATCCTTCCATACTCCACCATTCAGTCAGAACTGAAGAAGCTTCTGGAATGAGAAGTGAAACATCTTCAAGGGAAAAGAAAGATCAGTTGTCTTTTGAAAAAGCACCTTTGGGAGAAAATCCAGAATATGAAGGATTTAACCCACTGAATTGCATAAGAGAAAGATATCACTAAGAATGTGGGGAAGGAAATGTGGGCAGCTAAAAAAGTCATTTACATATGATGATACAATGATCAGTTGTAGGAGAGAAAGATAGGGACTCTAGAGAAAGCTAGATGTTGGAGGTTTCCTGGGAAAGAAAAGATGGAGGAAAAAAATATACCGTATTTTTTGGTGTATAAGATGCTCCGAAGTATAAGGCGCACCTTAGTTTTGTGGGAGGAAAATAAGAAAAAAAAATCTGCCGCTGCTTACCAGCATCCATCAGTATTCATCTGCCTAGTGTCCTATCAGTGTGTGAGAGAGTTGAGGGCTGTTTGGAAACTGAAACAGTATTTGCTGTGTGAGCAACAAGGAAGGAGCCTAGGCATAGTTTAAGTCAATTGTTCTAAAGTTGCATGCTGTGCTGATCTCTGAAACTGAAACTCCTCTCCTCTGCTTGTGTTTTCCTTTCTGCTCCATGCCTCACGTTTTGGGCTACATTTGGTATATATAATCTCATTCAAATTTTCACCCTGTTTTTTTGGGGGGGGGTGCGTCTTATACTCTGAAAAGTATGGTAAGTAATAGCATTCTCATACATGCCCTAAGGAGAAACACCTTTTGCAATGGAACTACTTTCCTTTGGAAAAAAGAATGAGGCAATGAGTCTGTTTTGGGATCTACAATGGAGACTAATAGAGAAAGAGAATGATCTTTCATTTGCCCCTTGCAAGTAGAGTAATTAAAGTTCATGCCACTACTTCTTGACTGATTTTGCTCAATATGTTCCTGAGCTTCTGGAAGCCACTTGATTTCAGTAAATCCTTCTAATTCATATATTATCCTGACTATTCTTTCTGTTTATGTTTAGATGGTGCCTTATTCAAGATGTACAGAAAGTTGCTCCCCTGGTTATGCCAAGCTTGTGAGAGAGGGAGCCCCAGTTTGCTGCTATGACTGTTCTCTGTGTATGGAAGGAACATTCTCTGGGCAAGAAGGTACAGTAGATGGCTCCAAAAATAACCCCCCAAAATTCAAGATACAATCAATATTCTATCTTGTTTTTGTGGGGGATATTTGATAAAGAAGCAAGAAAAACATTAAATTTCTTGAAGGCATCCATGAATTTCAAAGATTGGGCACTATCGCCAAATTTGGATGATGATGTGAGCATTAAAATAAATAAAGAAAGGTTGCTGATTTCTACTGAGTTGTTACTTTCTTGCTTAGTTTTAGGAAAGAAGTTTTGAGAATTGATCATCATATTCATCTTCAGCCTTTAAAAAGGGTGTTAACTAATGTAGTATCAATTGGATATCCCTGGGCAGAAATATTATGTTATTCCTTGAGAATGAAGGAATTGATTTCTGATGCGGTTTTCATGCTCCTACAGCTGCAGAAACAGATTCAAATCATTTTTTTCTCAGATGCAGCCCATTGTGAAAAGTGTCCAGATGACCAATATTCCAATAAGAAGCGAGATCAGTGTGTCCCCAAAAATATAAGCTTCTTATCCTATCAAGAATTGTTGGGACTCATCCTGGCTTTCTTTGCCATTGCTTTGTCCCTAATCACTGCCTTTATTCTGGGAATCTTCATGAAATACCGAGACACTCCCATAGTCAAAGCCAACAACTGTGAACTCACCTACATCCTCCTGGTTTCACTCCTGCTTTCTTTCTTGACCTCCCTTCTATTCATCGGTCGCCCCATGAAAATGACCTGTCTCCTTCGACAAACCATTTTCAGTGTTGTTTTCTCAGTTGCTGTGTCTTCCTTGCTGGCCAAGACTGTCATGGTGGTGGTGGCCTTTCTGGCCACCAAGCCAGGCAGCAGCATGAGGAAATGGCTGGGGAAGAGTCTGGCCAACTCTATTGTTTTATCCTGCTCTGGTATTCAAGTAGGCCTCTGTATGATGTGGCTGGGAGTCTTTCCCCCATTCCCAGATTCTGACCTTCATTCCCAACCAGAACACATCCTGCTGCAGTGCAATGAAGGCTCTGTCACCATGTTCTACTCTGCTCTTGGCTACATGGGGTTTTTGGCTGCCATCTGTTTCTTGGTGGCATTTCTGGCTCGAAATCTGCCAGGGGCTTTTAATGAAGCCAAACTGATCACCTTCAGCATGTTGGTTTTTTGTAGCGTTTGGATCTCTTTTGTTCCCACTTATCTGAGCACCAAAGGGAAATACATGGTAGCCGTCCAGATCTTCTCCATCCTGGCCTCTGGCCTGGGTTTACTGGGCTGCATCTTTATCCCCAAATGCTACATTATTATCCTGAGACCTGACATGAACACCAAAGAACATCTGATGATAAAAAATCATTAAGTTTCTTTATGTTTGTGTTTATTTTTGTACAGTTTACATGCAGAATAAAATCACATACTTTGAAGTAATGTTTTATGTGTTTTCACTTATCTTTCTTCATTCCATGTCAATTTTGAATTATAGTAATTGAGTAATAGTTGCTAAAACAACTCAAACTATTTGAAATAATCATACCCTTTAATTGTCCTAAGGTGAATTCATATAATGACATTAATAAAATTTCTGAAACCAGGCCAGATAAACTGTTACCAGAAATGTTCTGATATGGTTTTAGATTAAATTAAAGACTATGGCTAATGATAATGTGTGTTTTTGTTACTATATAGGTTGATGTGCTGGTATTATATTTTATTTTCTGGGGTGATGTTCTGACCTTGTTTTAAAAAATAATTTCAAATATATATTTGATTGATCTCTTCTGGCTCGGTAATGTAAGATCATTCATAGTTAGATAAATGAGAGAGAGAGAGAGAGAGAGAGATGGATGGGAGAGATCAAGAAAGAGAAAAATAGAGAGACAGATAACATTCTATATATGAAGAATAGATAAAATATCAACATGAACATTGGAGTAACTTTAATTTCTTTCTCCATTCCTTTGAATAAATTAATGAGACAAATTATTATTTTTGACAGTCTTCAATCAAAAGAAAAATATATACAACTCTGCATGATTTGGTGTGGTGGGAATCATGTAGACACCTAATGTGACAATGAAGGTGTGCTTATGTATATTAAAATTGGTTCCTGTTTTTATCATGTCCAGATCCATATCCATATCCATATCCATTTCCATTTCTATATACTGTACATACAGTGTCTGTGTGTCTCTGTGTGTGTCCTCCCAACTTAACAATTCAAAATCATGTAAATGCAAAAAGATAAATAGGTACCATTTCAGCGGGAAAGTAACAATGTTCCTTGCATCTTCAATGCATAGTTATGCCAGCCATGTTCTTGTGTCTAGTTGTCTTGGTGTGCAGTGCTCTATACTGTAATTTTGAGGGTAGGAGTTGAAACAGTTTATGTCCAGGATGTGAGAAGTCTGTAAATATTTTCACAGCCCTCTTTTTGACTTGTGCAGTATACAGGTCCTCAATGAAAGGCAAGTTGGTGGTAATTGTTTTTCTGCAGTTCTAATTATCCTCTGAAGTCTGTGTCTGTTTTGTTGGGCTGCAGAACCAAACCAGACAGTTATAGTTTCTTGGTATTTCATGAAGATTCCCAGAATAAAGGCGGTGGTTAGGGACAAAGCAATGGCAACAAAAGCCAAAATGAATCCCAACATTTCTTCATAGGACAAGAAGCTTATATTTTTGGGGACACACTGATTTCACTTCTAATTGGAATACTGGTCATCTGGACACTTTTCACAATGGGCTGCATCTGAAAAAAAAAATCAGCTGTCTATTTCTGCAGCTGTAGAATCATGAAAATTACAACTGAAATCAATTACTACTACTACTACACTATAGAAAACATGTTTTTAAAAGTGAGAGAGGATATTGAGGGCAGTCAAGAACATAGTCGAAAATATTTTTCCCATTGTACTTGGTTAAGGCCCACGTTGGATAGTGAGAGAACATATTCATAAAGGGTAAATCAACAATGAGTTAAAGTAAGAAATTATATGGAATGTAGAGCTGAATATGACCTGAAAGATGAAAGTGTAATCATATTTTGACTTCTGCTAGAGGCAAAAATGGTGCAGAAATGTGTATCTTTGTCTTTAATTATTTCAGTTACATTGGGACAATATACAGTTGTATATTGTTTCTTTGCATATTTGATAATGACAAGGGCTCTTACATCAAATTCACTCACTTGTTTGTTCCAGAAAGTGCAACAAAGTTATTGATTGTGTGAACTCAAATTATACTCATTCAAAATATTCATGTCTAATTTAAGAGGAATAAAGTTTGTGTTTTCACTCCATTCTCATTATAGAGTGTGGCTCTTAGCTCACCAAGCCTGGTCTGCGGCTGGAAATATTTCAGTTTTTCTTCCATGAGGAATTTGTAGGTTCCAACATTAGTTAGAAATAATCATTGCTTGTTTTAAACACTGAGAGACCAACTCTCATAAAATTTGTCTTCTTTCCTGAAACCAGGTAAGAAAGTAACAACTTGAGAAATTTCATCTCCCTTTCATTATGTATTTTAATAGCCACATCATCACACAAACTTGGGCGATGGTACCCAATCCTTGAAAAATTTGTGGATTCTGTCAAAAAATTAAATTTTTATTGCTTTGTAGAATTATGAAATTACTATGCTCCTAATTAGATCTACAGCTGGCAGGAAAATAAACAGCTTTAATAAATGGTGCCCAAAAAAACAAGAGTGAATATTGATTTCATCCTTGATTTCACTTTTTCTGCACATCTCGAAGAAGGCACCATCTAAACATAAAGATCATTTAGGGCAACCTATGAATTGGGGTGGAGTGGGTTTTATTCAGTGGTGGGATTCAAATAATTTAGTAACCAGTTCTCTGCCCTAATGACTGGCTGGGTGGGTATGGCCGTGGTGGGTGTGATCAGGGGGATAACAGGCAGCACTCGGCCTCCTGCAACCCTCTGGGAGCAAAAATGGATTGCAGGGGAAACGTGCCCCCCCCATGCCCCATTTTGGGCCTAGTAGGCCTCCCTGCAGCCTCTGGGAGCAAAAATGGGCCGTCGTGGGGCACACCGCACACTGTGCACCCAGTTTTGGGACTAGTAGGCCTTCTGCACTTACCTGGGGCACAGGTAAATGGGGCACATGGGGACTCCTGGAAGGGATGGGGAGGGGCAAGGCCAGCCAGTAATTTAACTACTGGTTTGCCTGAACCAGCCTGAACCGACTGAATCCCACCACTGGTTTTATTTCAAGGAACTGGTTTCTGATAGCCAGGTAGCACAGTGAGCCAATTCAGCCAAGGAGTAGTTGGCACAGCAGTTACTTTCCTTTCCAGCTATTGGAGCCACCATTTAACATGAACCTTTATGGAAAAGGACTTTGTGGAAAAAGGACTCTAAACAGAACTTTTTTGAAAATGCAAATAAACCAGGAAGATGGTTAGCATATAAAATAAAAAAAGAGAAGGAGAAGAAAATAATAAAATGCATACAAGATGAAGAGGGGAAACTACATTATAGAAATGAAGAAAAGAAGATAATAATTCAAAAATATTATGAAAAACTTTATTACCAAGAGGAAATTTTGGAGGAAGAGATAACAAAATATTTAGAAAGATCAGATTAACTAAAATAACCAAACAATACCAGGGAATGTTAGAAGAAAGAATAACAATGATGGAATTAACAGAAGTGATTAAAGGACAAAAAAATGGGAAAGCACCAGGATCGGATGGTCTACCAGTGGAACTATATAAAACATTACAAGAAGTGATGAGCAACATAATGTTGGGATTATTTAATGAACTTCTAATGAAGGCAAGAACGCCAAAACTAATGGAAGGAGGCCTACGTAACACGTAAAGAAGATGCAGATTTACAACTGATGAAAAAATTACAGACCGATTTCGTTATTAAATGTGGATTATGAAATTTTTGCTTCAATAATGGTGAATATGTTAAAAAGACTATTAAATGAATTTATTCATATGGATCAAAATGGTTTTTTACCTAAGAGACAAATCAGAGATAATATGAGGATAATTCTAAATACTTTGAAATATCATGAGACACATTCAGAAAAACAAATGGCGATATTTTTAGATGTTCAGAAAGCCTTTGATAACATGAATTGGCAATTTGTGATGGAACAATTGCAGAGAATGGATTACATAAAACAAAATTACATAATGCTGAAATTTCAAGAGTTAATCGAATGTCATCAAATCCAAGTTTTTCTGTGATACTGTATGAGACTTTCTTGGCTTAAAATAGAATAGAATAGAATTTTTTATTGGTCAAGTGTGATTGGACTCACAAGGAATTTGTCTTGGTGCATATGCTCTCAGTGTACAACACTTAATGATAGTCATAGGGTACAAATAAGCAATCAGGAAACAATATCAATATAAATTGTAAGGATACAAGCAACAAAGTTACGGTCATACAGTCATAAAGGGAAGAAGATGGGTAGTGGGAATGATGAGAAGATTAATAGTAGTGCAGACTTAGTACATAGTTTGACAGTGTTGAGGGAATTATTTGTTTAGCAGAGTGATGGCATTTGGGAAAAACTGTTCTTGTGTCTAGTTGTTCTGGTGTGCAGTGCACTATAGTGTTATAGACTTCTTATGCTTTACTTTTTTTTTTTTTTTTTTAGAAAGATCCAGCTTATGTGTGTCTATGCGTGTGTAACTCAGACAACAAGAAATCATACTCTGTTTCCTAATCTCTGAAATGGTTCCTTTCTGGAGATCGAATCTATTGTAAATGTCTTACACATTGCATCCCATTTCAGTTCCCTCCCTGGCCTTCAGATGACACAGCTCTGAACATGACAAGCCTAGCAAGGATACAAGAAATGACCTTTGGGCCATTGAACAAATAGCAGAGGTTTTATAGAGTGGAGAAACAAAGCAAATCCAAAGAGATAAGACACAGAATAAACTTGTTTGGGAAGAACAGATCCCAGAACCTGGGAATATAGAGATTAATGCTAAAGAAGATACAGGGTTTCTTGTCACCTCTTCTTGTATCAGCAAAGCGACTGATGCCCTGAATTTTATTGTGTGGATCATTGACTCCATTTTGACTTTGTGGCATGTTTGGCCATCTGTTTTGGCTGCCAAAAAAGCCAGCATAATTCTAGGCTGCATAAATAGAGGGATAGAATCAAGATCATGTGAAGTGTTAATACCGCTTTATAATACCTTGGTAAACCCACACTTGGAATACTGCATCCAGTTTTGGTCACCACGATGTAAAAAAGATGTGGAGACTCTAGAAAGAGTTGCAGAGAAGAGCAACAAAGATGATTAGGGGACTGGAGGCTAAAACTTATGAAGAACGGTTGCAGGCATTAGGAGGAAGCATGCACATGAGCGCGGCCCCATTGCAAACCTGTAGTAAAGTTAAGTAGAACCAACCCCTGCTACTGGTATGCCTGAACCAATCATAATCAGCTGAATACGACCTGAGTATATCGAAATTAGGAGGCTGTGAGTTCAATAATAGTGATATTTCTTTCTCTGGAACTCAAAGAGGAAATATCTACTCTGAACACTGCATAGGCATCAGGAATGGTATCCAGCCAGTAAATACTCAGCTCTATTCAGTCACCCCCTCCACCCCAAAGAATTACAAGGGATTTTTCATTTTAAAAAATGTATAATATATCTAAAAATTGTTGCTTTAATTCAAAAACAAATCCTTTATCTTTCACATTAGTTTGGTTCAAAGAAAGGAAAAGTTTCTTCTTTGCTCTTTATAGCAGAGTGGTTTCAAAGGTAACACACAGGAATATTTACTGCATATTTACTACAGGTATAGATTCCACAATGCAAAATGGTTTACCACTATTCTAGAAATCCAAACTAGGAATTGTTAATTTTTTTTCTTTTATTTTCTGCAAATTAAGACCAAGGGTAAATGATCAATGATAAGGTCTCATTGGTTGCAAACCAATGCAAATGCAAACAGGTCACCCATCATATGCAGTAGGTGGAAAGCAAATGGACAATGTGTAGGAGGGGACAACACAGTCACGACTTCAGTAAATGTTGGAGATCCTCTGACACTGATTCTAAACCCAATCTTGATATTCTTTGATGGTTCAGGCTACTGGCCCACATTCCTAGAGTCCATACTGCTGTTGTACATTATTCAGAATATTCATATGAAGAACAGTTACTGGAACTGGGTATATCTAGTTTGATGAAAAAAAGGACTAGGGGTGACATGATAGCTGTATTCCAATATCTCAGGGTCTGCCACAAAGAAGAGGGTGTCAAGCTATTCTCCAAAGTACCTGAGGGTAGAACAAGAAGCAATGGGGTAAAACTAATCAAGGAGAGAAGCAATTTAGAACTAAGGAGAAATTTCCTGACAGTTAGAACAATTAATCAACAACTTGCCTCCAGAAGCTGTGAATGCTCCAACACTGGAAGTTTTTAAGAAGAGATTGAATAACCATTTGTCTGAAGTGGTATAGGGTTTCCTGCCTAAGCAGGGGGTTGGACTAGAAGACCTCCAAGGTCCCTTCCAACTCTTCTCTTCTACTCTACTCTACTCTACTCTACTCTACTCTACTCTACTCTACTCTATTTTCTATTTTCTATTTTCTACTTTCTATTCTTGTTTCTCTTTCAAGCAGCTGAGCAAATTCATGATTGTCCATGCAAGATATCTAAATAATTACTACTTAATTTACAGTCTATCAAATGGTTTCAGAGGATGTGGATGGACATCTCCTCCTGTGCAACTGATTAGAATTACACAGATCTATCCATTGCATTACATTGGACTCCAATGGACTCATCCATGGCTTTCTTTAGTGCTTCACTTTCAGCCATTGTTTGTATTATACTCATATCTTGTTCCTCTACTAGGCAACTTATGTCATCACGTCCTAAAGAAGTCAGTAAGAGGCCGTTTTCCAGGTTAACACACTAAAGGGAAAACAATAAAAAATTAGCCAAATACAAATAAAAAATCCAAAGCATTATAGCTTCATCCAAGATATTTTTCTCAGATCTTCTCTCTAATGAGGAAGGCTGATAGTCTTCCACATTTAGAAAAAAACAGAAGAAGACTTTTAACAAGGTCTCTGGTCAGTAGTTCAATGGACCATGATAGTATAGTATAGTATAGGTATACTATACTATCTGGTCAGTATTCAATGGACCATGATAGTATAGTATAGTATAGTATAGTATGGTATGGTATGGTATGGTATGGTATGGTATGGTATGGTATGGTATGGTATGGTATGGTATAGTATAATGCAGTATAGTATAGGCTTTATTGTCATTGTACATCATGTATACAACAAAATTGGTTGGTCCAATCCATGACAAAAAAATACAAACAACATAAAAAGTATAAAGAATAATCCCTATGCAAGTAATTAGGGAGGGAAAAAGAAAAAGAAAAACTAGTCATATTTTTCCGCATGTGCGTGGAGTGATTGTGGTTGTGTTTCAGGGTCTGATGATCTGGGGGTATCTGGAATAGGTCGCAGTGGTGGGTTGCCCCCGGTTCGGATTGGTTCTATAGAACTGGTAGTAAAACCGGCGGGAGGCTCTGCCCACTAACCCTAATGTCATTAGAAGCGATCTGCGCAGAAGCAAGGCACATGTGCGAGCAATCCCGTTGCAAACTGATAGTAAAGGTAAGTAGAACCCACACCTGATATGTCGCCTTCATGTGAAGAATGGGTTCATGAGCACCAGACAGAATAAGAAGGAATTATCATCTCCTCACTAACTACTGTATTTCCCCCAAAAATAAGACCCTGTCTTATATTTTTTTGAACCCTGAAATAAGCGCTTGGCCTTATTGCCATGCACTTAAAAGCCCAATTGGGCTTATTATTATTAGGGGATGTCTTATTTTGGGGGAAACTGGATAGTAAATAAGGCTTCAAGGTTTGTTTGGTTTTTTTGTGTGTTTTGTTTTGTTTAGCAAATCACACTTTTCAGTATCTCAAAAATAAGTTTCTAGTGTAGAAAGCAGTTGCTTCCTGCATAACTGGAATTATGCCCTTGAGTCCTGCAAATTTGTTTTCTCCAACTGGAGAAAACACCATGGTTGCAACCACCATTCCCAATTCCCTTTCCAATTATTTAAAACATGATTATTTATTCTATGTTGAACATTCTATGTTTATGAGATTTTCACCACCACTTTTAGTTATAAAACAATGATGTGACAAGAAATGGAATATACAACAACTGAAAATGTGACCCGAACTACCTCCTCTTCCGATCAAAGTAAAAAAAAAAAAAGAAGAAGAAGGGGGGATAGATTTAGACAGGGACTGTGTCAGTCTGAAACTTCAGATTTCTTCACCAGACCCAGGCTGGATCATCTTCAGTGCAATTATTTTCTTTTGTGAGCTCTGAGAGCCAATAAAAAAAAAAGGGAACTATAGGAAGACTCTGCATTAATGTATGTCAAATGTTGCTGCTGGAAATATATCTCTTTCTGCTTCTCTTATAAATTCCCTCTGCATGATGCTGATGAAATGTCCATTCAAGACAATAATAGAAGAAAAGAAGGAGTTTAATTATTATAAGCCAGGAGACTACCTGATTACTGCAATAACATCAATAATATTTTCACATCTTTACCCATATGATTTTTCCAAGTCTCCGCCTTACAGATTGGAAAGGTAATTATCAGCATGTTCAGATTTCTGGGGCTTAATTTTACCTGCTTCAATGTCATGTTAGAGGAATGATGTCTTTTTACCAATTCCTCAGATTTAGAATAGAATAACAGAGTTGGAGGTGACCTTGGAGGTCTTCTAGTCCAACCCTCTGCTTAGGCAGAAAACCCTACACCACTTCGGACAAATGGTTATCTAATCTCTTCTGAAAAACTTCCAGTGTTGGAGCATTTACAACTTCTGGAGGCAAGTTGTTCCACTGGTTAATTGTTCTAACTGTCAGTAAATTTCTTCTTAGTTCTAAGTTGCTTCTCTCCTTGATTAGTTTCCACCCATTGCTTCTTGTCTTGCCCTCAGGTGCTTTGGAGAATAGCTTGATTCCCTCTTCTCTGTGGCAGTCCCTGCTATATTGGGACACTGCTATCATGTTTCCCCAGTCCTCCTTTTCATAAGAACCTATCCAGTTCCAGCAACCATTCTTTATATGTTTTATCCTCGAATCCCCTAATCATCTTTGTTGCTCTTCTCTGCACTCTTTCTAGAGTCTCAACATTTTTTTTACATTGGGGCAACCAAAACTGAATGCAGTATTCCAAGTGTGGCCTTACCCAAGGCATTATAAAGTGGTATTAACACTTCACGTGATCTTGATTCTATCCCTCTGTTTATGCAGCCTAGAATTGTGTTGGCTTTTTTGGCAGCTGCAGCACACTGTTGGCTCATATTTAAATGATTGTCCACTAGGACAAACATCAGAAAGGCAAATCATCGTTGCTACTTCTAATGTGCTTTAGGGAAATGTCTCCTATGACACATGAAAGCTGAGCATAAAAATTTACTTGTAAGTTCTTCTACAAGGGTCAGTCTCCAGACAGGACAAGACAACTCTTGCCCAGGTAAGAGGGCAACAGGTTCTGCCTGTTCTCAAAATTATTATCTTGCTGCTGCAGAGAGTCACCAAAGACTCTTTGAGAAGGAGGGAACTCTTGATCTTACTTCTCACCATCTCCTCTCCTTCTCTATGTTGCACTCAATCCTTCCCTGCTCTTGTTCCAGCTTTTCATTCCACCCAATGCCTTTTATCTATTTTGCAACCTTTTGTGGCTTCCACTTCACAGTTGGTTTAAATAAAAGGAATACATTTAAAACAAATACAGGGACCTAAAGTGAGAAGCTAAATGGTTTAGCTATGGAGTATCACATCAAATTTTTATTGAATATAGGGACAGTATCTCCAAAGATATATATGTATTCTGTTCAGAGTGAACTTACAAGTACTTGTTTCCAGACTTTAGTCTTCTCCTGGATGGTATAATGGGAGGAATTAATATTTATTAAGACAACATTCATTCACACTTAGTAACACTTAAGACAACATTCATTCACACTTAGTAATACTCTCATCTTAGCATTCTGGGGAACCGTGAAGACTAGGGCTAGGATGGTTATGATGTGAGGATGTCTGTTCTGGCATTTGGGGGGGAAGAGAATAAAATTGAATGGAATGGGGAAGAAAATGGAAAGGATGGAAACTAATCAAAGAGAAATCCAACCTAGAGCTAAGGAGAAATTTCCTGACAGTGAGAATAATTAACTAGTGGAACAGCTTGCATCAAAAGTTGTGAGTGGTCCATCATTGGAGGTTTTTAAGAAGAGATTGGATAACAGTTTTTCTGAAATGGTATAGGGTTTCCTGCCTAAGCAGGAGGTTGGAGTAGAAGACCTCTAAGGCCCCTTCTAACTCTGATATTATAGATGAAATATAGATGTCAGTAGAAAGATATTGTATAAACTGTTCCAAATAGTAATTGATGCCAACATGAAAATTTGTTTACCCGCCCATTTAAGAAATATCAGTTCTCTAAATATTTAGAAAGGTTTCTTTCAATATTGATAGATGTGAGTCATTATAACTTACCTTGTGGAGAAAAGTGAATACTATCAAAATAAATATTATTTGAAGAAAAATTTTATGGAGTTGTTTGATTTGTAAAATATTTTTCCAAAACAAAACATGGTATGTGTGTGAGTGTTTTGTTCTCTTTTTCACTTTTTTATAAAGCACTTTTTATGCATGTTTTTTTTTTCTTTTTTGATGTATATTTTTATCATGGTATTTTTTTCCTTTTAATTGTCACTACTTTAAAACCAATAAAATGATAACAAAATTAACAATGAGCATCTAATAATATTTTATGCATTGCGATATGGAAATATAAATCCCCAGTAAATATGATTTTATTAAATTGAAGAAGAAAATCCAGTCGGATGATGTGATATCTGTTATGTTGCAGTATGAATACAAGCTTCTACCATATCTTGCCCTTCTTCTTATCTGTTCATGAGATCAACCAGAGCCCAAAGGTGCTACCTAACATCACTCTGGGGTACAACATCTATCAGAACTTCTTCACTGCAAGAATGACCTATGAGGCCATGATGGACTTGCTATCTACAGGACAGGAGAATGTCCCAAACTATAGATGTGGAAGACAAAAGAACCTGCTGGCAGTCCTTGAAGAGACAGATTCTGAACTCTTTGGCCATATTTCTACTGTCTTGGGCATCTACAAAATTCCACAGGTAGGAATCTGAAGCAAACTTAATTCCATGTCATAAATTCTTAATCTCAAAATAAATCTGAAGAGACAGAGTAGATATTTAAAAAACAGAAGAATTTTCTATCCATAAATTACATAGTTATTTCTTTTGTCTGCCTGCCATAAAATGACTCAGAAACAATGCCTAAGCTTTGTGACTTCTTCTTTTTTTTTCTTCTTTTTTTTGCCACTGAAGAATCTTTCTTTCAAAAAAGGATAACAGCATGTAATTAGTTTATTGATTAACCCATGGGCCATATCAAAGTGCAGAGTGCCAAACACAAATTACTACTAAAATCCGATAAAAACAATTTAAAATGGAATTGGAATAAAATACAATTTGAAATTGGAATAAAATACAACTTAAAATGAAATTGGAATAAAATACAAGAATTTAATATATGGATAAATAAAATGTGATAAAATTATATTTCTGTGTCACCCCTACAATCTACCCAAATCTGTCCCACATATGCCAATTTCAACCAAACCATTTTGCTGTACGTATTAAATGTTAAAAGTACTGTGTTGTATTAAATGTTGTTTTCAAATTCTGGCTGCACATAAGGAAAGTTGTTTTGATACAGGGTTCCCAATGGATCATTCGTTTGGTATATAGACCAAGGTACCTGTCTCTCACCTTCTTATACAGGCAACAATCAAATAGGATGTGATGAATATAGGTGAACAAAGGTTCTAGTGCCCATTAGACTCTACACCATTTTTGACAGATGGCAGTCCAGTCTCTTCTTGAAAGCTTTCAGTGATGAAGCTCCCACAACTTCCGAAGGCAAAGCTGTTCCGTTGGTTGATTGATCTCACTGTCAGAAAATGTCTCCTAATTTCCAGGTTGAATCTCTCTTTGTTCAGTTTCCATCCATTATTCCTTGCCTGGCCTTCAGGAGCTTTGGAAAATAGCTTGACCCTTCCTTTCTGTGGTAGCCCCTCAAATATTGGAAGACTGTTATAATGTCTCCCCTGGCCCTTCTCTTCACTAGACTAACCATGCCCAGTTCCTGCAACTATTCATCATATGTTTTAGCCTCCAGCCTGCAACCCCATGATCATCTTGGTTGCTCTTCTCTGCACTTTTTCTAGAGTCTCAACATCTTTTTTATAGTGTGAGGACCAAAACTGGATGCAGTATTCTAAGTGTGGTCTTATTAAGGTTTGATAGCAGGGGTGAAATCCAGCAGATTCTGACAGGTCCCGGAGAACCGGTAGCAGAAATTTTGAGTAGTTGGGAGAACTGACAAATACCACCTCTGGCTGGTCCCAGAATGGGGTGGGAATGGGGATTTTGCAATATCCTTCCCCCAGGACTGGGGAGGGAATGGGGATTTTGCAATATCCTTCCCCAAGGACTGGGGAGGGAATGGAGATTTTGCAGTATCCTTCCCCTGCCATGCCCACCAAGCCACACCACACCAAGCCATGCCCACAGAACAGGTAGTAAAAAAAAATAGGATTTCACCACTGCTTTATAATATTAATACCTCACTTGATCTTGATTGTATCCTTCTGTTAATGCAACTTAGAATGGCATTGGCTTTTTTGGCTGCCGCCACACACTACTGGTTCATATTTAGCTGGTTGTCCACTAAGACTGCAAGATCCCTCTCACAGTCACTGCTATTAAGCCTGGTTTCCCCCAGTCTATATTCCAATGTATGGAGATGCTGCTTTCTGTCCTTGATTATATCATGAGTCTGATCTGCTATGTGGGTGATGCACAGATTGTGTAAGACATGTGAACCTCAGTTGTTGGCGGCAAAAGTCATCCGCTGCATCTGTTCACTCACCAAGGCTTAGCTACATGGGGAGGTTTTGACCAGAAAGGTATAGAACAGAATAGAATTTTTTATTGGCCAAGTGTGATTGGACACACAAGGAATTTGTCTTTGGTGCATATGCTCTCAGTGTACATAAAAGAAAAGATACATTCATCAAGAATCATAAGGTACAACACTTAATGATAGCCATAGGGTACAAATAAGCAATCAGGAAACTATCAATATAAATCGTAAAGATACAAGCAACAAAGTTATAGTCATACAGTCATAAGTGAAAGGAGATGGGTGATAGGAACAATGAGAAGACTAATAGTAGTGCAGATTTAGTGGATAGTTTGAGGAAATTATTTGTTTAACAAAGTGATGGCATTTGGGAAAAAACAGTCCTTGTGTCTAGTTGTCTTGGTGTGCAGTACTCTATAGTGTCGTTTTGAGGGTAGGAGTTGAAACAGTTTATGTCCAGGATGTGAGGGGTCTGTAAATATTTTCACAGTCCTCTTTTTGACTTGTGCAGTATACAGGTTCTCAATGGAAGGCAGGTTGGTAGCAACTGTTTTTTCTGCAGCTCTAATTATCCTCTGAAGTCTGTTTCTATCTTGTTGGGTATATATGTTGCATGAAGATCACCCATGAGAACCCACAGATTAGAACTCACTAGTCTGAATTTTTTATGGAGATTCTCAGTCTTCCAGGTTATGCTTGTCCCAAAGGTGCTTTTCAAAATAGGACAACTGGACTTTGTTTTTTGTTTTTTTTTTCCTTGAAGACATTTCACTTCTCATCCAAGAAACTTCTTCAGAACTGGAACTAGTCTGAAATTGTTTCCAGTAAACTTCTTTTAGCGGTGCAGAAAAGCTCTCAGAATTAATAGAAAATACTTGTAGCTCTGGTTTTAGATTTTGGCAAGGGTTTGCTCTCCAAGCTTGTTCAATTTAGATTCTGAACATTTCATTACCAGGTAATATCATCAGCAGGATTTTCTTGTCCTATTTTCCTTAGCTTATAAATGTCTTGTATGCCAATGTAGTCTGTTGGTCGTGTGATTGGTTATTCGTTTGGAGCTATATTTAAATTCTGATCAGCTGATTGGTTCTCTTGTTGATTGGTTGTTCAAATGGTCTGGTTTCTTATGTATTTGTATGTTGTAACTAGATCAATATGCTTCTTAATTACTCCTTTGGTAGAATAAAAAGGTAAAGGTTCCCCTCGCACATATGTGCTAATAATTCCTGACTCTTGGGGGCGGTGCTCATCTCTGTTTCAAAGCTGAAGAGCCAGTGCTGTCCGAAGATGTCTCCATGGTCATGTGGCTGGCCTGACTAAACACCAAAGGCGCACGGAACGCCGTTACCTTCCCACCAAAGGTGATCCCTATTTTTCTACTTACATTTTTTATGTGCTTTCGAACTGCTAGGTTGGCAGAAGCTGGGACAAGTAACAGGAGCTCACTCCGTTACGTGGCACTAGGGATTCAAACCACTGAACTGCCAACCTTTTGATTGACAAGATCAGCATCTTACCCACTGAGCCACCACGTCCCTCTTTGGTAGAATACTAGGCTTCAATAAATTCAAGTGTGGTGGGGGCTGGCATGGCCAATTATTTTTGTTCCTTCCTAATCAAACTGGTATTGTTTATTATCAATGTGGTTCGAGATCAAGAAGTTTTGGTTGTGCCGTTTAATTGCTAATTGATGTTCATGAACCCTCATTTTTAATTGTTTGGCCCACGTAGAATTGCTTACAATTGTTGCGATTTTGTATTCTATGTTGCTCTTAGATTTAAGCTCTTAGATTTAAGCAGCTGGCTTTTATCATTAAAAGTGACACAAACCACCAATGTCTTTTCTTTCATCTCAGATCAATTACGGTATCATCAGCCATGCTCCTGAACAAAACCACCATTTTCCTTTTTTATATCGGTTGACCCCAAAACAAGAACCTCCTTTCTTAGCGATTGTCAAGCTGCTCCTGCATTTCCGATGGACGTGGATCGGTCTCATTTCTCAGGAGAATGAAAAAGGAGAAAACTTTAGAAGAAGCTTGACGAATCTAGCTGTAAAAAATGAGATATGCATCGTCTTCTCGGAGATCATTCCAACGATGAACATGGATCGAAGTCTTAGAGGGAAAAGAACGGAAGGTCTCCTTTCTGTTTTCAGTAGCCAAGTCAAAATTATAATCTGCCAACTGGATTATCCGGCCACAGCAACGCTATCCAGCCTAATACAATATACTGATTCAATTAATGAATTCATTGGGGGGAAAGTGTGGATTGCAACAACTTTGTCAGATATAAGTTTAAGAATATTTTACTACTCTGTTGATCTCCGACATAAACATGCTTTGTTTTCCTTCCTCACCCAAACGAAGACAAGGGCACAATATTATATTTTTAATTCATTTTCTCATATTGCCACACAGTTTGGAATGGAAGCATTTCAGTGCTCCTATTCAAAGCCTCTGTGGTCTAAAAAAGTTTGGGGAAAATGCACAGAAAAAGAGAAGTGGGAATTCCCACCCCATCACGAGGTGGCAAGAATTCTGTCTGAGGATGGCTCCGGTATTTTCAACGCAATCCAAGCTGTGGCCTTGGTTCTCAGTGCTGTCTCTTCATCCCAATTCAGTAAGAGGAGGATGCTGTTTAAAGACCATCAGTCATCCCAGATTGTACAGCCATGGCAGGTGAGAATTCTCCTTCAAGCTTCCATTAATGGTCCCCTTTCATTTCTTCTGTCAACCCCCGAAACAGCAACGCGCACGTGCCTCCCGCCGGCCAGCTGATTTTCAGTATGCATGGGGGTGAGGGGCATGCGGGAGACACCTGCACATGTTCAGGGGGTCATGCACATGTACACAGGGGGTGCAGGAGAAACATGTGCATTCACAGGGGTTGCATGGGGGGACGCAGCACGCTTCCCACGGCCAGTTTTTGGCTGCAGGGGGAACCGGGGGGGTCATGTACGCATGTGTAGGGGTGTGGGGGGACATGCACTCATTGCATTATGGGTGCCGGCATGCACCCATGTGCTTTAGCCACATGAAGAGAAAAGGATTAACCATCACTGTGATATAATTTCAATTTCAGCTGTATACACTTTTATTTTTTGTTAAAATTCTGATGCTAAGCTATGATTTGGTAGGATAACTGAAGAAGAGGGAGAGAGGCTCCTCATAAATTTCTGAATCATCCTCTTGCAGACCAAAGTGCTGAGCTAAAGAAGTTGAATTATTCAGAGCACTTCCAATCCAGAATAACAGCCAGAAAACATTGAATAAAGGATCAAAGGGGAATGTGTAACCTGCTCGGGTATTTTTGTCTATGTCTTTGCAGCTTCAACAGAAGCTAAGAAACTTCCAGCTTTACAATATTTCCAGAGATGCAGTTTATTTGGATGAAAATAGATTTCCTGTGGCTGACTTCGATATCATGCACTGGAGAATGTTTCCCAATGCGTCTGTTGTTGGTGTGAAAATTGGGAGTGTAGAACGAGAAACCTCATCTGAAGTCAAGGTCTCCAACAATGAGAATGCCATTATATGGCCAACATCATTTAACAAGGTAGCTGATGCTGCTTGGTTTTGGGTTTTCCTATTATCTCTCCACATGCAAACTTTTGTGTTCTGAAATAATTCTCATTGAGGACAATCAAGATAACTTTCAAATAAGGAAACATTAGACCCCATTAATTCATTAGATACCATGACTCTCCACTTTGATATGGCCCAAGGGCTAATTAATAAAGTAAACTCTAACTCAGGGGTGAAATCTACTTACCTTCCTTACCGGTTCGGAAGTGCATGTGCCAAGCGTCACATGCGCGCACAGACCCTCTGCACATGAACAAAAGTTGTGCATGCGCAGAGGGTAAAAAACACATTACTTCCTGGTTAAAACCAGGAAGTAATGACACCAAGATGGGTGGGTGGAGCCTCACACTGCCATCACCACCGGTTCTCTGAACCACATGCCACAATTGCTACCGGATCGCCCGATCCAGTCCAAACCAAGAGTATTTCACCCCTGCTCTAACTCTAACATTAGATACCATGATTCTTTAGAGCTTTCATTAATTTATCACAACCTGGATTTGCCACAGCAACAATTGCATTAGATTCTGCCACAGCAACAATTGCATTAGATCTTTCCAGTCTACATTACTAAACGGGGATTTGGTATCCTAATCCATAATCTATTAAACAATCTTATCTTCAGAAGAGAAAAACCAAAGGTTCAAGAGAATAGCACTCTGCATTGCATGAGAGAAAGACATCAAGTTAATAATGTAGGGAAGGAAATTAGGACAATTTTTTTTTTAAAAAAAAAGACATTTTTTTGATGAAACATTCCATTGTAGGAGAGAAACATTTGTTGCACGGACAAAGAAAGCCAAAT
Organism: Masticophis lateralis; assembly: GCA_030761175.1. NCBI lineage: Eukaryota > Metazoa > Chordata > Lepidosauria > Squamata > Colubridae > Masticophis > Masticophis lateralis. The sequence continues at coordinate 25,946,451 of JAUDYJ010000002.1, forward strand.
TTTGGAGGTTTCCTATCAAAGTAAAAATGGAAAGAAAACTACAAGATCAGAGGTGATATTCAGACAGTTCACCCGAACTGGTAGCGGAAATCGCAAGTGGGCCTGTCCACCCACCCTGGCTCTATGCCATCCTATTTAGGCACGCTTTTGAGGTCGGGCGCATGCATGGAAGGTGCGTGTGAGCAAAGCACATGCATGGAAGGCCGGGCGCATGTCTGGAAGGCAGACACGTGCACGAACTGGTAGCAACATAATGTGAAACCTACCACTGTACAAGATGTAGCATTCCCATGCTTGCCCTAAAGAGAAACACCTTTTGCAACGGAACCACTTTCCTTTAGAAAGGAGAATAATGAAAACAACATGTTTCTGGATTGACAATAGATCAGTAGTGCGTTCCACTTAACTTCGCTACCAGTTCGGAACTGTGAACGCATGCATGCCCGTGTTTGCCTCACTCGCTCACGGCACTTCTGCACGAGCATCCGTGATGACATCCAGGAGGGTGGGTGGAGCGTCCCACTGCCTCCTCTACTGGTTTGCCCGAACTGGGGCAAACCTTTAGAAACCCACCACTGCAATAGCTGTGATTGTGAAATCTCTTTCATCTGTTGTTTGTGTGCAGACTCCATTCCCATAAAGGTCAACGTTACCTCCAGTGGAAGGAAGTTGAGTGTTTGTTATGCCACTACTCCTCATTTGAGTTGGTGTGCTCATTTTCCTCCAGAAACCAGTTGATTAAAATATTCATATGTTGCCCTGGTTGATCTTAATTTTTATGTTTAGATAGCACCTTCCTCCAGATGTACAGAAAGTTGTTACCCAGGACATGCCAAACTCATTAGAGCGGGTGCCCCAGTTTGCTGCTATGACTGTTCTCTTTGTATGGAGGGAACATTTTCTGTGCAAGAAGGTAGGTTGCTTTGGAGAGAGAAAACGAATTGAGAATGGAATCAAAATTCATTCCTGGTTTTCTGGAAACATTTCTAAAAAGGTTCCCAAAATATTTTTTCAAAAGGCAACTGGGCTTTGAGGATGTTTCACTTCTCATCCAAGAAGCTTCTTCAGTTCAGACCCAAGAAACAGCAACTTGGATGAGAAGCAAAATGTCCTCAAGAAAAACCAAAGTCCAGATGCCTTTTGAAAAGGCTCTTTTTGGACAACCATAACCTGGATGCCTAAAAATCTCCACAGACATTTCTAAAAATGTTTTCTTTCCTGCTGGTTATGGATCTAATTTTTACATAGTTTTTTTAATAGTTTATATAGTTTTTACATAGGTGTTTTTTTTTTACAATTACATAAAGTAAGAAAAAGTTCACAAACTTTTCAAGGATTTGGTACTATTACCCAATGTTGCCCGACGATGGGGCTGTTAAAATAAATTATGAAAGGTTGCTGCAGTCTCTCAACTTGTCTTCTTGCTGGTTTCAAATAAAGAAGACAAGTCCTATGAATGTTGATGATCACATTTTTCTTCAGCCTTTAAAAAAACTGATAATTATTTCTAATTAATGTTGGCTGTTTTGAATATCTCTGGGCAGAAATACTGAATTATTCCTTGGGCATGTGACAATCATGATGTCGGTCTTTCTGTTGGGCAACTGAGCTCCAGCATGGGTTGTTTTGCCAGCCACAGGCCAGACTTAATGAGCTAAGAGCCATACTCCCTAATGAAGATGGAGAGAATACAAACCTCTATGAATGATTTCAATTAATACCATTTCAGCCCATACTTCCAACCATTTTTTCCCCTCTTGTGAAATAGAGACCCCTGGTGACATAGTGGTTAGAATGCAGTATTGCAGGCTAAATCTGCCCACTGACAGGAGTTCGATCCTGATAGGGCTTGAGGTTGACTCAGCCTTCCATTCTTCTGAGGTCAATAAACTGGGGACCCAGATTGTTGGGGGCAATATGCTCACATTGTAAACTGCCCAGAGAGTGCTGAAAAGCACTATGGGACTGCATTGTTAGAACAATTCAGTGAGTGAATTTAATACAAGTTCCCCAAAAGCATCCCTTACCATTATAATATATGGAAGACAACAACACAACAACATCCCAATAGTAATTAAGCCATTTAAAGCTCCAGATTTCTGCCCATCTGATGCCTCCTGTAGAATTCAAAACACTACATTGCACAACACTTGGATTACATTTCAGATGATATTCAGAGCTACGTTCCATACAATTTCTTTGGTATTACTTGTTCATTTATCTTTCATGAATACATTTTCACACCATTCAACATAGTGTGGAATAATAATTATGTAAAGTGGGAAAGAATTTTCTAATATGTTATCAACCTTCTTCAATATCCTCTCTCGCTCCAGTAAATTTTAAAACATATTTCATGTGTTGTAGTAGTAATTTTCATGATTCCACAGCTGCAGAAACAGATACATGCTAGCAAATGTTTTTCAGATGCAGCCCACTGCAGCAAGTGTCCAGATGACCAGTATTCCAACGAGAAGCGACATCAGTGTGTCCCCAAAAATATAAGCTTTTTGTCTTATGAAGAAATTTTGGGTCTCATCCTGGCTTTCTTTGCTCTTGCTTTGTCTCTTATCACTATCTTTGTCCTGGGAATCTTCATTAAACACCGAGAAACTCCCATAGTCAGAGCTAACAACCGGGACCTCACCTATATTCTCCTGCTGGCCCTCCTCTTTTCCTTCTTGACCTCCCTTCTATTTATTGGTCATCCCAAGAAAGTGACTTGTTTTGTTCGACAAACCATTTTCAGCGTTGTTTTTTCTGTCGCTGTGTCTTCCTTGCTGGCCAAGACTGTCATGGTGGTGATAGCATTCCTTGCCACAAAGCCAGGCAGTAGGATGAGGAAGTGGCTTCGGAGGAGTCTGGCAAACTCCATTGTCTTACTGTGCTCTGGTGTTCAGGTATGCATCTGTATCATATGGCTGGGAATCTTCCCCCCATTCCCAGATTCTGACCTTCATTCCCAACCAAAACATATCTTGCTGCAGTGCAATGAAGGCTCTGTCACCATGTTCTACTCTGCCCTTGGCTACATGGGCTTTCTGGCTGCCATCTGCTTCTTGGTGGCCTTCCTGGCCCGCAAGCTGCCAGGGACCTTCAATGAAGCCAAGTTGATCACTTTCAGCATGTTGGTTTTCTGTAGTGTTTGGATCTCCTTTGTCCCCACCTACCTGAGTACCAAAGGAAAATACATGGTGGCTGTGCAGATCTTCTCCATGCTGGCCTCTGGCCTGGGTTTACTAGGTTGCATATTTGCCCCCAAATGCTATATCATTATTCTGAGACCTTCCATGAACACCAAGGAACATATGATGATGAAAAACAATGAGGGCTCCTGATGTTGGTGCTTTTTTTTTTTAACAGCTTATAGGCAGTATGAAATAACGTATCTTGGAAATCATTTTTTTCTGTGTTGTAGCTTATCTTTCTTCCTTCCATGTGAATTTTGCATGATGATAATTGACTAATAAAGTTGTGAAACAACTCAACTGCTTTCAAGTTCTTATGTTCTTTACCTTTTGCTATCATAATTCATGTTACATAATTACCTTAACTGAAATTAAGCCAGATAAACTTTTATCAGAGATGCTCTGCATGATGTCGTTTTAGAGGAAGTCAATGGCTGTGGCTAATCATGATGAGTGTTTCTGTTACTATATTTTGAGATTATATTTTATTTGCTTGTCATTTATTCTGAGATTTTAAAATTTTTATTAGTTTGAAACGAGTGGGTTGCTGAGGGTTCAGGAGAACCTCTAGATAAGATTCTGTGCGGTTCAGAACACCCCCAAATCCCACTTCTGGCTGGCACCGCCCACCCCACCCCTCCCAGGAGTCCCCACACAACCTGTTTTGATTCAGGTTAAGTGCAGGGCATGTGCAGAGGCTCAGGGAGGGCGAAAAACGGGCCTACCGAAAGTTTGGGAAGAAGGCCTCCGGAGGTTGGGGATGCTGTTTTCGCCCAGGGAGGGCAAAAACACACACTCATCCCGGTGCGGTGCAGGAGGCCGACTAGACCATTCCCACCATGGCCATGCCCACCCAGCAACCAGGAAGAGAACCCCTTGCTGAAAAATTTTAAGCCCACCCCTGGTCTCAAATATATATTTGGCTGAAGAACGGGGGACAGGGTTGCAGGGAAACAACTCCCAGTGGGAATTGTAGCATATCATTTTCCTCCCATCTTTTTTTTTCTCCAGTAATTGCTTATCTTTTTTGTTCACATTGGTAAGTAGGTCACAGATGGCTAATAGGCACATCTCAAACTGATTTCTGCAAATTTCCTTGGTATCGCTCTGTACTCTACTCTACATCTGTACTTTAGGGCTGAATCCAGACCCTCATATCTGACAGCCACCAGTTGACTTGAATATTCCTTAGCCATGTCAGGTCTGAAGTTGCCAAATAGTTTTCAAAGAAACATTCACATAGAGTGCTTTGAAATAGTCCAAGCAAGTCTATGGAGATTCTCAGTCATCCAAGTCATGGTCGTCCCAAATGTGCTTTTTCAAAAGGCAACTGGACTTTGTTTTCCCTTGAAGACATTTTGCTTCTCATCCAAGAAGCTTCTTCAGTTCTGACTCTGACTTCAGTCAGAACTGAAGAAGCTTCGTGGATGAGAAGCAAAATGTCTTCAAGGAAAAACAAAGTCCAGTTGCCTTTTGAAAAACCACCTTTGGGTATTTAAAGCAAGAGTGAAAAGGGCTTGAGTTATTCCGGCATCCTTCTCACCCCAGATAAGGCTGCAACTCATGTGCTAGCCAGATCTGGACAGAGTTAGAAGGAAAGCAAAGAAGAGAATTAGTAACATCAAATAGTTAAAGTTAGAATGGCTATCTGTTTGCCATGGATATACCTAAAGGGTCAGATTGTGAAAAGATCATCCTGGAGAAATTCTAGCTATGATTTTACTAGACATTGATAACCATGTGATAGTTCATAATCAATCAATCCATGTGTATTTCCTTTCTATAAGAGGGCAGAATTCAGGAAAGCTTTCATTGAAACAAATGTTGATATTTTAATAAAAATCCAATTTCATGCCTCTCAAGTTTAGGGGGCTGGAGGGTAAAACATACGAAGAACAGTTATAGGAATTGGGTGTGTCTAGTCTAATGAAAAGAAGGACTAGGGAAGACATGATAGCAGTGTTCCAATATTTGAGAGGCTGCCACAAAGATGAGGAATGTGTGTGCCAACCTATTTTCCAGAAGGTAAGACAAAAACAATGGATGGAAGTGGCCCTATAAAATACCAAATCCTTGTAATATTTAGCTGACAAGAAAAAAATCATGTTAGATTGTTTCAAAGACTTCAGTAAAAAAAATCTTCTTAGTACACAGTATTGCATAAAAATAAAACTTCAGGTATTAAAATATGTTTAAATTTCAAAATTCCCTTATCATTCACTGAACTTGACTTTGAATGAAACAACTTCCCTTAATCTTTTGTTTCTCATTAATTGTCTGAGAATTGAATTTGAGGCATAAATAATTGGGAATGAAGCATTTAAAGGAAACTTCTGGTGTAATAAATTGAATAAACGTTTAGCTGATCAACGATTCTTTATTGCTACAAGACAATAGCACAGTTTCCTACTAGTAATCAGTCCAGGTTCTCTGACCATGTAAAAAAGGCAATTCTTCCAAATTTCATTTAAACCACCATGTTGGGAGTAGTGCCTTCATGTCAGCATTTTGTTTTCAAATTAACAATTGAAATTGTAAACATCTAGAAGAAGTTTTTAAAAAAATAATGGCTTCTTGGTACCTTAGTTTCATTTTTTAGGTCTAAGTCAAAGCGGACATAGAAGAAGGGGAGACTTCCTTGTAGATTCCAGTGGCAAACTATTCATTCATTCATTCATTCATTCATTCTTCATTCATTCATTCATTCATTCATTCATTGGTTCAATTTATATATGCTGCCCTTCTCCGGAGACTCAGGGTGGCTTACAATGCGTTAAGCAATAGCCTTCATACTTTTGTATATACCTGCTTAGTAGGGCTTTCGGCCCCCCCAAGTGGTGTTCTTTTTTATACAAAGTCAGCTTATTGCCCCCACAATCCAGGTCCTCATTTTACCTACCTCGAAAGGATGGAAGGGTGAGTCAACCTTGAGCCTGGTGAGATTCGAACTTGCAGTAATTGCAGGCAGCTGGTGCTAGTTAACAGCACATTAGTCTGCTGCGCCACCAAGGCTTTTATGTTGGGTGTAGTGCCTTCATGTCAGCATTTTGTTTTCAAATTAACAATTGAAATTGTATACATGAACTATAAGAATTTTTTTAAAAAAATAATGGCTTCTTGGTACCTCAGTTTCATTTTTTAGGTCTAAGTCAAAGCTGACATAGAAGAAGGAGAGACTTTCTTGTAGATTCCACTGGCAAGCTAACTTATTTTATATTTCTAAAGACTCTGTCCCCCTCTCAATAAAGCACCAAAATCATGAAGCCTTCTAATTTTTCGTCATCAGATGTGCCTTCAAGTTCAGATCAGGGCAAAGAATAATGATATAGCATTTGGGGACAAAGATGCAGCCCAGTAAGCCCAGGCTGGATGCCAGGATGGAGAAGATCTGCACAGCCACCATGTATTTCCCTTTGGTGCTCAGATAAGTGGGGACAAAGGAGACCCAAACACTGCAAAAAACCAACATGCTGAAGGTGATCCACTTGGCCTCATTGAAGGTCCCTGGCACCTTTCGGGCAAGGAAAGCTGCAAAGAAGCAAATGGCAGCCAGAAAGCTCAAATAGCCAAGAGCAGAATAGAACATGGTGACTGAGCCTACATTGCAATGCAGCAGGATCTGTCCCGGTTGAGAATGAAAGTCAGAATCTGGAAATGGGGGAGAGATTCCCAACCATGTAAGGCAAATGCCCACCTGAACCCCAGAGCAAGACAAGACAACGGAGTTGGCCAGAGTTTTCCCCAGCCATTTCTTCATTCTACTGCCTGGCCTTGTGGCTAGAAAAGCCACGACCACCACAACAGTCTTAGCCAGCAAGCAAGAGACGGCAATTGAGAAAAGTATACTGAAGGAGATTTGTTGAAGAAGGCAGGTCACTTTCTTGGGGTGGCCAATGAATAGAAGGGTGGTCAAGAAGGAAAGCAGGAGAGCCATCAAGAGTATGTAGGTGAGGTCCCGGTTATTGGCTTTGACTATGGGAGTTTCTCGGTATTGAATGAAGATCCCCAGAACAAAGGCAGTAATTACAGATAAGACAATGGCAAAGAGGGCCAGCATGAGACCCAGTATTTCTTTGTAGGACAGGAAAGTTACAATTTTGGGGATACATTTATCTCGCTTCTTATTGGAATGCTGATCATCTGGACACTTTTCACAATGAACTACATCTGAAAAACACAAGCAACCAATGAAGTTAATAGCACTGATCACTTTATGACCAAGCGACCACAATGTTGTAGTGTGGCATAGCTAGAACATTAATTATGTATTTTAACTGTATTATCACCTGCACTTTTCTTACAAGACTGATTGAGTTTTCTGCTTCACTAACCATTATCTGATTTCCCCACTCAGGAGTGCCTGAACACATCTCCAACACAAAAGTCTGCTTCTGAGGCATTTTGTGGGAGAGGAAACTGGCCATATGGTTAGATCCTTCGGAACATGGAAGTCTTTGACAGGCTTAGATTCAAAGCAGGGTGAGACTTCATGAATTTGTATAGTGTTCCTTCTTTGCTCCTATACCAAGTACCTTCTTTTGTTGAGATTGTTCCTTCCAAACATGGAGAACAGTCATAGCAGCAAACTGGTGCTCCCTCTCTCAGGAGTTTGTTGTATCCTGGAAGACAACTTGGGGTACATCTAGAAATTGGCACCTTTGTAAATAAAGAATATCCTAGTTAACCAATAGTAGGGTTTAATACGTATTACATTCGGAAACTGCCCAAATCTCACACCCAGAATATCTGTATTCCAGTTAAATGAATGGAAATTACTTATCAGCCAGGTTACTAATAGTGCTAAACCATAGTTTCCTTAGATGGGAACACAAACATTACACACATCCACAAAACCCAATATAAGCAGTTGGAAAGTAATTTGAGCTAAAAGTAATCAAATCTAAAGAAAGCTTAATAGAGTGAATGAATGAGCATTGAGCAGAATAAGAATTGTCCTGAACTTGGTTTTTGGCAGAAATCAAGATCTCCCAAGAATTTTAAATTTTCTTAACTCAAATTGGTACTGTATCTAAACTTGTTAAATGTTGTAATTCTATATGTCCATGACATATTTTGAAGATATGGTGATCAAAAAAATCATTTTCTTCTTTTTCTAAAGAATACCCAGAAGTAGTTCTATTTTAACAGGTTTTGACTCCAGAATTGGCTCAACATTCATGTACAGCAGGGATCTTTAGCTTTCTGTTCTAAGAAGATGTGGTTTGGATATCAAGTCCCATCAGCTTCAATGGTCAATGGCCAACTCGCTGCCTGCTTCTAACATATATCTCTTAAATATCTGTGGCTATTTGTAAAGCATGTTCTAATTCTGAAGAAGTCTTGATTAAGACACTGTGCTGGTAGTTCATCCTCCTTTGAAGGGATTTGCTGAATGTCTTATTTCCTTAAAGGCTGCAAAATGTCTCACAGAACAATTTTGGCATGCCACAATCAACAGTAGGTGTTTGGAAGGTCCGGGAGAAATAGGAGTGTTTCTTTCACCCCAGCCTTTTCCAAGCATCAGAATGGCAAGGCTGGTAAGCTTTTAGGTGAGGTGCCACCAATATGTTGATAGATCTCCATGGGGAGCTTTGGTGAGCTTCCTGGTGAGCTTTGTCATGTTCTCTCGGTGCCTGGTGCTTGTGGGGATCTTGAAGGGGAACAATAGACTTCAAATCCACCCTGAATGGTTGAACAGTTTTGAGTTTTAACATTTCTGGAGCAGGATGGTGTTGTACCACTCCAAACAGACCTGGTGTACAATTGGGAGGTCTTTCTGGACTCCTCTTTCTGGAGAGGAGATAGCAGTCGTGGCTAAGAGTGTCTTTGCACAGTTTAGCTTGTGTACCACTTCCACCCATTCTTGGATCAGGAGGCCCTAAACTCAATCACATCTGCCCTAGTTATTGTCCAAATGGACTATTGTAATGTACTACACACAGAACTCCCCTTAGAGAGTATGTGGAAGCTTCAACCAGTACTAAATGCAGCAGCACAGACGATTTTGTGTGCTCAGAGAACTTGGCATCCTACCCCTCATTTCAGTGAGAAGCATTGGATGCCAGTTTGGTTCCAGGTCTAATTCAAAGGGCTGGCTATGACCTTTAAAGCCATACATGGCATAGATCCAGGTTATTTGAGAGCGTGACGCCACATAGTTACATGTACCTGCCCACTGGAGCAGCAAACCTTCTGAAGGGAGATTAACCACAACTCTCCCAGCCTTGTGGAAGGCTCTCAAATGTGCCTGCTTTCATGTTTTTGGATCCCAAGAAACCTGTATGAAACCTGTTAATACTGTATATAGTTAGATCTCACTCTTCGCTTTTTATTTATGTTGGCTCAGTGGTGAAATCCTCCATGGTTTGCCCATGCATGCGCAGTGTGCACCAAATGCATGCTGTGTGCACATATGCACACTGCACACCAAACACACATTACACGCATGCTGATGCATAGTGTGCACCAAATGCATGCTTTGCGCAGAGAAGGAGGCTTAAGAAGATAACAGCAAGGGGAGGAACAGATGTGCCACACAATTTAGATTCACTAGAAAGCAGGATTTCCTAAATTGCGCGGCACAGCTGATCGTCAGAAATACTGTTTCCGGTAGTATTTTTTTACTACTGGTTCATCCGAACCAGTGGGAACCAGTAGCATTTCACCCCTGTGTTGGCTGAGGAATTCTGGGAATTGAAGTCCACAAGTCTTAAAGTTGCCATGGTGGGAGAGCCCTGCTCTAAATAATCAGCCAAATTTACCCGGTTAAATGATGTTGGCCATGTGATGGCATTGCGGTCAATGGAGAGCTTGGTTTTCAAAGATGCATCTCTTTCTGTATTTCCAATCTTCACTCCAGCAGAGGACTTGTTAGGAAATACTGCCCAGTTCATAACATCAAAGTCAGCAACTGGAATTCCATTTTCATCCAAATAAACACCATCCACAGAAAGATTGTAAAGCTGGAAATTTCTGAGAATAGGATGAAGCTAAAACACACACACATGCAACACATACATACACAAATTAAAAATCAAGAGAATTAACCCTGTACCTTCCCTGTTCCCACTTGAAACTTAATTAAAAGGTGTGTCTGCAAATATTGGGTGGTAGATTGACGTTAAGGATGCGCTCTCCCTCCCTCCCACGTGGTGGCTCAGATGCTGAGCTTGTCAAGTGAAAGGTTGGCATTTCAGCAGTTCGAATCTCTAGTGCTGTGTAACAGAGTGAGCTCCCATTACTTGTCCCAGCTTCTGCCAACCTAGCAGTTCGAAAGCATGTAAAAAATGCAAGTAGAAAAATAGGGACCACATGTGGTAGGAAGGTGACAGAGTTCTGTGCGCCTTTGGTGTTTAGTCATGCCGGCCACATGACCACGGAGACATCTTCGGACAGCACTGACTCTTCGGCTTTGAAATGGAGGTGAGCATCGCCCCCTAGTGTCAGGAACGACTAGCACATATTTGCGAGGGGAACCTTTACCTTTACCTTATCTCCCTCTCTCCCTCTCTCTCTCCTTCCCTCTCCCTCTTTCATTCTTTCTCATGCTCCAGGTCTGCCACTTCCAAGATCCTAGAGGTAATGCTGTCAGCACTCCCTACATCAACTATTCTGCTGTAATTGTAGAATATTTTCCCACTGGCTGATGAGGCATGAAAATGACAGATAGTAGAAATGGAGAATTTGCTTCTATCCTGACCCATTACATCAGGGCTGTCAAACTTGCGGTCCATAGGCCAGATGTGTCATGTGCTGGCCACACCTATGCCTGGTTTAGCAAAAGGCGAAAAAGTCCCAATATGTCACGTGGTGATGCAGTGATACCGCAAGTTTGATACCCCTGTAATAGGTATTCATAAAAGCACAAGGCCTTTTGTTGGAAGAACTTAAAAACAACAGCAATACAGGTAAGTCATTTCATGCCTGTGAATTTTCCCCATTTCCTGGATTCTGAAGTTTCAATTCCTCATTGCTTTATGAAATCCACTGATGATGCTGGGAAATAGAAGGGGTGGAAGAATTGATGAGGTACCACATTCTAGATTTTTATTTATAACGGAGGGAAGGAAAGCTTTGGGACTCTGTCCTCCATGTTGAGAGTGAGGGGGCAAATGCAGAAGAAAATGGTGGCAGGTGCCATATATGATTTGGAATCAACAATCAGATGCAAGTGAACTGACCACTCTGTTCTCTAGAGTTGTTCAGAAATGACATAGATTTCGCACATTGTGGTGATAGAAGCACAAGTGAAAACAAGTTCCCTGATTTACAAAGTCAATGTGTGATGAACAAGAGAGAAGTTGAAGATGACATTGTGGACAGAAGATTCATTAAGCATTTAAAAGATTAACGGAGTTGGAAGGGACCTTGTAGGTCATCTAGTCCAACCCCCACCCCACTTAAGCAGACCCTACACCATTTCTGACAGATGGCAGTCCAGTCTCTTCTTGAAAGCTTCCAGTGATGAAGCTCCCACAACTTCCAAAGGCAACTTCTGCTCCATTGGTTGATTGTTCTCACTGTCAGAAAATTTCTCCTTATTTCTACGCTGAATCTCTCCTTGATGGAAACTGTTCCATCCATTATTCCTTGTCTGGCTGTCAGGTGGAAAATAGCTTGACTCCCTCCTCTTTGTGACAGCCCCACAAATATTGGAAGACTGCTATCATGTCTCCCCTGATCCTTCTCTTCACTAGACTAGCCAGGCCCAATTCTTGCAACCGTTCATTGTATGTTTGAGCCATTATTCAGCAACAGCCTTTCCTTCATGTTCTCTTTCTCTAAGCCTCTACGCATGGTGAGAACCAGTGGTGGGTTGCTCCCGGTTCGCACTGGTTTGCAAAAACTGGTAGTAAAAATTTTTAGTAGTTCGGAGAACCGGTAATAACATTGGCTGGCCACGCCCCTGAACTGGTCCCTGACCCAGTCGCTGCTCGCTTACCCCACCCACCTCATCAGAGGCTTTTTTTTTTTACTTTCAAAAGCATTTTTTCTACAACCATTTTGGCTGAAAAAATCCCTTTAAAAGCGTCTGGCGATCCCAGCAGATTGGCCCGATCATCACAAGCTTCTAAAAGCATATTTTTCTGCAACCTCTTCAGCCGAAGAGGTTGTAGGGGAAAAAATCCCTTTAAAAGCCTCTGGCGATCCCAGCTGACTTGCCTGATCGTCAGAGGCTTCTAAAAGCATTTTTTTCTGCAATCTCTTAAGGTTGTAGAAAAAATGCTTTTAAAAGTAAAAAAAAAAAAAGTTGGCCACGCCCACACAGTCACATTACCCCCCAAACCACGCCCACAAAATGGCCATACCCACAGAACCGGTAGTAAAAAAATTTAGAACCCACCCCTGGTGAGAACTAACACTAGAGACTGCTTTTGGTCATTTGTAGGCCTTCCCTTCTCCCAAGTGATAAAGGAGGAACTAAAGGAGTTCTATCAGAGGAACTTCAAAGGGGGAAGCTCACCTGCCATGGCTGTACTTTCAGATGGTTTCCAACCCTCATTCTTCTCCTGTTCAATTGGGAGGAAGAGGCAACACTGAGGGCTTGGGAGATAACCTGGATCGCAGTGGAAATGCTAGAGCCATCCTGAGTCAGGATACTTGCAACCATGTCCTGGGATAGGATTTTCCACTTCTCTCTTTCAGTGAATCTTACCCAAAACTTTTTAGATAACACGGGCCTTGAATAGAAGACCCAAAATGATGAAATCACAAACTCTTTTATAGGAAGAAAAGATGTTTTTAAATCATAATTTTGTGCCCTTCTTTTTGCCTGGGATAAGAAAGATAATAGAAGGTGTTTATGCTGCAAGTTAACAAATCCGTAAAAATATCTCACGCTTCGGTCACTCAGAACGGTGGCGATCCATACTTTCTTCCCAAACCCTTTTTGAGTCTGCTCAAATTTTGATATTGCCGTGGTTAGGATTATTGCAGATTTTAAATCCAAATGACATACTATCACTTTCACTTCCTTGGGGATAAAATGAAGAAGTTTCCTCATGTGTTCCTCTTCATCGTTCTGTGGGATGTTTTCCGAGAAAGCAATACAAACCCCTTTCTTGATGGCTGCAACCTCAAAGGAATTTCTGAACTTTTCCCCGTTTTCATTGTCTGGAACAAAGAGGGCGATCCATGTCCATCGGAAATACAGGAGCAGTTTAATCATTGCCAAGTGAGGAGGTTCTTGTCTTGGACTCAACCGATAGAAAAAAGGGAAAGTATGTTTCTGCTCAGGAATGTGACTGATGACCCCATAGCTGATCTAGAAAGAAACAGAGAAGAGGGTTGATTATCTTTCTCTTAAAGACAAAAAGGAGTGCTAAAATCTGAGGATCTTTTCCTCTAAGCAGTGAAATTATTTCTCTCTGCCCTTGATTTTCAGTCATGACATGTGCTCTCCCAGCTTTAAGAACATTTCTGTGTTAATAATCTTAACATCTCACCTGATTTCCCTCCATGCTTTTCCCCCCAAGTTTTTTATTTTTATTTATTTATTTTTTGTTTGTTTGATTGTTTAATTTCTATACCGCCCTTCTCCCGAAGGACTCAGGATGGTGCACAGCCAGCAGTAAAACAAATCCAATACAAAATTTAAAAACATTTTAAGAACATATTAAACAATTGGCCTGAATCATTAAAAATAAGCCCCAGTTAAAAATCATGTCTAGGCCAGCCCAGCTTGTTGGAATAAAAGCATCTTGAGGGCACGGCAAAAGGTGCATAGGTCAGGGATCCTCTGTATCTTTGGGGGCAATTCGTTCCAGAGGGCAGGTGCCCCCACAGAGAAGGCTCTCCCCCTGGGGACTGCCAGTCGACACTGATTGACCAACAGCACCCTGAGGAGTCCCTTTCTGTGGGAGCGTATTGACCGGTGGGAGGCTGTATGTGTTTTTTACAAACATATCAATGTGTGATATGTGTCACCTGAGAGTCATACATTCTAATACGAATAAAACTAGTAGAATTAATCATAGTTATTACATTCAATCAACTTATATATTTCTGTTAATAATACACATTTATATTAAGTTGCAGTCTGTCATTATCCAATTATTCCTTGTTTTCTAGTTATTGCTTTTATTTTATTAGTGTATACTTCCCCCTTCTCTTATTTCCATCTCCTATTCTAATTTTTAATCATGTCACCCTTTATTAAAAAAGATTTTCTTTCTATTCTACCTAACTTCTAGTCATGTCACCTACCAAAAAAAAAGTGAGGAAAAAAAAGAAAAGCAAATCAGAACAGCAACAAAAAGGAAACATCTTCTATCCATCGTTGCTTGCCCATTTCAATACTTTAATTGCTATGCTTTTTTTGACTTGGCTCCCATATTCCTCTCTTGGATCTTTATCTCTGTCTACATCAACTTTTTGGCCATTCAATCTAGATATCTCTCCCACCTCTATCCTCTTCCACTGCCTAGCTTCCAAAATTTCTACCTGCGACCCATCTCACTTTCAAAAGTAGTTTCAATAAGTTTCAAAACTAGATTTCCCTCTGTGTCATCTTACGTTTTAAGTCTTAAGTCTTAAACACTTTGACTGTGTGGGAAGAACAGACAAGATACTATGGTATCGTCTCTCCAACTAGTCGTGTCTCTTCTGGATTGGACATGATGTAATAACATGGGATCTCAGAAAATAATGTACCAACTGAATATGGTTTAACTGTTTTTAGCTGGTAGAGGGGAAAGACTCACTAACTAATATTTCCCCCATCAGTTGTCACCTTATGCTTGCTTGTGTTCGCTGCTATCAGACTACCATGAACTGAAAGAGTGGGGGGAGTGAGGGGGGGAAATACTTTGGGAAAAGAAAGTAAGTCCTGCATCTCCTCGAGATGTTGCCTCAAGGTAACCCAGCTGAAAAAAAAGAGGGGCCACATACCAAACTGCACTTGGACTGAGCATTATGAAAAGACCCTGTCTGAACCTAAGATGCTTTTTTGACAGGCAACTGGACTTTCTGGTTTTTCTTTGAAGATGTTTCACTTCTCATCCAAGAAGCTTCTTCAGCTCTGATGGTGGAGAATGGAAGGATTTATACAGAAAGTCCAGTTGCCTCTTGAAAAAGCACCTTTGAGACATCCATGACCTGAGAATCTCTATAGACATCTTGCTTGAACCTGATCGGTTACACTGTGTTGGGGATTGAGAGACAGTTAAGGGAGAGAAAAGTAGAATTTAGGGATTTTGACACGCAGCTTTCAGTTCTGGCTTTGCAATGCTGCAATACACTTGATCCAGGGATGGGTTCTACTTACCTTTACTACCAGTTTGCAGTAGGGCCGCACTCACTCGCTCACTTCACTCACACGGATGTGCGCTCTTCTGCACATGCGCAGAAGCGTTTTGATGACATCAGGGTGGGTGGGTGGAGCCTCCCACCGGTTTTACTACTTTCCCTTCAAATGGACCCAAGGATCATTTCTATTTAGAGGTTCAAGCTGTGGGCAATCTGACACACACACCCTTTTCAACCATTGCACTTTTTGAGTCTTTCTTTAAATCTGAATGGATTTTGATAAATAATTCTTTTGTCTTAGAAAGAAGTCAGGTGATTGCAGTGACTGGAAGACTGAGACAAGAGACAGGAGAAAGATTGCCAAGTGGGATGGGTATTTCATTCAAAGGCTGGATTCCAATGATTCACCTCAGGTTTAGTTTGAATGCAATTCAACAGCAAAAAAGGAGAAATTTGCGAAACCAATATCTCTTTCAAAAACAATGTCGTAAAATGATACCACAAGAAATAAAGAATTATTTGGATGCATAATAGGAAAAAGTCCTATAATTATTCTTTTTTATCATCTAACATATCAATTTGTTTCTTTATCAGAGTCACTGTTTAGATTAGCCAGAGAATGTACCCACTGAAATTAGCATGAACCTCTATTCATACCTGTGGGATTTTGTAGATACCCAGCATAGTTGAAACATGATTAAAGAGCACAGAATCGGTTCCTTCAAGCACAGCCAAAAGATGCTTTTGCTTTCCACATCTATAATTTGGGATAGTCTCATTCCCTGTAGAAAGAAAATCCAACATGGACTCATATGTCATTCTTCCATTGAAAAAGTTATCATAGATGTTGTAGCCCAGGGTGATGTTCGGTAACAGCCTTGGATTCCGATTGATTTCACGAATGGCGAAAAAGAACGGCAGGACATGCCACCAAGTCCGATGTTCACTGCAAGTTACAAAATATTAATAGGCCTCAGTTTGGATTTTCATTTTAGTTTCTAATTTTTTTTTTCAGTTTTATTGATTTTTTTTAATTAATTACATTTAGTGCTTAATAAACATTGTGTTGTCTTGGTAATTAATTTGCTTAACAATATTGATTACATTCTTAATCTCCACCCCTTTTTTCCAACCACTGATAAAATAGATTCCATGTTTGATTGTATTTGTATCTTCTTCCTGTTTAATTTTCGGTGTCAATCTGTCCATTTCTTCACAGTCTAATATGTATATGACTATACACCAAGGGGCATGGAACGCTGTTACTGTCCGAACAAAGTGATACCTATTTATCTACTTGCATTTGCATGGTTTCAAACTGCTAGGTTGTCCGGACCTGGGGCAGGAATGGGTGCTCACCCTGTCATATGATGCTTGGGTCTCAAACTGCCAATCTTCTGGTTGACAAGTCCAGCATGTTAACCACCACACCCCTACCATCCAGAATAAATTTTGTGATTTTGGGAATTTGAAACCTTACAACATAACCGTCCTTTATTCCTTGTTTCATAAATGGATTCAAATGTTTCATCTCTCCAAAGCTCATCACATTGTCTGTGTATGCTGATCACGTTGACATTTTTCTGATACTTATATTGTGGTAACATAATGTTTCTAACTTTTGTGTATCCATCAGCAAAATTCAGAATGAACTCTCTAAGAATCCATTACTTGGAGAACGCCTGCATTTATATATTTGCACTGTTGCATTGTTAGTTACTATATTTGACCATTTATTTAGTCAATTGGCATTGCACTTTTTACTGCTAAATATTCCTTTGGCATTGAGTAATATTTACCTTTTAATTTTTTCTTCTTTTCAATTTGTAAATGTTAAGGAATACTATCCTATATTATATTGTTACTTTAGAACTGTAGATGGCTATTTTTGTTTCTATCGCTATTAATATACATGGAGGTTAGTTATAAGCAATCTTAATTATTTAGTTTTGCAATGCTTTTGCAATGGGATCATATTTGTTTCAATTATTTAGTAAATTTTCTTCATACTCTGTGAAGATCACTACAAGATGATGTCATTTTAATTTTTTATATTAATTAATTAGAGGATTTGCTTTTTAGCTGATTGGTGATTGAAGTTGGTGAGCTGATTGACAACTGACACAAAATACATAGATAATGTCATGTTTTCCCCAAAATAAGGCAGGATCTTATATTAATTTTTGCTCTAAAAGATGCATTATGACTTATTTTCCAGTTAGGTCTTATTTTGGGGAAAATACAGTACTAAACGCCTCTGACTGCTGATGATCTTAACTGGGGCTTATTTTGGGGGTATTTTTATTTTTATTACGAGCATCCTGAAAAATCATGCTAGGCTTCCGGCAGCTCCGCAAACGTCGATGGCAGCTGCTTTTGGAGCTCCAGCCCCGAGATTCCGTTAGCCGCTAGAACAGTGAAAATCAGCTGTTTAGCGGCTCAAAAGGGGGAAAAGGGGGAGAGAAGAGCAGAAGGGTTTGGGTAGAGCTCCCCTAGATCCCCAGGCTTTCTTTTTTTTAAGCCTGGGGGTTGCAGGTTGAGAGTTCCCTGGAAGCCCTTCAGTGCTCTGGATCCAGGATGTATCTGCCTCAGGCAGAATGGGGCATTGCAACCACACCAGCAGCATAAGATTAAAGATTTAAAGATTTTTCCCTAAAGATTTAAAGAAACTTCAATTCTGGATGCTGGCAGAGCAGAATCAGGAGAGCAGAACATGCAAGTATAAAGCTTTAACTCCATTCAAAAAGGAGGGGGGGAAATGGCACTGAAGAAAATGAAACTTATTAGTAAAAGTGCTTGTTAACGCCTGCAACATTGTTAAAGGTATTGGATTATATAGAGAAGAAAAAGAAAAAGATTTAAAATGGAAGTGGGATGGACCTCAATTAATGTACATTGTTAAAGTTTGTGGAAAATAATTGGACTCACTGATCTGATAGCTTAATAAATATAAAGTTAAAATTGAAATATGGCTGCCATCAAGGAAGGAGGATATGAGTCAGCAAATTCACAAGTTGTGACTGTAAAGGCTTTACAAGAACTTTTAAATGATTTTACTTCTGATATACTGGATTCAGCTAAAAGGATTATCCAAGATTGTAAATTGGAGTATTACAATGATTTGCTGGCTGGAAAAGAGGAAGAAATCAAGCAGGCTAATATGATTTTGGAGGACAAAGAAGAGGCTGTCAGGATTAAGATGGAGTTTAGCACACTGGAAACAGAGGTTTTGGTGGAGGCTTCCACACAATTAACTGAAAATATCAAGGAGATTTACCACTGCAGATTGAAAAATGTTTTGACAATTTTTGGCTTTACAGACAGAATCAATACTTCAAGGAATATAGAAAGGCTACTTCGCAAAAATGACCTTTTCTTAGGAATAATTGAAATGGCTTTTCTGTAATTGGAATTTTCTTGCAAATGTGATGGAACTTCCATAGAGTCAGGAAATTGGAACACCTATGGCCACCCTTCCTCTCAAATTTTAACTTTAAAAACATGCATGTTGTGTATAGAGTAGGAAAATCCTTTCTCTTAAAAGAAATAAGGAGGAAAACTGAGACCTGATCAGCAACAGCAAAGTACCAAGAAATCAGAATCTTTCTCTGCTAAAAAGAAGACAGTGGAAAAGATAAAATTAAACACCAGAGTTAAATACCTTGAATATCTGTGGAATGGAGTATGGATGAAAAGATATGGTGCGTAATTTCTAGCCGATGTAGATACTATTCCGTTTATCAGGAAATCTCCTGGTTTGTAGAAATTGAAAACGAAGTTCTCTTTTAACATACTGAACCGACAATTCATCATCAACTTTGTACAAGGAAAATAGGACAAAAGGAGAGGCAACAGCAGCAGTGTTTGATACATCATAAGGAGATCTGCTGCCGTAGTTCTCTTACACAGCTGCCACTGTCTTTGTTCTCAGAGTTGGTTTATAGAGAAGCACAATTCTCTTGCCAAAGAGCACACAGCCACGCTAATTCTGTCAAGGGAGACTAAACACAGTCTGGCACATTAAAGGTATTAAAGACATTAAATTTTAGATCTACGTAATCTGGCCTATAGGATTCTGATCATATGGTCACCACAGAATTGAAGATATTTTGAAACTGTGGTTAACATGAAGTGTCTTGGAATATTTATCATGTTTGCTTGGTTGGGAATGTATAAGCATTCTTTGCATTGGTTACCAAGATGACTGGGGAGGGAGGTGGAAGGACCGCCCAGAAGTTTCTGTGGAAATAAAATAAATCACCATAATTTTGATAATTATAACAGGAAAGAGAATCTCACTGGACTTCATCTCTACAAGTGCAGCTGGAAAAAGAAAGTTTTGTGACCAGAGTCATAATTCCACTTGAAGTGATTAATAATTCCATCAAGGGACCAATTCCAGAAAATGTATCTTTTACTCACCAAATGTATTCTTGAAATACTAAAAGTGATAATAAGTTAAGAAAACTGACTAGGTTGCCAATGGGATGTTTTGAATTTTTCCCACTCTGTCTGCAGACACCTACCTATGTTGAGGTCAGATGTCCCCAAAACAATCACATCCAAGTGATATCTTTTTGACTATGAGAGGCAACTGTTAAATTGTTAAATTCTTCTGTTAAACTGTTAAATTGTTTGTTTGTTTATTTATTTATTTATTTATTTATTTATTTATTTATTTATTTATTTATTTATTTATTTATTTATTTATTTATTAAATTTTTATACTACCCTTCTCCCGAAGGACTCAGGGCGGTGTACAGCCACAATAAAATAACATGAAATACAAAATTGAAAAGCAATTTAAAAACAAATTAAATATTTTGCCCCCCCGGTTAAAAACCCACAAATTAAAACACCCAAGCCAAATTCTTATTGAGCCAGTCCAGCCTGTTGGAATAGCAGAATCTTAAGAGCACGGAGAAAGGTACTCAGGTCGGGAATCATACGTATCCCCGGGGGTAGTTCATTCCAGAAGGTGGGTGCCCCCACAGAGAAGGCTCTCCCCCTGGGGGTCGCCAGTCTCCATTGTTTAACCGACGGCACCCTGAGGAGTCCTTCTCTGTGGGAGCGTGTTGGTCGGTGGGAGGCCATCGGTGGCAGAAGGCGATCCCGTAAGTATCCGGGTCCTAAGCCATGGAGCACTTTGAAGATGGTAACCAATACCTTGAACCGCAACCAGAAGACCACTGGGAGCCAGTGCAGCTCACTCAGGAGAGGTGTCACATGGGTGCATCATGTCACTCCCATAATCACCCACGCGGCCGCATTCTGGACCAGTTGGAGCCTCTGAGTGCTCTTCAAGGGGAGCCCCACGTAGAGAGCATTACAGTAGTCCAGACGGGATGGGACGAGGGCATGAGTGACCATGTGCAGGGCGTCCCAGTCCAGAAAGGGATGCAACTGGTAAATCAGGCAAACCTTTTTGTTTTGTTTTGTTTTGTTTTTTTGAGTTTTGTATTTTAACTGTTTGAATAAAAAAGTTGATAGCAAAAAAAAAAGTCTGACTTCTGCAGAATAAAAAACCAGTCATCCTCATGTCTCCAGTGAGCATAGACATTTGCCCCATTTCCAGAAGTGTTGATATGAAGCACAGAGTCCCTCAGTGGGGGGCTTCTTTTGACTCAGTGGGCAAATTGAAAGCTTGTGAAGGCCATTACAAAATGGCTGCTTTGGAAGACATGGGCAGCCAAAAATGTGGCTTTATCTCCAGGAATACTAATATTGCATTGTCTTATTGTGACAGAATCATGCCCTGAGAATATTAATTTCATCTCACTTTATTTTGAGTGTCTACACTGTGCAGATACATTTGTTGTATCCTAAAATCACAATGTGCCCCTCATCTTTTAAATTATCTGAATTACTTTCATCCCTCCTGGTTTTTTGAAGATGAAAAATTGATCTCCCACATTTAATTGTGAACCTTTGACAGCTTTGCACAACAGAACAACTAGACACAAAAGATTGTTTTCCTCATGCCATCACTCTGCTAAGCAACTAATTCCTACAACACTGTCAAACTATTTACTAAGACTGTATTACTATTCTTCATCTCATTCTTCCTATTACCTTTCTCCTCCCACTCATGATTATAACCATGTTGCTTTTATCTTTACTATTTATATTGTTTTATTTAGTTTCCTAGTATGATTTATGTTGATTGCTTATTTAGTATTTAGTATCCTATGCTGTATCTTGTGATTCATGATGAATGTATTTATGATGACTATGATCAGTTTATCACTTTTATCTTTTATGTACACTCAGAATTTATGCACCAAAGAAAAATTCCACTCACACTTGGCCATTAAAGAATTCTATTCTATTCTATTCTATTCTATTCTATTCTATTCTATTCTATTCTATTCTATTCTATTCTATTCTATTCTATTCTATTCTTATAGAATAGAAAAGTTATATACACTAGTAAAGTAGAGGTGTTGATAAGCTGCTGAATGATTAGGCCAGTGACCAAACTCATTCTCTCCCCTTCCCTTCCATTTGAACTCTCTATTGTTGTTGCCAACATTTCACAGACGTAGTTTCTTGCTTCTGTCTTCATGGTCTGTTCCTCAGTTGGGTCTCATCTCCCTTTCACTCCAGTCTCTTCAGTCAATCCACTAAATCATTTCTCCATTGCGCCATAGAGAAGACATCAACGCAGCCTACATTCCCTAAATTGTCAACTGTTGCTGTGATATCTTTTAGAAAAACTTTATGCCTTCTTGCCTTCAGCTCCTGCTCATGAGTGCTCTTTCTGATCATATTGCTCATTCCTTTCTTCTTTTCCTTTCTTCTTCTTTTCTACTGCCACATCCAATCTTTCCCATCCTTCCCACATTAGCTCCTCCCTTAATTCTGCATTGTTTGTTCTTTAGGGCTGAGGATAATGATACACAGAGTGGATTTCGGAAGTCTCATAAGCAAGAAATCCTTTTTTTATATCTTCCTAAATTCTGTTCATCAGATTCCACACACACACACACACACACCCTTCAGTTTTACAGGTTTCTAATTTTTGCATTTTTAGTTGGGGAAGTCACAATTTCACCTTTGTTGGGATTGCATGCTGATAGCCTTGTGTTGTACTCAAGAAACCTGAACAGTATGCAAATAGCCAAAGAAATAGCTTTATCCTCTCCACCCTGTCTTGGGGAAAAAAGATGGCTTCTTAAATTAATATGAGATCTCCTGGGCCAACACATTTCCATTCAAAATATTTGTGTAGTCAAGCCAGTTGGATTTTCCTATAAACTAAACAGAGTACATGAAATATGGTTTCAGCATTCCTGGCCTCTTAAAGGTCAGAAATATTTATTAGAACACACACAAAGAAGTTTATTTCCAAACTATTTTAATTTATATTTCCAGGAATTATTTAAATAAAAATACCTACCAAAATTAAGAACCCTCATAGTTTTTCACTCTTAAGTGCTGCTTCGTATTCAAGTGAGGTTTCAGGAAAATGAAATTTGGGGACAAAGATACAGTCCAGTAAGCCAAGGCTGGAGACCAGGATGGAGAAGATCTGTACAGTTACCATGTATTTCTCTTTGGTGCTCAGATAGGTGGGGGCAAAGAAGATCTAAACACTGCAAAAAACCAACATGCTGAAGATGATCCACTTGGCTTCATTGAAGGTCCCTGGCAGCTTTCTTGCTAAAAAAGCTACCAAGAAGCAAATGGCAGCCATAAAGCCATGGTAGCCCAGTCTAATGTAGAACATGGTGGCTGAATCTTCATTGCACTGCAGCAGGATGTGTCCTAGTTGGAAATGCAGGTCAGAATCTGGGAAGGGAGGAGAGATTCCCAGACATATGATACAAATGCACACTTGAATACCAGTGTAGGATAAGACAATAGGATAAGAGTTGGGAAGACTTTTCCCCAGCCATTTCCTCATCCTGCTGGCTGGCTTTGTGGCCAAAAATGCTATCACCACCATGACAGTTTTTGCCAGCAAAGAAGACACTGCTAGTGAAAAGTCAACACTGAAGGTGGTTTGTTGGAGGAGACAGGTTATTTTCATGGGGTGACCAATGAATAGAAGAGAAGCCAAGAAGGAAAGGGGGAGAGAAATCAGGAGAATGTACGTGAGGGCCTGGTTGTTGGCTCTGACTATGGGAGTTTTTTGCTGTTTAATGAAGATTCCCAGGTTAAAAGCAGTGGTCAGAGACAAAAAAGAGGCAATGAGAGCCAGACTGAAACCTAATGTTTCTTGATAAGATTAGAAACTGAGGTGTCATGATTGTCCTGTTGTCCAGTTGTCATGATGCAACCTTTATAGACCTTTTTGCCTGTATGATTGAGTCTTCATTGACCTGTTTCAACCCTTTTATGAAAATCAGACCCAAATTTGAATTTAATTTATATTTGTTTTAAAATTTATACTATCGGATAACCAAATACCACATATTTGATGTCTAAAGAAGAAATGGCTAGAGAAGACTGATTAATTTTACTAAGTTTAATACTTAATTGTCTGAGAATTGAATTTGTAACGTAAGTGATTGGGAATGAAAGGAAACTTGTGCTATAATAAATAGATAAAGGTTTAGCTGGTCAAAGATTCTTTATTGCTATAAAAGAATATTAGAGCATCTGTCTCATAGTCAATCTTTCAGTCCTTCAGTTCTTCCAAAGGTTCTATCTTATTTAAAGCACCATGCCTACATGTCAGCACTGATTTTTTTTCCAAATAAACAATTGAAATTGTCTGTATGGTCGTAAGGATTTAAAAGAAAATGGCCTCTTGCTATCTCAGTTCCATTTATAACTCTAATCCAAAGATGACATTTATTTATTTATTTTATTTCAACTTATATACCTTTCAACTTATATACCTTTCAACTTATATTCCATATATATGGAAGAAAAGCTTCCTAGAACACCTAACAAGTATTCTAATTAAAAGAAGAATCTAATGACTTTGCCTCACTCTCAACAAAGCACCAAAAACAGGAGTTCTCCTAGTTTTTCATCATGAGATGCTCCTTCACATTCAGGTCAGGTCTGAAAAGAATGATATAGCACTTGGGGACAAAGATGCAGCCCAGTAAGCCAAGGCTGGAGACCAGGATCGAGAAGATCTGTACAGCTACCATGTATTTCCCTTTGGTGCTCAGATAAGTGGGGACAAAGGAGACCCAAACACTGCAAAAAACCAACATGCTGAAGGTGATCCATTTGGCTTCATTGAAGGTCCCTGGCACATTTCGGGCAAGGAAAGCTGCTAAGAAGCAGATGGCAGCCAGAAAGCCAATATAACCAAAGGCACAATAGAACATGGTGAGTGAGCCTACATTGCATTGCAGCAGGATCATTCCTGGTTGGGAATGAAAGTCAGAATCTGGAAATGGGGGATAGATTCCCAACCATAGTATGCAGAATGCCCACCTGAACTCCAGAGCAAGACAAGACAATGGAGTTGATCAGAATCTTGCCCAGATATTTCTTCATCCTGCTGCCTGGCTTTGTGGCCAGAAATGCCACTACTACCATGATAGTTTTAGCCAGCAAGCAAGAGACGGCAATTGAGAAAACTATACAGAAGGGGATTTGTTGAAGAGGGCATATCACTTCCTTGGGGCGGCCAATGAATAGAAGGGTGTTCAAGAAGGAAAGCAGAAGAGCCATCAAGAGTATGTAGGTGAAGTCCCGGTTATTTGCTTTAACCAAGGGAGTTTCTCTGTATTGAATGAAAATTTCCAGAACAAAGGCAATAGT
The DNA here is from genome assembly GCA_030761175.1 of Masticophis lateralis. NCBI lineage: Eukaryota > Metazoa > Chordata > Lepidosauria > Squamata > Colubridae > Masticophis > Masticophis lateralis. The sequence goes on from JAUDYJ010000002.1 coordinate 25,971,614, forward strand.
AATGGATAAGGCAATGGCAAAGAGAGCCAGAATAAGACCCAGTATTTCTTCATAGGACAGAAAAGTTATAACTTTTGGGACACATTGATCTTGCTTCTTATTGGAATGCTGATCATCTGGACACTTTTCACAATGGGCTGCATCTGAAAAACACAAGCAACTAATAAAGTTAGTAGCACTGATCAGCTGATGACCAAGTGACTCCAATGTTGTAGTGAGGTATGGATAGAATTTATTTATTCTAAGTAGCCTCATTGTCTGCACTTTTATCCCCACAATGGATAACTGACTGCAAAAGCAGATGGAATTAGTAAAGGTGGCTAAATTGACTGCTTTATCAGCCATGGTGGCACAGTGGTTAGAGTGCAATACTGCAGATTACTTCTGCTGACTACCGGCTGCCTGCAATTTGGCAGTTCAAATCTCAAGGTTGACTCAGCCCTCCATCCTTCTGAGGTGGGTAAAACAGGGACCCAAATTGTTGGAGGCAATATGCTGACTTTGTGAACTGCTTAGAGAGGGCTGTAAAGCACTGTAAAGCAGTATATAACTCTAAGAGCTATTGCTATTTAATTAAATAAAAGAATACAACTAATTTTGTTTCTACTTGGAAACCACTTCTCGACTTTGTGCTTGAGATGGGGAAAAAATGAAACACTGATTTTGGATTTTGCTGATTAGATAGGTTTGTTGTTATAGAAATGGCTAGTTACATATTACTATGTAAAAGTAAAAAGTTGAGGTTGTATGTTATTACTTTTTTTTAAATTTGATTTATATGCCGCCCTTCTCCGGAGACTCAGGACGGCAATGTGTTAAGCAATAGCCTTCATACTTTTGTATATTTATACAAAGTCAGCTTATTGCCCCCACAAACTGGGTCCTCAATTTACCTACCTTAGAAAGGATGGAAGGCTGAGTCGACCTTGAGCCTGGTGAGATTCTAACTTACAATATTTGCAGACAGCTGGTGTTTAATTACAATGCTTTTAATCTGCTGAGCCACCAGAGCTCTTATTCTACTGCATTAAAAAGAGTTAGAAGTTGAATATATTTTCTTTTCCCTATACTCTTTTCTCTCTCCTTTTTCCCCTCTGACTTTCCCATTACTTTCACTTTTCCTTGTATTTTATATTTTGATAAGCTAATAAATATTAATTCCACAAAAGGAATGCCCAAACACATCTCCAAAACAAAAGTCTGCTTTTGAGGCTTTTAGTGGGAAATGAAAATGGCAAGATAGGAACAATTTACGTCCTTCAGAACATGGAAGTCTTCGACAGAACATGAAACTCTTAGGCGCAAAGCAGGATGAAATCTGATATGGATTTGTATGCTGCTCTTCTTTGCTCCTATCTTCTTTTGTGGAGATTGTTCCTTCCAAACATGGAGAACAGTCATAGCAGCAAACTGGTGCTCCCTCTCTCAGAAGTTTGTTGTATCCTGGGAGACAACTTGGGGTACATCTAGAAAATGGCGCCTTTATTTTAAAAAGAATATCCAGGTTAATCAATTTTTAAAAGGTAAAGGTAAAGGTTTTTCCTGTCCAGTTGTGTCTGACTCTATGGAGTAGTATTCATCTCTGTTTCTTAGCCAAGGGAGCCAGCACTGTCCAAAGACAAGTGGCCAGCAAGACTATATGCTGAGATGCATGGAGTGCTGTTACCTTCCCACTGAAGTGGTACCTATTTATCTTCTTGCATTTGTATGGCTTCGAGCTGCTAGGTGGGCAGGAGCTGGGGAAAGTAATGGCAGCTCACCCTGTACAGCACTCAATTCTCAAGCCCGGGCTGTCAGTTTTTCAGTTGACAAACTCAGCACCTTAACTGCTGAGTCATCACATCCCCGTAATCAATTTTATTTTTTGTATATGTATATTTTTAATTTAAAAACCACGTAACTTACAGAGTGACTCTTTGCTGCTTTTTAAAAAATCACTCTATCTCCATGTATTTTAAAAAACCAGTTGTTCCTCAGTATTCAACTGAAAGTGAATTGAGTGTGCTTGTTGATCTGGGTTGTGAGTGTGTGAGTGAGTGACCATAAGCCAAACCTGGGAGAGTGTGTAACACCACAAGAAGTCTTACAGTCCAGAACAGTGCTGGGATTCCCACCGGCACTCTTTGGGAGGACCAGGAAAAATAGGAATGTTTCCTTCAACCCAATCTTTTCCCAGCATCAGAGTGACACCAGTGGCGAATATATTTCTGGGAAGTGTAGTAACTTACATACAATGCAACCCACACCCCCTCTTTTTGTTGTGACTATTTCTTTTGATTTTGGGCCAGGCACTCTCTCTCTCTCAGCCCAGCCCATCTCACAGAGTTGTTCTTGTGGGGAAAATAAGACGAGGAAGGTGTGTTGGATATGTTCACTATCTTGTGTTATTTCTGAAAATAATAAAGGCAGAATGCAGAGAAATAAATAACATGGGTTTATAAAAAAAAAGTCATGGTAGACAAATCTTATTACATTCTTTGACAAAATTAACTACCCTCAGGTGCTTTGGAGAATAGCTTGACTCCCTTTTCTTTGTGGCAGCCCCTGAGATATTGGAACACTGCTATCATGTCCCCCCTAGTCCTTCTCTTCATCAAACTAGACATATCCAGTTCCAGCAACCGTTCTTCATATGTTTTAGCCTCCATTCTCCAGTCATTTTTGTTGCTCTTCTCTATACTCTTTCTAGAGTCCCCACATTTTTTTTATATTGTGGCAACCAAAACAGAGGCATCTCTCAGGCTGATCATAAAAAAAAACAACCCCAAGATGAACTTCGTAGAGTAATTAACTGGACCATAGGACACCTTGGTATACTAACTCATCTCCTTATCATCATCCAGCTAGACTACTGTAATATTCTCTCCTCAGGACTGGCCTTAAAAACTACTCAAATCTACATCTGACAAGCAAACCAATGGGGAATATAAACCATATTACTAATTTAAGAACTGCACTGATTTGTTTAAAAACCATGGTAAGAAAGGCCATAAATTGGGGCAAAATTCATTTAACTCATTTAAACGTCTCACTTAGCAGCATAAATGTTGGACTCAAGTACGATTGTAAGTTGAGGACTATGTGTATTAGTTCTTACTATGTGGATCCTGCATTGGCTGCTCATTGCTTTCTGGATACAATTTAAACCTCTGGCTTTAACCTATAAAGCTCTTTATGGCTTGGATATCCTGCTCCAACTAGAACAGGCACAAATGATCAGATCAAAGAGAGGGAAATTGTTACTGACCCCATAGGTTTTTTTGTTTGTTTGTTGTGATATTTGGGAAGCCTGAAGGCTGATCAGAAGGCGCTGCTTTTGGGTGGCAGAATCAATTTTGCTGAATAGTAAGAGATCAGGCACAATTGATGCTGCCACCAGTAGAGGTCAGGCTTGCTCCTTCTGGGTTGATGTTGCAGAAGCTACTAAAAACAGAGTTGTTTCATCATCATTGAGTATCATCAACTTCTATTTTTATTCTTTGTATTCTTATGTTTACTTGTTGTTTTCCTGGAAGTTTGTACTGTGGGCTTTGCTTGGTTTTTATATTCATGACCTGATAGCAGTGTTCCAATATCTCAGGGGCTGCCACAAAGAAGAGGGAGTCAAGCTGTTCTCCAAAGCACCTGAGGGCAGGACAAAGAAGCAATGGGTGGAAACTAATCAAGGAGAGAAGCAACTTAGAACTATGGAGAAATTTCCTGACAGTGAGAACAATTAATCAGTGGAACAACTTGCCTCCAGAAGTTGTAAAAGCTCCAACACTGGAAGTTTTTAAGAAGAAGTTGGATAAATATTTGTCTGAAGTGGTGTAGGGTTTCCTGCCTAAGCAGAGGGTTGGACTAGAAGACCTCCAAGGTCCCTTCCAACTCTGTTATTCTATATTTTCTATATTCTGTATGGAAGATGAAAGGAATTAATGGCAAAGAACACAGTTACAATGGGGATGAGAGCACTAGGCTGAAAGAAGGTTCTTAGTCTCCCAGATCAAGCCTGAATACCGATAGTCCTTGACTTATGATGAGCCCAAAACTTATGTTGTTAAGCGAGACATTTGTTAAGTAAGTTTTGCCCCATTTTACGGCTTTTCTTGCCACAGCTGTTAGGCGAATCACTGCAGGTGATAGACCAGTAACCTGGTTGTTAACTGAATCTGGCTTCCCCGTTGACTTTGTCAAAATGTAGCAAAAATCATAAATATGAACCAGTTGCCAAGCATCCGAATTTTCTTCCCATGATGAGGGGATTGCTGCAAAGGTCCTAACTATGACAAACGGTTATAAGTCACATATTTCAGTGCCATTGTAACTTTAAACGGTCATTAAATGAACTGTTGTAAGTCGAGGACTACCTGTAATTAAATTAAGCTGGACTTTAAAGAAGCCGGATAGGAATAAAAATACTGCATTGACCTCTTTGAACTTTGGTGTTGGAGAAAACTCTGGAGAATACTGGGCAGCCGAACTGACAGATCATCAAGCAAACCAACTCAGCCAACTCTCACTTGAAGCACAAAGGCCAGGTTCAAATCATCCCATTTCGGAAACATTCTCCAAAAACCCAGCTCTCTCTCTCAAAAAAAAAAAAAACTTCTAATGCTGGAAAAATGGAAGGAAAGAACAGAAGAGGACAAGAGGAATGGAGGGCGTCATTGGGAGACTTGAAAGAACAGGTTGGGGATAGATTGTCATGGAGAAAATCAATGTAGGTTATCAGGAGTCAAAAAAGGGCTTGATGGAACGTAATCGGAGTGAGAATTACTTTTTGAGAGGTTTGGTGCCCTAGGCCAGGGGTGTAAAACTGGCAGCCCACAGGCCAGATGCATCACATGCCGGCCACACCCACCCCAGCTCCGTGAAGGGGGAAAACATCACCATACGTCACATGATCAGGGGCTGGTATTCACTTACTTTCCCTATCAGTTCGCAAATGTGAGCGCACCTCCAGGCATGCGCCCGGCCTTCCGTGCATGTGTCTGGCCTCAAAAATATGCCTAAATAGGATGGCATAGAACTGGGGCGGATCGGTGGAGTCACCTGTGATTTCTGCTACTGGTTCAGGTAAACCAGTCCGAACCAGCTGAATACCACCTCTGCGTGTGATGGCAATGTGATGCCACGAGTTGGACACCCATGCCCTAGGCCTGAGGTCTGCAACCTTGAACACTCAAGGAGCCATTTGGACCTGTTTCCCACAGAAAAGAAAACACCGGGAGCCACAAAACCCTTCCCGTGCCTGACTATTTCTTGAGCAGCCACAAAACTAGCATATGTAGTTGAATTCAACATTCTGTTTTCTTCTGAAACTTCTCTTTTCTTGGATTTATCCATGGTTGGCCTACTGGGGGTTGAAAAGCTCAATAAATCTTACAATGCTTAACGCACTGTCAGCCGCCCTGAGTCTTCGGAGAAGGGCGGCATATAAATCTAATTTTTTTAAAAAAGTGTGCCGGCGGGTATTGCACATTGGTGGTTGTGACACATATTTTGAGCGACAGGGAGCCGCAGCAGAGGGGTGAAAGAGCCACATGTGGCTCCAGAGCCACAGGTTGCTGAACCCTGCCCTAGGCTATTGACTGCCTCTGTGTACAACATAAAAAGAGAAATAGGCCAAGAAGTCTTCAGAATCATTTTCATGACATTCTTGCTATCATGCTCTTTGAGCCTAGTTTTCCAACTTCCCAACTTTAGACCACCTATGCCCTGGTGGTCTTCCATTCAGGTAGGGGGTAGCTATGGTGGCCTTTCCATATCATGTGGCTCTTATGTACCATGTTTCCCCAAAAAGACGACCCACCTTGAAAAGAAGCCCTATCATGTTTTTGAGCACATGTGATCAAATTATGCCCCATCGACAAAATTAGCCCTCATTAAGACCCTGCCCACCCCCAGGGTGCAGGAGGTGGGGTGAGGCACAGAGGTAAAAAATAAGCTAGGGCAGGAGTAGAGGGTGGAGCTGCCTTACTTACCAGGCCTTGTACACTCCGGCACCTGCCTCACCTTCTTCTTTGGCTGTTTCTTCTGTGGTCGCTTGCCGCCACTCGCACACATCGCCCTGGCCTCCATTTTGCTTTCAGATGCCTGCCAGAATACATCTGCAGCAGATAACAGAGCTCCGGATCGGCTGCACATGCAGGCATCTGAAGGCAAAATGGAGGCCAGGGCGATGCGTGCAAGTGGCGGCAAGTGGCCGCAGAAGAAGTGGGTCAGTAGTGGGTTCCTGCTGGCCGGGGCTGTCGGTGCCACCACAAGTTGAGTCAATAATTAGAACCATCCAAAAAAAAGGCTTAGCCGTTTTTTACGGGTCAAAAGAAAATAAGACCAGCCTTCTTTTTGGAGAAACACAGTAAATGACAAACCCAATCAGATATAGTAAGAGTTTTAATAATCAATAATTATAGCAGATTCTTTCTGTCTCGAATAGCTGGCTAAAGCAAGAAACGCATGTTGCAGTCAAGAAGATACATTTTAATAAAGAGAGCCACAAAGATTGCTGAAAGCATATCTCCGCTAACAATCAACTAATATATAGTAAGTACTTAGGCAAGACAAAATTAACCAGACAAAATTAACCAGACCAAAAAAACCCCTTGTTCATTCACACATCCCCAAGTAGCAATAACACTTAGACTTACATACCACTTCACAGTGCTTTACAGCCCCTTTAACTGGTTTACAGAGTCAGCATATTGTCTCCCAGAACCTGGGTCCTCATTTTACTGACCTTGGAAGGAGGGAAGGCTGAGTCAACTATGAGCCGGCCAGAATCGAACTCCTGCCAGTGAACTGAATTAGCCTGCAGTACTGCATTCTAACCACTGCGCCACCACAGCTCAACTAAAACCCTTATGCAACCATTATGCAACTATGGCAAGAAAAAAGAGACCAGGACAATTAAGGTTGATATTTTGACAGAGTTACACACTACAACCAACAGTACACACACCAGTGTCCCTTAAGCTCACACCAGGGGTGAAATGTAAAATTTGTTATTACCGGTTCTGTGGGCATGGCTTGGTGGTGATGGGGGTAATGTGACTAGGTGGGTGTGGCCAACTGTTGTTTTTTTTTTAACTTTTCAAAGCATTTTTTCTAATGCTTTGAAAAGCCTCTGCTGATCAGGCAACTCAGCTGGGATCATCAGAGACTTTTCAAAGCATTTTTTTTAACCACCTCTTCGGCCAAGAGGTTGCAGAAAAAAATGCTTTGAAAAGCTTCTGACTATCCCACCTGAGCCCGCACGATCATCAGAGGCTTTTTTCTTACTTTTAAAATAATTTTTTTGTCAGAAGAGGTTGTAGAAAAAATGCTTTGAAAAGTTAAAAAAAAAAGCCTCTGATGATCGTGCAGCTCAGCTGGGCAAGCAGGGATTTTTGCTACCAGTTCTCCGAACCACCCACCGCCATCGCTACCAGATCGGGTGATCCGGTCCGAACCAGGAGCATTTCACCCCTGGCTCACACCAAGGACCAGTCCCCTATAAAATTACCTCTCTGGGCCCCATTTTCTCTGTAGAGAACCCCTTGGCTTTTGGGAATAAATAAATCTCCTGTCCTCGCAGTTTGTTTGGGTTTCATTTCAATTTGTTCCTGTACAACCCTGCCTCAAGTTGCAACCCCAGATTAATTATTTGACACAAGGAAGGATGCATTACTCACATCAGATTGAAACAGGCTTCAAGTGACATTGCTGACAAACTTGGAAAGTCTCATTGGCTGGGTATAGGGCTTGTCCTATATTTCAGGAGTGGCTTGACTAGTCCAAAAATGCTATTCCACCTTTAGAAGATACTAGGATTTTCTCAAGCTGGTGCGAGCCAGAGACACAAAGGCCTAGCTTTAGTTTTGTTCCATTGAGGTAGTTTTATTATACAAAATTAAAGAACAACTCTTTACTTTTAATCATATTGCTAACTCTATGGCTGTGACTATTTCCCACTTATTTTCTTCCTGCCTGCCTTAATCTCCAGTTGTCCTATTGCTAGAATTCACACTTAGTCTTCTCTCTCATCCAATCTATGAATGTCCATCTGATCTGTTAAGTCTACTGTATGTTCGTATTCCTGTATTCTTAGCTTGAGTGGGATGCGGTTGCTCAGTGGCTAAGATGCTCAGCTTGTCAATCGAAAGGTGGGCAGTTCAGCGGTTCAAATCCCTAGTGTTGCATAATGGGGTGAGCTCCCGTTACTTGTCCCAGCTTCTGCCTACCTAGCAGTTCGAAAGCACGTAAAAAATGCAAGTTGAAAAATAGGGACCACTTTTGGTGGGAAGGTAACAGCGTTCCATGCCCCTTTGGCATTTAGTCATGCCGGCCACATGACCATGGAGACGTCTTCGGACTGCGCTGGTTCTTCGGCTTTGAAACGGAGATGAGCACCGCCCCCTAGAGTTGGGAACGACTAGCACATATGTGCGAGGGGAACCTTTACCTTTATGTTTGAATTGCTGTATTCTTAGCTTGATATTTTCCTATCTTGAAAGCCTTTAAGTCTTTCACATTTCCCCAGGTTTTTAACTCTTGTAGCAAAACAAGTCCATTTTCATTTGAAAATCCCTTTTACATTTTTTTTCTATGTACTTGTAGGATGGACTTTTTTCTCTCTCCCTTCCTATCTTTCTTTGTGCAGCTGTTTGGTGAAACTCTACACTTTCTTCTTTTTTACTGTAGAATTGTTTTGGTGGCCTCTTTGCAGATGCTGTTAGGAATCTCTTCCTCCTCCCAAGTTTTGGCTCAATCCTAGTAGGTGATTGCTGTTGAATTGTTTCCCTTTGAATTTAAAGGTGTTTTCCCAGTCTGTGTAGACTTGGAGACTTCACTTCCTCTTTCTGGCCACATATACTGGGTTTGTGGTTTATCGTGAGAGGCATTCGCCAGTTAAGAAGAAGGTAGGACCAATTTAAAATTCTTTGCCAGATGGCACTGAAGCTTTGGATTCAAGAGGGAAGGAAAAGCACCCACTCATTTGGGGGCACTTCCACTGAAGAGGGACTGACAATTAGTATTTAGGTTTAATGTTCAGGAATTAACTCAATTGTATGACTTGCTTCCTGTGGATTGCTTAGATTATGGAAGACGCAGAAGGTTACATGGTAGTAGAACCTACAAGGAATATCTACACAGACGCTATTTCCAAGAAGATGGAAGGTAATGATTGAAGTTTCTGTTGGCTTAAGATGGCTATTTAATTAGATAGATAACATTGTATAGATCTTAATAAAGAGAGATCACTTGGGATGAAGAGGTACAGAAGCCTTTTCAATTTATTTAGTTTCCTTCTGGGTATGTTCTGATTACAGTATGACTCTGGAATGTGGGCAGGGTAGATTAGAGTTTGAATAAAATTATGAAAGATGCGGGTTGATGACTGTCTCGCCCATGAAGCTCAGCTTATGCTAATTCTGCAAGCAGCACTAAATTATACAAGCAAGGTATGAAGCAGATTGGTGACTGGAGTTTCATGATGGGGGGTGGAGGTGGATCAGTTTATCAAATAGTTTGAAGCTTACATTAGACTATCATTGGAGTGTGAAGCCCTGATCGCAATCCATAATTGTGGTTTGTTCATTTTTTATCTTAGCCATAGTCTGATACGTCATCTGAACCCAGGTTAATGGCTAGGGAATGATTAAGCTGCTCTTAGTCTTCTTTAAAAAATCTGTAGAATTCAGAAATTTAAAACATGATTGTGTGTTTTGTATGAAGATGTGCTTAGCATGATGCATTCAGTTCATTGATAGAATATCATTCACCTTTTCAGATACATCTACAATTATTGGCATTTCAAATCTTTCCAGAACTTGCAGAATTGCCAAAAATCATTCTAACCAAAGTTATTTTTGGTGAAAGGAGAGGCAGTCATTTTTAAAGTCAGTTACCTCTTTCTATGCTAGATTTAGTTTAGGGTTACCCACATGTTACCTTCTGACAAAAAAATAGTTTGCAACACATCTTTGCCTTACAAACTAAACCCACAAACCATAGTTTACAAATTACCTTGACTGCCAACAAGCAGCCACATGATCTCTTAGTGTGCCAAGTATAGGTAGTCTTCAATTTACAACCACAATTGAGCCCAAAATTTCTGTTGTTAACAGAATAACAGAGTTGAAAGGGACCCTGGAGGTCTTCTAGTCCAGCCCCCTGCTTAGGCAGGAATCCCTACATCACTTCAGACAAATGGTTATCCAATCTCTTCTTTAAAACTTCCAGTGTTGGAGCATTTACAACTTCTGGAGGCATATTGTTCCGCTGATTAATTGTTCTAACTGTCAGGAAATTTCTCCTTAGTTCTAAATTGCTTCTCTCCTTGATTAGTTTCCACCCATTGCTTCTTGTTCTACCCTCAGGTGCTTTGGAGAATAGCTTGATTCCCTCTTCTCTGTGGCAGCCCTTGAGATATTGGAACACGGCTATCATGTCTCCTCTAGTCCTTCTTTTCATTAAAGTAGACATACCCAGTTCCTGCAACCGTTCTTCATAGGTTTTAGCCTCCAGTCCCCTAATCATCTTTGTTGCTCTTCTCTGCACCGTTAAGTGAGTTTTGTCAGCTTTATGACCTTTCTTGCCTGAGTTGTTAAGTGAATCTGGCTTCCCCCATTGACTTGGCTTGTCAGAAGATTGCAAAAGGGGATCACATGAATTTGTGACACAGCAAAGGTCACAAATATGAACCAGCTGCCAAACATCTGAATTTAGATCATATGATCATGGGGATGTTGGAAAGGCCATAACTGAGGAAACCGATCATAAGTCACTTTTTTCAGGTTGCCATTGTATCAATAGCCCTTAGAATTATATAACATTTCACAGTGCTTTTACAGCCACCTCTAAGCGGTTTTACAGAGTCAGCACATTGCCCCCAACAATCAGGGTCCTCATTTTACCCACCTCGGAAGGATGGAAATCTGAGTCAACCTTGAGCCAGTGAGACCTTAACTGCCAAACTGCAGAAGTAGCCTGCAGTACTGCATTCTGTTCTAGATATGGAGACTCTAGAAAGAGTGCAGAGAAGAGCAACAAAGATGATTAGGGGACTCGAGGATAAAACATATGAAGAACGGTTGCAGGAATTGGGTATGTCCAGTTTAATGAAAAGAACAACTAGGGAGACATGATAGCAGTGTTCCAATATCTCAGGGGCTGCCACAAAGAAGAGGGAGTCAAGCTATTCTCCAAAGCACCTGAGGGCAGGACAAGAAGCAATGGGGTGGAAACTAATCAAAGGGAGAAGCAACTTAGAACTAAGGAGAAATTTCCTGATAGTGAGAACAATTAATTTATGGAACAACTTGCCTCCAGAAGTTGTAAATGCTCCAACACTGGAAGTTTTTAAGAAGAGATTGAATAACCATTTGTCTGAAGTGATGTAGGGTTTCCTGCCTAAGCAGGGGGTTGGACTAGAAGATCTCCAAGTTCCCTTCCAACTCTGTTATTCTATTCTATTCTAACCACTGTGCCACCATGGATCTTTGAACGGTCACTAAACAAGCTGTTATTAAACCAAGCACTACCTGTACAGAAGTACAGAATGCAAGTACAGTCCTTTAATTATTCTGTACCCAGCATAATCACCCTTCTATTTATAAGGTTCATACATTGTGTGTTAAATCAGAACAAACCACAAACCACATAATATTGTGGCTTGTTTGTTTTGTTTTAACTATAAATATTCTGGGAAAGTAGCCATTGTGGTTTGTAAACTATGACTTAGAATTTACTGTTACATCATAGTGTTTCACAATGTTGGCAACTTTAATATGTGTAGACTTCCATTCCCAGAATTTACCACCTTAAAGTTGTAATGGTTGAGAAACACTGCTATAGCATGTTTTTCTATGGCTCCATTTAAGCTGCCTCCCCAAAATGGGTGGGGGAATTTATATACATACATACATATATGTGTGTGTATGTGTGTGTATATATATATGTTTGTATATATCTATATCTATATCTACATATCTATATCTGTCTCTCTATCTATATCTATCTATCTATCTATCTATCTATCTATCTATCTATCTATCTATCTATCTATCTATCAGAGGTGGTATTAAGCAAGTTCTGACCAGTTATGGAGAACCGGTAGCAGAAATTTTGAGTAGTTCGGAGAACTGTAAATAACATCTCTGATTTGCCCTGCCCCAGTCTATACTCTGCCTCCCGAGTCCCAGCTGTTCGGGAGGGAATGGAGATTTTACAGTATCCTTCCCCTGCCACACCTACCAAGCCATGCCCACCAAGCCACTTCCACAGAACCGGTAGTAAAACTTCTGCTCATGAAAGGGAATACTATGGCAGTTTATTGGAGTGAGGGGTGGAAACAGTGGGAAACTTTGTTTAAAAAAAACTGCAATCTTTTAAAATAAAAATAAAGTAAATAAAATGAATAAATAAAGATGAATAAAATAAAAGCAAGGCAAGATTTTATTAAAATAGAATAAAATAAAAGCAATGGGTGGAAACTAATCAAGGAGAGAAGTAATCTCGAACTAAGGAGAAATTTCCTAAGAGTGAGAACTGTTAATCAGTCGAATGACTCGCCTCCAAAAGTTGTGGGTGCTTCAACACTGGAGGTTTTTAAGAAGACGCTGGACAGCCACTTGTCCGGAATAAGATATAGGGAGTCCAGCTTGAGCAGGGGGTTGGACTAGAAAGCCTCCAAGGTCCCTTCCAGCTGTTTTTCTGTTCTGTTCTGAATGAGTAGGCCAGAGGTAGCAGTGGCAAACCAGAAAGGGTATGGTATGAATCATGCGGGCAAGGAAGAATTGGATGGAGGCAAAGGAGCGGACAGGCAGGAGGAGTCATCTGATGAAAGAATCTCAGGCTGTTGAATTAGCAGAGTTTGTGGTGAAATGACACAGTGCTCTGTTTGTCTTTTTGACAAAAAAACCTCACCGAAATAGACATCCACAACTATGTCAAAGGATTGAGAAAAGTGGTCTTTTCATAGCTGCATCCTCTTCTTGCCTAACTTTCCAGGAAGAAATGTACCCAGTTTTGCAATGTTAAGAGAAACTTGAAAGTCTGCCAAACCTGGAATGATTTTATCAGAACTGTTTCTTCGTTGACTAATCAATTTTGGTTCTAACAAAGTTTCCTTCCTTTATTGGAGAGGCTTCTGCTTTTTAAAGCTAATACTCAAGGGGATGAATAATTTCTTTTATTTATACATATACATACACATACACATACACACACACACACACACACACATACATATACATACATACACACACACAAAAATATATACACACATATACTGTACATATACATATACATGTAATAGGGTGGTAGGTTGCTACTGGTTCGCACCGGTTATTTCGAACCAATAGTAACAGCTGCGGGAGGCTCCACCCACCTGCCCAGACATCAAATACAGATCTATTTCAAACTTTTTAGCTTTCATCAGCTAGCCATACACTTACTCGGATTCGAACTTGGGCTTCCTGCATGTTAGTCAGTTGGATTAACCTTCTGAGCCACAAGTTCTCCTCCCTTCATCAGCTAAAAAGCTTGAAATGGATCTATACTAGTCTCCCTTTATTTCTTTATCAGCAAAATATAAATTTGGTATAAAATGGTTTGTTGTGAATGCAACTGCTTGAGGGCTCCTGGATTGGAGCTGAAAGGCGAAAGGGAGCAGAAGGCCCCCTCCCACATGTTGGGGTAGATGAGATGTCTCGATAGAAAAACACTTAATCTTTCCCATGGCTCAAGCTGATGAAGGGAGGAGAACCTGTGGCTCAGAAGGTTAATTCAACTGCCTAACATTCAGGAAGCCCAAGTTTGAATCCGAGTAAGGGTATGGCTAGCTGATGAAAGTTAAAAAGCTTGAAATAGATCTATACTAGTCTCCCTTTATTTCTTTATCAGCAAAATATAAATTTGATAGATAGATACATACATACATATACATATGTATACACACACACACATATATATACACATATGCATATATATATGTATATACCTATACATACATACTTATATATATAGACATACACAAACACAAATATACACATATACATATGTGTGTTCTGTATATGTATAGAAATTTTTCATCCCCTTTAGATTTTATAGAGAGAGGGGGGGGAGGGAGGGAGATGGTTGTTAAACCATTTATCTTATTGTTGGAGATGGCCATAGACGATTGCCCTCTGTTAAAAAGCATTTCTACTACGGGTAGTCCTTGACTTATGACCACAATTGAGTCCAAAATGTCTGTTGCTAAGCAAGACAGTTGTTAAATGAGTTTTGCCCCAATTTTATGACTTTTCTTGCCACAGTGGTTAAATGAATCACTCCAGTTGTTCATTTAGTAACCGAGTTGTTAAGTGAATCTGGCTTCCCCATTCACTTTGCTTCTTAGAAGAGCACAAAAAGGGAATCACATGACCCTGGCAACCTGCAACCGTCATAAATATGAGTCAGTGGCCAAGCGTCTGAATGCTGGTCACTTCACCATGTGGATGCTGCAAAGGTTGTGTGAAAAATGCTCATTAGTGACTTTTTTTCAGAGCGGCTTTAACTTCAGTCACTAAACAAACTGTTGTAAGTCAAGGTACTTCATAGTTTTCTTTTGGCTTCTCATCCATCAGAAAAAAATCCATGGCTGAAAACGCTTCCTTAGTCTATCAGAGCTTGTGCTGGTTTTTATGTTGTTTGTAAAACTTTTTAATAACATTTAGAAAGAAAAACAGATGGCTAGTAAGTAAGTAAGAGTAGAGTAGGGTAAGGTGGAGTAGGAGTAGGCGTAAGAGTAGAGTAGAGTAGAGTAGAGTAGAGTAGAGTAGAGTAGAGTAGAGTAGGATAGAATAGAATAGAATAGAATAGAATAGAATAGAATAGAATAGAATAGAATAGAATAGAATAGAATAGAATAGAATAGAATAGAATAGAATAGAATAGAACAGAATAGATCTTTCAACGAAATAATCACAATAAAACATCATAATTAAATAACCACAATAAAACATTCACTGAACACATCAGAATTCTTATCTCCTTTGAAATGGCAAAAAGAAACAATTCTCTCATTGAAATGAATAGGTTAAAAAAGTGTAAAGGAGTACCTGTGGAATTTTACTCCAATAGTCATTGCCAGCTGTAGGAGATGGTGCTCATCTTCATTTCAAGGTCATTGAGCCAGCATAGCCCAAAGACATTTCTGCAGTCATGTGGCCAGCGTGACATCACAGAGCATTATTACCTTGCTACCTAAGTGATATCTATTTATCTACTTGAATTTGCATGCTTTCGAACTGCTCGGTTGGCAGGAGATGGAGCAAGGACGGGAGTTCAAGTGGTAGTATTCAGCCGGTTCAGAACAGTTCAGGTGAATTGACTGCGAGTGGGCCTGCTCACCTCTCCATCCGGCCTGGCACTATGCCGTCCTACTTAGTCACATTTTTGAGGCCTGGCGCATATGGGGAAGGCATGTGCATGTGGCGAACCAGTGGTAAAAATATATGAAACCCACCTCTGGAGAGCTCAGTCTGCCATGTAGCACTCGGGTCTCAAACCTGGGCTGCTGGCTTTCCATCCAACAAGCCCAGTATCTTAACTGCTGAACCATCACACTGTCTCATCAAAATGAATAACAAATTGAACAACTACAGATGTCTCCCTCCTCCCCTTCTAAACAGCAACATCTTGAATTGTTATATTAATTCTTAAACAAGCATTTATATTTTCACATAGTAGAAAGCCACAACATAATGTTTTGGGCTTGTCACAGGGATAGAAATATCTTTAACACAACAATTGGGGTCAGCTACATCAGTGTCCATGTGCACCCAGAGTGGTACAATGGATGTTGCTTAGCATATTGGGTGAGGCCAGCTGTTGGGCCATACAAACCATAGATTATAGTCTGTTGTGATAGGTAATAGCAATAGCAATAGCACTTAGACTTATATACATTTCACAGTGTTTTTACAGCCCTCTCTAAGGGCTTTTTTTTTGGGGGGGGGGGGGATTGGATTGGATTCTCCCGAGACTCAGGGCAGCTTACAATGTGTTAAACAATAGCCTTCATACTTTTCTATATTTATACAAAGTCAGCTTATTGCCCCCACAAACTGGGTCCTCAATTTACCTACCTTAGAAAAGATGGAAGGCTGAGTCGACCTTGAGCCTGGTGAGATTCGAACATGGAGTAATTGTAGACAGCTGGATGTTAATTAGGGTGCTTCGTCTGCAGAGCTATCCAGGCTCCCTAAGTGGTTTACAGAGTCAGCCTATTTGCCCCCAACAATCTGGGTCCTCATTTTACCCATCTCAGAAGGATGGAAGGCTGAGTCCAATCTTGAGCCTGGTGAGATTCGATTTGCTAAACTGCTGGCAGTCGGTGATCAGCAGAAGTAGCCTACAGTACTGTGCACTAACCACTGCGCCACCGTGGCTCTTATAATTCCAACCAATCATAGCTTTTATTTAACAAATCATGTTTAAGCATGCCACGGGTTAGAACACAGTGAGAACCTGGTGACTGGGAGATTTTATGACTGTCTTCGCTTTTTGTAACTTTGCAAAGCTTTGGTGGAAGGTCCATAATGAAAGGTTAATTCCACAGGTCCTTCGAAATGCTGCAAAATCACACTCTGGGTCATACTGGGAGGAAGCATTGCTGTGAATGTGGCCCTAATTGTTCTTCTGATAGGTAAGTATCTGAGGTCAGGAGGGGTCAGAGAAATGGGTTACAGAGTGAGTAATGAGTTAATAGAGATGGGGAGATAAAACTTCAAATCTCAGCTAAGCCCTAGAGCGCAGCCCCTCTCTCTCCCCCAGATCCACTTCCCAGAGTTGGCATTGTGGGAATAAAATCTGGGGAAACCTCATGTAGCCATCATTAGCCCCAAGACTGTTCCCAATCCAATCCCTTAATCAGCGATGGCTAACCTTTTTCTTGTCGTGTGCCGAAAGCATGCACGCAAGCGTGCCAGCACCTGTAATGCAATGTGCGCCCCTGAGCATGTTCGCACAAGCCCTCCCCCCACGCTCCACATGCTCCCACACACCCCATGCATGCGTGTGTGATCCCCTGTTTTTGGCCTAGCGGGCCTCCCTGCAGCTTTCTGGGCCAAAAAATGGGCTTGGGGGGGGGAACACCATACCCATTGTGCTCCATCCCGCCCCCCGGGGCATGCATGCATGACTCCTGTCCCCCATGCATGCCCGACCCTCCGGTGCGTGCACACGCATCTCACATGTGCCCTGCCCGCATGCATCCCAAAAATCAACATTAGGCACCTGTGCACATGCGCGGTGGAGATGAGCTGGGTGACGGCCCGTGTGCCCGCAGAGAGGGCCCTTTGTGCCAGCTGTGGCACATGTGCCATAGCTTCACCATCACAGCCTTAGTCCTTCAGTTCCTCAAAAGACCACAGGTGAAGCTTTGACCATCAATGATTTCGTGTCAGGAAAAGCTTCATTGGTTGCATTTCTGGATGTTAAGCTGATTTCACCAGCGGCATTTCCCTCACATAATCTTCCTGTTTTCAACAAAACCAGTTGTATAACTGTGCAGTGAGTTCCACCCCTTTTACACACATTGCTGGTGACACGTTGTCTGTACAAAGTGGACAACATTTATAATGTAATGATACAATGCTGCTTTGTGAATATATCTCTCTCCCCAACCCCCCCCCTCCTTTCCATTCTGATACCACTGGCTGATTCCCACTAGGTAGCTACTGTTAATATCTTCCCTTTTAAAGGTTCCTATAGCCAGGAAGATTGTATTTCCCTGAAGGTTTGGGGAAAAAAATCTTTGGCCCTTTTAAGGTAGAGCAGAATACAGCATTGAAGTTTTGAATGCTAACATTACTTTTATTATAAAAGAGCCGAAGTGGCGCAGTGGTTAGAGTGCTGTACTGCAGCTACTTCAGCTGACTGCTAGTTCAGCAGATCAAATCTCACCGACTCAGGGTTGACTCAGCCTTCCATCCTTCCGAGGTGGGTAAAATGAGGACCCAGATTGTGGGGGGAAATATGCTATTTAGTATACTGTCAATTGTTGTAAGCTGCCCAGAGGCCTCGGAGAGTGGGCGGTATAGAAATATGATTAATAAAAAAAAATTTAAAAATTATATGGTTACAGCAACAGAATCTTGCAAAAGTGAATGCACTTTCTCCCTTTCCTCCCTTTGTTTTCATAAAAATAGGAAGATGTTTTCTCAAATTGCATTTATGCCTGGGATTTAGATTTCTTTATCTGACCATTTCTTACTGTTTAATAGCTACCAGGTCCGGGCTGCAAATTTTTTTTACTGTTTCGATTACCTTTATCGGCATCCATTTCAGATTTATAAAGACCTTTTTTATGATTGGGCATTTCTTGTAATCTTGCAAACCAAAGTTCTATTTTGTATTTTTGTTTTATATGCAAATTGAATGATTTATGCTCTACTTCTAAACTGAAATAACAATTGTGTGTGTGTGTGTGTGTGTGTGTGTGTGTGTATTTCCTATCGTATAACCTAAGCCTTTTTTTAAAAAAGTATTACAGACACAAAGTGTTTTCTTCCCATTGACTTCAACCAATTCATGCATATGGATCCCAGACACCTTAATCGGTAATTTTAAATTATTTATTTTTGGGGTTTTGTTGTTTAATTTTCTGAAATCAGGATTTACAATACCGATAACCAAAACAAATCAATCTGAGTTATTCATAATATAGAAAAGGGGTGTCAAACTCAAAGACCGGGGCCCAGATCTGGCCCACAGGGTGCTTGCATCTGACCTGCGGGGCTGCCCTGGAAACAACAAAGGACTGGACTGCGGTGCCTCTCCCAGTGAAAATGGAGGGCCGAGTGCAGCCCTCACGAACTCTGTTTTCTCTGGTAGAAGGATGCAGGAGGTCGTTGCAGCCAAAAATGAAGCTCGGGAGCCCATTTTCGCTGGCAGAGTGCTTGGGCCACCACAGCCCCCCTCCCCCAACATGAGTGATGTCAAGCTGGCCGTGCCCACCCTGGTCACGACCACCCAGGGGTGAAATCCGACAGGTTCTGGAGAACTGGTAACTGTTCTGCCCCAGCTCTGGACTCCCGAGGATATGCAGACAGACATCAACAGTCCTTATCAAATTTATTAAGTAGCAAGAATAAACCAAAGTCCGGCAAAAGCCCAGAAAGCAAGATATGATAAGACTTTTTCAAAAATGCTCTGATGATAATTACAGGTTGTTTCTAGCAAGAAACTTACTAACAGCGCGTGACTTAAATAGGCTAAGAGAGTGGCCAATTATCCTCAAGGCTTAGTCTTGAGACCACCTCCTCCTCCTGAGTGGCCACTCCTGCCTTTTGGCAGCCCTGCATGCTCGAGCATTGAGGAGAGGCTCCTCCACTTCATTCTCTCCACTTGAAGGAGCCTCTGGAGGTTCTGGAGGCCCTGGCTTGAGTCTCTGCCTCTGGCACCATTACCTCTTCAGCCTCCTCGCTGTCTGACGCGAGCACCAGCTACTCAGGCTGCTGGCATGACACCACACTAGCCTCCTCGTCATAGGGATTAGCCACAATCCACACACACCGCTGGCCAGCCACAACAGTAGCGGAAATTTTGACCAGCTTGGAGAACCAGCAAATACCACCTTTGGCTGGCCCCAGAGTGGGGTGGGAATGGAGATTTTGCAATATCCTTTCCCCAGGAGTGGGGAGGGAATGGGGATTTTGCAGTATCCTTTCCCATTACACCATGCCCACCAAGCCATGTCCACAGAACCGGCAGTAAAAAAAAATTGGATTTCCCCGATGTGGCCACCCAAGATCAAACACAACCCCGATGTGGCCCTCAGTGAAATCGAGTTTGACACCCCTGATATAGAACAAAAGACTGATCCAGTTCTCTATGAATGTCCTGGGAAAGACAATCACAGCAACTTACACTTTACAATACCGTAGTAAAAAGCTGTAGTCACATGATACATTACACATGATTTTACTCAAGCTACCCTAATTTTTAAGTTTACACAACACACGCAAATCCAAACATTCACATTAGGACATCATGCGGAGGTTCTGTGAACTCTGAGATATCATGTTCCCAAGAATGATAAATGGATTTGTGAAATGCCCTTGGCCCCATAAATACAATGATTTCATTGAGATTACTAGGCCTGGAAAAGAAATAAACCTTCTTAATACCTAGATCATAATTTAATCGATACATCTAATGAACCTTAGAATTTCAACAATTTTTTTTTGCTTGCTTAACATTCCTAACATCATTTTCTGACAAACACATTGAGACTGTTTTGCTTTTTAATAAACCCACTTAAGGAATAAAGATATACATCATTTTCATCAAATACTTTTAAACCTTAGATTTATTTTTATGAATACTATTTGTAGCTTTTCTCTTAGAATCCAATAAAATCTTGCATTATTTAAATTTAAATAATGCAACAAAACTTGAACATATAGGGGAAAGGTGTGTCCAGGAATGTCTAATGTCCATTATAATAGAAATTACATTTATCTGCATGGAATTGCATCATTTGTGGCAATTTATATAATTTATGTCAACTACACATGATGCACCTTCCTCCTTTCAAAAAATTAACTGGCTCAACAGCTCTGGAAATAATTTTTTGAGCAGTTGGAGAGCCCACCAGAATGTCATCTGCAGCCTCCACAGCAGTGGTTCCCAACATCTGGCCCATGCCCCATGGAGGGTGGGGCAGTTTGTTTTTAATGGGGGCAATTGAAACCTAGTTTAAACCAAGTTAATGATTTATGCCTTTTAGGCATGAGTAGGAATTCACTTTTTGAATAGTAAGAACTATATGTCACCGGGGCGCAGGGGAGGAGGCATCAGGATTTAAAGATGCTTAGGTGGTGTTATGTCCGGATACAAAAAGAGAGGCAGGACGATTGAAGTGAAGTAAAACAACTGTTTATTTCAGGCAACAAGAACAACAACAAAAATAATTACAAACTGAGGATTGCCCGAGGCTGCAGCTCCTTTTACAGGGACCTGCCCAGCCTGTCAGCCACTGACGCTTCTTCATTTTCCCGCTGGGGAAAATGAACCAATGAGTGAAGGCTGATGTAAGACTCAGTCCTACTTCCATATACAACAGGTGGGGCATGGCCAAAAAACGGTTGGGAACCACTGCTCCAGAGTCTGCTGAACAGAGACCTGAAGAACTGAGATTGTATCATGCAGATTTTGAAAGGAACAAAGTACCGAAGGACTACAAATAAGTTAGCCATTTTGCTTTTCTCTTGTAGCCTCTGTGTTCTTTGACCCAGACACTGCTCATCGCCGCCTTGAAACCTCTAGGAATCAGAAAACCGTGACTTGGGGAAAGGAAGATCAACCACTTCCCAATAGTGATAAAAGATTTAACTCACGGGTGTGGCTTCTGGGCCAGGATGGGTTTAGGTCAGGAAAACACTGTTGGGAGGTGGAAATAAAACACGATGGAGAATGGGGTGTGGGAGTGGCTAGGGAGTCAGTGAAGAGAAGAGGATTGACCAATTTTAGCACCAAAGAAGGCATCTGGGCCATTGCAGAATATTGGGGGAAAAGAAATTACGTAGCTTTTACTGAGCCACAATACACCAGACTTAATTTTGGAAAGAAACCCCAGCGGATTCGTGTGTTTTTGGATTACCGCTATGAAGAGGTACAATTTTTTAACGTAGAAACAAGGACTACCATATACTCTTTCTCGAACGCATCCTTCTCTGGAGAAAGAATCTACCCCTGGTTCTTTGTTTGGGATGGAACTGAGCTGACGCTTCATCCCTAATGCCCAGCACTTCATTTTAAAAATGGAGTTCCTTCTCAAGCCGCTCTGCCGGCTGGGTATGGTGGGAGCAGTGTGGTCTCGTACATTTGGAAGGTGGCCCTGT
The DNA here is from genome assembly GCA_030761175.1 of Masticophis lateralis. Lineage (NCBI taxonomy): Eukaryota > Metazoa > Chordata > Lepidosauria > Squamata > Colubridae > Masticophis > Masticophis lateralis. The sequence goes on from JAUDYJ010000002.1 coordinate 25,993,471, forward strand.
GGGATGTACTACTTGGGATGGCGAACATTCTGTAATCCTCGCTCTTGCAGAAGTGCTTACTTCAATCATTCATACAAGAGACCCTAACCTCCTTTTGCCTAATACCTTTAGGAAATTTTAGGAATTGTAGATATGTCACCAGTTTGGGGAAAGCTAGACAGTGTAAAAGGTTGCAACCTAGTTAATTCTGGGCAGTCCTAAGAGTAAGAGATGGAGATATCTCCACAGATATGAGTAAGCTTTTGTAATTTCAAACTATGAGTCTTTCCAACAGAGGTCCATTGTATTGCCACAGTATTCCCAACTCTATGGTCCATGATAATCACACAGGTTGGTTGTGGTGAAGAGTCGCACAGGTTGGTTGTGGTGCAAACGGTGGTTGAAATCTCACAATATTCTGACAGAATTGTTCAGCATTTTGGTAGAGCATAAATGTTTTATGTACCCATGAGCGACAACATGAGATCCATGCATCACAGCAGTAGTGGGCATTCCCCTCCAACTTGCTTATGTAACAATTTGGGATAAAGTTTACATAAAGAAAAAGGTCTACTAATTGCCAACTATTCAAGTTTCAGCACCTTGAGTAGTCAAGATGGAATTCCATCCTTGAATCTTAAGCGTTGTATGAAGATTCCTAATACTATAAGCCACGTCTGATTTTTCTTGAAGTTGGGAAGATATGTATTTGAAATACATTTTACCTAAGTTGAAATGAAATAAACCACATCATGACTTAGGTGATTCGTGAATTCAACCATGTTCTAGTATTGCAGTGATTTCAGTAGCTTGAATCCAATTTTTGTCATATTTTTAATAATATTAATTTAGGGTAGTTTATAATAAAACCCTATCACTCCCTTCTCCAATCATAGTCTCATTTAGTTAAGTTAGTTCAGATTCCTCATGATTCAATGGAGATTTCTCCAAGATTGACAGAACTGCTTCTCTGAATCCTTGCATGCTCAATCAGGTGTCACCGGTGATAGTATCTACCCAACTTGTATCTGTTGGCCATTTCTCTATTGATTGCCTTCCATTTTTCCAAACATCAGGAAATACTTCCATGAATCTTACCTTTGTGTGATGTGCCCCCCCCCACAAACTCTTAACATAATCTTTCTAGTTTTGAAATATTCTTGCAGTCCAAGGTGTTCTCAACAATCCTCTCCAGCAAAATGTGGGTTCCTGAAAATGTATTAGGGAGTGTAATTCCCATAATTCTAGCCTTCCAAACAGCTACTGAAATCTTATATATATCTTATATATATCTTTTGTGGACAACTTTTGTCCCATTTGTAACATTCATTGGGTGAATTCTTGACTGTTAACTGAGGTTCTTTGTCACAGAATCTTTTCTGCCATTGTCCAGGCTGGCTCTTTGATGTATCACAAAGTTTGTAATTGCAATAAAAGTTTTTTGGGGCAACTGTGTCTTTTCTTTGGGGATGGCGATATAAAAATGCAAGAAACTAGTTCACTATAATAAGTTTCCTGTGTCAGAAGGAACCTTCATTCATGATGGAGTCTATTGAACTGTTCAGAAGAGGCAGAAGTATCTGATGAAGAGCTACCCTTTTTACCTGCAACATAACCAAAAAGGGGTGAGGTTTTGATCATGTTCTTGCTGATATTCCTGAGTTATGGGCATTATTTTCTTCAACAATGTACACAAAATTCTGGGTTTAGAAAATTTAGAACTACGCCGCCTTCGTTATGATGTAAGCGCAACTCAAAAGATTATCTGCTACAATGTCCTGCCTGGCAATGACTACTTCAGCTTCAACCACAACAATATACGAGCACACAATAGATACAAACTTAAAGTGAACCACTCCAAACTCTATTGCAGAAAATATGACTTCAGTAACAGAGTTGTTAATGCCTAGAATGCACTATCAGACTCTGTGGTCTCATCCCCAAACCCCCAAAACTTTAACCTAAAACTGTCTACTGTTTTTTTTTAAATTTGATTTATATGCCATCCTTCTCCGGAGACTCAGGGCGGCTTACAATGCGTTAAGCAATAGCCTTCATACTTTTGTATATTTATACAAAGTCATCTTATTGCCCCCACAAACTGGATCCTCAATTTACCTACCTTAGAAAGGATGGAAGGCGGAGTCAACCTTGAGCCTGGTGAGATTCAAACTTACAGTAATTGCAGACATCTGGAGTTAACCACAATGCATTAGTCTGCTGAGCTATCCAGACTCTACTGTTGACCACACCCCATTCCTAAGAGGTCCATACGGGGCATGCATAAGAGCACCAGTGTGCCTACCATCTCTGTCCTAATGTTCCCTTTAATTGTATTCATTTTATGTATTCAATTCATGCTTATACTTATATATATTATCTAATATGTACTCGACAAAATAAAGATAAATTTTTAAAAAATTGTGGAGTGGGCAGGCATAACAATACAGTGGACCCCAACGTGCTCATAAATGCACAACAACAGACTGTCCAAACAATCCATATAGTGGTTTTATGTGTCGCCTAATTTAGACGTGACTAATTTACCCTTTAAACTAGTCAGGTCTAAATCACGTGACTAGTTTATTGAATCCCAAAATCTCCAGCCATATTTCAACAGGATTGTGCAACTCCAGAGATGTATGTTTGCATTTGAATGTGTTAATATTATATGCTTATATATTTGTGGAATTGCCTGTAATGGTCTATAATAGGAATAGCTGTAGGAGAAAGAACAACCGCAGCATGTCTGGCCGGGGAATTTGGAAGTTAAAGCCCACATATCTTCAAGGTGCCAAAATTGAGAAACACAACTGTAATCTGACAATAAAGATGGTGTTAGTACTCAGAAATTTCATTTCTTGTCTAGGCCAGGGGTCGGCAACCTTAAACACTCAAAGAGCCTCAAAGGCCCTAACTGGAAGCCCCCCGTTCAATTCTAGAGCCAACAGGAAGTCCGGTTCGCCCACCATAGAGTCTCCTCCTAGTGTGGCATCCTTTTTCCTCTACCTATCCTAATTGAATTGTGGAGCTGACTGGCGACAGGGAGCCGCAGCAGAGGGATGAAAGAGCCACATGCGGCTCCAGAGCCGCAAGTTGGTGACCCTGGTCTAGGCTACCTCAAAGGTTTGACACCACCTCTCCTTGAGATATTTGTCAGTCCCATCATATTGGATAGGGTAGACTTGCTCCAGATCCTTTCCCTGCAATGTTGCCATCTAATGGAACCTTGGAAGATAGCTTTTGCTATGACAGACACCACTTTGTGGAACACCTCCCTCAAATAATCTGGAAGGCAATCGGGACCTGGTTCTGAGACCTTATGAAAGGTTGCTGGGATATCCTAGAACAATGATCCTCAACCTAGGCTATTTGAAGATGGGTGGAGTTCAACTCTCAGAATTCCAAAACCAGCCATGCTGGCGATAGAATTCTGGGAATTGAAACCCACACATCTTCAAGCAGCCAAGACTGAGAAACACCGCAAAAAAATGATTGAGATACTAGATTTTTAGTTTCCATATAGTGATGTTACGTTTTTGCAGCTTTATTATAATGAGCCACATAGAATTGTGCTCTGAGATGAATGGCGATGCAAAATTTATAAAATATTCTGAATTTTCTGCAGGAATTCAAGGAGATTTACAAATATCTCCAGAACAATATGCCTGCAAGGTAGCTCAGGCTAAGAGGCAAAGGTTTAAAAGGCTGAGGATGCAGTTGAAGCTACAACAGAGTCAACCAACATTATTCTACCATAGTTTTCTGCTAAAACAGGCTGTAACTGATCCTTAAATCCAGTAATGTTTGAATTGGGTTACACTTCCTTGATCCCAAACTAGATCCCTTCATTGTTCAAATGGAATATATATATCCCTTTTCTAATTATATTCCTACACATGATTTGTTCAAGAGTTCAGCAATGTCTTTCCACTATGAACCAGACAGGTCAACAGCGCTGAGAGAATAGTGCTGTTCAACATACTTCCAACAGCAAAGCTGATCTAAGCTCTGAGGGTGCCAGTATTCAATGAATATCTCACTCCTTCTAAACCCAGGTACACAATGGTGGATCTGCCATACAGGAAGGGAAAGGGCATTTTTTCTTTCCAAATGACTCAAGGGGCTTTCTGACTTTAAGAGGACCATCGGGTTCTCCATCAGCAGGGGTGGGCTGCTAGGGGTTCGCAGGGGTTCAGGAGAATCTCTAGCTAAGATTCTGTGCAATTTGGAGAAACCCCAAATCCCACTCCAGGCTGGGCCCACCCTTCCCTGCCCCACCCTTCCCAGGAGACCTCACACAGCCCATTTTAGAGGGCCTCTGGAACCAGGGAAGGCCGTTTTCACCATCCTGGAGGTGCAAGAAAAACCTTCAGAGCCCAGGAAGGACAAAAACACTCACCACCACCATCCCCGCCATGGTGCAGGAGGCCAACTGGGCCACGCCCATCATGGCCACACCCATCCAGCAACTAGGCAGAGAACCCCTTGCTAAAATTTTTGAAGCCCACCCCTGTCCACCAGCTATCTCCATTTTCACACCCAGACACCTTCCTTCTTTTTTTAATTGATCAGTTTCATACTTTGTCTATTTCTAGGCCCACCCATGTTAAGGTTCTCATGCCATGCCCTGTGCAATGATACAACTTAAAACAAGGAGAGAAGTATTGGAGAAAGGAAATGGCACTTACCTTGCCTGTGCTTCCCCTTTCTCTCTCGCCTCATGGGCCCATCTCAGAAAATGTGTCTAGCTGAATATTAGCATCTGTGGAAGTTCAAGACAGACGGGATGAGTGAGGGGCTCATCCACCACCATCCACCAGCATTGCTCCAAGGAGAAGCCACTTCCGCCTCTCAACTTCACCCCTATATTGCACCTACTAATTTCCAGTGCTTTGAATCCATGAAGATCCACTGGATTCCTTTCACTATGACCACATTCACACACCATTCACCTCAGCCACGTTCAATATGTGCATCATAAATGGCTGCATGGGTGGACTTCAAAAATTTCAGCAGTGGATTCCCTGCTCAGTTGCTAGGCTTGGCATGGTCATGGTTGGTGTGACCTAGTTGGCCTCCTATACCATGGTGGGGGGCCCATTTTTGCCTTCCCCATGCTCTGGAGGTTTTCCTCGAGCCTCTAGGAGGGTAAAAACTGCCTCCACCGGGCTCTGGAGGCCCCCTGGAGGCCTTCCAGAACTTCCGGGTAGCCCATTTTTCCCTCTTCCCCAGCCTCCACGCGGATCCTGAACTTACCTTGCATCCAAAGCGTGGAGACTCCTGGGAGGGGCGGGTGAGCAGGGCCAGCCAGGGATGAGATTTGGAGGTTCTCCAAACCAGCCATAACATTAGCTATGAATGTTAGAGTGGAAGCCATTCTAATCTCTGGGGGAATGATGTTCCAGAGAGAGGGAGCCACCATGGAAAAGGACCTTCTTCTGGGTCCCACCACATGTATCTCCCTAGGGGATGGGACCCGCAACATTCCTTGCTATGGTGGGTCAGGTAAAGGGGTGAAATTCATTTTTTTCCCCTACCGGTTCTGTGGGCGTGGCTTGGTGGGGGGAGGGTGTCCTGTGACTGAGTGGGCATGGCCAACTTGATGTCATACACAACCACACCCACTCAATCACAGGAAACTCCCCCCCCCCCCCACCAAGCCACGCTCACAGAACCTGGTAGGAATTTTTTTTTAATTTCTATTCTACCTATTTTCCCTTGCCACAAGATGCCTGCAGCCGCAGCCTCTTTTTTTCGGTGCACCTGGAGGCACTTCTTGCACCGAAAGAGGCTGCAACTGCAGGCTTCTTGCAGTGAAAATTACCAGAGCCGTTCCACTTCTTGAACATGCTGCTGTCATCGCCACTCTGTTTCATGCGCCAGCCACATATGCGCACACTGTTGCCTGCTGCTGCTGCTGGATGACGAATGATAAATAAATGGTGTGTACATGCGCAGCCGGCGTATGGAACAGAGCAGCGATGGTGGCAGTGCATTCAGGAAGCGGAGCGGCTCCGCTAATTTTCATTGGAAAAAGCCTGAAGCCGCAGCCTCTTTCAGTGCAAGAAGCGCCTCCAGGCGCATCAAAAGAAAGACTACCAGATGGCTGGAGCACATGCTCATACTGAAAACGGAAGACCAGCTCTTCCAGTTTCCAGCACTGCCACACGCACGGCCAGCTGATTGTCACACACACATGCACACCAGAAACCCAGAAGAAGAACAGGCGACATCACGTGTGCCAGGCGACATGGCTCCATGTGCTACTTTGGGCACATGTGCCATAGCTTCGCCATCATGAGACTATCTCAACCCCAATTATTCATATCCTTCCAGAAATGCTGATTCTGCAAAACCTGCCTTTGTCTCACCACCCTTGAAAGAGTCTAAAGAACAATTAAATGGGGGGGGGGGGGGAACCATCAATTTCAGCTTCAGCATGTATTCTCAGAATTATCTGTCTGGGTACTGATACGATTTATTTTCAGTATACATTCACAAGCTAGGCTGCTCTAAGCACTGAGAGTACCAAAATTCATTTGGTGAATCCAGGCACACAGTGATTGACCTGCCATAAAAGAAGGTAAAGGGCAAGTCGTCTTTTCAATATTCTCAAGGGACTTTGCTTCCTTCAAAAGGACCATTGGCTCCTCCTTCAGCTTCTTCCTCTTCGGTTTCTTTATCTTGTCCTTGGTGAACATTCTAATATCATTCAGGATTTCTATACTCTTCAGTCTGCTTCTGTATTCTTCAACTTAATTCTATATTTTATTTCTCTCAACTAGGTTACCGGCTTACTTACTTATATATAGAAGTTGGAGACTACCCAAATCCCTTTCAGAATGAATTATTAGCTATCCCATTTAATACTGTATCATTTGTGCAGCTTGATCAACTTTCTCCTTTATTTATCCAAGTTATTAAATGTAGAAAAAGAAAGGCTACAACAGAAGGCCTACAGCAATGCAATTAATCTCAATTTGATAGTCCTAAGTGTGTCTTGGAAGTTCCTAGCTCATCTCCTAGACCAGGAGTGTCAAACTCGATTTAATTGACGGCTGCATCAGGGTTGTGTTTGACCTTGGAGGGAGGGCATAGTATGGCCGCGGGTGGGGGGCATGGCCAGCTCGACATCACTCATCGTGGCTCCGTTTTCAGCCACAATGTATGCAAGCTGCATGCAGCCCTCCAGAGCTCCATTTTTGCTGGCAGAGGCATTGTGGGCCAGTCCTTTGCTGTTTCCAGGGCAGGTCCTCGGGCCAGATTTAAGCACCTCGGGGGCTGGATCTGGCCCACGGGCCGTGAGTTTGACACCCCTGACCTAGACTAATTTAGTGGGGCTCTCTTATTTAAAATAGCACAGATCGAATTTTGCAGTCTTAAAAAGGTATTTGAGATGCCACCTATTATACTGGCTTTCACGAATGAAGGTAAGATCTGAACCCAAGTATTCATGACTTAGTTGACGAAAGGTAAAGGTAAAGGTTCCCCTCGTGCATATATGCTAATCATTCCGAACTCTAGGGGGTGGTGCTCATCTCTGTTTCAAAGTCGAAGAGCCAGCACTGTCCGAAGACATCTCCTTGGTCATGTGGCTGGCATGACTAAAGGCCAAAGGCGCACGGAACGCTGTTACCTTCCCACCAAAGATAGTCCCTATTTTTCTACTTGCATTTTTTACATGCTTCCGAACTGCTAGGTTGGCAGAAGCTGGGACAAGTAACGGGAGCTCACCCCGTTACGCGGCACTAGAGAAGCTCCCCTGTTGTGACCAGAGGCCTTCAACGGAGGAGGACTTCACAGCAGCCCCAGTTTGAATCAACAATGGAAAACATTGAAGAGGGTTTCCATCCCGCTACACCCTGGCAGCCAGAGGCCACCCAGATGCAGCAAGAGATCCCTGGGGCCGAGCTAGGCAATGTTGGAGAAGACTTCTTCAGCGCTGACAAAGAGGGGGCAGAAGAACAAGATGAAAGCCTGGAAAGGCAAGTGGCTGAGATGTCAGAAGAGGAGTGCCGAGCAGCACTCGCCTTCCTCCTGAAGGCAAGAACAGCACCAGGAAGAGGCCTGAGGAGGCAGCACCAGAGATGCCTGCGATCCCAGTAAGGACTCCCCTGCCTGATCTCTCCAAGATGGCGCCTGCCACCAGAGAGACTCCCCCCCACACCCAGTTTCCCGCCAAACAAAATGGCCACCAGGCCACTTCCGGAGGCAACTTCCTCCAAGATGGCGGCTCCCCTGGACGCTTTGCCAGAACCACAAGCCAGGCCTACCCCAGCTCCACGGTCCAGGCCTACAACACCAGCCAGTCAGTTCAGCATTCCAGCGGCCCAGGGGACCACTCCAAACCTACAAGTCTCTTGCCAGGCCACGCCTGTCAAGGCAAACATCCAAGAGGCCATAGAGGCCCTGGTCGCCACCCTGGAAATTAAGGAGCAACCACCCACTGGCCACCCCGAGGCCCCAGACCCAGCTGCCCACCTAAGAAGTGCCCTAAATCCAACCTCCCACCCCCAAAGGAACCCAGATGGACCTGCAGCCTTCCACCCCCCACTGCAGAGGCGCTCACCATTCACTGATTGCTTCAGGGAGGCCCAGGCTGAGGCCTCCGCACCTTTTCGGTCCTGCTGGGATGATCCGGAGCTGCAATCCTGCTCCTCTGATGGAGAAGAGGAGATCCAGAGACATTTTCAGGCCTATCCAGCCCATAGACCTCATCTGATGGGCCCCCAGTCTCCAGAAAGATCTCCAAGCCTTCTTCCCACTCCTCCAAGGTTTCCCCGACAGACAGCTGATTTTCAGGCCTATGCTGAGGCTCCAGTCAGACCTGACTTCAGGACCAAGAGAGAGAGAGATCAAAGCTCCAACAGGGAAAGTCTTTGGAGTGTTGGAAGAAACATCCTTGTAGGTTCTGCTCCAAGTGGGGACAAAGACACTGGAGACATGGAGACTGCTTGGAAAGATGGTTTAATGGTGGACAGGATCACATGGCTTGAGTTCCTGAACAGAAAAGGGCAGATACAGGGAGTTCTCGGGTTTTATGCTCTCTGTGGCTTTGAACTTCCTGGGGCCCAGAAAGAGTATTCTGATTGGTTCTCCGACTTCCAGGGGGTGGGGTCTTAGCTAGCCTTGCTGGCTGATGGTCACATGTGCTGAGTTTCTGCTGCTATTGTGTAGAGGGCTAATCCTATCTTGCTGGATATTTGGCAATTCCTACTATGGCTGTGCCTGAAGGAGATAGATCTTTGTTATGTAGAATAGACTGGCCCAGGCCTAAATGGCCTATTGACAAAGGGTGGGGGCAGGAAGATGGGAGCTATTTCAAAGTATGCTTATCCATTTCTCATCCAGGAAAATACAATATTCTGCCTTTTTAATATTTCCCAAAAATATTTCACTCTTCCAGGAGAGGGGTGGGTGCTAACTTCCTACAATCCCTACTCTTTTTTTTTCTTTTTTCCTTTTTTTTTTTTTCAAAACGTGAGTTTTCAAACAAGTTCTTGGCAAACTAAAATTGATCAGATCAGGGAGACTTGGTAGGTGCTTTTAATTGTTCTAATGCAAAGGGGAAAACATTGATAGAGGCAGCAGAAAAGGATTCCTTCAGTGGCTCCTGAAAGCTTTCAACCATGAAGGTCTAGCAGCCAGGGGAAAGTTCTGGTAAAAATTTTACAGTATCCAATTTTCCATGCCAATTAATTTCAGATTTCAGATATCACTTTCTGTGAGCTTTCAGTCAGGTTTAAGCAAACACATGTCCCAATTTTTTTTCCTCACAGCCATGGTTTTCCTTTAAATTACAGGCTGCCCATTTCATGGGTTGGTTACTGTACCTGCCCTAGCTCTTACTTTAGTGCATCCAGGATTTGTGAGTCCAAGTTGAGGTTAGCCAGTGTACAATCCAGGCTTTTTTCCTTCTTTTCTTTTCCTTTCCTTTCCTTTCTTTTCCTTTCCTTTTTTTTTTTTTTTTGTGTTACACACAATGAGCCCTGGAACTTCTACTCATGAGACCACCAGTGCAATATATCTTTCTTTACTGGGCAACTGGGCAGCATCATTTGTGAGTCACTGTCAGGGCTTGGGTTTGGATATCACTTTTCTGCTATCTCTTCAAGTGAGGGGATTGCCTGAGGGGGATTATCCCCTCCCCCATGGAATTAGCAGGGAGATATGACTACTTGGGCTTTTAGTGCCACAGAGCAAAAATCAACCTAGGAGAAGTTTTGGATAGAGGTAAGTGAAGGGAATAGTTTCAGTCTAATTCTGAATGGTGTGCCTCTCTGTGTATGCATGTATATGCAGCTACTTCTAAAATACAGGCAATACAAACATTTTGGACATATTTCTCCTCCCCACGAAACAGAAATCTAAAGTGTACATAACTTGCTGTGGCAACCACTCCCAAATACAATTCTTACAATAAACTGATTACAATATAAATGAGACAAGAAAGAAAACCTAACAATGAATTTCCACCCTCCCCAGTCTTTCCAGCTGTCTTCTGGGGATTGAAAAGAGTCTTTTAGTCTTTACTTGTCCATCTCAGGATCTTTTTTTTTTTTTCCCACGTTTGCTGGGGTTGCATGCTTGGTGGTAAGGCTGGTCACTCAGGCTTGGGAAGGTCTGCTCCACTCTGATTGCTGTGCTGACTTTCAGTGAAGACTGGATTCAAACTCAATTCCTGGTTCAAACAGATGGAAGGTCTCCTCTGGAGGCAGCAACTGGATCCATGTGCTCTGCTTCCACAGGTTGCAGAGTCCTCTGTGCAGGGCTGAATGCCATTAAGATAGGGTCCCCTCCCCCTTTCGTGGGTAATCTTTCCAGGAAAGGCATTGTAACAGGATTAGAGATGGGTGGGGGGTAGATAGCTTGCAGGCAGAGTTTGAGAAGAACCAACACAACATTATTGCAGTTACTAAACAGATAATGCAGTTTCAACAACAACCAAAAAAAAAAACAGTTTCAACAAAATGGAGACACAACAGATAAGAAAAAAAACTGGATTCACATGCTTCAGGAAAGAGATGAACAGGTAGAACCATTTAAACACATACAGTAAATGCAAGACTGATTTTTTTCTTTTTTTCTTGTAAATAAACTTAAAACGTTTCCTCATAAACTTGAGTTGTTACTTTAAGATACAGAGAGGGAAGGAGAGGGAGAAAAAACAGAAATAAAATGAAAAGTACTCTTTAATCTGTATTTGTTGGCCAGACAAACACAGGGCAAAGGCTCCTTCTTTATTTTTTCTCTCTCTCTCCCATTTTTCAATGCTTCAACCTTTTTCTTTTCTAACAATTTAAAATTCTTGTCTCTAGAGATCAGATACATTTTACAGTTACAATTACCTCGAGGGCGCACAAAGACTTAGACACACACACATAAAACAAGGAAGACAAGGAGAAGAAAACAGAACTCTGAGATTTACACACACACTGATCATTCCCACCATAAATCTCAGTTAAATTAGGGAAGGCACAAATCTTAACAAACATACCACGTGGTTACATAGAAGACAGAGACAAACAAACAAACAAAACAAACAGAAAAACCCCAACATTCCTATTTATATATTTCCCTTTTCTTTTAAGTACCTTTATTTAGCCAAATTTGTCTCCCGGTGTTATCTAATAAACTTAATCTAATAAACTTAAACTTAAACTTATCTCTTAGCAAAGCCCATTTTTGACACAATTTCCTTAATTTCTTCTTATTCATGCCCCTCAACATGGGCATCCGCCTGGCGTCCCAGGCCGCGAGCACTTCTTCCAAAGGGGTTCCCGCCACCCGCGAACTACCACTACCCATGACCCTGTCCTTTTTTACTAGAAGGATCACTTCGATTTAGCCGGGTGGCACGCCATCAGTTTTCAGAGAAAAAGCTCTGGGAAGGACTTCGATTCCCTTACGAAGTATGGGCCCCTTCCATAGGGAATCGCCGTAGATTTTCGGATCCAAAAAGGGGATCCGGGAGGACCTGCTGACCCCAGCAAAAGGTACTGGCACCTCCTCTCACACACGCTCGCTCCGTGTCTGGGCTGGACAAAACCGGGATTCAATTCTACATTTTTATTACCCCCCCTTCACACGCTTGGCTTTTGCTCGGCTTCCATTCCTTTTAAACACAAAGTTCCACGTTTGGCTTCCCCCCCTTGCATTCTCTATCCTACTGGTCATGGCTTGGTGGAGCTAGCAGTAGGCAGAGGTGCGGCTAGAGGTCACTCAAAGAGGTGAAATCAGACTGTTTTCCAGGTGGAATCCCACATACACACTTCCTCCTTCCCTAACAGAAGGTCTTGGGCTCTGGCAAAACCCCCATGCTCTCCAGACTGTTAGTCTTTCTGCGGTTAGGAAATGCACAAAGGAAACAAGATCCAGCTGTGATTGGGAGAAGGGCCTTCACTCACACACATACAGGCATACACACATTTCCCATGCTTTAAAATTAAAATTTAGAGGTACTCACCTTTCCAAGCAGCCTTTGAGCTCAACACTCAAAACCCCTTTAAAACCTAGCTCCACATGGCCAAGGTCCAGAAAAACATGCCCACAGACTCAATGGGTCTGCTGCTAGCAAGGGAGGCTTACCTGGGCCTGGTCCATTGGTTAGGTTAGCTTGGAGTCCCACTGGCTCGCCAATTGTTGGAAGAAACATCCTTGTAGGTTCTGCTCCAAGTGGGGACAAAGACACTGGAGACATGGAGACTGCTTGGAAAGATGGTTTAATGGTGGACAGGATCACATGGCTTGAGTTCCTGAACAGAAAAGGGCAGATACAGGGAGTTCTCGGGTTTTATGCTCTCTGTGGCTTTGAACTTCCTGGGGCCCAGAAAGAGTATTCTGATTGGTTCTCCGACTTCCAGGGGGTGGGGTCTTAGCTAGCCTTGCTGGCTGATGGTCACATGTGCTGAGTTTCTGCTGCTATTGTGTAGAGGGCTAATCCTATCTTGCTGGATATTTGGCAATTCCTACTATGGCTGTGCCTGAAGGAGATAGATCTTTGTTATGTAGAATAGACTGGCCCAGGCCTAAATGGCCTATTGACAAAGGGTGGGGGCAGGAAGATGGGAGCTATTTCAAAGTATGCTTATCCATTTCTCATCCAGGAAAATACAATATTCTGCCTTTTTAATATTTCCCAAAAATATTTCACTCTTCCAGGAGAGGGGTGGGTGCTAACTTCCTACAGGAGCATGCTCCATTTCCTGCACGTGCCCAGTTGCTTCAAACTACAGAAAGACTTCAAGACTTCAAGAAGGAGCCAGACCTAATCAATCGATCCCAGGCTTAGGGATCCCAATGCCATTCACAACAGGCTCTTTTCAGCCATTTGAACAACTGCCAATGCAGTTAAATAGCAATAATTTTGTAACTTTGCCAAATAATTTTGAAAAATTACATTTAAGTGGTCAGAATTTTAAAAAATGGTGTAAAGAGATCCAGATAATTCTCTTAAGAGAAAATACTCTGGACATGATCAAAAGACCACCCCCTTTACCTTGGAGCCCCGAAATCGAGTTTCTGCATAAAAGAGCTTACACAACCCTGTTAAGTTCTATAGACACAGCTCCTTATGCCAATCTTTCAGACGGCCTCACAGCTCAGGAAGTTTGGACTGCCCTATATAATTTGTTCCATAGTGACAATATAGCTGCAACCAGCAGATTATCAAGAATTTTCCACAATTATAAACTCAAACCTGGTGTAAAAATGGGGGAACATTTGGCATCGCTTAAAGCCATGAGGGATGAGCTTATACAGAGGGGGGAGCCTGTTTCTGAATCGTCTTTAATTAGTGTGATGCTGAACTCCCTAAATAAATCCTGGAGTCCCCTTATTATTTCTCTAGAAGTTGTTTCTAGGGAACAAAGAAATACAGAATACTTCTCTGGTTGCTTTATTGAGGAAGATTTAAGGCACAGAGATGAGGAACAACAAGAAATGAGTGAGGCATATCACAGGCCTAGGCCTCAGAGGAGGCGCCAGGACAGCAGTGAAAGGATTAATACCCTTCCCACCTGCTTTGACTGTGGCATACAAGGCCACTTTAAAAGGGAGTGTCCTCGCTCTAGGCCCATCACGGCTGGACCTAAGCACAATAAAAATAAAAGAGGCCGGGGAAGAGGGGGAGGTGGTCATAAAGGATACCAATTCTGTAGTGTCACTAATGACAATCACACATCCCAGGTAAAGGATGCTGAGGGGCTGTGGCTTCTTGATTCAGGTGCATCCACGCATATAGCTAACACGAAGCAACGATTTAAGGTTTTACACCCACTCAAGTCTTCAGTAAAAGTTGCCACTGGGGACAAGGCAGAGGTAACTGGGGAAGGCGTGATCAATGTGCCTGGTATAGGAGATGTCACAGGGGCACTGTATGTTCCCTCAATCAAGAACAACCTTTTAAGTATTTTAAAATTGACTGTGGATAAAAATGTAAAATTGTTATTTGAGAAGGGTTTTTTTTTTATTTATTTATATGCCGCCCTTCTCCAGAGACTCAGGGCGGCTTACAATGCGTTAAGCAATAGCCTTCATACTTTTGTATATTTATACAAAGTCAGCATTGCCCCCACAAACTGGGTCCTCAATTTATTATTATTATTATTATTATTATTATTATTATTATTATTATTATTATTATTATTATTTATTAGATTTATATACCGCCCTTCTCCTTGCGGACTCAGGGCGGTGTTTACCCACCTTAGAAAGGATGGAAGGCTGAGTCGACCTTTGGTGGAGGTTATGTTTTCAAAAGTGGGAATATTGTTGGCGATACTGTAAACATCAACAGTTTGCCTTATTTTTCCCCAAAACCAAAGGTCAAAAGGCACAAGAAACCTAACAAAGGGGTTCAGGGAGCTAACGCCCACATAGAACAGAAAGCTCCTGTGCCAACCCCCAGGTTGTCCAAACTCAAGGAATCTGGACCTAAAACCAATGAAGCTTTTAAACCAACTCCTAGGACATCCAAAGCCATTAAGGCTGAGCCCATTAAGGTCACAACTCCTCAACCAACCCTGAGGAAGTCTAAGGTGACCATTAATCCAGTACCTACTGTTATTACTGAACAGACCAAGGCTTCTAATGATAAGATACATAAGGTTGACAAAGTATGCATGGATAAACCTTTACATTTGGATTGTGCTCATATATTACACCGTAGGCTCGGCCATGCCAGCTTCCCGGTTATTAGAAAAATGCAAGATTTTTCCGATGGGCTTAAGATAAAGAATTGTAATACCTATTTGGAATGTGCCGTCTGTAAGGCAGCAAAATCTAAAACTGCTGCTATACCTAAGGTCTCTTCCCATCGTGCAAGGTACCCTTATCAGCTGCTACACATGGATTTGCTTGGTCCTTTTAGACCCTCCCTTGATAGGGGGCATTATTTTTTAACAGTAGTAGATGATTACTCGCGTTATGGCCATGTATTTATTTTAAAGGACAAAACTGAAGTCTTTACCAACTTTAAATATCTTTACAACCAGATCCAAACGCAACACAAGGTGTGCATCGCTCAGGTGCAAAGTGATAGGGGGACTGAGTTTACATCCAAGACTTTTGAAAAGTGGATGAAGGAGAGAGGTATCCTCCATTTTAAATCATTGCTGCGAACTCCATCCGAGAATGGTATTGCAGAACGAAAAAATGGTGTACTGCAGAATGTCATGAACTGCCTACTTGCAGATGCTAACATGAGCCAAGTTTTTGGGGTAGAAGTGGTCAAAATGGCTAATTATCTAGTCAACAAGACGTGGCATAGTGACATTAACCAAACCCCATACTTCCTGGTCCATGGAAGGAAACCTAGCCTCTCACACCTGACAATTTTTGGTTCCTATGCCTGGGTCCATATTCCCAAGCACCTCAGAAGAAAGGGGGACAAGGCATCAGGAAGGCTCAGATTTATAGGTTATGCAACCGGCAGCAAGGCCTCTAGGTTTGTAGACAAAAATAACCTTGCCATTGTCTCTAGATCAGCTTCCTTTGAGGAGGGGTCAAATTGGTCACAAATTCATTCCAATGAACCTGGTTATTCCCCTATAAGAAGCGACACTGAACAACCAGCACCACCTGAAGAGGATGAACTCCCGCACCGTGAGAGCGGAAAGTGTAAGGGCTGCTTTGGTCACTGCAGCAGCACATGGGGAACACTTTTTTCAATTCGATGTGCAAACTGCTTATTTGCACGCACATCTAAAACAAGAAATTTACGTCAGAGGTGCCCCCGATTTCAGCAACAAGAAGGCCACACCTGGCTTCTGAAGAAAAGTTTGTACAGCCTAAAGCAATCAGGCAGACTGTGGTACAAATGCCTACAGTTCTCAAATCACTGGGTTTCCATCCATCTCCAGCTGATAAATGTACCTTCATAAGGGATACCAAAGGGGGGCTGGAGAAAGTCCTAGTGTATGTCAATGACCTTTTGTATATAGGGCCTGACAAGGGGGGATGTAATATATTTGCCAGGACCCTACAAAAAAGGTTCATCCTAAAGTCTTTAGGATATGTGGACAAGTACCTAGGCGTACAAATCATCACTACACCAAAAGGTTTTGCTCTCTCCCAAAAGGAGAAGATAGAGGAACTTTTGGTGAAATGTAAAATGGAAGATAGCAAGCCAACTGCTATCCCAATGCAAACCGACTATTATGGATTGGCACATAAGGATAGCCCAGAGTTACAAAATAATACTCTATTTAAGTCAGTGGTCGGCTCATTATTATATATAAGTAACTGGAGCCGTCCAGATATTGCCCTGGCTGTAAACCTGCTATCCAGACAAGTGGAACATCCTATCCAGTTCCACTGGTTGGCCATTAAAAAACTACTAAGGTATCTCAAGACCACAGCAGATTACATGCTTCGCTTGGAACCTGAGAATAGAGACAAGGCCCAATTAAAATGCTTCGCGGATGCGGACTGGGCTGGAGATACTAAGACACGTAGGAGTACTTCGGGCTTTTTGGTACTGTTAAATGGGTCACCCATCCATTGGCATGTGGGGTAACAGAAATTTGTTTCGTGCTCCACCGCTGAGGCCGAATTTGCATGCCTATCAGAGGCAGGGAACGATCTGATATAGTTTGATGCTTTAATTTCTAGCATCTGGACACCACCAACTTTGCCCATCCAAATTATAGAAGATAACACTGGGGCCATAGGCATTGCCAAAGCCTATGTGCTGGGGAAAAGGTCCAGACATATTGATATACGCTATCAAAATGTTAAGCAACTAGTAGAGATGGGGTTTATATCTCTATCACATTGTCAGACCAAATATCAAACAGCTGATATTTTCACAAAACCTCTACCAGCGGATAGGCACAAAGATCTGTGTAAAAAATTATGTCTCACAGGGTAAAATCTGTTGTGCATTGCATTTATATGTTTGCATGCCATTGGCTCGCAAGGAGGGGAACTGTCAAGTATTTGCAAGCCATTGGCACATGTGTCATACAGTCACTAGTGGAGGCAGAAAGTGCCTCCACCCCTATGTGGAAAGGAGGGGCTTACACTGAGTATAAAACCCCCTCTAACCTTTCCACCATGCTCCCTCTTTTAACCTTTGATCAGGGTAGCCACACACGCTGTGTGCCCCCTATCCTATAATGAATATGAAGACAACCTTGTGTATATACTTAATATGTTGTGTTATTTGAATAAATACATTTAAGACATTTATTCAGGCATCTGTTTTTGGACTCTTCTATGCTCGTGGGTGATTCTACGATCCCAAACTCCACAATCATATTGGTAACTCTATGGCTGTGCCTATTTCCCACTTATTTTCTTCCTGCCTGCCTTAATCTCCAGTTGTCCTATTGCTAGAATTCACACTTAGTCTTCTCTCTCATCCAATCTATGAATGTCCATCTGATCTGTTAAGTCTACTGTATGTTCGTATTCCTGTATTCTTAGCTTGAGTGGGATGCGGTTGCTCAGTGGCTAAGACGCTCAGCTTGTCAATCGAAAGGTGGGCAGTTCAGCGGTTCAAATCCCTAGTGTTGCATAATGGGGTGAGCTCCCGTTACTTGTCCCAGCTTCTGCCTACCTAGCAGTTCGAAAGCAAATTAAAAAAATGCAATTTGAAAAATAGAGACCATCTTTGGTGGGAAGGTAACAGCGTTCCGTGCGCCTTTGGCATTTAGTCATGCCATCCACATGACCACGGAGACGTCTTCAGACTGCGCTGGTTCTTCGGCTTTGAAACGGAGATGAGTACTGCCCCCTAGAGTTGGGAACGACTAACACATATGTGCGAGGGGAACCTTTACCTTTATGTTTGAATTGCTGTATTCTTAGCTTGATATTTTCCTATCTTGAAAGCCTTTAAGTCTTTCACATTTCCCCAGGTTTTTAACTCTTGTAGCAAAACAAGTCCATTTTCATTTGAAAATCCCTTTTACATTTTTTTCTATGTACTTGTAGGATGGACTTTTTTCTCTCTCCCTTCCTATCTTTCTTTGTGCAGCTGTTTGGTGAAACTCTACACTTTCTTCTTTTTTACTGTAGAATTGTTTTGGTGGCCTCTTTGCAGATGCTGTTAGGAATCTCTTCCTCCTCCCATGTTTTGGCTCAATCCTAGTAGGTGATTGCTGTTGAATTGTTTCCCTTTGAATTTAAAGGCGTTTTCCCAGTCTGTGTAGACTTGGAGACTTCACTTCCTCTTTCTCGACACATATGCTGGGTTTGTGGTTTATCGTGAGAGGCATTCGCCAGTTAAGAAGAAGATAGGACCAATTTAAAATTCTTTGCCAGATGGCACTGAAGCTTTGGATTCGAGAGGGAAGGAAAAGCACCCACTCATTTGGGGGCAGTTCCACTGAAGAGGAACTGACAATTAGTATTTAGGTTTAATGTTCAGGAATTAACTCAATTGTATGACTTGCTTCCTGTGGATTGCTTAGATTATGGAAGACGCAGAAGGTTACATGGTAGTAGAACCTACAAGGAATATCTACACAGACGCTATTTCCAAGAAGATGGAAGGTAATGATTGAAGTTTCTGTTGGCTTTAGCTGGCTATTTAATGATATAGTTATCATTGTATAGATCTTAATAAAGAGAGATCACTTGGGATGAAGAGGTACAGAAGCCTTTTCAATTTATTTAGTTTCCTTCTGGGTATGTTCTGATTACAGTATGACTCTGGAATGTGGGCAGGGTAGATTAGTGTTTGAATAAAATTATGAAAGATGCAGGTTGATGACTGTCTCGCCCATGAAGCTCAGCTTATGCTAATTCTGCAAGCAGCACTAAATTATACAAGCAATGAAGCAGATTGGTGACTGGAGTTTCATGATGGGGGGTGGAGGTGGATCAGTTTATCAAATAGTTTGAAGCTTACATTAGACTATCATTGGAGTGTGAAGCCCTGATCGCAATCCATAATTGTGATTTGTTCATGCTTATCTTAGCCATAGTCTGATATGTCATCTGAACCCAGGTTAATGGCTAGGGAATGATTAAGCTGCTCTTAGTCTTCTTTAAAAAATCTGTAGAATTCAGAAATTTAAAACATGGTTGTGTGTTTTGTATGAAGATGTGCTTAGCATGATGCATTCAGTTCATTGATAGAATATCATTCACCTTTTCAGATACATCTACAATTATTGGCATTTCAAATCGTTCCAGAACTTGCAGAATTGCCAAAAATCATTCTAACCAAAGTTATTTTTGGTGAAAGGAGAGGCAGTCATTTTTAAAGTCAGTTACCTCTTTCTATGCTAGATTTAGTTTAGGGTTTCCCACATGTTACCTTCTGACAAAAAAATAGTTTGCAACACATCTTTGCCTTACAAACTAAACCCACAAACCATAGTTTACAAATTACCTTGACTGCCAACAAGCAGCCACATGATCTCTTAGTGTGCTAAGTATAGGTAGTCTTCAACTTACAACCACAATTGAGCCCCAAATTTCTGTTGTTAACAGAATAACAGAGTTGAAAGGGACCCCGGAGATCTTCTAGTCCAACCCCCTGCTTAGGCAGGAATCCCTACATCACTTCAGACAAATGGTTATCCAATCTCTTCTTTAAAACTTCCAGTGTTGGAGCTTTTACAACTTCTGGGCGCAAGTTGTTCCACTGATTAATTGTTTTGAATGTCAGGAATTTTTTCCTTAGTTCTAGATTGCTTCTCTCCTTGATTAGTTTCACCCATTGGTTCTTGTCCTGTCCTCAGGTGCTTTGGAGAATAGCTTGACTCCCTCTTCTTTGTGGCAGCCCTTGAGATATTGAAACACTGCTATCATGTCTCCTCTAGTCCTTCTTTTCATTAAACTAGACATACCCAGTTCCTGCAACCGTTCTTCATAGGTTTTAGCCTCCAGTCCCCTAATCGTCTTTGTTGCTCTTCTCTGCACTGTTAAGTGAGTTTTGTCAGCTTTATGACCTTTCTTGCCTGAGTTGTTAAGTGAATCTGGCTTCCCTCATTGATTTTGCTTGTCAGAAGGTTGCAAAAGGGGATCACATGAATTTGTGACACAGCAAGGGTCACAAATATGAACCAGCTGCCAAACATCTGAATTTTGATCACATGATCATGGGGATGTTGGAAAGGCCATAACTGAGGAAACCGATCATAAGTCACTTTTTACAGGTTGCCATTGTATCAGTAGCCCTCAGAAGTATATAACACTTCATGGTGCTTTTACAGCCCTCTCTAAGCGGTTTTACAGAGTCAGCACATTGCCCCCAACAATCAGGGTCCTCATTTTACCCACCTCGGAAGGATGGAATTCTGAGTCAACCTTGAGCCGGTGAGACCTTAACTGCCAAACTGCAGAAGTAGCCTGCAGTACTGTATTCTGTTCTAGATGTGGAGACTCGAGAAAGAGTGCAGAGAAGAGCAACAAAGATGATTAGGGGACTCGAGGATAAAACATATAAAGAACAGTTGCTGGAACTGTTGCTGGAAGACTGGTCTAGTCTTTTGAAAAGAAGGACTAGGGGTGACATGTTAGCAGTGTTCCAATATCTCAGGGGCTGCCACAAAGAAGAGGGATCAAGCTATTCTCAAAAGCACTTGAGGGCAGGACAAGAAGCAATGGATGGAAACTAATCAAGGAGAGAAGCAACTTAGAACTAAGGAGAAATTTCCTGATAGTGAGAACAATTAGTCAGTGGAACAACTTGCGCCCAGAAGTTGTAAAAGCTCCAACACTGGAAGTTTTTAAGAAGAGATTGGATAACCATTAGTCTGAAGTGATGTAGGGTTTCCTGCCTAAGCAGGGGGTTGGACTAGAAGATCTCCAAATTCCCTTCCAACTCTGTTATTCTATTCTATTCTAACCACTGTGCCACCATGGAACTTTGAATGGTCACTAAACGAGCTGTTATTAAACCAAGCACTACCTGTACAGAAGTACAGAATGCAAGTACAGTCCTTTAATTATTCTGTACCCAGCATAATCACCCTTCTATTTATAGGGTTCATATGTTGTGCGTTAAATCAGAACAACCACAAACCACATAATATTGTGGCTTGTTTGTTTGTTTTTCACTATGAATATTCTGGGAAAGTAGCCATTGTGGTTTGTAAACTATGACATAGAATTTACTGTTACATCACTGTGTTTCACAAAGTTGGCAACTGTAATATGTGTAGACTTCCGTTCCCAGAATTTACCACCAGTTAAAGTTGCCATGATTGAGAAACACTGCTATAGCATGTTTTTCTATGGCCTCATTTAAGCTGCCTCCCCAAAATGAGCAGGGGAATTTATATACATACATACATACATACATACATACATACATACATACATACATACATACGCGTGTATGTATATATGTGTGTGTGTGTGTGTGTGTGTGTGTGTGTGTGTGTATTTTTCTTCAACTGGGTATTTTCCTATGTAAACCAAGTTTCTCAAATTTATTTATTTATTTATTTATTTATTTATTTATTTATTTATTTATTTATTTATTTATTTATTAGTTCACTTTATATGCCGCCCTTCTCCAGAGACTCAGGGCGGCTTACAATGCATTAAGCAATAGCCTTCATACTTTTGTATATACCTGCTTAGTAGGGCTTTCGCCCTCCCCCCCACAAGCGGTGTTCTTTTTTATACAAAGTCAGCTTATTGCCCCCACAATCCGAGTGTTCATTTTACCTACCTCAAAAGGATGGAAGATGGAGTCAACCTTGAGCCTGGTGAGATTCGAACTTGCAGAAATTGCAGGCAGCTGGTGCTAATTAACAGCATTTAGTCTGCTGCGCTACCAAGGCTCTTGCGGCCATAGTTCAATGAAATCACATCCACGATCCTAGGCTTCTTCATACAGCAAGCCTGCATTTTGCTGCCTATTGGGAGACTAATATAGATCTATTTTGGATTGATTGGTCCTCATCAGTTAGCCATACCCTTACCATATGTTCCCTCCCCATAGAGGCTAAGTATTTGCTTTCTTCTCTTATCATAGGTTTTTGTATGTATTTTTCTTCAACTGGGTATTTTCTTACGTAAACCAAGTTTCTCAAATTGCAGCCATAGCTCTGTGAAATCAAATCCACTATTCTAGGCTTCTTCAGACAGCAAGCCTGCATTTTGCTGCCTATTGGGAGACTAATATAGTATGTGTGTATATCTATCTATCTATCTATCTATCTATCTATCTATCTATCTATCTATCTATCTATCTATCTATCTATCTATCTATCAGAGGTGATATTAAGCAAGTTCTGACCAGTTCTGGAGAACCGGTAGCAGAAATTTTTAGTAGTTCGGAGAACTGGTAAATAATATCTCTGATTGGCCCTGCCCCCATCTATTCTCTGTCTCCCAAGTCCCAGCTGTTCTGAAGGGAATGGGGATTTTACAATATCCTTCCCCTGCCACGTCTACCAAGCCACGCCCACCAAGCCACTTCCACAGAACCGGTAGTAAAACTTCTGCTCATGAGACAGAATACAATGGCAGTTTATTGGAAGGGGGCGGGGGGGGGATGGTAAGAAACTTTTTTTTAAAAAAACTGCAATCTTTTAAAATAAAAATAAAGTAAATAAAATGAATAAATAAAGATGAATAAAATAAAAGCAAGGCAAGAAACAATGGGTGGAAACTAATAAAGGAGAGAAGTAATCTCGAACTAAGAAGTTTCCTAAGAGTGAGAACTGTTAATCAGACGAATGACTCGCCTCCAGAAGTTGTGGGTGCTTCAACACTGGAGTTTTTAAGAAGAGGCTGGACAGCCACTTGTCCGGAATAAGGTATAGGGAGTCCTGCTTGAGCAGGGGGTTGGACTAGAAAGCCTCCAAGGTCCCTTCCAGCTGTTTTTCTGTTCTGTTCTGAATGAGTAGGCCAGAGGTAGCAACAGCAAACCAGAAAGGGTATGGTATGAATCATGCGGGCAAGGAAGAATTGGATGGAGGCAAAGGAGCGGACAGGCAGGAGGAGTCATCTGATGAAAGAATCTCGGGCTGTTGTATTAGCAGAGTTTGTGGTGAAATGACACAGTGCTCTGTTTGTCTTTTTGACAAAAAAAACCCAAAACACCGAAATAGACATCCACAACTATGTCAAAGGATTGAGAAAAGTGGTCTTTTCATAGCTGCATCCTCTTCTTGCCTAACTTTCCAGGAAGAAATGTACCCAGTTTTGCAATGTTAAGAGAAACTTGAAAGTCTGCCAAGCCTGGAATGATTTTATCAGAACTGTTTCTTCGTTGACTAATCAATTTTGGTTCTTGCAAAGTTTCCTTCCTTTATTGGAGAGGCTTCTGCTTTTTAAAGCTAATTCTCAAAGGGATGAATAGTTTCTTTTATTTATACATATACACACATACACACATATACATACATATTTATACATACACACATGCAATGTACACACACAGAGAGATATACACACATACTGTACATATACATATATATACACATACATATACATATACATATACATATACATATACATATACATATACATATACATATACATATACATATACATATACATATACATATAATACAGTGGTGGGTTGCTACCTGTTTGCACTGGTTCTTTCGAACCAGTAGTAACAGCCGCGGGAGGCTCCACCCACCTGCCCAGATATCAAATACAGATCTATTTCAAACTTTTTAGCTTTCATCAGCTAGCCATACACTTACTCGGATTCGAACTTGGGCTTCCTGCATGTTAGGCAGTTGGATTAACCTTCTGAGCCACAAGTTCTCCTCCCTTCATCAGCTAAAAAGCTTGAAATGGATCTATACTAGTCTCCCTTTATTTCTTTATCAGCAAAATATAAATTTGGTATAAAATGGTTTGTCGTGAATGCAACTGCTTGAGGGCTCCTGGATTGGAGCTGAAAGGCGAAAGGGAGCAGAAGGCCCCCTCCCACATGTTGGGGTAGATGAGATGTCTCAATAGAAAAACACTTAATCTTTCCCATGGCTCAAGCTGATGAAGGGAGGAGAACCTGTGGCTCAGAAGGTTAATTCAACTGCCTAACATGCAGGAAGCCCAAGTTCGAATCCGAGTAAGGGTATGGCTAGCTGATGAAAGTTAAAAAGCTTGAAATAGATCTATACTTGTCTCCCTTTATTTCTTTATCAGCAAAATATAAATTTGATAGATAGATAGATGGATACATACAAACATACATATACATATACACACACATGTATATATACCTATACATACATACACACACAAACACATACATATACATATGTGTGTTCTATATATGTATAGAAATTCTTCATCCCCTTAAGATTTTATATATAGAAAGAGGGAGGGAGGGAGGGAGATTGTTGTTAAGCCATTTATCTTATTGTTGGAGATGGCCATAGATGATTGCCCTCTGTTAAAAAGCATTTCTACTACGGGTAGTCCTTGACTTATGACCACAATTGAGTCCAAAATGTCTGTTGCTAAGCAAGACAGTTGTTAAGTGAGTTTTGCCCCAATTTTATGACTTTTCTTGCCACAGTGGTTAAGTGAATCACTCCAGTTGTTCAATTAGTAACCCGATTGTTAAGTGAATCTGGCTTCCCCATTCACTTCTCTTCTCAGAAGATCACAAAAAGGGAATCACATGACCCTGGTAACCTGCAACCATCATAAATATGAGTCAGTGGCCAAGCGTCTGAATGCTGGCCACTTCACCATATGGATGTTGTGTGAAAAATGCTCATTAGTGACTTTTTTTCAGAGCGGCTTTAACTTCAGTCACTAAACAAACTGTTGTAAGTCAAGGTACTTCATAGTTTTCTTTTGGCTTCTCATCCATCAGAAACAATTCCATGGTTGAAAACGCTTCCTTGGTCTGTTAAAGCTTATGCTGGTTTTTATGTTGTTTGTAAAACTTTTTAATAACATTTAGAAAGAAAAACAGATGGCTGGTAAGTAAGAGTAGAGTAGAGTAAGGTAAGGTGGAGTAGGAGTAGGCGTAAGAATAGAATAGAATAGAATAGAATAGAATAGAATAGAATAGAATAGAATAGAATAGAATAGAATAGAATAGAATAGAATAGGATTTTTTTAACTAAATAATCACAATAAAACATCATAACTAAATAACCATAATAAAACATTCACTGAACACATCAGAATTTCACAGAAATTCTTATTTCCGTTGAAATGGCAAAAAGAAACATTCTCTCACTGAAATGAATAGGTTAAAAAAGGATAAAGTATGAAGACTATTGCTTAATGCATTGTAAGCCCTGAGTCTCCGAGAAGGGCAGCATATAAATCGAAGAAAGAAAGAAAGAAAGAAAGAAAGAAAGAAAGAAAGAAAGAAAGAAAGAAAGAAAGAAAGAAAGAAAGAAAGAAAGAAAGAAAGAAAGAAAGAAAGAAAGAAAGAAAGAAAGAAAGAAAGAAAGAAAGAAAGAAGTACCTGTGGAATTTTACTCCAATAATCATTGCCAGCTGTAGGAGATGGTGCTCATCTTCATTTCAAGGTCATTGAGCCAGCATAGCCCAAAGACATTTCTGCAGTCATGTGGCCAGCGTGACATCATAGAGCATTATTACCTTGCTACCTAAGTGATATCTATTTATCTACTTGAATTTGCATGCTTTCGAACTGCTCGGTTGGCAGGAGATGGAGCAAGGGCGGGAGTTCAAGTGGTAGTATTCAGCCGGTTCAGAACAGTTCAGGTGAATTGACTGCGAGTGGGCCTGTTCACCTCTCCACCCGGCCTGGCACTATGCAGTCCTACTTAGTCACATTTTTGAGGCCTGGCGCATATGGGGAAGGCATGTGCATGTGGTGAACCAGTGGTAAAAATATATGAAACCCACTGCTGGGGAGCTCAGTCTGCCATGTAGCACTCGGGTCTCAAACCTGGGCTGCTGGCTTTCCATCCAACAAGCCCAGTATCTTGGTTCTCATCTTTAAAGCGCTCCATAGCTTAGGGCCTGGGTACTTACGAGACCACCTTCTGCCACCGATAACCTCCCCCCGGCCAATACGCTCTCACAGAGAGGGTCTCCTCAGGGTGCCGTCGGTCAGGCAATGTCGACTGGCGACCCCCAGAGGGAGAGCCTTCTCTGTGGGGGCACCCGCCCTCTGGAATGAGTTAGCCCCGGGAATACGATTAATCCCAGACCTCCGTACTTTCCGCAAGGCCCTGAAGACTTTTCTATTCCAGCGAGCCGGGCTGGCTTAATGAAGATTTTAATGGGTTAATTTTAGTGAGGGGTTTTAAATTTGGGGAAGCCAAAATTGATTTAATTATGTTTTAAATTATTTTAACTTTCATATTGCTTGTATTTTAATTTTTGGCTGAGTCTGTCAGGAGAAGGGTGTTATACAAATTTAATAAATAAATAAATGAATGAATGAATGAATGAATAAATGAATGAATGAATAAATAAATAAATAAATAAATAAATAAATAAATAAATAAATAAATAAATAAATAAATAAAATAAACTGCTGAACCATCACACTGTCTCATCAAAATGAATAACAAATTGAACAACTACAGATGTCTCCCTCCTCCCCTTCTAAACAGCAACATCTTGAATTGTTATATTAATTCTTAAACAAGCATTTGTATTTTCACATAGTAGCAAAGCCACAACATAATGTTTTGGGCTTGTCACAGGGATAGAAATACATAGTGAAGCTCATGAGCTTCAGGCCTTCAGTCTTTAACACAACAATTGGGGTCAGCTACATCAGTGTCTGTGTGCACCCAGAGTGGTACAATGGATAGATGTGGCTGACAGGCAGGAACTGTGAAGATAAGTGCCAACTGCCAACATTGCTCGATTAGAGAATATCTTTTCACCAATATAGCCACAATCGCCAGATATCTCCTAACTCTTTGTGTGCACAACCTTAACGTATTTTAATAGACTGCAAAGGGATTAGGCATGAGCCATTGTTCCTTGGCTGTTGCTTAGCATATTGGGTGAGGCCAGCTGTTGGGCCATACAAATCATAGTTTATAGCCTGTTGTGATAGGTAATAGCAATAGCAATAGCACTTAGACTTATATACCACTTCACAGTGTTTATACAGCCCTCTCTAAGTTTGTTGTTTTGGGTTTTTTTTGGATTTGATTTATATGCCGCCCTTCTCCCAAGACTCGGTGCAGCTTACAATGCATTAAGCAATAGCCTTCATACTTTTGTATATTTATACAAAGTCATCTTATTGCCCCCACAAACTGGGTCCTCATTTCACCTACCTTAGAAAGGATGGAAGGCTGAGATTCGAACATGGAGTAATTGCAGACAGCTGGATGTTAATTAGGGTGCTTAGTCTGCAGAGCTATCCAGGCTCCCTAAGTGGTTTACAGTGTCAGCCTATTTGCCCCCAACAAACTAGGTCCTCATTTTACCCACCTCGGAAGGATGGAAGGCTGAGTCCAACCTTGAGCCTGGTGAGATTCGATTTGCCAAACTGCTGGCAGTCGGTGATCAGCAGAAGTAGCCTACAGTACTGTGCACTAACCACTGCGCCACCGTGGCTCTTATAATTCCAACCAATCATAGCTTTTATTTAACAAATCATGTTTAAGCATGGCACGGGTTAGGACAGAGTGAGAACCTGGTGACTGGGAGATTTTATGACTGTCTTCGCTTTTTGTAACTTTGCAAAGCTTTGGTGGAAGGTCCATAATGAAAGGTTAATTCCACAGGTCCTTCGAAATGCTGCAAAATCACACTCTGGGTCATACTGGGAGGAAGCATTGCTGTGAATGTGGCCCTAATTGTTCTTCTGATAGGTAAGTATCTGAGGTCAGGAGGGGTCACAGAGATGGTTACGGAGTGAGTAATGAGTTAATAGAGATGGGGAGATAAAAGTTCAAATCTCGACTAAGCCCTAGAGCCCAGCCCCTCTCTCTCCCCCAGATCCACTTCCCAGAGTTGGCATTGTGGGAATAAAATCTGGGGAAACCTCATGTAGCCCTCATTAGCCCCAAGACTGTTCCCAATCCAATCCCTTAGTCAGCGATGGCTAACCTTTTTCTTGTCTTGTGCCGAAAGCATGCACGCAAGCGTGCCAGCACCTGTAATGCAATGTGCGCCCCTGAGCATGTTCGCACAAGCCCTCCCCCCACACTCCACATGCTCCCACACACCCCATGCATGCGTGCGTGATCCCCTGTTTTTGGCCTAGCAGGCCTCCCTGCAGCCTTCTGGGCCAAAAAATGCGCTGTGAGGGGGGAGGCATACCATGCCCCTTGTGCTCCGTCCCGCCCCCTGTGCATCTTTGCACGACTTCTGCCCCCCATGCATGCACAACCCTCCGGTGCATGCACACGCATCTCACACATGCGCCCTGCCCCCACGCATCCCCAAAATCAGTGTTGGGCATGTGTGCGCATGCGCAGTGAAGATGAGCTGGGCGATGGCGAGAGGGCCCTGCGTGCCAGCTGTGGCACAGGGGCCATAGCTTCACCATCACAGCTTTAGTCCTTCAGTTCCTCAAAAGACCACGGATGAAACTTTGACCATCAATGATTCCGTGTCAGGAAAAGCTTCATTGGTTGCATTTCTGGATGTTAAGCTGATTTCACCATCTTCCTGTTTTCAACAAAACCACTGTTGTATAACTGTGCAGTGAGCTCCACCCCTTTTACACACATTGCTGGTGACACATTTATAATGTATCACCAGCAACGGTATAAAGTGGACAGTATTTATAAAAATGTAATATAATGACACAATGCTGCTTTGTGAATATATCTCCCCTCAACCCCCCCCCCCCTTCCATTCTGATACCACTGGCTGATTCCTACTAGGTAGCTACTGTTAATATCTTCCCTTTTAAAGGTTCCTATAGCCAGGAAGATTGTATTTCCCTGAAGGTTTGGGGAAAAAAATCTTTGACCCTTTTAAGGTAGAGCAGAATACAGCATTGAAGTTTTGAATGCTAATATTACTTTTATTATAAAAGAGCCGAGGTGGCGCACTGGTTAGAGTGCTGAACTGCAGCTACTTCAGCTGACTGCTAGATCAGCAGATCAAATCTCACTGGTTCAAGGTTGACTCAGCCTTCCATCCTTCCGAGGTGGGTAAAATGAGGACCCAGATTGTGGGGGGAAATATGCTATTTAGTATACTGTCAATTGTTGTAAGCCGCCCAGAGGCCTCGGACAGTGGGAGGCATAGAAATATGATTAATAATTTTTTTAAAAAAATTATATGGTTACAGCAACAGAATCTTGGAAAACTGAATGCACTTTCTCCCTTTCTCCCCTTTGTTTTCATAAGAAATAGGAAGATGTTTTC
This sequence comes from Masticophis lateralis, assembly GCA_030761175.1. Classification (NCBI taxonomy): domain Eukaryota; kingdom Metazoa; phylum Chordata; class Lepidosauria; order Squamata; family Colubridae; genus Masticophis; species Masticophis lateralis. Next base: position 26,023,165 of record JAUDYJ010000002.1, read on the forward strand.
TCAAATTGCATTTATGCCTGGGATTTAGATTTCTTTATCTGACCATTTCTTACTACAAATTCCCCTCTGTTTAATAGCTACCAGGTCCGGGCTGCAATTTTTTTTTACTGTTTCAATTACCTTTATTGGCATCAATTTCAGATTTATAAAGACCTTTTTTATGATTGGGCATTTCTTGTAATCTTGCAAACCAAAGTTCTATTTTGTATTTTTGTTTTATATGCAAATTGAATGATTTATGTTCGACTTCTAAACTGAAATAACAATTGTGTGTGTGTGTGTGTGTGTGTGTGTAATTTCCTATCATATAACCTAAGCCTTTTTTAAAAAGTATTACAGACACAAAGTGTTTTCTTCCCATTGACTTCAACCAATTCATGCGGATGGATCCCAGGCAGCTTAATCGGTAATTTTAAATTTTTTTATTTTTTTTGAGGTTTTGTTGTTTAGTTTTCTGAAATCAGGATTTACAATACCGATAACCAAAACAAATCAATCTGAGAAATTCATAATATAGAACAGGGGTGTCAAACTCAAGGACCGGGGCCCAGATCTGGCCCACAGGGTGCTTGCATCTGACCTGCGGGGCTGCCCTGGAAACAACAAAGGACTGGACTGCGGTGCCTCTGCCAGTGAAAATGGAGAGCTGAGTGCAGCCCTCACGAACTCTGTTTTCTCTGGTAGAAGGATGCAGGAGGTCGTTGCAGCCGAAAATGAAGCTTGGGAGCCCATTTTCTCTGGCAGAGTGCTTGGGCCACCACAGCCCCCCTCCCCCATCATGAGTGATGTCAAGCTGGGCATGCCCACCCTGGTCACGACCACCCAGGAGTGAAATCCGACAGGTTCTGGAGAACTGGTAACTGTTCTGCCCCAGCTCTGGATTCCCGAGGATATAGACACACACCAACAGTCCTTATCAAATTAATTAAGTAGCAAGAATAAACCAAAGTCTGGCAAAAGCCCAGAAAGCAAGATATAATAAGACTTTTCCAAAAATGCTCTGATGATAATTACAAGTTGTTTCTAGCAAGAAACTTACTAACAGCGCGTGACTTAAATAGGCTAAGAGAGTGGCCAATTATCCTCAAGCCTTAGTCTCAAGACCACCTCCTCTTCCTGAATAGACACTCCTGCCTTTTGGCAGCCCTGCGTGCTCGAGCATTGAGAAGAGGCTCCTCCACTTCATTCTCTCCACTTGAAGGAGCCTCTGGAGGTTCTGGAGGCCCTGGCTGAGTCTCTGCCTCTGGCACCACATCCTTTTCAGCTTCCTCGCTGTCCGACGTGAGTGCTGGCTGCTCAGGCTGCTGGCGCGACACCACACTAGCCTCCTCATCATCAGGATCAGCCACGATCCGCGCAGGCGGGCCACAACAGTAGCGGAAATTTTGACCAGTTTGGAGAATCAGCAAATACCACCTCTGGCTGGCCCCAGATTTTTTTTTAATTAGATTTATATGCCGCCCTTCTCCGGAGACTCAGGGCGGCCTACAAGGCATTAAGCAATAGCCTTCATACTTTTGTATACTTTTTATACAAAGTCAGCTTATTGCCCCCATAAACTGGGTCCTCAATTTACCTACCTTAGAAAGGATGGAAGGCTGAGTCAACCTTGAGGCTCGAACTGGTGTAATTGCAGACAGCTGGATGTTAATAACAGGCTATTCAGCCGGTTGAGCTATCTGAGACTCCTTGGGGTGGGAATGGAGATTTTGCAATGTCCTTCCCCCAAGAGTGGGGAGGGAATGGAGATTTTGCAGTATCCTTCCCCTGCCAAATCCACCAAGCCACGGCCACCAAGCCACACTACACCATGCCCACCAAGCCAAGCCCACAGAACTGGAAGTAAAACAAATTGGATTTCCCCACTGTGGCCACCCAAGATCAAACACAACCCCGATGTGGCCCTCAGTGAAATTGAGTTTGACACCCCTGATATAGAACAAAAGACTGATCCAGTTCTCTATGAATGTCCTGGGAACTTACACTTTACAACACCGTAGTAAAAAGCTGTAGTCACATGACACATTACACATGATTTTACTCAAGCTACCCTAATTTTTAAGTTTACAAAACACACGCAAATCCAAACATTCACATTAGGACATCATGCGGAGGTTCTGTGAACTCTGAGATATCATGATCCCAAGAATGATAAATGGATTTGTGAAATGTCCTTGGCCCCATAAATACAATGATTTCATTGAGATTATTAGGCCTGGAAAAGAAATAAACCTTCTTAATATCCAGCTCATAATTTAATCAATACATCTAATAAAACAACCTTAGAATTTCAACCATTTTTTTTTTGCTTGCTTAACATTCCTAACATCATTTTCTGACAAACACATTGAGACTGTTTTGCTTTTTAATAAACCCACTTAAGGAATAAAGATATACATCATTTTCATCAAATACTTTTAAACCTTAGATTTATTTTTATGAACACTATTTGTAGCTTTTCTCTTAGAATCCAATAAAATCTTGCATTATTTAAATTTAAATAATGCAATAAAACTTGAACATGCAGGGAAAGGCGTGTCCAGGAATGTCCAATGTCCATTATAATTGAAATTACATTTATCTGCATGGAATTGCATCATTTGTGGCAATTTATATAATTTATGTCAACTACATATGATGCACCTTCCTCCTCTCAAAAAATTAACTGGCTCAACAGCTCTGGAAATAATTTTTTGAGCAGTTGGAGAGCCCACCAGAATGTCATCTGCAGCCTCCACAGCAGTAGTTCCCAACATGTGGCCCATACCCCACAGAGGGGGGCAGTTTATTTTTAATGGGGGCAATTGAAACCTGTTTAAATCAGGTTAATGGCCTTTTAGGCATGGGTAGGAGTTCACTTTTTGAATAGTAAGAATTATATGCCACCGGGGGGCGGGGGGAGGCATCAGGATTTAAAAATGCTTAGGTGGTGTTACGTCCGGATACAAAAAGAGATGCAGGACGATTGTAGTGAAGTAAAACAACCGTTTATTTCAGGCAACAACAACAACAACAAAAAATAACTACAAGCTGAGGATTGCCCGAGGCTGCAGCTCCTTTTACAGGGAGCTGCCCAGCCTGTCAGCAACTAACGCTTGTTCATTTTCCCGCCAGGGAAAATGAACCAATGAGTGAAGGCTGATGTAAGACTTAGTCCTACTTGCATATTCAACATCCCTCACAATGAGTGAAGGCTGATGTAAGACTCAGTCCTACTTCCATATACAACAGGTGGGGCATGGCCAAAAAACGGTTGGGAACCACTGCTCCAGAGTCTGCTGAACAGAGACCTGAAGAACTGAGATTGTATCATGCAAATTTTGAAAGGAACAAAGTACCGAAGGACTGCAAATAAGTTAGCCATTTTGCTTTTCTCTTGTAGCCTCTGTGACCTTTGACCCAGACACTGCTCATCGCCGCCTTGACATCTCTAGGGATCGGAAAACCGCAACATGGGGAAAGGAAGAACAATCACTTCCAGATAGTGATAAAAGATTTAACCAACGGGTGTGGGTTCTGGGCCAGAATGGGTTTAGGTCAGGAAAACACTGTTGGGAGGTGGAAATAAAACACGATGGAGAATGGGCTGTGGGAGTGGCTAAGGAGTCAGTGAAGAGAAAAGGATTGACCGATTTTAGCACCAACGAAGGCATCTGGGCCATTGCAGAATATTCGGGGAAAAGAAATTACATAGCTTTTACTGAGCCACAACACACCAGACTTACTTTTGGAAAGAAACCCTGGCGGATTCGTGTGTTTTTGGATTACCTCTATCAAGAGGTGGAATTTTTTAACGTAGAAACAAGGACTACCATATACTCTTTCTCGAACGCATCCTTCTCTGGAGAAAGAATCTACCCCTGGTTCCGGGTTTGGGACGGAACTGAGCTGACGCTTCATCCCTAATGCCCAGCACTTCATTTTAAAAAGGGAGCTCCTTCTCAAGCCGCTCTGCCGGCTGGGTATGGTGGGAGCAGTGTGGTCTCGTACATTTGGAAGGTGGCCCTGTGAGATGTACTACTTGGGATGGCGAACATCCTGTAACCCTCGCTCTTGCAGAAGTGCTTACTTCAATCATTCATACAAGAGACCCTAACCTCCTTTTGCCTAATACCTTTAGGAAATTTTAGGAATTGTAGATATGTCACCAGTTTGGGGAAAGCTCATCTAGACTGTGTAAAAGGTTGCAACCTAGTTAATTCTGGGCAGTCCTAAGAATAAGAGATGGAGATATCTCCACAGATATGAGTAAGCTTTTGTAATTTCAAACTATGAGTCTTTCCAACAGAGGTCCATTGTATTCCCACAGTATTCCCAACTCTATGGTCCATGATAATCACACAGGTTGGTTGTGGGGAAGAGTCGCACAGGTTGGTTGTGGTGCAAACGGTGGTTGAAATCTCACAATATTTTGACAGAATTGTTCAGCATTTTGGTAGAGCATAAATGTTTTATGTACCCACGAGCGACAACATGAGATCCATACATCACAGCAGTAGTGGGTATTCCCCTCCAACTTGCTTATGTAACAATTTGGGATAAAGTTTACATAAAGAAAAAGGTCTACTAATTGCCAACTATTCAAGTTTCAGCACCTTGAGTAGTCAAGATGGAATTCCATCCTTGAATCTTAAGCGTTGTATGAAGATTCCTAATATTATAAGCCACGTCTGATTTTTCTTGAAGTTGGGAAGATATGTATTTGAAATACATTTTACCTAAGTTGAAATGAAATAAACCACATCATGACTTAGGTGATTCGTGAATTCAACCATGTTCTAGTATTGCAGTGATTTCAGTAGCTTGAATCCAATTTTTGTCATATTTTTAATAATATTAATTTAGGGTGGCTTATAATAAAACCCTATCACTCCCTTCTCCAATCATAGTCTCATTTAGTTAAGTTAGTTCAGATTCCTCATGATTCAATGGAGATTTCTCCAAGATTGACAGAACTGCTTCTCTGAATCCTTGCATGCTCAATCAGGTGTCACCGGTGATAGTATCTACCCAACTTGTATCTGTTGGCCATTTCTCTATTGATTGCCTTCCATTTTTCCAAACTTCAGGAAATACTTCCATGAATCTTGCCTTTGTGTGATGTGCCCCCCCACAAACTCTTAACATAATCTTTCTAGTTTTGAAATATTCTTGCAGTCCAAGGTGTTCTCAACAATCCTCTCCAGCAAAATGTGGATTCCTGCAAATGTATTAGGGAGTGTAATTCCCATAATTCTAGCCTTCCAAATAGCTACTGAAATCTTATATATATCTTATATATATCTTTTGTGGACAACTTTTGTCCCATTTGTAACATTCATTGGGTGAATTCTTGACTGTTAACTCAGGTTCTTTGTCACAGAATCTTTTCTGCCATTGTCCAGGCTGGCTCTTTGATGTATCACAAAGTTTGTAATTGCAATAAAAGTTTTTCTGGGCAACTGTGTCTTTTCTTTGGGGATGGCGATATAAAAATGCAAGAAACTAATTCACTATAATAAGTTTCCTGAGTTAGAAGGAACCTTCATTCATGATGGAAAGAGTCTATAGAACTGTTCAGAAGAGGCAGAAGTATCTGACGAAGAGCTACCCTTTTTACCTGCAACATAACCAAAAAGGGGTGAGGTTTTGATCATGTTCTTGCTGATATTCCTGAGTTATGGGCATTATTTTCTTCAACAATGTACACAGAATTCTGGGTTTAGAAAATTTAGAACTATGCCGCCTTTGGTATGATGTAAGCACAACTCAAAAAATTATCTGCTGCAATGTCCTGCCTGGCAATGACTACTTCAGCTTCAACCACAACAATACACGAGCACACAATAGATACAAACTTAAAGTGAACCACTCCAAAGTCTATTGCAAAAAATATGACTTCAGTAACAGAGTTGTTAATGCCTGGAATCCCCAAACCCCCAAAACTTTAACCTAAAACTGTCTACTGTTTTTTTTTTAATTTGATTTATATGTCACCCTTCTCTGGAGACTCAGGGCGGCTTACAATGCATTAAGCAATAGCCTTCATACTTTTGTATATTTATACAAGGTCAGCTTATTGCCCACACAAACTGGGTCCTCAATTTACCTACCTTAGAAAGGATGGAAGGCTGAGTCAACCTTGAGCCTGGTGAGAGTCGAACTTACAGTAAATGCAGACAGCTGGAGTTAATCACAATGAATCAGTCTACTGAGCTATCCAGGCTCTACTGTTGACCTCACCCCATTCCTAAGAGGTCTGTAAGGGGCGTGCATAAGAGCACCAGCGTGCCTACCATCTCTGTCCTAATGTTCCCTTTAATTGTATTCATGTTATGTATTCAGTTCATGCTTATACTTATATACATTATCTAATATGTACTTGACAAAATAAAATAAAGATAATTTTTTAAAAAAATTGTGGAGTGGGCAGGCATAACAACACAGTGGACCCCAACGTGCTCATAAATGCACAACAACAGACTGTCCAAACAATCCATATAGTGGTTTTATGTGTCGCCTAATTTAGACGTGACTAATTTACCCTTTAAACTGGTCATGTCTAAATCACGTGACTAGTTTATTGAATCGCAAAATCTCCAGCCACATTTCAACAGGATTGTGCAACTCCAGAGATGTATGTTTGCATTTGCATGTGTTAATATTATATGCTTGTATATTTGTGGAATTGCCTGTAATGGTCTATAATAGGAATAGCTGTAGGAGAAAGAACAACCGCAGCATGTCTGACCGGGGAATTTGGAAGTTAAAGCCCACATATCTTCAAGGTGCCAAGACTGAAAAACACAACTGTAATCTGACAATAAAGATGGTGTTAGTACTCAAAAATTTCATTTCTTGTCTAGGCCAGGGGTTGGCAACCTTAAACACTCAAAGAGCCTCAAAGGCCCTAACTGGAAGCCCCGCGTTCAATTCTGGAGCCAACAGGAAGTCCAGTTCCCCTACCATAGAGTCTCCTTCTAGCGTGGCATCCTTTTTCCTCTACCTATCCTAACTGAATTGTGGAGCTGACTGGCGACAGGGAGCCGCAGCAGAGGGATGAAAGAGCCACATACGGCTCCAGAGCCGCAGGTTGCTGATCCTGGTATAGGCTACCTCAAAGGGTTGACACCATCTCTCCTTGAAATATTTGTCAGTCCATCATATTGGATAGGGTAGACTTGCTCCAGATCCTTTCCCTGCAATGTTGCCATCTAATGGGACCTTGGAAGATAGCTTTTGCTATGACAGACACCACTTTGTGGAAAAACCTCCCTCAAGTAATCTGGAAGGCAATCAGGACCTGGTTTTGAGATCTTATGAAAGGTTGCTGGGATATCCTAGAACAATGATCCTCAACCTAGGCTATTTGAAGATGAGTGGAGTTCAACTCTCAGAATTCCAAAACCAGCCATGCTGGCGATAGAATTCTGGGAATTGAAACCCACACATCTTCAAGCAGCCAAGACTGAGAAACACCACAAAAAAATAATTGTGATACTAGATTTTTAGTTTCCATATAGTGATGTTACGTTTTTGCAGCTTTATTATAATGAGCCACATAGAATTGTGCTCTGAGATGAATGGCGATGCAAAATTTATAAAATATCCTGAATTTTCTGCAGGAATTCAAGGAGATTTACAAATATCTCCAGAACAATATGCCTGCAAGGTAGCTCAGGCTAAGAGGCAAAGGTTTAAAAGGCTGAGGATGCAGTTGAAGCTACAACAGAGTCAACCAACAATATTCTACCATGGTTTTCTGCTAAAACAGGCTGTAACTGATCCTTAAATCCAGTAATGTTTGAATTGGGTTACACTTCCTTGATCCCAAATTAGATCCCTTCATTGTTCAAATGGAATATATATATGTAAGTTTTCACGGGTATATATGTGCGTACAGATAATATCTCGGGTTTCTTCCCGTGTAATGTTCTCAGTTTGGTGCTTATGGGCAAACTGTGTGATCTTAACTGACGTTTTTCTATGAAAAGAGGCAAAGGTGTATTCTGATTGGTTGACAGTGTTGTTTTATTCTGATTGGCTGATGATGTAGTTGTATTTTGATTGGGTGGAAGCACTGTTGCTGGGTTGTGGGTTGATAGATAAGTTATGTTGGAAATGGTGGCAACACAGGCTTTTTGATGAACCTTTGATCTATGTTTATATTTTGTGTTAAGATTCATCTATTTATGAGAGCAGGTTTCCAAATAGAAGGCAGACGGAAAGTGTCATCACGTTTATTCATACAATATGGTCTTTTCTCTATTTCAATGGCCTGTCTGATTATTCTGCCATTGAGATGTTCTATTTTTGCAACTGTTTTTGTGTTATTAAAGTTTGCAGGGGTTCAGGAGAACCTCTAGCTAAGATTCTGTGCAATTTGGAGAATCCCCAAATCCCCACGCCAGACTGGGCCCACACCCACACCCCGGCCCCACCTCTGCCCCACCCCTGCCCCACCCTTCCCAGGAATCCCTATACAGCCCATTTTAGAGGGCCTCTGGAACCAGGGAAGGCCGTTATCGCCATCCTGGAGGTGCAAGAAAAACCTTCAGAGCCCGGGGAGGACAAAAACACCCACCACCACCACCCCCGCCATGGTGCAAGAGGCCAACTGGGCCACGCCCATCATGGCCACGCCCATCCAGCAACTGGGCAGAGAACCCCTTGCTAAAATTTTTGAAGCCCACCCCTGTCCACCAGCTATCTTCATTTTCACACCACAGATACCTTCCTTCTTTTTTTAATTGATCAGTTTCGTACTTTGTCTATTTCTAGGCCCACCCATGTTAAGGTTCTCATGCCATGCCCTGTGCAATGATACAACTTAAAACAAGGAGAGAAGTATTGGAGAAAGGAAATGGCACTTACCTTGCCTGTGCTTCCCCTTTCTCTCTCGCCTCATGGGCCCATCTCAGAAAATGTGTCTAGCTGAATATTAGCATCTGTGGAAGTTCAAGACAGACGGGATGAGTGAGGGGCTCATCCACCACCATCCACCAGCATTGCTCAAAGGAGAAGCCACTTCTGCCTTTCAACTTCACCCCTATATTGCACCTACTAATTTCCAGTGCTTTGAATCCATGAAGGTCCACTGGTTCTTTTCACCATGACCACAGTCACACACCATTCACCTCAACCACATTCAATATGTGCATCATGAATGGTGCATGGTTGGACTTCAAAAATTTCAGCAATGGATTCTCTGTTCAGTTGCTAGGCTTGGCATGGTCATAGTAGGTGTGGCCTAGTCGGCCTCCTATACCATGGTGGGGGGCCCATTTTTGCCTTCCCCATGCTCTGGAGGCTTTCCTCAAGCCTCTAGGAGGGTAAAAACTGCCTCGACCGGGCTCTGGAGGCCCCCTGGAGGCCTTCCAGAACTTCTGGGCGGCCCATTTTTCCCTCTCCCCAAGCCTCCACGCGGATCCTGAACTTACCTTGCATCCAAAGCATGGAGACTCCTGGGAGGGGAGGGGAGGGGTGAGCAGGGCCATCCAGGGGTAAGATTTGGAGGTTCTCCGAACCAGCCATAACATTAGCTATGGATTCTCCCGAACCCGGGCGAACCCTTAGCAGCCTGCCCCTGAATGAGTGTCAGTGCACTTGCCTTGAAGGAATGATGACTGTAAGTGTCCTTTGGGCACCCATTCACTCTCACTCTCTCGAGTTTCACTTCAGGAATATCAACCCAGCTTCTGTGGGCTGGAAGTTCCACAGAATCTTCCACAGCTGTTAAGGTAGCACTTGGTTGTCAGCTGCCTGAAATTACTGCAAGTTCAAATCTCACCAGGCTCAAAGTTGACTCAGCCTTCCATCCTTTCGAGGTAGGTAAAATGAGGACCCGGAATGTGGGGGCCCGAAAGCCCTACTAAGCAGGTATATACAAAAGTATGAAGGCTATTACTTAATGCATTGTAAGCTGCCCTGAGTCTCCGGAGAAGGGAGGCATATAAATCAAACTAATAAATAAATAAATAATATCATTCAGGATTTCTATACTCTTCAGTCCATTTCTGTATTCTTCAACTTAATTCTATATTTTATTTCTCTCAACTAGGTTACCGGCTTACTTACTTATATATAGAATTTGGAGACCACCCAAATCCCTTTCAGAATGAATTATTAGCTATCCCATTGTATCATTTGTGCAGCTTGATCAATTATCTCCTTTATTTATCCAAGTTATTAAATGTAGAAAAAGAAAGGCTACAACAGAAGGCCTACAGCAATGCCATTAATCTCAATTTGATAGTCCTAAGTGTGTCTTGGAAGTTCCTAGTTCATCTCCTAGATCAGGCATGTCAAACTCGATTTAATTGAGGGCTGCATCAGGGTTGTGTTTGACCTTGGAGGGTGGGCATAGCATGGCCAGGGAATGCATGGACAGCTCAACATCACTCATCGAGGCTCTGTTTTTAGCCACAACGGCCCACCCCGGCTCCATTTTAATTGCAAGCTGCATGCAGCCCTCAAGAGCTCCATTTTTGCTGGCAGAGGCATTGTGGGCCAGTCCTTTGCTGTTTCCAGGGCAGGCCCTCGGGCCAGATTTAAACATCTCAGGGGCTGGGTCTGGCCCACGGGCCGTGAGTTTGACACCCCTGACCTAGAGTAATTCAGTGGGGCTCTCTTATTTAAAATGGCACAGATCGAATATTGCAGTCTTAAAAAGGTACCTGAGATGCCACCTATTATACTGGCTTTCACGAATGAAGGTAAGATCTGAACCCAAGTGTTCATGGCTTAGTTGACTAAAGGTAAAGGTTCTCCTCGCGCATATGTGCTAATCGTTCCAAACTCTAGGGGGTAGTGCTCATCTCCGTTTTAAGGTTGAAGAGCCAGCACTGTCTGAAGACATCTCCTTGGTCATGTGGCTGGCATGACTAAAGGCCAAAGGTGCATGGAACACTGTTACCCTCCCACCAAAGGTGGTCCCTATTTTTCTATTTACATTTTTTACGTGCTTCTGAACTGCTAGGTTGGCAGAAGCTGGGACAAGTAACAGGAGCTCACTCCGTTACGTGGCACTAGGGATTCGAACCACTGAACTGTTGACCTTTCGATCGACAAGCTCAGTGTCTTAGCCACTGAGCCACCACATCCCTAGTTGACTACATCACATCAATTTGTTGACAACATCACATCAATTTCTTCCTTTTTCAGAAATTTTGTACCTTAACCATTTCTGAATCAACAAACTTACCAACTTTCAGCAAATTTCAGCTTGAAGAAACATGTTCCTTTTTAAATTCTAAGGATACTTAAATCATAACAATGATTATGCTCAGCTGGACCAACAAACTAAGTTGGGTGGGTGGGTGGATTTTACATGATGGGAATACCTTAATCTGTGCCCTTCAAATGTCCCTCTGTAGCTTCCTTGGAGAGACCTTGGACAGTTCCCAACTGCTTTCCTTGCAAAGCCTAACTGCCCATTTGCTTTATCTTTCCTCCCAGCCAATCAGCTACTCTGTCTATGTGACATCACAATCACTAACTGTCACTGCCCAACTGTTACCCCCATGATGAATTATGCTGGATGGCAGCCATTAGTCTTTGACAAGTGTGACCAAATTGTTCCTTTTGAAAATGTCAGGGAGATTTGCACTCATTCTGGTCCAATTTCTCACAAATGTGGGTAGGATTTATTATCAACATACTTCCATAGCTGGGCTGCTGTAAGCACTCTGAAAGTGCCAACATTCAATGAATATTGTATCTCAATTTAGGTAAAGCCAGGGCCACAGTGGTTGACTTAACAATATTGAAAGGATTATTAGAGCATGTAGAGAGTGTACCTAACTCAACTTTTGATATTCCTTGCTGCTGAGAGAAGCTCCGTTGTAACCTAATGTGCCAACTGCAAAGATAAAGAAAGCATCCAGGCTGCCAAGTAGCCTAGCTAAGTAACTTGCAAAATGTGAATTCTGCCTGTTGTAACTAATATGAGATAGCACCTCCTAAGAAAGCTCTGGGTTATATGGCAGAAAATGTGTTCTTTTCCCCTTCTGAGGTCCTTTGTTTTCAGAGCGCTGAGAAAATAATGAGGTTTGCATGAACTAATGGATATGAAATTATAGTTCTAACACTATGATGATCTGTGCAAGCTGTGTAAACTATAGGAAGTTCAAGAAAAAGTTTTTGCACACGGCGGTGACTTCGGCTTTTGCTTTTTCTCTCTCTGCCTGCTTTGTTTAAGGTGGGAGATATTTCTGATCAGAAATAAAACTGATTATCAGTTGCCTCGTGTTCAGAGTTTCATTGGGTTTATCAGATTCTGAACTGCACTAGAAAACCTTACAATACTTTCTCCAAATATGTGGCATTGGATTACGTGACAGCCATTTGTGAATCTCTTATTCCCTAATACAACCTTTTTTAAAAAAATGCTTAATGACGTGCACAGGAAAATTGTAAGACCTGGAAATGTTTGATACACTTTCAGGCACTCAAGAATAGGTTTGATCAACATTCTCCCTTATTTATCCATGTTATTAAATGTAGAAAAAGAAAGGTCTACAACCTATAGCAGTGCAGTTAATCTCAGTGGGAAGGTCCTAATAGCATCCTGGAAGATCCTATTTAAGGTAAACTATTCAATAGGGCTCATTTTTTTAAAAATATATCATAGATAGAATAATATTGCAGTTTTAAAAAGGTGCCTGAGAGGCTATCTAGTTTGGCTTTAATGAATGAAGATAAAATGTGAACCCATGTGATCATGACTTAATTCAGGAGTCTCCAACCTTGGCAACTTTAAGACTTGTGGACTTCAATTCCCAGAGTTCCTCAGCCACCTGAAACTTTTGAATCTTTTCTGAATCAACGAACTTACCAATTTTCAACTTGAAGAAACATATTACTTTTCAGATCTTGAAGATACTTAAATCCTAAGGATGATGCTCAGCTGGATCTACAAGCTTAATCCAAGGAGGGTTTTGTTAAGTGGGCTAAAGTGACGGGAATCTCTTAATTTGTATCCTTCAAAAGTCTCTTTGTGGCTTCATTGGAGAGACCTTGGACACTTCCCAACAGCTTTCCTTGCAAAGCCTAACTGTCCAGTTGCTTTATTTTTCTTCCCAGCCAATCAGCTACTCTCTCTGTGTGACATCATAACCGCTAACTGTCAGTGCCCAACTGTTAGCCCCATGATGGACTATGCTGGATGGCAATGATTTGTCTTTGACAGCGCCACCAAAATGGTTCCTTTTGAAAATGACAGGAAGATTTGCCCTCATTCTGGGGCCATTTCCTTTGGATATACGCAACCCTATTTGAACAGTCACCTCATCTTTTCCTCTTGACTGAATGATTGTTGTACATTATTTTCACAAAGGATTTGTGTGCTTGTGTTTGAAAGCGAGTGCTTTCCCCTAAAAATAGTCTAGTGGCTTGAGATCCGGGTTCAAGTCGCCACTCAGAACTGATTGGACGACGGTTACATTCTCTTGGCTTGATCAACCTCACAAAGTTGTTGTTATTAGGAACTCTCACAGAAAAGACTGCTGCCTCAGAACTCGGGCATCCTGATAAGAATTCTGGCATGGAGCTGTTAAGAACTTGATCCCTAAATTTCTCCGTCTCTGTCTGTGTATGTGTGTGGGATTCATTGTCTACTTTGGAAATAAACAATCACCAGGCAAAACTTCCAAAAGAAAACAATGGTAATTTTATTCTTCACTTTGCAAAGCGGGTGGATCACACACACATAGGTACAGTAGACACACCCTAAATCATCAATACATTTGCCTTATATTCTCTAGTACCCTTACAAATTTACCTCCCACCTCTTCTTCATTGACTTAGTAATAATGATGTCACAACTTATCCAAAGTGTCTAAAATGAATACATTATCTCCGCCTCTGATCCCACTACTCTAATTCTATCTCCTCCTGCCCTTATTTACAAATTTCCTTTTATGGTCCTAGTTCCTAGGGGTTGTCTCTAGAGTAACTATCATATCAGTAAAATCTGGTTATAGCTGAATTCCTTCAACAATTTATGGACAGTTTTAGCAAGGCCTGTGTTGTAGCCCATATGTGGCCTGTGCAGCTGGTGGCTGATTCGGACAGCGAGGAGGCTGGTGTGGTGCTGCACCAGCAGCCTGTGCAGCTGGCACTCGAGTTGGACAATGAGGCTGGAGAAGATGTAGTGCCAGAGACGGGGGTTCAGCCAGGGCCTTCAGAACCTCCGGAAGCTCCCATAAGTGAAGAGACGAAGAGGAGGAGCCTTTTCTCAATGCACGAGTATGCAGAGCTGTTAAAAGGCAGGAGTGGCTCCTCAGGAGGAGGTCTCCTCGAGAGTAAGGCTTGGGGCTAATTGGCCACTCCCTTAGCCTATTTAAGGAGGAATGCCGACTGAAGCAATTTTCAGGGAACAACTTCGTTCACTCTCCTTCGTGCCTTGATCTTATCTGCAAATTGCTTCTGGGCTTTCTGCCAAGCATAGTAAGATTAAGATTATTTATTCTTTGGATTCTTGCAGGCTGTTAAGAAAGTTCATTAACAGCCTTTGTTTGTAAAAAAAAAAAAAAAGAAAACTGATTTTATTTTAGTAAACTAAGTTTTGTACAGACTTTGTCTGTGCTGCGTTCTTTGGGGTCTGTAGCTGGGGCAGAACAGCCTGCCAAGACTTTGGACTAACAATCAGCATGAAAAAAACACAAGTCATGGGTCAGGATGTGGATTCACCTCCCTGTATTACAATCTTTGCACAAGAACTGGAGGTCGTCTATGACTTTGTGTACCTCGGCTCAACTATCTCTGACACTCTCTTTTTAGATACTGAGCTGAATAAATGTATTGGTAAAGCGGCCACCACATTTTCCAGACTTACAAAGAGAGTATGGCTTAATAAGAAGCTGACAGAACATACAAAGATCCAGGTTTATAGAGCCTGTGTCCTAAGCACACTCTTCTAATGCAGTGAATCTTGGACCCTTTACGTAAGGCAGGAGAGAAAGTTGAACACCTTTCATATGCACTGTCTCCAGGGATGAAATGCTCCCAGTTCGGACCAGATCGCCCGATCCAGTAGTGATGGAGGCGGGTGGTTCAGAGAACTGGTAGCAAAAATCCCTGCTCACCCCTCCCCCACCCCATGCCCAGCTGAGCCACACAATCATCAGAGGCTTTTTTTTTACTTTTAAAGGCATTTTTTCTACAACCTCTTCAGCGGGGAAAAAATGCTTTTAAAAATTAAAAAAAAAGCCTCTGATGACTGCACGGCTCAGCTGGGATCGTCAAAGCATCGTTTAAAAAAGCCTCTGCTGATCAGACAACTCAGCTTGGATCGTCAGAGGCATTTAAAAGGAAAAAAAACCTATTTTTCTTTTAAATGCCTCTGACGATCCAAGCTGAGTTTTTTAAACTTTTAAATGCCTCTGCCGATCAGGCAACTCACCTGGGATCGTCAGAGCCTTTTGAAAGCATTTTTTTACAGCCTCTTTCCTGAAGAGGTTGTAGAAAAAATGGTTTTAAAAGTTAAAAAAAAAATGGCCACACCCACCCAGTCACATTAATACCCCCGCCCCCCCCAAGCCTACTACAGAACCGGTAGTAACAAATTTTAGATTTCACCACTGGTTGTCTCCAATGAATTCTTGGCATCACCTGGCAGGACAAAGTTCCAAATAGCACAGTCTTGGAACATGCTGGAATTTCTAGCATGTATACACTATTGAAACAGTGACATCTACGCTGGCTGGGGCATGTCGTGAGAATGGCTGATGGTCAGATTCCGAAAGATCTCCTGTATGGAGAATTAGTGCAGGGAAAGCGCCTCAGAGGGAGACCACAGCTGCGATATAAGGATATCTGCAAGAGGGACCTAAAGGCCCTGGGCTGTCCCGGTACCAGCAAAATCTGGGGGCTGGGCAGGGGACAGAATGTATCTGACCTCAATGTGGAAGGGATTGCCATTCCCGAATTGGCCTTTTTAGTCACACTAGATGCTGTTTTAGGACCTCTTTCCAGAGCACGATACCATAATTCTTGAGACTGAAGGATGCCAATGACGAATGGTTATAGCAACATAGCAAAGGCCTCTAATCATGAGATTAGAAACATATACAATGTATTTTCTTCACAGGCCAACATGTCTTCTTACAATTCTGTAAAAGCAATACAACTCCGTTTCCCACCTCTGTGTGTGTGTGTGTGTGTGTGTGTGTGTGTGTGTGTGTGTGTGAGAGAGAGAGAGAGAGAGAGAGAGAGAGAGAGAGAGAGAGAGAGAGAGAGAGAGAGAGAGAGAGACGGACTTTTATTTTGCAAAGGAGGTTAATGCTCACCCAAAAATGAATCATCAATCATCAAGTAATTCAGGCAAAGCAGAAAGAATTTATTGAAGAGGGAAAGGGGAGGTCATCTTGTTCTAGAGTACATTTGATATATGTGCTCCGCAAGGAAGCAGGTGACTGAACAATAAAAACATTGGTTAATGTTGGACTTGAACAAGAAAGCGTTCTGTGAAAACGCAGCTCTCTGGAAAAATGCTGGGAAAGGTGGAAAGGATCAGAAGAAGAGGACGATGAGCAGCAAAGTGGACAGAATCCCCGTCCCACTTTCTCCGCTTCCCTCTCTACCTCGAACTATCTTCTCTTGAGATGAAATCAAGGCAGGCTCTGCTCGGAGACTGATGACGCTGCAGAAGGGAGAATTCCGATTGGCTCTTCCGCTTTTCTGGGCACTCTCAATTCCGAAATTCGAAGAAAACGCCTTCTCCAAACCCACCGATTCCTCCTCTGGGGTTGGGAGCGTCCGTGTCTTTCTCCTCTCTCTTTGGGGGCGCTTGTGGGGCAGCATCAATGGGCTCTGCTGGGGTCCCCCTGTTGCTCCTGGTGGGGGCGCTGGCCCGGATGCCTGGAAGCGAAGGGGCGGAGGAGACCCCTGGTAAGGAAAGGGACTCGTCGTGGGGAGTGGAGGGGCTGGGACTCGGTGCTGGGGGGGGGGGAGAAAGCAGTGTGAAAAAGGGTGGAGGGCAAGAGAAGAAGGAGCCTGCAGGAACCTCGATCTCCGCGTGGTCTCCACCCACTCCCTCGCCACACCTCCCCCCTCCCGCAGGATGAAGAGAGCCCCCCCCTTCCCCAGTTGTGGCAGAGAAGGGCGGGGGTGGCGGGAAAGCAACCGATGTTGGATAAGAGGTATGGGTGGGGGCTCTCGCCTCCACCCCCCTCCCCCACCCCGTAACTGGGTGGGAGTAGGACCTCGAATTAGCGCCTGAGTCCCAAAGTTTCTTGCATCGAAAGAGACGGAAGGCGAAAGTGAAAGAAAGAAACCGAGGCATTTTCAGACCTGAATCCACAAATGCCACCAAGAGTATAAGAGAAAAAAAAAAGACGCTTTTGGACAAAAGTGTTTTTGCAACTTCAGTTTTTCTTCTGAATCTTTTTTTTTTTTTAAAGGGGAAGGAAGAGTTGAGCTTCGATTCCTTCTTGGGGGAGACTCAGAAACGTCCACCTCATATTCCCTCATTGCTGAATCGGTACCTGAGGGAAAAGGATATTGGAGAGGGGGTCTGAATTGCTCCTCTATGGCTCCCCCCAACCTATCCCTTTGGTGAGGGGGCTGGAGACCTTCCCTTTGACATGGCTTTGGGCGGCTGCAGAAAGACAGAAAAGAGGGCTGAAACCCCAAATCATGCAAAAGAAGCTAGTAAGGGGAAGAAAATTTGGGGGTAAACAGGGAATCTGGGGGTTCCCTTCTCTCCCGGATCCCGAGACCCCTATGCCAGCTATGTTAACATTGAGCAGCTCTCCCTCAACAAAGGGGAGGGGAAAAGACCCCACCCAATAGTCCTTTCAGGAGCCCCAAGAAGGCTCTACCCCCATTTGCACCCTGATTCAGGGGACCCTGGGGGCCCAGATAAACCACTGGTGGTCCTCAAGGACCCTCAGAGAACCGGGGACTGACTTTCAAACTGATCAGATGACCGCAAGGAATATCAATCAATCTTTCCATCCTCCATCCTTCAGTCAGAACTGAAGAAGCTTCTGGGATGACAAGTGAAATGTTTTCCAGGAAAAACCAAGGAAGTCCAGCTGCCTTTTGGAAAAGCCCCATTGAGCCAACCAGGACCTGCAGGATGGAGACACCTGGATCCACTTGGCCCTTTCAAAATTTCAGCAGACCCAGCCTGGACTCACTGGGGCTTTAAAAGAGCTAAAAGGGGTATCTAGTCCACCCCTACAGGCAGATAGAGAAAGAATCACAGAATTACAGAGATGAAAGGGATCTTGGAGGTCTTCTAGTCCAACCCCCTGCTCAAGCAGGAGACCCTCTACCATATCAGACAAATGATTGTCCAGTCTCTTCTTAAAATCCTCCAGTGATGGAGCACCCACAATTTTTGGTGGCAAGCTGTTCCGCTGGTTAATTGTCTTCACAGTTAGGAGAACAATTGTGCCTTAAGCCCACAAAGGCAGCAATGAAAAGGACATTCACGTTGACAATCATTGGGGGGGCGGGCTCAAAAGAAGTCCACACTCCACCCCTGGCACAACCCCACCCCCGAAGCTGCAGCCCCCCCAAGACTGAAAATCTTCCCCTCTCTCGCCTTCTCCGCTTCTATTGGGAGAGATATTGTGGGGGGGCGGGTCTGAGTTGCTCCTCCAAACTCTCCCTTTAGTGAAGAGGGGTGGAGCCCCTCCTTTTGAAATTGTCATGGGGGTCTATTTGGGAGGGGAACAGGAAAGGGGCCTTGAAAATCCTCCAAAGGCAGCCAGTAAGGCTGAAGATGTGGGGAGAAGAAAAGGGAAGGTGGGGATGGAAAGGCTGGGAGAGCCCAGGAACATTGGTGTAGATCTTATTGGGAACCCTCCACATCTCTCCCCCTCCCCCCAAAGGAAGAGGGAGAGAAAAGCATGAATATTATTCTCCCTCAAGCTCAGACTTTATTTATTTACTAAATTTTTATACCGCCCTTCTCCCGAAGGACTCAGGGCGGTGTACAGCCGCAATAAAACAACATATAGTACAAAATTTAAAAACACTTTAAAAACGTATTAAACAATTTGGCCCCAGATTAAAACTCAACGATTAAAACACCCATTACAAATCCTTATTAAGCCAGGCCAGCTTGTTGGAATAGTAGAGTCTTAAGGGTACGGCGGAAGGTACGCAAGTCGGGAATCATACGTGTCCCTGGGGGCAGTTCATTCCAGAGGGCGGGTGCCCCCACAGAGAAGGCTCTCCCCCTGGGGGTCGCCAGTCAATATTTTTTGACTGAGGGAACCCTGAGGAGTCCCTCTCTGTGGGAGCGTGTTGGTCAGTGGGAGGCCATCGGTGGCAGAAGGCAGTCTCGTAAATATCTTGATTGCCCTCGTCACATATTTCTTGCTGTTTAGGGGGGCAAAGAGGCCTCACTGAGATCCAAAGTTCCCTGCAAATTGCTGCACCAGTTGAACTTCTGCCTACTTTATTGCACCCTTGGAAGATGGAGGAGGTCCCTCAGGAAGCTCCTCCCATCTCTCATTATCCTACCCCCTCCAGACCTCCACCAAGGAGGAATCCCACTTGAATGAGTTCCCCATCCGACCTCCAGCGGGCGCCTTCAAGCAGTCTCGCTGCAGGTTTCCCGCCTCTCCTCTTGACAAGCATGGCTCCCTATCTGGTGGTGGCTGGGAACGATGGGCCCTGGAGTCCCTCCTGACGGCCCTCTTCTTCCTCCTCCCTGCAGCCCATTTCCTGGCCCAGTGGAAGTGCGAGTGCCACTTCCTCAATGGGACGCAGAGGGTGCAGTTCCTGTTCAGGTACATCTACGATCAGCAGGAGATCGTCCGCTTCGATAGCGACCTCGGGAGACATGTGGCCATCACGGAGTTCGGGCGGCCAGATGTGGACAAGTGGAACAATCCACAGTTCCTGAAGATGGCAAAGGCCCAAGTGGATCATTTCTGCCGATTCAACTACGGGGAGCTCCAGAGGAATTTTCTGGTTGGCCGGAGAAGTGAGTGTGGGAGGGGGAGTTCCAGAGAGTGGATCCTGGCACCCCATTTCCTTTCCTTTCCTTTCCTTTCCTTTCCTTTCCTTTCCTTTCCTTTCCTTTCCTTTCCTTTCCTTTCCTTTCCCTTCCTTTCCTTTCCTCCCCTCCCCCCCCTTTCCTTCCCTTCCCTTCCCTTCATTAAGAGTCTCCCGGATAAAGATTTAATCCTTACATATTTTGTCCTCTCAGATCTACAAAATTTATTCATTTGTATTTACTGATATTTATTGATATTTCCAAACTTCTCATCTCCCTCAAAGAGGGGCTCAGGCTGGTGTACAATATAACATAACCCCTCAACAAAAATGTATAAAAAATAAGGAAAGGGGAATTGGTGAAGGCTCTTTCATCTAGCGTGCTCTTTCTATCCAGAGCACTCTCATGGTTCCAAACCGGTAGCGAAGGTAAGTGAAACCCACTACTGATCTGGATCCCTCCCAGTTAGGATTCAGGCCGAATTATGGGATGGAAACGGCATTGGTCAGCCTGGTTGGTGATCTCTGGTGGGGGAGGGACGGGGGTAGTGCAACCCTCCTCACTCTCCTTGAGCAGCCTTTGGTATCATCAATTATGATATCCTTTTGGGTTTGGGTGTGGGCGGTGCTGGTTTGGCTCCTTTGTCTATGGAGAGTCTCCGTTATCCAGGTCACAGTTGTCCCAAAGAAGCTTTTTTCAAGAGGCAACTGGACTTTCTTGTTTTTTCTCTGAAGATGTTTCACTTCTCATCCAAGAAGCTTCTTCAGTTCTGACTGAACGGTGGAGGATGGAAGGATTTATACTCCTTGCAGACAGCTGGTCATTTGCATCCTTTCATAGGGTCGTTGAAGCACTTGGAGGTTCTGAATGGTGCAAATGGAGCCTTCTTGGCTGCAGGATGTTTTCCTTTTCCTGGGTCCCTTTACTGTTGGAGACAGGCACAGGCTATTGGGGACGAGTCTGAGTTGTCTCCCATCTCACACTGAAGTGCCACTGGTTCCCTTAGTCGGCAATGTTTATTTTCTAGAAGTTCACAGTCCTGCACCATTCGAAGGGTGTTCATCCCAAACGGCATGGCTAAAAGTCTATGGAGATTCTCAGCCATCCAGGTCATGGTTGTGCCAAAGGTGCTTTTACAGGAGACCGGGTGGCTTTGAGTGCAGGGAGCTTCAAGATCCAGGACTTTACCTAACTTAATTCTGGAGGGAGTGGCACTACCTCAGACAGATCCAGTTCGCAATTTGGGTATTCTCCTGGATTCATGACTCAAGGAGCAGATGGCAGTTGTGGCTAGAAGAGCCTTTGCACAACTTGGTAGGTACACCAGTTGTAGCCTTTCCTGGATCAGGAGTCCTTGCGCTCAGTCATTCAAGCTCTGGTCATCTCACGTCTGGATTACTACAATGCACTCTACATGGACCTACCCTTGAAGAGCATTCGGAGACTTCCACTGGTGCAGACTGTGGCAGTATGGGCAGTTCTTGGAGTTCCTAGGGGGACACCACTACTCCGCAAGATGCATTGACTGCCAGTCTGCTTCTGGGCGCAGTTCAAGGTGCTGGTCAAAGCCATTCTGGGTTATTTTCCATCTCCACCACATCTGGAAGAAGGTTCCTTCCATCTCGGAGCATTGAAGGCAGGACAAGAAATGACGAATGGAAACCAATCCAGGAGAGAAACAACCAAGAACCAAGAACCTCTGACTTACAGTTAAAACTGAAAAAACCTCTTGGATGAGAAGCGAAACATCTTCAAGGAAAACTAAAGGAAGTCCATTTGCCTTTTGAAAAAGCACCTTTGGGACAACCATGACCTGGATGATGGAGTATCACCATAGATATTCAAAACACAGAATATTTTTAGCAGTAAAAAAATGGGACCTTGTCCTGAAATAACCACCCTGGTCTTCTGTTCTGGATCCTGTTGTGCCTCTCATGTCCTCCTTCCCTCTAGTCAAGCCCACCGTCGCCATCTCTGCCACCAAGATGGACCCCGCTTCCCCCAACACCATCCTCTTCTGCACCGCGATGGGCTTTTACCCCATGGAGATCGAGGTCCAGTGGCTGAAGAACGGCCAGCCGGAGAAGGAGGGTGTGGCCTTCGGGGAGGAGCTCCAGAACGGAGACTGGACCTACCAGCTCCAGGTGATTCTGGAGACCCAGCCCCAGCAGGGAGACCTCTACACTTGCAAGGTGGAGCATGCCAGCCTGGAGGCTCCCATCACTGTCCAGTGGGGTAAGACCCTCCCTCCCTTCCTGATCTGGGGGACACCATCCTGCCCTGAGAAGGGAGAAAGACCTTCCATGTGGGGAGAGCCAGAATGGACCTTCCTGGGGTCTGATCCCCCTGCTCAGATGAGGCTTCTTCTCCTTCCCCAGAGCCCCGTTCCTCCAACTCTGCCAGGAGCAAACTCTGGACGGGGGTCGTGGGGGCTGTGCTGGGGGTGGCCTTCCTGGCTGTGGGGCTCTTCTCTTACCTAAAGAGCAAGAAAGGTGAGTCTGTGGTGCTGGATAAGCGGTTGTGGGGAGGGGGCCATCCAGGGGAGGGCTCTCATCCAGCTTAACAGATGGCCAAGATGGTCCCCTTGAGAAATTTTGTTCCATAAGTGAAGATCATGCAACCTATTATGGGCTATTGGAGGGGAGGTGGACCCCCTGAGTCCTCCAGCCCATGAAGGGTCCTGATTAGGTCTTTTTCTTCTTCCAGCAACTCCCAAACAATTTCCTGCAGGTGAGTTTTGTTTCTATTCCCTTCAACCGGACCCCTCCCCACAAAGTCATAAATGAAATGTTTTAAAAAGTCTTTAAATCTTCCTTTCACAAAAAAATAATTAAAAAAATGGATTTGAGCTAATTCAAACAACCTTGAAGTGATCCTGCAAAGCCGCCTGGCTGTGGATGAGGCAAATTTGTAAAAACTTTAGCAATCGTTCCTTTCAGAGATTCCCCCCAAAATGCAGTGCAAGGAAACACAAACACTAAAATCTCATTCAGGATGTTTTCCAGATTTGGAAAGTTGCAGAAAGGAAGGATGGGGAGGGCATCTCTATCATTGGAGGGAGGAAGCACCCCAAGTTCATGGACAACCCTTCCTCCCCCCCCTTCTCCCCCCCATTGCATTTCACACAATTTCTGGCAAAGTGACACCAGGCTCCCTCCTCTCCTGCCATCCCCTGTCCTAGCCCCATCTTCTTGGTTCATATTCCCCTCCCCTTCCCCTCCCCCGGTCTCTCTGAACACCCATCGCTGGTTCAACCCTATATGTTTTTCTTCAGAAAATATACAATGTAGTGAACAATCCCTAAAAGCTGAATCCGACCAGATAAAGGACCAAAATAAACAGGAAGTGATCAAACAAAATGAAAAAGACAAAAAATACACCCACACTTCCTCCTCCTACAAGAGACAACCACAAGAAGTACACACACAACAAAAAAAGGAACTTAGGGATTTAGAAAATGACAATTCAGATGTTTGGGAGGTGGGAGATGTTTCTTTGACTTTCCCCGTCCAGGCAGAGGCAGTAAAGGGAGCTCCCTCCCTCCAGTCACTGCTTATCAACCCCCCCTTCAGTGTAGGCCTGTGACGGGGGAGGGGGCCTGAAATAGAAGGGGAGGGGAGATTTTTCCAGCAGTGTCTATTTATTCTGCAGGTTTTGCTTTATATTCTAATTTTCTTCCACATCTCTTTTTTCCACAGAACTCCTGGGTTAATCCTGCCCTCATTCCTGCTTTCTGATGTGAAAGATTTCTGCCTTTGAAGGACATTGAAGGTGGCCGATTGGGGAGGGAAGAATAATCACAGCCTGGACCAATAGTGGGAATCAAATAATTTCACAACCAATTCTCTGCCCTAATGACCAGCTGGGTGAGCGTGGCCATGGTGGGCGTGGCCAGGGGATATGACAGGCAGCATTTCAACTCCTGCACCGCCTGGGAGCAAAAACTGGCCGTGGAGTGGGGGGGAGGTGCGTCCCATTTTTGGCCTACCGTGTTTCCCCCAAAATAAGACCCTGTCTTATATTTTTTTGAACCCTGAAATAAACACTTGGCCTTACTGACATGCGCTCAAAAGCCTGATTGGGCTTATTATCAGGGGATGTCTTATTTAGTAGGCCTCCCTGCAGCCTCCTGGGAGCAAAAACGGACCACGAGGGAGCCACACCGCACTCCCGTGCCCCATTTTGTGCCTAGCAGGCTTCCCTGCAGCTTCCTGGGTGCAAAAACGGGCCATGGTGGGGCCATGCCACACACCCCGCACCCTGTTTTGGGACTAGTAGGCCTCCTTGCACTTACCTGAGAGCCAAAACAGGGTGCGTGGGGACTTCGGGAAGGGACAGAGCGGGGCCAGCCAGCAACAACTGGTTCGGCCGAAGTGGTGCAAACCAGTTGAATCCCACCATTGACCTGGACCTTCTCCTGCTGAGATTCAACAGCTTCCTTTCAGATCCTCCTTTTTAAGGAGTGGGAGACAGGAAGAGAGTGGAAAACATCTAGTCTTCCCCCTGGAACTCTTGGCCTGCCTGTCCCTCCAAACCCCTCAACCTCTCCTGCTCAGCTGAGTCCCCCATTCAGAGCCACAGCTCCAACCATCCACCAGACAGCCACTTCACCTGAAATCCATCTGGTGATTAGCCAAGCGTGGAGATCCAGTGAAATCCCAGAATTTATGCATCCTGAGATCCACGCACTGCTATCTACTGCCCTGGGGAGCCACTCGTGGAATTTCTGAATCCAGTTCTGGCCACCACAATACACACACACAAAAAAGGATATTGATATCGTAGAAAGAGTCCAGAAAAGAGCAGCAAAGAGGATGAGGAGTCTGGAGGCTAAAATGTACAATAAACAATATAATAAACAGTTGAAGGAATTCGGTGTGTCTGGCCTAATGAAGAGAAGGATTAGGGGTGACATGATAAAAGCCTTCCAATATTTGAGGGGCTGCCACAGAGAAGAGGGGGATCCAAAGGCAAGACAAGTAGGAGCACATGGAAAATCATTGCAGAGAGATTGAACCCAGAAGGAAGGAGAAGCTTCCTGACAGTGGATGGATTTGCCTCCAGAAGTTGTGGGTGCTCCATCACTAGAGGCTTTTAAGAAGAAATTGGACAGCCATTTCTCCAGAATGATATAGGGCAGTGGTGACGAACCTATGGCACACATGCCAGAGGGACACTCCGAGCCCTCTCTGTGGGCATCCTAGCTGCTAGACTATCTCGCTTGCCTTCCCACAAGACAAAGAAAACAAGCTCTCGATCCCGGACTCCTCAGCTAGGGTTACATGGAAAACTCCTCCCCTTCCTCCTTAAAAGCAGAACCTTATGATAGAGGCGCACAGTACGAGGAGGAGGGTATTGAGTAGGGGTCCTCAAACTACAGCCCACAGGCCGAATATGGCCCGCCTGTTGTGGCCCGCCAGTGGCCAGCGCGGATCATGGCTGATCCCGACGAGAAGGCTGGTGTGGGGTCACTCCAGCAGCCGGCGCAGCCGGCGCTCACATCGGACAGCGTGGAGGCTAAAGAGGATGTGGTGCCAGAGGCAGAGACTCAGCCTAGGCTTTCAGAACCTCCAGAGGCTCCTTCAAGTGGAGAGAGTGAAGTGGAGGAGCCTCTCCTCAATGCTCGAGCATGCAGGGCTACCAAAAGGCAGGAGTGGCTACTCAGGAGGAGGCGGTCTCCTCGAGAGTAAGATTTGAGTATAATTGGCCTCTCCCTTAGCCTATTTATGTAGCACACAGTTAATAATTTCTTGCTAGAAACAACGTGTAATTATTAAAGAGCATATTTGAAGAGTGAGTGTCTTATCGTATCTTGTCTTCTGGGCTGGTTGCCAACCTTTGTCGGACTTTATTTATTCTTGCCACGTTATAACTTTGATAAGGACCGTTGGTGTGTGTCACAATCCTTGGGAATCCAGAGCTGGGGCAGAATACCGCCGAAGCCATTAATCCAGTCCATGCGGGACTACGAGGCTACCCCACCCACATCGCCCCACCTACCCACTAGCCCCCATTCACCTTCTGGAGGCCAAGGAGGCCAAAAATGGGCCCATTTTTGGCTTCCCCTGCCTCCAGAGAGAGGGAGAGGGAAAGGGAGGGAGGGAGAGAGAAAAAGACATACACACAAGTCCCTCACATACACCCAAGGCAGCCACATCCCTTCACTAACCTGATTTCCACCCCCAGGAGCATAGCAAATTAAAGTTTAATTTGTGTGTATTGTTTAATGGACTGCTAAATTGGCCATGCCCACTCAGTCACATGCCCATCAAGCCACGCCCCCTCAGCCAGTCTGCCCCCCCCAATAGTCTGAGGGACTGTGAATTGGCCCCCTGTTTAAAAAGTTTGAGGACCGGAGGTGTGATTGTTTGGATGCTACATACTTTCATATTTGGTGGACTTGTAGAAAAGTGAAAGCATTTTGGATTAAATTATGGTGGGTTATGCAGAATGTTCTGAAAAAGAAGCTTCAATTTTCTCCGCAATTGTTTTTGCTGGGTATAGTTGAGGACTGCTCACCGAGGGAAACGAGATTGATTTTGTATATGATTACGGCAGCTAGGTTATTGATTGGTCAATATTGGAAAAAAGATAGTGCTCCTACTATAGGAGAATGGACTTTGAAGATGGCTAATTTTGCGGAAATGGCAAAGATTTCTGCATACCTAAAAGATAGGACCCATGAAGCTTTTGTTCAGGAATGGAAGAAATGGGTGGATTATGTGCAGAACAAACATCAAACTAAGAATTTTCAATTAGTTTTTGATTCATAATTATTTTTATTATAACTATATTATTAAATGTTTGAAACTATTAGTATATTATATGTGTTAGAGATTAATAATTATTTGTTTTAAATATTTCAAATTATATTGTTACTCAAAATTTATTATGTTATATATAAATTTTTATATATATATATATAATTACCTAGAAAACATATACTTACTATTTTATTATTTAGAAAACAATGAAGTTAAAAATAAGTTTATATATATTGGTTATACTGCTGCTGTCTAGAAAAAATAAGAACATTTGTTAAGTTTTTATAAATGATTTATGGTTGATTGAGGGTTAATAGTGCATATATGATTGAGCCTGATATATATTTGATAGACTAACTTTATTTTATTCATGTTTAGTAAATATCTTAGATTAACATTACTTTACTTATTGTTAAAATTTATGATATTTTAGCTGGATCTCACCTATATTTTTTGTTCAATATAGATTGATAAATAAGATTGATGTTTTGCTAGTAACGGAAGCCTGGGGGGGAAGGGAGGGGGGTAGAGAGAGGGGGTGTTGGGGGGAGGGGGGATTTTTTGGGGGAATTGGGGATAAAAATTGTATTGTAAAACTTTTTCAATAAAAAAAAAGTTTGAGGACCCCCTGGTACAGAGCATCGGCCCAACACCCAAGTGACGCTTGCCAGGAATGGCCGTTTCCTTCACTCTTCTTTTTGTGCACTTCTCTCCCCCCTCCCCTCTGGCGCACATCTTTTATGTGCCACAGTCCTTTCCATCTCCCCGGTGTGGAGGTGGAACCAGTGCCTGAAGGATTCATGTGGAACCTCACCTCGAGGTTCCCTTTTGTTTTCAAGTCAATTCAGTGGCGGGGCTTTCCTGCAGAAATCGGGGGGGGGGGGGCAATTTGGCCAGTGAATTGGGAAGAGCACACCTAGGCTTATCTCCCCTGTGCCACTGCTCCCAGCCCTTGGGAGCAGCCGGGAAGCCCCTGAAAAGCTTTAGGAGAAAGAAGGTGAATGCTCCATTTCCCATTGGGTGGGGAGGGCAGGAGAGGTGGTGAAATAATGACTCTTCTTCCCCCACCATCTCTCAATGTGCCCAGCTTGGCTCTTGTGTTATTCAATAGGGTTGTGAGGAGGAGTCCCAGCTGACTCCATCGCTGGCTATTGGGGGTGAGTTTTTGGCCTCCACAGAGGGGGCTCGCAACTTGGGTGTCCTCCTGGACACACGGCTGTCCCTGGAGGAACATATGATGGCCGTAGCCAGGGGGGCCTTCTATCAGGTTCGCCTGATACGCCAGTTGCGCCCCTTTCTAGATCGGGACTCCCTATGCACAGTCACTCATGCCCTCGTCACGTCCTACCTGGACTACTATAATGCTCTCTACATGGGGCTCCCCTTGGGGTGCACTCGGAGACTTCAGCTGGTCCAGAATGCGGCCACGCGGGTGATTATGGGAGCAACCTGGCGCTCCCACATAATACCTCTCCTGCGCGAGCTGCACTGGCTTCCGGTGGTCTTCCGGGTGCGCTTCAAGGTGTTGGTTTTCACCTTTAAAGCGCTCCATGGCATAGGGCCAGGGTATTTGCAAGACCGCCTGCTGCTACCGATAACCTCCCACCGGCCAATACGCTCACACAGAGAGGGCCTCCTCAGGGTGCCTTCAGCCAAACAGTGTCAGCTGACGGCCCCCAGGAGGAGAGCCTTCTCTGTGGGGGCACCCACCCTATGGAATGAGCTGCCTCCTAGTATACGTTTGATCCCAGACCTTCGCACCTTCCGTAAGGCCCTAAAGACCTACCTATTCCAACAAGCCGGCCTAGCCCAAAGGGTTTTTTAACAGGGTTTTTAAATTATATGGATTCGGGTTTTTAAATTGGAATTTTATGGATTTTGGGGGTTTGAAATTTTAAATTTTAATTTTTTTTAAATTGAGAAGCCAAGGATTTAATTTATTTATTTTAGTTCCTTATAACTTTTGTATTCTATGTATTTGAATTTTTTGGCTGTTCACCGCCCTGAGTCCCTCTTGGGAGATAGGGCGGTATATAAATCTGAAATAATTAAATTAAATTAAAATTATTGGTTAGCCGAATTACCCTCCTGATCAATAACTTGGTTTTTCCCCACCTGCTCATATGCCCTTCCTGAAAGTTACCTGCAAAGCCTGAATCAAAACTGTTCATAGCTTGTCTCTAACAGTCTAGGGTTCGCTGTGTTATCTTACATACACCACACCTATAACCCAGAAGCCTTGACTCTTTTAACTTTCCCAAGTTCAAAAATTTGCCTTTATTTTTACCTTTCAATAAAAAGTTATTTGTATCATTGAAATCTCTATTACTGTGTTTTTCTTTTAAGACAAAAGATGTTAATGTATGAGTTGTTTTTTTCTAAACTAAAACCTCAGTATTCAGATTAAATTCCTCCTGCTTAGACAGATAACCCTACATCACTTCAGACAAATGGTTATCCAATTTCTTCTTAACTTCCAGTGTTGGAGCATTTACAGCTTCTGAAGGCAAGTTATTCCACTGATATTTATTTTTTAAAAAAATTTGATTTATTTGCTGCCCTTCTCCGGAGACTCAGGGCAGTTTACAATGCGTTAAGCAATAGCCTTCATACTTTTGTATATTTACTTGTTGATTAATTGTTCTGTCAGAAATTTCGTCTTAGTTCTAGGTTGCTTCTTTCCTTGATTAGTTTCCACCAGTGGTGGGTTTCAAATTTTTTTACTACCGGTTCTGTGGGCATGGCATAGCTTGGTGGGTGTGGCAGGGGAAGGATACTGTAAAATCTCCATTCCCAACCCACTCCAGGGGAAGGATACTGCAAAATCCCCATTTACTCCTGATCAGCTGGGACTTGGGAGGCAGAGAATAGATGGGGTGGGGCCAGTCAGAATTTTTAATACTGGTTCTCTGAACTACTCAAAATTTCTGCTACTGGTTCTCTAGAACTGGTCAGAACATGCTGAAACCTACCCATTGCTTCTTATCCTGTCCTCAGATGGTTTGGAGAATAGCTTCACTTCCTCTTCTTTGTGGCAGCCCCTGAGATATTGGAACACTGCTACCATGTCTCCCCTAGTCCTTCTTTTCATCAAACTAGAAATACCCAGTTCCTGCAACCGTTCTTCATATGTTTTAGCCTCCAGTCCCCTAATCCTCTTTGTTGCTCTTCTCTCCACATCTTTTTTACATCATGGCGACCAAAACCGGATGCAGTATTTCAAGTGTGGCCTTACCAAGGCATTATAAAGTGGTATTCACTACTTTGGATGCAGCAGGCCTCTTATTATTACAAGGGGATGCAAGATGGTTTGGTCTGTTGCATCCAAAGTCTTTTAAATGAGATCCATTGAATCCAAGTCTCACTTGTATATGGTTCTGTGTGCCTAACTGACTGTGCATTTCCTTGAAGCAGGTGGCATTCACCAATGAAGTATATGCAATAAATTCATTTAATAAGTCATTTCTTACATTAGCCTGCAAAGCAGCTGCTCTAAGCAGGCCTAAGCATGTATTGTATTTCATCCAATTGCTGTTACTGTGCCATCTGGGTAGCAAGGAAGACAAGGCAATTTATCTGTTGTGCAGTATGAAATGTTTGGCCTTTTGCCATTATTTATTTTAATTTCAGCCATATTCCCTCAAGGCTTTGTGTCACTACCTCCTCACAGCTTATTAAGAACTCCGTATACCTTTAGAAGGGGGAATATGGAGAATCAAAGAAGCAGCCACTTAATTATTATGATTATAAGTGTCTCAACTTTCTCAAGAAGAAAAGAAAGTTGGAAAAGAACAAAGTAATCAACAGCCCATGGCAACTTTGAAAGCCGCTGGGGGATTGTTTTAAACACCAGGTTCTTCATATTGTCATTACTTCAGGTGTCAAAGGAAATTACTTCCCCGGGGGAATGTCAGTTTGAGAGCACAGAATTCACAAATGCAGAATGAGGATCATTATTATTTTTTTAAAGGCCTTAAACACCTGATTGATGTCTGGCTCAACTTCTGTTAATATAGTTTGTTAATGCAGGGAATGTAATAGCACCATCAGGTTGACATAATCATAAGAACTATATTGATGGATCTCTGGAAAGACAGGTATTTTGTTCCCTTTGGCGCCAATCAAAACTGCCTCTGGGAAATCTATGAATGCTCAATTGTGCCTCCTGCTGGTGTAACTCCAGAAACTGCACCAAAAGGCACATTTTCTTGGACTGGAGTAAAATAACAACAATCATAAGCAGAAAATACTGGGAATCACAATGGATTTATCTCTTTGGGGTTACATGCAGAGGTGGGTTTCAGCAGGTTCTGGCCAGTTCTGGAGAACCGGTAGCGGAAATTTTGAGTAGTTCGGAGAACCGGTATTGGAAATTCTGACTGGGCCCACCCCCATCTATTCTTTGCCTCCCAAGTTCCAGCTGATTGGGAGGAAATGGGGATTTTGCAGTAACCTTCCTTTGGATTGGGGAGGGAATGGAGATTTCACAGTATCCTTCTCCTGCCACTCCCACCAAGCCATGCCCACAGAACCTGTAGTAAAAAAAATTGAAACCCACCCCTGGTTACATGCAATCCCTGAAAGAGTTGGGGAATTCCTCAAGGGGCCTCCAAAAATTCCTGTTGAATTGTAAATTTTTTTAAACTAAATTACATCAGATATTTATCCTGCTTTTATTGCTTTTTGGAATTCATCTCCCACTACCGCCAAAAAAAAAAGGAAGTTTGGTTTTAGTCTAAGCTGTAGACCAAGCCATCGCAGTACAGGTAATCCTTGCCTTATGACCATAATTGAGCCCAGCATTTCTGTTGCTAAGTGAGACAATTGTTAAGTGAATTTTGCCCCATTTTATGACCTTTCTTTCCACAATTGTTAAGTGAATCATTGCCGTGGTTCAGTTAGTAACACAGTTGTTAAATTAATCTGACTTCATTAACTTTGCATGTCAGAAAGTGGCAAAAGGTGATCATGTGACTCCGGGACATTGCAACCATCATAAATATGAGTCAATTGCCAAACATCTGAATATTGATCACGTGGCCATGGGGATGCTGTAACCGTTCATTCTTAATCCTTCAAGTCTCACATATCCATCATGGCTTATAATCTTCAGTGTGAATAAATGCTTACATGGCTAATATTCCTTATTATAAAAATTCTCAGGGACTCTCACCCTGGTCATGACTTCTTTACCCTCCTACCATCAGGAAGGAGATATATAGAAGTATAGCCAGCCGCACAAACAGGCTGAAGAACAGTTTTTATCCGTGGGCTGTCAGACTCCCGAATGAGAAAAAACATCAGAACTACATAGAATGATGGAATGCAGGCCCTGCGCAATGTGTAACATGTTCACACTGGTGCAATAGGGCTGTGTGTTTTGTTAATATGATTTATTGGGTTAGAGATTTTCTGTCTTCACTGTGAGTTGTATTGTGTTGGGGGGGGTGCATTGAGGGAGCTCAACCAATCTCATTGTACATATGTTGTGCACTGACAATAAAGATTTGAATTGAATTGAATTAGTGTGATGTCATGCTTACTGAAATTGAAAACCTGCAGTTTTGAGTCTAGTACAGGTAATGCTCAATTTACAACCATTTGTTCAATGAACTTTTGAAGTTCTGAACAGCACTGGAAAAAGTTGACCATTGTAGCATCCCCATCATCCTCTGATCATGCACAGGGGGTGAAGCGTATGTGGGCCCGCCTGCACATGCACAGGGGGCAGGCCGTATGCAGGTGGGGTGCATGCATGGGAGGAGCCCACACATTGCATTTTGGGAGTTCGGCCACCTCTCGCCAGCCAGCTGGTTGCGCCTCCTGCCAGCCAGCTGGTCTTTGGGTCTCTGCCGTGTATGTATGGGGGCGGAACGCATGCAGGAGGGGCACGTGAGCACATGTGGGGCAGGGCACATGTGCAGGGAGCATGTGTGCATGCGGGTGGCTCATGTGGGGGGCTGTGCACACATGCATGGGGTGGGGCGCATGCGTGGCGGTGGGGCGCATGCGCAGGGGGCATTGCATTTTGGGCATTTGGGCATCTGTGCACACATTCACACACATGCACACATGCTTTGGGCACTAAGTCCGAAAAAGGCTAGCCATCACTGGCCTAGAACCTTGTACAGAATAAGCCAGCGTGCCTAGTTTAGGTTTCAGTGCAAACTCGGAATTAACGCTGATTTAAATAAAGGAGAAGTGCATTGTAGAAAGATAGTTATAAGAATATCCAATGAGTTACAGTTCCTGCTCAAAAATATCACTAAAAAGCATGCGGGTCACATCTATCTTCTTTTTTTTAATGGCTTTTCTTCCTTGTTTTACACTTGACTTGTATTGTCCTTATGTCGGGCATAAAAGACCAGGAGTCAGACCATATATGAAATTCCAATTAAACTGATTTATCAGTATTCATGCCTATGCCCAAGAATCTATTCAACTAATAGTGAGCCCTATCTTGGCATTAGATAAGCACCAACAAAATTCAAGAGCAGTTGGACCCAGTCCGCTTATGGGTACTTATTGACTCTAGGCTGACTTCTGAGCCCATCCAGGTTCCACCACTCCTTCTTCCACACCTTGTCTGCAAATGACATAAACCATTAAGCCGAGTGGTAGAATGAATTCAGTTTTTCAAGGGTCAGCCCATTTTCTCTTGATTGTCTATGGACTTGCACCTCATTGGCTGGGGAAATGGCAATGCCCCTTCAAGCCAATATTTAAAATTTAGACAGGGGACACACCTTGGTCATTCTTGAACTCTTCCTAGAACTGAATCATCAAGCAATCAGTAAGTTAACTGGGCAAATAGGCTGTTGGGCATAGCAGACCGTTGAGTACTTAGTAAGCTTCCCTTCCCTTAATATATTTGTATAATGATAGGATAGATTGCATGCAGTTGATATTATGCCAGGAGATCTAGAGATCAGATGCTCTTGAGACAAAGTTTTGTCATTCTTCAGATTTCTGGGGCATAGAAAATGATAGCTTTTTGCAGTTCATTCTAAGAATTCATTTTTTAAACTATAATGTTTTATTTTGGGATGATGTGGAAGCAAAATATCCTTACTAAATAGTTAAAACTCCTATTGGAAAAATACAAATAAGTGATACTCTCTTGGGCATTTGTATATTTTTAAGGACACTCCAAGCATAATGTGATAAACCAGATTGTTTTAACTAGCTTGTACTTTGTACACAATGCTAAGGCAAAAATCATGGTTTACAAACCATAATAGCCAGTTCACAGATCCTGCTATGCCATAATGTGGTCTGTTTGTTTTTGGAGTATATACATTGTCAGCCAAATGTCAGCTTCAATAAGCCATCACAATCTGTTTTATTGGTATTCTTTTTCATGTTACCATACTTAAGAATTTTCAAATGAGTTAGGAAGCACAAG
Organism: Masticophis lateralis; assembly: GCA_030761175.1. NCBI lineage: Eukaryota > Metazoa > Chordata > Lepidosauria > Squamata > Colubridae > Masticophis > Masticophis lateralis. The sequence goes on from JAUDYJ010000002.1 coordinate 26,057,270, forward strand.
TTTAGAAGCATTTAGAAGAAAATGGTAACCAATTGTGATATTTAATAATGTATATAATACTGTCTATGGCATCTGACTTTTGGTCCAGTCTGTATATGAAACCATTGTACTGTGTTATGACTAAAGCCTGTAGATTGGTTGGTCATTATGAGCAAGAATGAAACTTCCTACTAGATCCGTATTACCTACAATGTTTATTGTGATCAATAATCCATCTAGAATAAGATATGAAATTATATAAAGACCAATAAGAATATGGTAATCACGGTTTGATTACATGTCCAAGCTGCTTTCATGAAAAATTATCATGATATTGGTGATACTGTCCTTGGGATCAGAAATTAAGAACTTTGTATGTTAAAGTTCTTAACGTACAAAGGGATGTTATGAAGGGATGCAGTAGCTCAGTGGCTAAGATGCTGAGCTTGTCAATCGAAAGGTTGGCAGTTCTGCAGTTCAAATCCCTAGTGCCACATAACGGGGTGAGCTCCTGTTACTTGTCCCAGCTTCTGCCAACCTAACAATTGGAAAGCACATAAAAAATGCAAGTAGAAAAATAGGGACCACCTTTGGTGGGAAGGTAACAGCGTTCTGTGCGCCTTTGGCATTTAGTCATGCTGGCCACATGACCACGGAGACGTCTTTGGACAGGGCTGGCTGTTCGGCTTTGAAACAGAGATGAGCACCACCCACTAGAGTCGGAAATGACTAGCACATATGTGTGAGGGGACCATTTACCTTTAACTTTTATGTTAAAGTTCTATCTGGGTGTTGTTGCAAGATCGGTAAAATGAATCAGTTCCACAGACCTCTATAAAAATTGCAATATATGAGTGGTGGTTTTGATTTTTCCTAAAATGCCTAGACAAGTCTGTTCAGATAAGGGTTTTTAGAATATCTGTTCAGCACGAAAGCTGACATTTTACCAAAAACTAGGAGACACCATTATTGATCTGCAAAGCCAGACTTTCTTGCAGTTGGCAGAGGGGTCTGTCATGAGAGGACAGCAAAGTGTTCATTCATTCATTGTTGGAATAATTGAGTCAGTATGTGACTCAACCAGCCAGCTTTGGGTATTATAATATTTGGGATGATTGCAGTGCTAATGGTCTCATTTCCCTCAGAGCAAAATATCTGACCTAACCCAGCCCAAATTTACTCTTGCATGTAAGATGCATTCCCTCAGACCAATGACGTTTTTCTAGGTCATTAACTCGTGCCTGGCATCTCCTTGTTGGAATGCCAGATTGTTCATGCGAAGGGCAACTTTATCTGAAGATAGATATTTAAACTTCTAAAAGATGTGGCTCTAACTAGGATTCCCATAACTGGACCATAAAATTCTTAATGGGCAATGGATGACAGCAAAGAGTTAGGTGATCATCTAGCAATCCCACTCAAACGTACTTTGCGTGACATGTAAGAGATTCTAGAATTTTCAAACTTAGTAGTTCTTTTGTCTAGTAGGGGTTGCACAAGGCTGTATTGGCACAGATTAACAAACTTGACCTTGAGGTGTAGTTCTGAATTTCAGGCTACAACTATAACTTCAAAGACCAAGATGAGCTAAGCATTTCTTGAAACAAAGTCTATTGTGTGAGAAGCCTTGCTGATGATGCGTAGGGTCAAAGGCCGTCAAACAAATTGCTGGTTCTTTACTGATTAACCATTTGGAGATAAGGTTTATTACAAAGACCATTTGGAGATAAGGTTCATTGCAAAGTCCAAATAGAAATTGGAATCTTACCTAAGCCAGGCAAATTTCACTCCTCAAATTTCAAATTAATTCACACATTCACCAAGATTAGATTTCCTTGGTTGGGCTTACTGCTTTATGCATGAATTCAGTTAATTATAAAGTTTTCAGAAAATCATGGGTAACAAAACATGCTTAGTATTAGAGGTAATTCTTGATTAATGACCACAAGAGAACCCAACATTTCTGCTGCTAAGCAAGACAGTTGAGTTATGTCCCATTTTACAATCTTCCTTGCCACAGTTGTTAAGTAAATCACTGCAGTTGTTACGTTACTAACACAGTTGCAAAGTGAATCTGGCTTCCCCATTGACTTTGCTTGTCAGGAGGTCAAAAAAACGTGATCACACAAACCCTGGATACTGCAACCGTCATAAAAAATGAGTCAGTTGCCAAGAGTCCAAAATTTGATCTCATGGCCATGGGGATGCTGCAATGGTTGTGTGAAAAACAGTTATAAGTCACTTTTTCAGTGCCATTGTAAATTCAGTCACCAAACTAACTGTTTTAAGTCAAGGGTACAGTACATACTTCACACATTATCCTAGTACAGGCTTCAGTACAATACTAGTATACAGTACAGTACATTATATAGAGGTACAGAATCCAGATGTAATCTGGCTTCACACACTATATACTGAGCTATGAATTGTTGAATAGGTGGGATTCAGGTATTTCAGTAACATAATGAAAAATCTGAAATTGATTTGAAAGTTTCCATGGGCCTTTCACTTTCATTAATGCCCTTCAGATCCTAAGGATCTGGGGATGGGACAAGGGATATTGCACCATGATACATATGACATGTGGCAGCTTGCAAAGCATCCCTGGCCTGCTCTCGACTTGCCATAGGCAAGGGTGGTAGGGGCTGTGCTGGCAAAATGGCACAGCATCCATTTTTTGCAACAAGTTCTGGGTGAAGAGGTCCCAACACACCTGAAGACATCCAGGGGATTTCTTGGTAGAGCATTCATAGTGGAAGATGTTTCCTATCCCATTCAGTTCCTAAAAGCCATGGACATCACAACACGCACACCTGTTCGTTTTTTTTTTCAGATCATGAGAGTCCTTGATTTGTCAGTGAAACCTGGTGACTGCATCAAACTGAAGGGGAAAATCCATCAAGGGGCCAAGAGGTCTGTATGATTAATTAGTTTTAGGCAGGTCTGAAATGATATTAAGTCCTTTCTTGCTTTGGGCAGATTTAAAAGGCTTCCTTTTCCACTTCCGTTGCTCATATAAATATTATTAATGCAGTGTTTTCATTGGCAGGGAGCTTAAGAAATTCAGTTTGCGAATAGAATATCCAAAAAATGACTAACAGCTGATATGACTTTGAAATGGCTGAAGCTGGATTACAGCACTTTGACAGGCAATATGGTTTGCTGGTGTAGAGATGGATAATGAGCCACATTCAATCTGTTTTCAACAATGCAGCCTTTTTTTAATATCCCAAGATTTCCCCAAAAGTCATTTTTTCTTGCAAATCCTTGTAAACATGGGAGTCGGGGTGGGGGTGAGGAGAGAATGTGGTTATGATGAGCAGATAATGTGATTGAGTTCACATACTGTACTGTGATTTGGTATCTGAGATTTTGCAGTATCCTTCCCCTGCCACGCCCACCAAGCCGCACCCACAGAACCAGTAGTAAAAAAAAGTTGAATTTCACCACTGCACAATACCCACAACGTTGGTCTATCTTCAGCAGGAAGTTACCCCCTAAATTAATTTTGGCCCCATCCACTGCAGTCCACACTGAAATGTCTGAAGTTGGCTTGGGAAACTGCTAGTAATACAGTGTTTCTTAACCTGAATAATTTTAAGATGCATGGCTGTCAACTCTCAGAATTTGGAATTCAAATCCCAGAATTCAGCCAACATCAATGGGAATTGAAATCCACAAGTCTTCACATTTAGTGGCCCCTAAACTTTGGGACGCCAGGGACCAGTTAAGTGGAGAGTTTTTTTCTGCGGACTTGGGGGGGTGGGGGGAGGCATGATTGTGTACATTGTGTGTATTCTGCATGAATGCAGATGGGGCTTTGTTCGCTTGTGTGGCCCAGTTCGTGGTGGGCTATGGACTGGAGCTAGGCCTGGGGGGTTGGGGACCCTGGTTAACATAGGATAATCAGCCTAACACTCCAGTGCAGAATTGCCCTTGGGAGATTCCCTGGGTGTAAACTTCACTTTCAGCTTGCCTGATTATGAAGACTTTCTATCAGCAAAATAATAGGGCAGCAATATTCATGGCTAAAGCCCCATTTTCAGCCTAGATGCCCTCCTGCAGCACTCTGCCAGCCGTTTTGGCCAGCAGACTGCTGCAGAGGCCGTCCAGGATGAAGACAGGTCACAGGGGAGCCGTGCGCGCCTCCCCTGTGCCCCATTTTGGCTGCCAGAGGCACCACTGGCTGATCCTTTGCTATTTCCAGGGTGGCCCGCTAGACCAGATTTAAGCACCCCATGGGCCGAATCTAGCCCGTGGGCTTTGAGTTTGACACCCCTGCACTAAACCTATACTCTGAGAACTCCTAGGGAGGTGCTTTCTTAACTTTCTTTCTCTCACATTAAACTTTGCTGTCTTTTACTCCTCTGGAATACATTCCTTTCCTCCTGGGAATCTGGACTACATTCCACCACAGCTCCAGGGCTTGTAATATCCCTTCTCCTCCAGCAGCTGTTCACTGCCTTGAGTAGCCATTTTGTATGGGTTGCTCTAAAGTTGCGCTATTATCTTTTTTAAAAAAAAAAAATATTGCATTTAATAATGCCCATTAAATCAACCAACTTTCCCTACCAATGATTCTCGACCCTGTCTACAAGCTCTATTCAGCATCCCCAATGGGCATTTTTTCCCCCAGGTTTAGGCCAGAGGTTTGGTCCCAGTATTTTCCTTTGGTTTTGCAATTAAGAAGAAGTGGATGTAATGTAGGCTTGATGTTTCGTAGGTTTGTTAACCGAAGTCCTGCTGAATCCAGTGCCATCATGGTGGTAAAATGCTTGAGGTATACTAGGTATTCTGCTGCAATGAAATTATGATGTTTCAGAAGAAAATGAAAAGAAAATTAAGGGGATTATATCCGGGTCAAGTAGAGAATGAAGGAAGGAAGACATGCAGGACCTCCATCAGGGAACCATAATGGACCTGGTGAGAAAAGAACACTTCCCAGAAGGAAAAGCAGGCACTGGTAGACCAGTTCCTCCAGGAGTCAACCCCAAGGCTTGCCTTATCTACATGCACGGGTGGGATTCAGCCAGTTCATACCAGTTCAGGCGAACCGGGTGTTAATTTTAGTCTGGTTCGCCAAACTGGGAGTTGCAAGGACTGGCTGACCCAACCCACCTCTCCCTGCTCCTCCCAGGAGTCTCCATGCAGCCTGTTTTGGATGCAAAACAGCCTCAGCCAGGCTCTTGGAGGGCAAAAAATGGGCCTATCGGAAGTTCCGGAAGTCCAGAAACAGGCCCATTTCTGGCCTCCAGAGCCTGAGGTGGACATTTTTGCCCTCCTGGAGGCTAAACAAAAGTCTCCAGACCCTGGGGAGGGCAAAAAATGGGCCTACCGGAAGTCTGAAAACGGGCCTGTTTCGGGCCTCCAGAGCCTGGGGAGCCCATTTTTGCCCTCCCGGAGGCTCAAAAAAAGCCTCCGGAGTATGGGGAGGGTGAAAAATGGGCCTACTGGAAGTCTGAAAATGGGCCTGTTTCCAGCCTCTGGAGGGCCTCCGGAGACCGGGGGAGGCCATTTTCACCCTCCCAGAGGCTTGAGGAAAGCCTCCAGAGTCTGGTAGGGAGAGAAAAGCCCACCCCCACCTCGTGGTACAGACCGAGTAGGCCACGCCCACCCAGCAAGTGGGCAGAGAACCGGTTGCTAAAATTTCTGAATCCCACTCCTGCCTACATGAATGGGAAAGGCAAGAAACATGGAAAGAATGAATCAAACCTTGTGATGGACAAAGTCCAGTCTGAACATCAGCCCAAGCACCAGCCCAGTCTTGCTGCCAAACCACTGAAAATGGGACGGCAGTGTTTGAAATTGGCTTACGCAATGTGTGTTTAATGTGTCGCCCTTCCCTCTCTTAGTTTTGCCATCAATTTAGGTCGTGATGATTCAAATCTGGCCATTCACTTCAGCGTTCGCTTTCAAGCCCATGGAGACGTCAAGAAGGTGGTGTGTAATTCCAAATCGAATGGCCAGTGGGGTGCGGAGGTACGGCCATCGATATTCCCGTTCCAGGAAGGAGCTGAAATCAAGGTCAGGAAGAACATTTAAGGCACTGAAGTGTCAGTTCAAAAGATGTGGGATCTCTTTAAAAAAGAAAAAAATGTGGCTGGGTGTTTGAGTTATCTTTTTTCAATCGCTTTTTTTTTTTGCTCCCAAGCTGGTGAGGACTCTTAGGTTGTATCCACTGCTTAGATTAAAATGAAGTTAAATAGCAATAACAATTAGACTTATATACCGCTTCACAGCCCTCTCTAAGCGGTTTACAGAGTCAGCCTATTGTCCCCCAACAATCTGGGTCCTCATTTTCCCAACCTTGGAAGGATGGAAGGCTGAGTCAACGTTGAGCTGGGCAGGACTGAACTCTTGGCAGTGGGCAGTTAGCCTGCAATTTTGCATTCTAACCACTGAAGCACTGCAGTTCTTCATATTGCCCTTTTAGTCATGCAATTCGATTGGTTCTTTTTATCCATTAGAGTTATGTCCCAGGTATTTAATCTGGGCTTCTCCACAGAATCTGAGTGCTGCATTATAGCCTCCTTGAATCTGGGAAGGATAGATAATTCCTAAATTGTAAGTACAGGTAGTCCTCGACTTACGATCGTAATGGAGGCCAACATTTCTGTTGTTAAGTGAGACCCATGTTATGATCTTTCTTACCACAGTTGTTAGTGAATCATTGCAGGTATTAAGTTATTAAGAGGGTTGTTAAGTGGATCTGACTTCCCCACTGACCTTGCTTGCCGGAAGGTCCCAAAAAGGGATCATATCACCCCAGTACACTGCAATCGTCATAAATACGAATCAGTTGCCAAGCGTCTGCATTTTGATCACGTGACTGTGGGGAAGCTGCAATGGTCGTAAGTGTGAAAAGCAATCATAAGACACTTCCAGTGTCGTCGTAACTTTGACCAGTCATTAAATGAACTGTTGTAAGTCAAGGAATATCTGTATATTTATTCCCATAACTGGAGCAATGGAGACTATGTATTTGGTCATCCATAGGCAAAACTGTGTATATATTTGAAATATATGAAGTGGTCAGGGAGCTGGATCGAGATGGAACGGACGTTGATTGGAGCATGTGATCAACGGGGGGAAAGGGGATGGTTTTGGGAGTTTTGACTTACTGAAGGAAAACCCGGGCTTTTCAGATTCAGGTTTTCCCAGATGTGCCAGTTTGCCTATTCTAGTAAAAAAAAACTTTGGAAAAATGTTTGCTTCCGCATCTTTGCTTGGAGTTGGGTTTTTTCTGGAACGCTGACATGGAGTGGTGATTGTTCTGCCTCCAAGCCTAACTCACCTTTATTTAGGCCATAATTATTCATGGGTGGAGGAAGAATCTGGATTTTTCATTTCCTGTAGCTCATCAAGGAATTAACTTGTTGGCCTGTTCTTAACAGATGTGCCTCTGCTACCAATCTGGGGAGATAAAGGTGAAGATCGGTGGACAGGAAATCAGCTTCCCCAATCGTCTTGGCCTGAATCCTGCCCAGTTCTTCTCTGTGGATGGAGACTTGAACATTCTGTCTTTCAAGTGTTTCAAGTGTTGATGAAACATAGTCATAACTTCCACCCTGTGGGTTTCCCGAATAAGATACAAAAAAAGGCGAATAAATAAGTCATCTGACTTCTGCCTCAGTTTCTTTGTTACTCCTTTTAAAATAATAATATAAAAAAAATAGCACATTAATATAACTATCGTAAAAATGCATACGTTGTCAAAAAGAAAAAGCTTTTAAAAAGTGGGAAAAAATACAACAGAAAAGAACAAAAAATGTATCATAACGATAAATTTATTACTCTAAATATACTTATATAATTCCAATATTCAGGTCTATATTTCTAATATATACCTCTGTGTGTGTGTGTGTGTGTGTGTGTGTGTGTGTGTGTGTGTGTGTATCTATGTATATGTATGTATGTATGTGTGCATGTATGTATGTATATATGTGTGTGTGTGTGTGTGTGTGTGTGTGTGTGTGTGTGTGTGTTTTTTTCTTTTGGCCAGGTTTTTCCTACATAGCCAAGATATTTCTGCAACCCTAGTTGAGTGAAATCACATTCACTACTTTCTGGGCTTTTTTTCCTTCTGGCAGCCAACAAGCCATATGCTGCCCATTGGGAGACTTATATAGATCTATTTCTGGCTCGTTAGCCATCATCAGTAAGCCACACCCACATCCCATGTATCCTCCCTGTAAAGGTACAATACATACATAAATACATACAATATATACATACAATACATAAAACCTACAAAAAGTAAGAAAATAGATATTGTACCTTTACAGGGAGGATACATGAGATGTGGGTGTGGCTTACTGATGATGGCTAACGAGCCAGAAATAGATCTATATAAGTCTCCCAATGGGCAGCATATGGCTTGCTGGCTGCCAGAAGAAAAAAAGCCCAGAAAATAGTGAATGTGATTTCACTCAACTAGGGTTGCAGAAAAATCTTGGCTACATAGGAAAAACCTGGCTAAAAGAAAAACACACATAAAACCTACGAAAAGTAAGAAATATATATATATATATGTATGTATGTATGTATGTATGTATGTATGTAGGTCTTTGGTTATTCGGGTGTTTTCCCACGTAGAATTGAATGTGTCTTGGCGACGTTTCGATGAAGTCGCCAAGACACATCCAATTCTACGCGGGAGAACACCTGAATAACCAAAGACCTACATATAAACACCCGCGAAAACCTCAGAAAACATACACACACACACACACACACACACACACACACACACACACACACCATGTTTCCCCAAAAATAAGACCTTGTCTTATATTTTTTTGAACCCCGAAATAAGGGCTTGGCCTTATTTTGGGGGGGAGGGAATATCTTATTATTTTGGGGCCCGATATGGGGGTGGCAGGTGGGGTGGGGAGGGGGAGAAGCGAGGGGCAAGAAGCCCTGCCATGCCCGGTGAGAGAAAAGACGAAAGAATCACGGCTGCTTTTGCAGCCGATTGAGGGTACAAAAGCAGCAAGAGAAACGGTGGAGGAGAACCAGGAAGATAGGGTAGATGAGATGCCAGGCAGTGAGGGTGGCGGCCGTGGAAGTACCCACTGTTCAGGGGCGGCTGAGCCTGCATTGCGTGGCTGGCCGGGGCAGCCTCAGCTTCCCGAGTGCAAGCCTTTCCCAGTCACTGGACACCGGGCCTTCCCCGCCCTCCGCTTCTGAGCAGGGAGGCCGTCCTTGGCAGGCAGAGCGGCAGTTTCCTCCTCCTCCTCCCCGAAGGCCCACCCCACTTAAAGACCCAGCACAACACTTCCCCTAGCTCACCCGTCACTCTCCAAGCGCTCCGATCGCGCAGCCTCCCCGCCCTTGAGATAAACCAGCCAAGAGGCACACAGCAGCAAGCCAAACCCATCCTGAGCCTCGTCACTGCCTCCCTGGCTCGAGGTTTCCGCAGCACACCCATTCACGGAGGCCAGGAGCCCTTTACCCAGTGGTGGGATTCAGCCAGTTCGCACCACTTTGGGAGAACCGGTTGTTAACTTTCTGAACAGTTTGGCAAACTGATTGTTGGAAGAAATCATTAGGGCAGAGAACCAGTTGTTAAATTACTTGAATCCCACTATTGCCTTTACCCCTGGTTCTGCCTTCAAGGCTCTATTGGCTGGCCCCCTCCCCACACATCCCTGGCCTGCCTGTCAACATTACAGAAGATGCAACACTGTACACTGCCCATAAGCAAAGTGCAGCCTCTCACAGTAAGGAGAATTGCCTGCAATTCTCCTTACTGTGAGAGACTGCATGTTGCAAAGAAGAACGAAGCAAGGCAGGGGGGTGGGGGAGATGGAGGACAAAGCAAGGCAGGGGCTGTGGAGCTGCCCAAGGCCCTGCATCGGCTTACCTGAAGGCCCTTCAGCCAGGCAACCCATGCCAAACCCTCAGAGCAGCCACATCCCTTCACTAACCTGCTTTCCAACTCCATTCTCCCCTGCACGTAGTCTGCTGGACTACATTAAAAAAACCCCAAAAGACCTTTCAACTTCTGATGAAGAAAAAAAAATCTCGCAAAATTGAGAGGTGTTTTTACCACAGTTCCACAGTACTTTTCTTGTCGGTGGAGAACGGAGCTGGAAAGCAGGTTAGTGAAGGGTTGTGGCTGTTTTGGGAGGTTGGGGAGGGGGGTGAGGGTTGTGTAGAGAGAGCGGGGATGGGGGGGATGGAGAGAACATTGCTGCCAGCCCTGGATAACTCTCTGAGGTTGGATCTCTCTCTCTCTCACACTCTCACACACACACACACACACCGTTCTTTCTTTGGGATCGCAGCACAGACGGCCCTTCCAGGATTGCAAGGCTGAAGGCTTTGGATGGAGCATTTTGGCGATATGTGTCTGTGCTGCGATCCCAAGTAAAGAAAGCGGCAGGAAAAGGAGGAGGCCAGCAGCTGGGAGGTGCTCTGGAGATCAGGGCTGAGTTGCACTCGCTGGCTCAGTGGGCAGCAATTAAGGGGCTGAAACTCCAGGAGGTGACCAGGGAAGGGAAGTGCTGCCTCCTGTGCTGGCCACACCCACCCGGTCACTAGGGCTTATTTTCGGGGGAGGGTGTATATTTATGCCCATCCCAAATATGATGGCTGTGGCCAGGGTGGCTTTTTATCAGGTTCGCCTGATTTCCTAGTTGCGTCCCTTTCTGGACTGGGACGTCTTACGCACGGTCACTCATGCCCTCATCACCTCCCATCTAGACTACTGTAATGCTCCCTACATGGGGCTCCCCTTGAGGAGCACCCGGAGGCTCCAACTTGTCCAGAATGCGGCTGCGCGAGTGATTATGGGGGCGACACGTCGCTCCCATGTAACACCTCTCTTGCGCGAGCTGCACTGGCTCCTGGTGGTCTTCCGGGTGCACTTCAAGGTGTTGATGACCACCTTTAAAGCGCTCCATGGCTTAGGACCTGGATATCTACAAGACCGCCTTATGCCACCGATTACCTCCCACCGGCCGGTACGCTCCCACAGAGAGGGCCTCCTCAGGGTGCCGTCGGCCAAACAATGTCAACTGGCGACTCCCAGGGAGAGAACCTTCTCTGTGGGGGCCCCTGCCCTATGGAACGAATTGCCACCGGAGATCCCTGAGCTCCATTCCTTCCATCGTGCTCTTAAGACCCTATTATTTCATCAAGCCGGTCTGATGGAACAATGATTTTAAGGGGTTTTAAATGGATTTTAGCTTTGGGGTTTTAATTATGGCCAATTATTGCATTATTTTAAATAGTTTTTCACTTTTGTGTTGCTACTGTTTTATCATGGCTGTACACCGCCCTGAGTCCTTCGGGACTCAGGGCGATATAGAAATGCAATAAAATAAATAAATAAATAAATAAATAAAATCAGGGTTGGCCTTATTTTCAGAACACGTCCTATTTTTGGAGAAACACTGTATATAGCAATAGCAATAGCACTTAAGACTTATATACCACTTTACAGTGCTTGACAGCCCTCTCTAAGCAGTTTATAGCCAGTATATTTCCTCCAACAATCTGGATCCTCATTTTACTGACTTCAGAAGGATGGAAGGCTTAGTCAACCTTCAGCCTGGTGAGATTTGAACTGCCAAATTGCAGGCAGCCAGCAGTTAGCAGAACTATAACATATCATATCTATAACTTATTATGTTTTATATAAATGAGTTCTATATTTCATACATTTATCTATACAAGATCTACATCTATTGTCAATGCACTCATAAGAAGCAGGTGCAATCAAGTCTTCGATCCATTAAGATCATATATTTTTTCGATATTGCAAAATCAGTCTTTTGGCCATAGTAAGGGCGCACACAATTCATTTACCTTAACCAGTTGTCAAATCCCATGCACCACACATATAACTCTAGAGAAAACTGAAAATGTTATTTCTTTATTTGTATCCTGCCTTTATTATTTGTAGAAACAACATATCTTCCACCTCCTATTTTCCCTACAATAACAACCCTGTGAGGTGGGCTGGACTGAGAGAAAGTGACTGGCCCAAAGTCACCCAGATGATTTTGATGGCTAAGGTGGGACCTGAACTCACAGTCTCCTGCTTCCTAGCCTGGTACCTTAACCACTAGACCAAACTATCTTTTTTTTAATCTTTTGTCACTCAGTCAAATTTATATAATCCACCACTTTTCCCACAAATCTAGCAAGTATAGGACATTGTAAAAACAGGTGCTTGAAAGGAACATTATCCTTATTCCATCTCTAACAAAATGCTACTGCTGACAATCCTTTTTTATATATACCAAAAGAAGTCCAATAAATTCTAAATATTTTGTTTTGGTCTATAAGTCATAATTTAGGACCCACTGACACTCTTGTTACAGGTATCCTCAACTTACCAACAAAATTGGAGCCAGAATCTCTGTCATTGAGCAAAGCGATTGTTAAGCAATTGTGCAAGGGTGCTGGGCTGAGGAGAGGTCCTGGGAGACCTGCAAACTGTCACAAGCTCATAGGCCTTCTCTGGCTACAGGGTCCACTGAAGACCACGTGGGATGGACTTTGCAATATTTGAAATATTGAAGGTCTCAGGTTGGAATTAGGGAAGTTTGTTAAAGGAATAGCCAAGGCAGAAAGTTGCAGCCAAGATGAATGTAACAAGATCAATGGCAACAAAAAAGCTATAAAAGTTAGAAAAACGCTCTTAGAAAGATATTAGCTAAGGCACGTAGACACAAACTTTGCTAACTGTAGAGATGTGGCGGCGCAGTGGTTAGAGTGCAGTACTGCAGGCTACTTCTGCTGCCTCCTGCCAGCAGTTTGATAGTTCGAATCTCACCAGGCTCAAAGTTGACTCACCCTTCCATCCTTCCGAGGTTGGTAAAATGGGGACCCAGATTGTCAGGGACAAAATACTGACTCTATAAAACCGCTTAGAGAGGGTAGTAAAGCACTGTGAAGCGATATATAAGTCTAAGTGCCATTGCTACTGCCGTTGCTTCTAGAAACTAGGACTTGGCCAAGGGTAAAAATGTGCAAGTATGTAACTGTGTCTATTAGTCCTATGTTGGAAATACTTTAATTAACAGTATGCTAAAATGTATTATAAGTAAAAAAAAAGCTTACTACTGCTCCTTATTTTCCCAGCCCTCAGAGTTCAAAGTGGTGCACAGGGGGCTGAATTTATCCATTTTTGATGCTTTTCTATGTACAAAATGGTTCCTATTGATTTTATAGCCAAATGTTGATCTGATGGATACCTGTGTAGCTTAGAGGTTAGGAAGTTGGTCTATAAAGCCATCAGATGATTGTGTTGATTTTCATTAAGTAAATTGGATGCAAAACCTTCCGATTTGCGGGCAATCTTTTATTTCTCATAAAAGCCAAATTCAGCATTAATGAACCTTTACCTCTATTTGTATAATTTAATCATAAGAGACTGCCATCTACTGGGAAGATTTTAGAATTGTGATCAATCAAAAAGATTCCCCCATTCCACCCCAAATGATCAAATCTGCAAAAAAGGCAGAAAATATAACAATATCTTAAAAATATTAATACAGAAGAATATGCAGTGTGTGTTCTCTGGATGATTTAAAGTAAAACATTTATTACCTCTGACCATTAGCCATCTCTGGAGGATCTAATTTGATTGATTGCTTTTATAGCTTGCCTTTCCTGCAGAAGTAAAATATCTCAAACAAAACACCCCTTTATTTTAACAATTAATTGGGTACAATATATTAAGCTGGGACAGAATCTTCCTCTTTCTCAGATGTATATTTTCTTCCCCTTTCCTAGCAGTTCAGTGTGTTTACACTGCCATTTCCTTTATTTTATTCCCATAAAAGCAAACGGGTGAAATTATAGATAGAGATTGGGGGACCAAAACCACCCAGTGAGTTGCTCAAGTACAGATACTCCTTGATTTATGACTACAATTGAGCTCAAAATTTCTGTTGCAAAGCAAGGAAGTTGTTAAATGAATTGTGCTGTAAAGAGGCTCATCAATCAGTCAATCGATAAACCAAAAAGGGAGGAAGATTTAAAGTCTTCTCATGAGCTGAAATATAAAATGAATTCTGTAGGATTCTCAACTTCTGAACTTTTTTTTAGCTCTTATGCTATTACACATTGTATTAGAGAAAAGGGAAAATAATGTACAGCATATTAATTTAAATTAATAACATATTCATTATGTGATCCATTATATAATCATGTATATTGGTTCAGTGGAGGTTCAGTGGTTAAGACACTGAGCTTTTCGTCAGAAAGGTCGGCGGTTCGAATCTCTAGTATAGGTCTCCTCCATGAACAGGGGAGGAGGGGTTGGACTAGATGACCTCTAAGGTACCTTCCTACTGTTACTGTTACTGTTATTGTTACTTATCCTGGCTCTCACTCATAAATGTTAGTGTTGAACTACAGCTGTAAAACAACCTATCTAACATTTAGTGTGCTTATTATCTTTACGACCGCAATAAACTGGAATAGAATAATTCTATCAGTACTTAAAATGCTGTTCACACAATGCAGCTGCCTGCATTTGCATAAAATGCAGGTACATCCTCAGATCCTAACCCTCTCTGAGAATATCCAGGATCCCACCTGCAAAATCCGGCAATCACCTTCTCATTGCGAACCCTGGAACACCTGGCATTCGTCCAGCTTCCAAATGGAACTGAGCATGCGCTCCATGCCGGTTAGCATTGGCTGATAGACGGAGAGGACGTGTGGTACGTAAGGGGAGTAATAGAGGCGGGGAGAGGAAACCATGATCGTCCGCTGGAATTTCTCTTGTCTAGGAAGAAGCGCTCTTTTATTTTAACCCTTCGAATGAGCGGCCCCGTGAGAAAAGAGGAAGCGCTGAGAAGTGATCCCATGCGTTAAGTCACGGTGCGTCTTTGCTTTCAAAGCAAGTGACTGCCGCGTTGGCTCTCCGGAAAGAAAATACCAAAAATTAAGTGAAGGCGAATATTTAAAGGGAATCTGGATGGTGGGAGAGCCTGGGAGGGGTGAAATCCTCTAAGTTCTCTTTCCGTGTGTGGTGCAAGAAAGAAAAGCGCAGGGTGCAAAGTCAAAATCTGCACGTGCAGGCAGCCCCATAGAAGGGAGAGGGTTCCTCCGTTTCTTAGGAAAATAGGGAGAGATTTTCCCTTGCGAAGCCCCAGCGAGCAAAAAAGGGGGAGAGGAAGCTCCTTGTGACTGTTAACTAATTTGCAGGCTTCGTGCATGTTCACTCTGGTGCAGTAGGACTGGGTGTTATGTTAATATGATTTATTCGGTTAGGGATTTTCTGTCTTCAGTGTAAATTGCATTGCGTTGTGGGGGTTGCACTGAGGGAGCTCAACCAATCTCGTTGTACATATGTTGTGCGCTGACAATAAAGATTTGAGTTTGAGTTTGAATTTGAATTCATAGTAAGATCAGCTAAAAGCGTCCCTGAAACGTGGGGTGGGGTGGGGGGACCCTCCCCGAATTACTTTGGCTTTTGCAGCGAAACTAACTTTTGTGGATTTGATTCGGGCGCACTGCAATGTTTATTCTTTCGTGCCGCAAACTCTTAATTCGTAAAGCTATACAGATCGATCCCTTGATTGTCTACAGCAGGGGTCCCCAAACTTGGCCGTTTTAAGACTTGTGGACTTCAACTTCCAGAATTCTCCAGCCAGCTATGCTGGCTGGAGAATTCTGGGAGTTGAAGTCCACAAGTCTTAAAGTTGCCAAGTTTGAAGACCCCTGGTCTACAGCCAGTAGGTGGCAACAAAGAATTAAGAGACTGTGTCTCTGCAACATAAAACAGACTTTTTTTAAGGTCTCTGAATCTAAAAAGTCGTTTAGACCCCCCCCCCCCCCTTCCTTGTATGGATGTTTATTTTATTTTTATTTTTTTAATTTGATTTATATGCCGCCCTTCTCCGGAGACTGAGGGCGGCTTACAATGCGTTAAGCAATAGCCTTCATACTTTTGTATATTTATACAAAGTCAGCTTATTGCCCCCAACAAACTGGGTCCTCAATTTACCCACCTTATAAATGATGGAAGGCTGAGTCGACCTTGAGCCTGCCTGGGGTTGAACTAGCAAGTAATTGCAGCAGCTGGATCTTAAATGCTGCCTTTGTAGGAGGCATTACTCCCCTACGCTACTCAGGTTTATCTCTGTGTTGACAGCGTGAATGTTCATGGAATGGTGGAAGAGGAGAAACTATGCGGCCAGAAATTATATTTTCCAAAACTCTTCAGATTTAAATCTCAAAGTGTCGGATGGTTGAATTGTTTTAATGTCAGAGAGAGACTTATTACCATAACAAATTAACTATTTGCAACTATTGAATGTTATTTGAGTTCAAAGGTCCTGTGTGACAACTCCGGAAAAAATATCAACTCGTTTGTTCCCCAAGGAAAAAGCACCTTTGGGGACAACCGTGACCTGGATGGCTGAGAATCTCCATTTACCAACTCGTTTCGCTTTTAATGTAGCTAAACCGAATAAAAAATCAGTAGAGATTTTCAGTCATCCAGGTCACGGTTGTTCCCAAAGGTGCTTTTTTTTTTCTCTCAAGAGTCAACTGGACTTTCTTGTTTATTTTTCTTTTAAGACGTTTCGCTTCTCATCCAAGAAGCTTTTCCAGTTCCGACAGAGTTGAGAGCTTCCATTCCCCACTATCTTGTAAGAGCTGAAGTAACTTCTTGGATGAGAAGCGAAACGTCTTCAAAGAAAAAAAAAAAAGAAAGTCCAATTGCCTCCTGAAAAAAAAAAACATATTTGAGTAAACCGAATTAAATTGCTACTGTAGTTCTCTTTTGAATCCTGAAGTCCTGGCAGTAGACTAGCTTCAAAGTCGAACGGCGCATGCGCTCCTCTGCCAGGCTGAAGTGGGATTTTGAAGGCAAGGGCAGGAAGTAGCTACATAAGAGTGTTGCCGCTCTAGGGCGAAGCCCTCTCGTTTCATCCCCTGGAGTGGAATGGAAGCTCGTGAAGTTGCTGCGGGAATAAGCTTGAGTGTGAGCGTAGATTTTCTCTTCTCGAAGCCGTGCGCCCGTCTTGGTGCCTGCGAGGGAGCAATATTCCCAACGATCAAATGCTCATCTCCAAACATAAAAATTATCAACATATATAAAATATGTTTTTTTATATTTGATCGTTGGGAATATCAAAAGCAATATCCCCAACGATCAGATCAAATTCTGGAGTCTGATCAAATGATCCGATTCCAGAATCTAAGCTTTAGGGATTGTATGCAACCGGGAAGGGACATTCTTTATTTACTGACAGGGTCAATGCCAGACCCCTTGCAAGAGAAATAAAATTTCTCTATTGTCTTTGGGGACGGAGAATGCTGTTTAAGAGCTAAACCCACCACCTGCAACTCAAGAGTGGCAAGGGAAATAATTTGGAGAGGTACTCTTTATCATTTCAAACAAATGATTGTCCAGTCTCTTTTTTGATCTCTTCTTTCAGGCAGATATTGGAACAATGCTATCATGTCATCCCTAGTCCTTCTTTTCATTAGACTAGACATACCCAATTCCTCCAACCATTCTTCATTTGTGGTGCAAATAAGCCAACTACTTTTTCAGATCTTGGCAATATAAATCAGTTGAGTTGTGAGGTTAAAGGAAGGATGAAATAAAAACTGAAACATTTGGAGATAGGTGCAATGAAGTATACTTTATTGAAATACACTTATAGCAGGAAAGTGACTCCAGAGCAAAATATTCCTCAGATTATATAGGTTTGGTTAATTAACATTTGAAACAGTAAGATAAAAAGAATACAATAAAACTGCCTTCTTCTGAATGCTTTGATGAGCTATTGAAATGATTTCTTTGTTATATTTCATACTTGCAGTATCCTTCTTTATACTATCTTTTAAAAAGTATTTTATTAAAATTTTTAAAATGCAAAAAAACAACCGTAATACAAAGTATTTTTTAAAAAAATATATAACATAAAAAGTGCAAAAGGAAAAAAAGGGGAAAAGAAAAATGTATACATAAGGTTCCTTTTTTGGTATCCTTGATATTATCTATGTGTACCTTAAACTGCAATATTGTGGTCTCTTGTTGCACTACTTTATTGCTCCTCCCTAGAAGGATAATTGACTGGATTAGATTATAGCACTGGATACTAGTAAATATAAATACATATTTATTTCAAATACCTCTGCCTCTAAGCCACGATGATGCAGTGGTTAGAATGCAGTATTGCAGGCTAATTCTACTAATTGCCAGCAGTTCAGTTCTCACCATCTCAAGGTTGACTCAAACTTTCATCCTTCGAGTTTGATCAAATGAGGACCCAGATTATTGGGGAAAATATTCTGACTCTTAAACTGCCTAGAGAGGGCTGTTAAGCGGTATATGAGTCTATGTGCTATTGTTATGTTAAGCATCATACCTAGCAATGGGTGCATGCATTTTAACAGATCATATAGATTCTTGCAGATAAGCCCATCCACAATAAACTGACCCTCAAATTTTTCATGCTTTAATTTTCACGATTAGCTAATGGGGGGGGGGGTGCATTTTTCATGGTTATTTGGTTGAAAATGTGAAGATTGGCTTACCTGCAGATGGGCTTTCCCTGTCAATCCTGTCTTTTCTTGGCAAGTTTTTTTTTTAAGAATTAGTTTGCCATTGCCTCCTTCCTAGGGCTGAAAGAAAGTGATTGGACCAAGGACCGAAATCCATGCAGCTGGGTGCAACTCAAGTCTCCTAGTTTGTAGCCTAAAGCCTTAACCACTACCCCAACTTACTCACTGCAGATGAGATTATATTTAAGTATATATGAAAACTTTTTAAAAATGTATTATGGTATTTACTCACAGATGAAGCTCAACCATAGATAAGCCAAATCCAATTGGGGGGGGGTCTACTTTGACCCTCAAATTCTTGACTTATCTGTGACTAAATACAGTAATTTGATATTTGACATTATACCACAGGTGTCTTACTTGCAGCTAATTTTTCCCCATTTACTTGCATTAATTTATCTTCCTTTATTCATAACTGTGTTCTTTGACCTTGTGTGCATACTAACCATTAGTAAGGAGGCACAGAAGCAGAATGGAGATCTTGTTAGTTGGAATGCTTTAGGGGGTAATCATTATGTGATTGAATTGGACTTAGTGGCAATTCCTAAATTTCACATCTGGAAGGAATCCCATTCATAGTATAATTTAGTATTTGAAATGACCAGATTGATCTTTCTTTCTTTTTTTCATTCAGGGCAGCAAAAAACTCTCTCTCTCTCTCTCTCTCTCTCTCTCCCTCTCTCTCTCTCTCTCTCTCTCTCTCTCTCTCTCTCTCTCTCTCCCCCTCCCCCCCATTACTGAGCTATTGATTTTAATAGGCAAAAGAAGAAAAATGTAATGGAGAAAGAAATTACATTGATCCTGGACTCTGGAAGAAAGTGGGAAGATGTTTAGGTAAACATAATCTTCTTAAGTCTTAGAATGGCTCACAAAGGTGGAATTGAATTAGTAGCTTGGAATCAACAGATAGGAAAAACATTGAGGCAAACATTGGGGAACAGTTAACTATTTAGAACATAGAATGTAGAATCAGCCTTTAAGGGACCTCAAAGGCCTTCTAGGCCAATCCCCTGCTCAATGTAAGGAGTCCTTTCATATTTCACCTGCAGTTTTACTTTAATTTTTTTTTAAATTTAATAAAATTCAGTGGGGATGCCAGGAGGAAGTTTGGAAGTTGTAACCTCTCCCACCTGGGGTCATTCTGTTTTTTGTTTAGGTAAGGAAATATCTCAGCAATCATGACCCAGTGATTTAGTAAATAATAAATTTAAACCAGATAGAATTAAAATAATCAGCATAATGCTGATGTCTTTATTTTGATATACTTTTCTAATGGCGCAGTGGTTAGAATGCAGTACTGCAGGCTACTTCTGCTGATCACCGACTGCCAGTCGTTTGGCAGATTGAATCTCACCAGGCTCAAGCCTTCCACTGACTCAGCCTTCCATTCTTCCGAGGTGGGTAAAATGAGGACTCAGATTGCTGGGGGCAATATGCTGACTCTGCAAACCCCTTAGAGAATGGCAGTAATGCACTATGAAGTGGTATATAAGTGTAAGTGCTATTACTTTATGGAAGTGTTTCTTTGGTACAGCCAGCAAAGGCCTCTCAATTCTTCATGCTCTAAAACGGGTCACCAACCTTTTGGATCTTAAGGACCACTAAATTCATAATTTTAAATCCTGTGGACCACTAATGTGATCTGCCTAATGACTGGCTGGCAAGGTGGTCATGTGACTTGGTGGGCGTGGCCAACTCGATGTCACGTCGAGGGGCGCCTTGCCAGCCTCTACTTACTACTACTTGTCTGCCTGCCCGGGCTCCTTAGGACCCCAACAGGAAGCAGTTGTTGG
Organism: Masticophis lateralis; assembly: GCA_030761175.1. Lineage (NCBI taxonomy): Eukaryota > Metazoa > Chordata > Lepidosauria > Squamata > Colubridae > Masticophis > Masticophis lateralis. The sequence continues at coordinate 26,077,588 of JAUDYJ010000002.1, forward strand.
AGCTAAATAGCAGTCATGAGAAAGAGTTGGCAAAACAGCTGGCTCAGTTCAGATTGGATCTGCCTGAGAAGGAGGTTCAGCAGGAGCACCTCATTGAGGACTATGAGCATAGGCTTTCCAAGCAGAGGGAAGACCTGCAGGAATGCAAGGCCAGGTACCGGTGCCTGGAGGCTCAGCAGGCTGAGATGGTTAGCCAGTTCCAGGCCATGAGGCAGTCCCACTGGAACGAGGCCCTCTGACTCTTCGCCACCAGCGGCGCTTCCCTCCAGCTTTTACCCAAAGCCCCACACTAGGAGGCCAAAGCAGACCCCAAGTTGGAATTTCTGCCCCACTCCGACCCACACAAAAAGACCTCAAAGGGAGAGACTCTCTGCAGCAACGTTCATTGCAAGTATCCATCCCAGGGACCATAGTTTGAGGACCCCTGATTTAGTGCAATATAAAAAATGCAAATTTTTCTGCGGACCACCAAAATTTTCTTGTGGACCAACAGTTGGTGACCGCTGCTCTAAAAGGTAATTTAAGTTATATCTTAGATTTAAATACCATTTCTAAAATACTCATTGAATTTCCCTTAATTTTATTAATAACTGATTTCAGTGGTTTTCTGTTTCAGATTGATAACCATAAAATCAAAGGTAAAGAAGCTTTTATATCTGATTCCTGTATGTCTTTCAACCCATCAAAGAAGTTTGCATTTTTAATAACATTTTTAAAAATGCTTGAGATTCTCCCTATTTCATCTCTGTTAGAGATGAAATTAACCTAATTTCAAATTTAACCATGGTTATAGTAACTTGTATTCTCATTTTCAGGATTGCAGTGAAATACAATATCTGACATATCTGAAATCATGCAGCAGCCAAATTTTCTAAAATTAATTTGTAATTGTTCTCCTGCTTTAGGAGTATCCCTAATACAGAAATATTTTAGATAGTATGTGTTATCAGCTCCCACTCCTGAGTTTTTAAAAATTTTAAATGGTTGAAGAGGTTTTAGGAGTACACGTTTACCAAATTTTAAATAAGTTCAGAAAAAAATTGTTTCAACTTCAGTACTTTATAAATATTTTGGTAAGAGGAACAGAAGTGGAGAAAACAATCCTTCTCTGAAGGAGACGGGCAGTTAAGAAATAGGAAATGTAAATAAATAAAAGTTTTTCACAAAATTATGTAGTGGAGGCTGGATTTATTTTTGTTTACTCCTGAAATCTCTCTTTTTACCTTTAACAGCTGAAAACTAGTTTTTGTACTGCTGAAGAAAGCAAATAAAATCTTTACCTGAATGGAATTTTTTTTTCTGTTTCTCTTAAAACTTTGTAGTCCAATCCATCAAATAGTGACTATGCTGGAACACTGCTAAATCATGGTATAGAGGGAGTTTGGTTAAAAAGGGAAAAATATGAAATAAGCAGAACACACAGACAGTAAAAAGTTAAAGGTTCCCATCGCGCATCTGTGCTAGTCATTCCCGACTCTAGGGGGCGGTTCTCATCCCCGTTTCAAAGCCGAAGAGCCAGCGCTGTCTGAAGATGTCTCCGTGGTCATGTGGCCGGCATGATTAAATGCCAAAGGCGCATGGAATTCCTATCAAAGGTGGTTCCTATTTTTCTACTTGCATTTTTTACATGCTTTCGAATTGCTAGGTTGGCAGAAGCTGGGACAAGTAACGGGAGCTCACCCCTTTATGCAGCATGAGGGATTCGAACCACTAAACTGCCAACATTTCGAATGACAAGCTCAGCATTTTAACCACTGAGCCACTGTGTCCCTTACACAGACTGTAGCCTGATACAAACAGGAAGGGACCTACTGAATTAGATTATAGTAACCTTATGAATTGACATAAGCAACTAGATCTCAAGTTGATCCAACCTGGTCCTTATCAAAAGGGAAGGAAAAAGTATCCACGCAAGTCACAATTGCAAGGAATTCTGTGTAGACAATACATGCATGTTTAGTTCATTATCAAGAGCCAGTATGTTGTAGTGTTAAGGCATCAGACTAGAAATCAGGACACAGCGAGTTCTACTCCTGCCTTGGCCACAAAGCCAGCTGGGTGACCTTGGACCACTCACTCTTTCTCAGCTCTAGGAAGGAGACAATGGCAAAGTACTTCTGAAATCTTGTCAAGAAAACTGCAGGGATTAAGTCCAGACAGTTTCCAGAGGTCAAAACTGACTCCAAGGTACATAGACACACTCATCAGTTAGATGAAAATTAATACTATATATATATATATATATACATAAAGGCAGGGGTGATATTCAGCAGGTTGTGACAGGTTCTGGAGAATTGGTAGTGGAAATTTTGAATAGTTTGGAGAACCAGCAAATACCACCTCTGGGCCCCAGAGTGGGGTGGGAATGGGGATTTTGCAATATCCTTCCCCCTGGAGTGGGGAGGGAATGAAGATTTTGCAGTATCCTTCCCCTGCCATACCTACCAAGCCACATCACACCCACCAAGCCATGCCCACAGAACTGGTAGTAAAAAAAATGTGAATTCTACCACTTCTTATAGGGGTCTTTCTTGAAATGAATTCCTCCAAAGATAAAGTTTTAGTTTTGTCCAGAATGTACTCTAAAGTTCAGCCTTAAAAGAATAATTGCCATATTTTTCAGAGTATAAGACACACCGTAGTATAAGACGCACCTACCTTTTTTGGTGAGGAAAAGAAGAAATCTCCCTCTGCCTCTGAGCAATTTTGCCTCATTGCAGCAAACAGCCTGCTTTACTTTCACTGTCATTTTCATCATAGCTTGATTAGCACAAGGCAAACAAAAATCTGCTCCAGCAATTTACCTCTTTGCAGCAAGCAGCAGAGCCCTCCACAAAACAGCTGAGAGTCGGAAGGCCGATTCAATCAACTTGTGCTAAATAGGCTGTGCTGAAGCTGAAAGAAGCTGTTTTTTCTTGCTGTTTGCTTGCAAGGAGGTAACTGCTGTGAGACAGAGGCCAAAGGGTGGGGGCCAGTGGGTGAGCGGAGCTACATTCAATGTATAAGACGCACCTAAATTTTCACCCCCTTTTAGGGGGAAAGAACGTTTCTTATACTCCAAAAAATATGGTAAATTGATTGGGTCAATTTCGAGTACCTAAGTACCTACATCCTCCGCCTATTGGAAGAACCAACCGAGTGAGTTTCTGGTAGAAAATAATTCTAATGCAGATTTAAAACATGTGGCAATAATCATGTTCCTACAGCAATCACTGTTCAATACAATTTAACCCTCATTGAAATGGCTTTATCCCAAGTCATGGCCTCGATGAAAAGGACATCACAAACAAAGTGGCAATAGGTGTGCTAGTGCTGGGAATGCAATTGCTAAAATTTTTGAAATGTATTTATCCAAATTCAGTATGAACTTCACTATGGTCATTAACCAAGTAGGAAATACACTAAAATGGATGACGTCATCTATGTAGAATATATCGATTATGTTCTCCCCTTTGCCAGAGATGAAAACCATCTGTCCTTTGTCACACTGAATAACAAGGCGAGCATTCTTTTGTAAAGATGATGTTTCCCCACAAAATACATTTACTGCTTTGTTGAATATGTCAGTGACACTCTTGGGTACTGCTGACAGTTTCCGGATTTGTGCCCGCATTTCTTCCAATTTTTCCACAGTGAGCTCATGTGTTTCGTCGTTCTGCCTTAAAAACTGCTCCCAAGTTTCTGATTTGAAGGTAAAATCTACTTTTCCGTCATTACTCTGTGCGTTAATCTTCCACTCTTTGGAGTTTACAGATAGGCATTGCTCATCGCAGGTGAAATCAATTTGGAGATTATTCTTAATGATATATTCAGGCAATTTATCCACAAGGTGATTAAAACATGATTTTAGGCTGTCGGTAAGCAAATCCAATTGGGCTAATTTACTTTTAATTTCCCTCAAGTTACCAACGTCCAGTGTCTGAAGGGAACACGAGAAATTCTCTAGTTTGTTGTCTGAATTTACATGTAATTCACGGTACTGAGGTTGCCCATTGGAATAAGTAACGTCCATTTTGTAATCTCCGTTCCCTGAGATGAATACATATTCCATATTTTCTCCATCCGTATCAAAGATGAATTTTATCTGGGCATTATTTTGTATTTGATCTGGTTTCTTGGGGAACCGCTGGAGTACCATCTTAAAGCAACTCTTCTCAGCTGGAGTCAATGGGCCAAATGTCTTCAAGTCTTTTTCCACCTTTTTTAAACGTCTAGTGCTAAGGGGTTGCTGCCGAAAGCGTAATCTGGCCAGATATGCAGATTTTGATGGGGCTTCCACACGGTACTTGTAGTCTCCAGCAGAAACATTGATTTTCCATTCTTTTTCTCCTGAAGCAAAAGACAGCACTTTCCCATCATCTCCCTTGAGAATCATCTGAGCATTTTTCATTACCCATGAAGGCTCATTTGGAAAGTTCTTCATTACTTCTTTGAAACATTTTCCCATCCCCTCATCCATTCCTAAATTCTCCCAGCTTTTCTTCACGTTGTTTAAATTGTCAATATTCAGTTTATGGGTTCGTGACAGTAATAGTTTCTTCTTCCCAGCGGAAAGTAACAAAGAAAAAGCATCGGCCATGGTCTTCCCACTCTGGAATAGCTCCAAATTATTTGAATGCGCTATATTCCAAAAAATACTCTTTTGCTGAGGCTTGATTGTTTGGGGCTCATTTATTAATCTATATCAAAATATTTATAGTCCCTTTTGTCTGAGATTTCAGGCCTTAGGTTTCAAAGGATAATCCTTCATACTGATTGTAGATCAATGCTCACAGTTCAGGATGAGCATTTAGCATGCTGTTTATCTGGAATTGTTTTTTTAAAGGAAGAAAAAAATACTTTATTGATCTTTTTAAAAAAAATACATGTTTATTTAGCTGCCTATTGATTGAATGAAAAGACGATAGCTAGCTAGACAGATAAATAGATAGACAGATGGTATAGGCAGATAGACAGACAGACAGACGGACAGATGGTATAGGCCCGTGATGGCGAACCTATGGTACGGGTGCCACAGGTGGTACATGGAGCCATATCAATGGGCACGCGAGCGTTGCCATAGCTCAGCTCCAGCACGCATGTCTGCGCCGGCCAGCTGATTTTTGGGCCTTTCGGTCCCACCGGAAGTTGGGAAATAGGCGGTTTCCGGCCTGCGGAGGGCCTCTGGGGGAGTGGGGAAGGCCATTTTCGCCCTCCCCAGGCTCCTAGAAAGCCTCTAGAGTCTGGGAAGGGTGAAAAACAGGCCTACCGGGCCCACCGTGCCATCATGTGCTAAAAGCAGGGGGCGCACACGCACATATGCACAGGGGCGAGGCACATTGAATTATGGGTGTGGGCACACACGTGGGCAACCTCCCCGTGGTCCCCCCACTTTTGGCACGCGATAGCAAAGAAGTTAGCCATCACTGGTATAGGTAGGTAGGTAGATAGGTAGATAGATAGATAGATAGATAGATAGTCAGTCAGTCAGTCAGTCAGTCAGTATAGACAGAGAGAGAGAGAGAGAGAGAGAGAGAGAGAGAGAAAGACAGACAGACAAATAGTGCTTGACTTACAATAGTTCATTTAGTGACCATTCAAAGTTACAACAGCACTAAAGAAAGTGACTTATGACCGCTTTTCAACCATAATCATGTGATCAAAATTTAGATTCTTGGCAACTGCTTCATATTTATGACCGTTGCTGTGTGCCAAGGTTCAGTGACCTTTTGTGACCCTCTGACAAAAAAAAAGTCAGTGAGGAAGTCAGATTCACTTAGCAGTCAGGTTAGTAACTTATCAATTGCAATGATTCATTTAACAACTGTGGCAAGAAAGGTTGTAACATGGGGCAAAACGCACTTAGCAAATGTCTCACTTAACAACAGAACTTTTGGGCTCCATTGTAGTCAAAAGTCGAGGACTACCTGATAAATATAGATAGATGTAGATGTAGATATATAGATATACTCACACATTAGGTTTTCTGTATTTTACTCCACCGTCATAACCCTGAGCTATAGGTGGGGCTAAAACAGTGACTGTACAAAGTAACTGTCAAGTGTAGGAAATCAGGAGTCCAGGCAGATTAAATGAATATAGGTTTAGTGTATGCTAATGCTCGCATGAAGAGATTCAAGACTGATATATCTCAACTGAGAATATCCCTCCTTCCTCATAATAGCCTCTTATCTCTTCTCAAGCAACATATGCTCACAATTTGAAACAGTGAAACTGTTTAGTAAAAAAATATTCAACATTAAAATTGTGAATCACCTATCTGTACTAAGAACTGCAGGTGCTACTCCAGGCAATTATTAGGAATCGAGACTTGACTGGAAAGGAAGCCCGCCAAAAAGAGAGGGAGCAAGAATGTAATCGATCTTAAAGTCAATCAGTTAGAATAGAGCTGGAAGGGATCTTGGAGGTCTTCTAGTCCAGCCCCTTGCTTGAGCAGGAGACCCTACAATTTTATACAAGCAACTGTCCAGTCTCTTCTTAAAAACTTCCAGTGATGAAGCACCCACAACTGCTGAAGGCAAGCTGTTCCATTGGTTAATTGTCCTGACTGTTGGGAAGTTTCTCCTTAATAATCTTGTGGAGTTCCTTAATATGTTCAAGGAAGCGAATGTATACATTTAGTCATGTATGAAAAGTCTGGGAGATATTTCAGAAAGTATACATTGGGATTTAGGATGCTGTGGTGAAACCTAAATGGTTGAAGTAGAAATTCCCAGGTTGGTGATAATTGCATTTTACCTTCCAGTGAAAGCAAGAAAAATGATGGAAGATTTTGAGGGGACATTTTAGGACATCCTGAATTAACCTGAAGTCTAGAGAAAAATATTTTGCTAGAAAGCATGAGTTGATTGGTGAGCACAAGATAGGAGTGTATTGAAAAAATGACCCTAGAATGAATAATCATTGTGACTGGTTGAGGACTGGCTCAAAAGCATAACTTTTGAAGACATGGTATAGGCAGAAGTATAGATGGCAAAGGAATGCAATCAAGTCACCACATGAGGGAGTTGACGGTTTATGTAAAAAAAATTGAAGTTCCAGTATTTCTAGCCAAAGTCCTTGCTGATCTCTAAAACTACAGTCTCTTCCACCAGCCAGTTCATTCTGTAGAGGGCCCTCTTGGCTAGTGGACTTCAACTCCCAGAATCCCCCAACTAAGCCAACTATGTTGAAGTCCACATTTCTTTAAGCTGCCAAGGTTGAGAAACACTGTTCTTGGCTCTCTTTAGCACCTGCTGAACCTCCCACTGCAAATTCCAGGCTGTTCTGTATGGCAGGCAACTAAAACACAGAAGGCATACCTCCTGTATCCCACTAGATGGCGCTGTTTAATGGAAGGAACCCAGAGAATATGTGACCCTAGGCATGAAGCTGCCATACCTAAAAATGAAGCAGGAAGGTAAGCAAATCGAATAAAAGACAAAATTCCTGTCTAAAGCCTCCCTCCCCACTAAAATCCCACCAGCAGCTGCCAGTCTTGACAATCAACTTACCCACAGCTTTCTTCATTAGACTGCCAGGCACCAAGTCTGGATCCAAAGACAACTCAAAGAACAGGCAGGCTTCTGGACCAATTGTAACCCCCCAAATCCACGCTCCTGTGCAAGTAAGGAAAAGCAAATCTATATTGTAACCACTAAACTTTTGTCGTTACTTTAAATTTACTCAATCTCTGGGTATTCTAAATACAGGTAGTCCTCAACTTAAAACCACAATTGATCCCCAGATTTTTTGTTGCTAAGCGAGACATTTATTGAGTGGGCTTTGTTCCATTTTCTTGCCACAGTTATTGAGTGAATCTGCAATCTGCAACATGTTTTGGGGTCCGCCAGCAGCCTGTGGAGCTGGCAGCAGAGTTGGACAATGAGGAGTCTGGGGAGGAACATGGGCTGGTCCTTGAGTCTGGGGAAGGCTTGGACAAGGGCTCTGTCAGGGGCAGAGATGTGGCCAGGGCCATCTGGGAGTTATGTGCTGACTTTGGAGCCTCCAGAGTCTGACATCAGCGAGGCAGAGGAACAGGAGGAGCCTGTTCCTAGTGCACACATGCACAGAGCTTCCAGAAGGCAAGAACAGTTAAGACAAAAGGGGCGACTCGGGAGTAAAGCTTGGAGATGATTGGCCCCACCCATAAGACATAAAGCACGTGAGCCTTTGTAGGAAGCAACTTTGTTCGTGCTGGTCGGTTTAAATTCTGAAGCTCTGTTTTGACTCTGTGTTCCGTGTGGCCTTGCAAAGCTAATTGCCAATTAGGTCTTTGGCAGCGTGTCAAGGGAGATAAAGGTGGGTGCTTATCAGCCTTATCCCGAAGGACTGTGGCAGACTTCTGTCGGACTCTTTGCAAACCATTTGTGACTCATCACAGGCTGGGAATGAACAGAATTCACAGCCGTTGAAATAAAAAGAGGGTTTTCGGGACTAATTGTGAGCTTTTTACTGTCTCAGGAAGCCTAGGTCAGAACGACATGGTTGTTAAATGAATCGAACCTCCCCATTGACTCTGCTTGTCAGAAGGTCTCAAAAAGGGGATTACATGACCACAGGACACTGCAACCGACATAAATATGAGTCAGTTGCTAAATGTTTGAATATTGATCACATGACCATGGGGGGGGGGGTGCTGCAATGGTCCTAAGTGTGAAAAATAGTCATAAATTACCTTTTTAATCTTATTTATTTTATTTATTTTTATTTTATATCAAATTTATATACTGCCCTTCTCCCTGAGGACTCAGGGCGGTGTACAGCCAGCTAAAAAACATAGACTACAAATTAAAATACTATTAAAAAGATATATATAAATTTGGCCCCTTAATTAAAAAACAATGACAAACCAGTTAAAACATTTCAAAGTGTTAAACCAGCCTGGCTTGCTGAAAAAAGAAAGTTTTAAGGGCACGGCAGAAGGCACCAAGGTCTTGGATTCTCCTTATCTCTGTCGGCAGTTGGTTCCAGAGGGTAGGTGCCCCCACAGAGAAGGCCCTCCCCCTGGGGGTCACCAGCCTACAATGTTTGGCTGATGGCACCCCGAGGAGGCCCTCTCTATGGGAGCGCACGGGTCGATGGGAGGTCATTGGTAGCAGCAGGCGGTCTCGAAGATAACTAGGTCCTATGCCATGGAGCGTTTTAAAGGTGATAACCAACGCCTTGAAGCGCACCCGGAAGACCACTGGGAGCCAGTGCAGCTCACGCAGGAGGGGTGTTATAACTTCATTTGCTCACTAAATGAACTGTTTTAATCAAGGATCTCCTGCTTGAACAGGGGGCTGGACTTGAAGACCTCCAGGGTCCCTTCCAGCTCTAATTCTGATTCAGATTCCCGAGGATTATCTGTATGTGACTAAAACATCAGGTTGTCAATTGCTTTCTTATTAAATATGGTCAGGTGACCAGGTGGCCATGGCTATGTGTATAGGGACTACTCAGAGTGCTGAAAAAAGTCATTTCTGACAGGTCCTTGCACTTTTGACTGGTCCTCACAGCTATGACCATCCTCAAATTTATGCCCATGTAGCATACTTAACAACCATGTCACTCATTTCACAACTGCTTCTCTTCACCATGGTGACAAGATAGGGCAAAAAAACGTAAAATGTGAGGACAGTCGTAAGTTTGAGGACTGGTCAAAAGTGCGAGTTAGAAATTAGAAATTAACTGGTTAGAAACCAGTTAGAAATAACTTTTTCAGCCCTCTGAGTAATCCATATGCACAAAAGGATACAGCAATAGAGAGGGATGAGGGAAGGAGAAGAGAGAGATGGAAGAAGGAAGGAGAAGAGAGAAGGAAGAGAAGGGAGGAAGGAAGGGAAGGGAAATTAGAGTAGGAGTGAGGGTAAGAGAGGGAGGAAGAGAGGAGGAGAAGGAGAAAGGAAGAGGAAGTAGGGAGAAGAAGAAGAGGAGCGGAAGAGAAAGTAAGAAGGAAAGAAAAGAGAGAGGTGGTAGGTTTGAGGAGAAAGATTGCTGTACAATAAAAAAAGATGAAAGGGAAGAAAAGCAACCCCAAAGAAATATAAAGATATTAAGATAAAGAATGAATTGTTAAACTTTAAAGAATAAAAGAGAACAAATATGAATAAATAGCAATAATTAGAAACACACATACATACAATGTATTTTCTTTGAACAGAGTATTTGGCTGGTTCACAAATTTAAACAGTGTTCAGTCATTTCAGTTAAATTTACAATTTCTATATTTCCTTTTTGCCATATTTATTTCTCATCTATTTTTTTAAAAAACCAATATTACCCTTCATCCTCATCTCTAATCTTAATAAAATTCAATTTTTCCCTTCTCTTCTATATTATACCCCTTCCCATTGCCATCTATTTTTATATCATCCTCACATTGGTTAATTATGTAATATTACAGTTGTTTAATACAAATTCAACATTTTAATATAAATCAATTAGTTATATAACTATCTTTTTTATATATTAATCAATATGAACATGAATATTCCAATTATTTCCATGCAATCCAATTTCTTACAAATCAATTAATTACATTTACCAATAATAATAAACCAAATAATTTCCTCCAAACCACAACTTCACCATTTCTGCTTTCAACACAATATACAATTAATAGTATCTCAATTATTACAATTCCCTAGTTAAATAGAACTTTTTTTCTTTTGTGTTTTAAAATCTTGAACTCTCCTCTTTTGCCCTAAATTTCCCATTGTTTGCACCTACCTTTTTTGGTGGGGAAAAAGAAAAGAAATCTACCTCTGTCTAATTTTCCAAAGTAACAGCCAACACCCTGCTTTACTTTCAATTTTGTTTTCAGCTTGATTTGCATAAGGAAAAAAAAATCTGCTCCAGCAATTTAACTCTTTGCAGCAAGCAGCTGATCCCTGCCCAAAACAGCTGAGAGCAAATCAGCTGAGAGTCGAGAGGCAGAGCTAATCAAGGGGCTAATTAGCCTATGCTGAAGCTGAAAGGAGTTGTTTTTTCTTGCTGTTTGCTTGCAAGGAGGTAACTGGTGTGAGGTACAGGCCAAAGGGTGGGGGCCACCCTCCTTGCCACTTAGCGCCCCCCCACCTGCCCGCCCGCCCCCCTTTTGCCTCTAGCACTCCCCTGGGGGGAGGGCGGGCAGGTGGGAGGAAGAACCAGTTCGATGATGTCATATCGTCACCGCTACCAGCTCACGGGAACCGGGAGGAACCCACCACTGAACTGGTTAACTTTCTGAGCAGTTTGGTGAACTAGCTTTTGGAAGAAATCATTAGGGCAGAGAACCGGTTGTTAAATTATTTGAATCCCACCACGGATGAAGACCCATTGTCATCGGAGCACTTGGTACCATGTCCAAGAATTTTACAAAATACATCAAGAAATTGCAGCTTCCTGCAATAACACCAGCAGAACTGCAAAAAACTGCGCTATTCCGACCATCGTACATTTAAGAAGATACTTGTTTGATATCTATGATGCTGGCAGCAACTCGTATCAACCATCAGTGCCAGTCAATATTTGTGATACATTTTTAAATGTTTCAGTTGACTGCGCTTCATGTTTAATGAACAAAGGTTTATAATAATAATAATTCTAGCTGGATATACACTAGGTTTTACATGATCTCTTGTGCCACCCATCTTTTCTGCTAAACTCAAAAATACAAAGCATGGTAGTCTTTCCCCGTAAAACTGCACTCTATTTCTGAATCATGTTAGGTTGATAACATAATTCATTGCTCTGCAACAACAATCGCCTACAGCTAAACATTCTCATGTTGATTGCATATATATACCTCAGGCATCAGATCAGCACTGCAAGCGTGGCAGAAGAATAGGTGAACAGATGAACCATCATGTGCTTGGTGAAAGTTGTTGAAGTTTGCACGGCTATTCTTACCTGTGCAACAGCATAAGTGCGCATTGAGATTTACAGGCAAAGCACTCTTTGGGTGCTGTGACGTTTCTGCACAATGGGCTGTGTTCGTTTAAACAAAGCAAAAAATTCCTCCTGGGGCTTTACCATTGCAGATTAATTTTAATTTTCCTCAAGTGTTCAGGGCAGGAAGCATGAGTGAATCGGTCCACACCCTGCTACACTTCCTTTGGGGATTTTCCAAGGAGCAGTTTTTCAAATTTGATAATGTTGCATTCAGCAGCAGGGACCAGGCAGCTCCTGAAGCTGAGAATAATTCAGCTGAGAAACCCATCTACCCCTGACAATCCCTGACACTCAGTCCTAAAATCCCTAGGATTGAAGCATTAGACAGACAATTAGCATTAGATAATAGTCTGTATATATTCTCAGTCATCCAGGTCATTTCAGCAACCCAAAGGTGCTTTTTCAGGAAGAAACTGGACTTCCTTCCTTATTCGTTTGTTTTTGTTTTGTTTCGCTTCTCATCCAAGAAGCTTCTTCAGCTCTAACAACTCTTCTATTCCCCACTATCCTATCAGAGCTGAAGAAGCTTCTTGGATGAGAAGCGAAACATCTTCAAAGAAAAAACAAGGAAGCGCAGTTGCCTCCTGAAAAAAGCATCTTTAGGACAGCATTAGATAATACGCATAAATGAAAGCCGCTTTTCTTGGAGCCTGGCTTGGTTTTACTGATCTAAATATTGCTTCATAGGTAGTGCTTGACTTGCGACCACAGCTGAGCCCAACATTTCTGTTGCTAAGCAAGGCAGTTGTTAAGTGAGTTTTGGCCCATTTTATGACCTTTCTTGCCACAGTTGTTAAGTGAATCACGGCAATCATTAAGTTAGTAACATGGTTGTTAAGGGAATCCGGCTTCCCCACTGACTTTGCTTCTCAGAAGGTCACAAAAGGTGATCACGACCCCAACTGTCAGTTGCCCAGCATTTGAATTTTGATCATGTGATCATCGGGATGCTAAAGTGTTTTAAGTTAGTTTCAGTTTCAGCTTTAACTTTTTTTTTTTAATTATGGTTCATCATTTTGAGTGTCCTATGAATAGAATATAATTACTGTAATAAAAATAAGTTTAAAATATTTGCAAAGTACCAGTACAGGACTGAGGGCTATGGGATGTTTAAGATTCCTTTCCCATTTTTGCTTTAATAGAATAACAGAATAAAAAACCTGGAAGGGATCTTGGATCTAGTCCAACCACGTGTTCATGAACCTTGAGCCTTAAACACCAAGAGCCTTGGTGGGGCAGCAGACTAAAGTGCTGTTAACTAGCACCAGCTGCCTGCAATTACTGCAAGTTCGAATCTCACCATGCTCAAGGTTGACTCAGACTTCCATCCTTCTGAGGTAGGTAAAATGAGGACCCGGATTGTGGGGGCAATAAGCTGACTTTGTATAAAAAAGAATACTGCTTGGGGGTGGGGGGGGCAAAAACCCTACTAAGCAGATATATACAAAAGTATGAAGGCTATTGCCTAACACACTGTAAGATGCCCTGAGTGTCCAGTGAAAGGGGGGCATATAAATTGAATAAATAAATAAATAAATAAATAAAGGCAACCCTATACCATTTCTTTTTTTTTTACTGTTATTTAATTTATATGCCTCCCTTCTCTGGAAACTCAGGGCAGCTTACAATTTCAGACAAATGGCTGTCCAATCACTTCTTAAAAATGTTCCTTTCTGTTTCTCAGCTCCAGGCAGCAAATATCTTTAGCCAAATGACACAGTAGGCAAATAAATATCAATTATCTATATACTGTATTTACTAATCCATCCTTGAATGTTAAATATAATATTATAAAAATATTAAAATAATCTGAACTAGCCTAGAGTGGAACAAACAAGCATGCAAGTCAGTTATGCGAGATGGACAACTATACAAATTGAAACAAACAAAATTTCTGCATCAAATGTATATAAATGTAAGGAGGTACTTTTAATTAACTGTAGTAAAGAACACAAAGAAGAGGGAGTCAAGCTATTCTCCAAAGTACCTGAGAGCAGGACAAGAAGCAATGGGTGGAAACTAATCAAGGAGAGAAGCAACCTGGAACTAAGGAGAAATTTCCTGACAGTTAGAACAATGAATCGGTGGAACAACTTGCCTCCAGAAGTTGTGAATGCTCCAACACTGGAAGTTTTTAAGAAGAGATTGGACAACCATTTGTCTGAACTGGTGTAGGGTTTCCTGCCTAAGCAGGGGGTTGGACTAGAAGACCTCCAAGGTTCCTTCCAACTCTGTTTTTCTTTTTCTATTCCTATTTCTATTCCTATTCCATTCTATTCATAGAATACTTTTGGCTAATCTTGTGAGGAAAAACAATCTTACATCCACATTCATTCTGTTTAATAGGAATTGTTTTCTCAAAGTATGCAAACGAAGGGGGAAAAAAATACTTGCCTCCAAGTGCCACGGCAGGAAGTTTAGAAATCCAATCTGAGTTAAAAAAATAAAACCAATATCTGAACTGATGAACAACAGTATGTATATAGTAATGGGTTTTCTGTTAAAATTCATACTCAAAGTATCCTGAATAGAAGTGAAATGAATATCATATGAATGTTTCTATAAAAATTCCTTTTCCCCTCCTTTCTTTTTCCCCTCCCCTGATGGTGTCATTTGCAGACTTACACTAACAAATGAGTTTATTTTAACTCTTAGTTCACTGCAATACTCCCTGGTGATTTTAGAAGGCTAAGCCTAAGGGTATTATGCCTTCTTGTGTGCTTGCTTATCTCCTGTCAAAAAAGGGGACTCATTATCCTCTGAAGTGATTTGATCATGGACCTTGGATCTTAGAAAGGGTAATAGGCTAGTAGCTGGAAGGGACCTTAGAGGTCTTCCAGTCCAACCCCCTGCTCAAGCATGAGACCCTATACCAGTGATAGCGAACCCATGGCACGTGTGCCACAGGTGGTATGTGGAGCCATATCTGTGGGCACGCAAGCGTTGCCTTAGCTCAGCTCCAGTGCGCATGAGTGTGCCGGCCATCTGATTTTTGGCCCTTCCGGGCCCACCGAAAGTTGGGAAATGGGCTGTTTCTGGCCTCCAGAGTGTCTCCTGGGGAGTGGGGTGGGGAAGGCCATTTTCACCTTCCCCAGGCTCCTAGAAAGCCTCTGGAGCCTGGGGAGGGCGAAAAACAGGCCTACCGGGCCCACTGTGCCATTGCATGCCAAAAGCGTGGAGAGTGTGGGGGGGTCACGTGCGCATGTGTGGGGGGACAGGGCACAGTGAATTATAGGTGTGGGCACACATGCACGTGAACCCCACACACAACCCCCGCTTTTGGCACAGAATGGCAAAAAGGTTAGCCATCACTGCCCTATACCACTTCAGACAAGTGGCTGCCCAGTGTCTTCTTAAAAACCTCCAGTGATGAATCATCCACAACTTCTGAAGACAAGTTGTTCCACTGGTTAATTGTCCTCAGTGTTAGCAACCTTAATTCCAGGTTGCTTCTCTCCTTGATTGGTTTCCATCCATTGTTCCTTGTCCTACTCTCTGGTGCTTTGGAAACTAACTCGCCCCACTCTTCTTTGTGGCAGCCCCTCAGATACTGGAAAACTGCTATCATGTCACCCCTAGTCCTTCTTTTCTCTAGACGAGCCATATCCAGTTCCTGCAACTGCTCTTCTTACGTTTCTGTCTCCAGGCTTTTAATCTTCTTAGTTGCTCTTTGCACTTCTTCCAAAGTCTCAACATCTTTTTAATAATGTGGGGACCAAAACTGGATGCAGTATTCCAGGTGTGGCCTTACTAAGATTTTATAAAGTGGTACTAATACTTCACGTGCTTTTGATTCTATGCTTCTGTTTATGCAACCAAGAATTGTATTAGCTTTTTTGGCTTCTCCACATTAAAATTCATTTTGTTGGATAGGGCCCATTGTTCAAGTCTGTCAAGAGCCTTATTCTTTCTTATTCTTGTGTCCAGGACCTGAGCTTGTCTTTTGGGGTGTTGGGTATTCCTGCCAGCCTACTGTCATCTGCAAATTAGTGGACTGACTGTCTCCTTGACATTTTTCTTATTATAAATATGTTGAAAGAAACTTTTTAAATTATCTTTCACTTTTGTTACAAGTCTATTCATTCTGAACTTTGCTTTCCTGTTTTCATTTTTGCGGATGCAGGCTGTCTGCTAATATTCTGCCTTAGTTATGTGTCCCTCCCTCCATTTATTTTGTACTTGTTCTTTTTGTCTTTCAGTTTATCAGAGAGATCTTTGTGCAACTATACTGGTTTCTTTTTGGATTTCTTGTTTTTCTTTTTCAGCCATATTGTGCTGGACTGGCTTTTATGATCATATTTTTCAGTTTCCCATGCTTCTTGAATTAATTTCCCCTGTAGGACTTTCATCCATGGAATCTTTCCTAGGATTTCCCTGAGTTTGTTAAAATCAGCTCTTTTAAAGTTTAAGACGCTGTTTAGATCAGGGATAGTCAACCTTTTTATACCTACTGCCCACGTTTGTATCTCTGTTATAGTTTCTAACTATATATAACTCTGTTATAGTTTCTAACTAAATTTTCTAACCGCCCACCAGTTCCACAGTAATGGTGATTTATAAAGTAGGGACAAAACCCCTACCGCCCACCATGAAAGCTGGAACACCCACTAGTGGGCAGTAGGGACCAGGTTGACTACCACTGGTTTAGATTATGTTCTGTTGCTTGTGTTTGCATTATATTGAACTCCATTATGATGTGGTCACTCTCACCCAAGGTTCCAGCAACTTCAACTCCCTCTATCACTTCTTCTCTATAAATAACAATTAGGTCCAGTATAGATTTTCTACTAGTTCCCTCCTCTACCTTTTGTTCCCCAAACTTTGAGCATTTGTATATAAGCATTTGAGACTTTTATGCAGGTCTATGGGTATGTTTCCTGCCTCTTCTACTTGGTGTTTAGATTTCCCTCCCCCCCCCCCATCACTCCCTACCTCATTGTTTGATTTCTTTTCTTGGGGTTTATGATTGGTTTTGTGTTCTAAGGACTAAAGACTGGTCACACACACATCCCTCGATTTTAGTTTAAATCTCTTCTGATGAGTTGTAGTCATTTTCTGAGTACATTTCCCCCTCTGTTTTCGTGAGGTGCAGTCCATCCCTTGCCAAGAATCCTTCATGTAGGTCATGCAGCCCATGGTCCAGGAAAACAGGGATAAAATCCAGCAGGTTCTGACAGGTTCTGGAGAACCCGGAGCAGAAATTTTGAGCAGTTTGGACAACCAGTAGCGGAAATTTTGAGTAGTTTGGAGAACCGGCAAATGCCACCTCTGGCTGGCCACAGAGTGAGGTGGGAATGGAGATTTTGCAGTATCCTTCTCCTGCCACACCCACCAAGCTACACCATGCCCGCCAACCCACGCCCACAGAACCAGTAGTAAAAAAAATTGGATTTCACCACTGCAAGAAACCAAAGTTTCCTTGGTGACATCAACCCTTTAGCCAGCAGTTTATTTCTCGAATTCTTCCCCCGTTCACCTCTTTAATGGTTGCTGACCTTTCCATGGGATTACTGATGGTTTCTTCCTGAAAAAAACGTCCCAAAATTTTTATACTCTTTATGAGGCCTTCTTGCCTATTTCTAAATTTGTTTTCTCATTGGTTCCAGTTCACAGTGAGATTCTCCTCACGTTTTTTCAGAGGTTTGTTTACAGACACATAGCATAACTTTTGCACACTTCTTGATGCTTCCTCCCAAATATCTAATCCTGCCTTTTCAGAAGAAGGCAGTTTATCTTGGTGTGTTTCTTTTCCTTTTCTTGGCATGTCCTCAAATCACCACAGCTACTTCTTATCTTGCCTGCATAACATACCATACATCCAGGCCAATTTCTCTCTGTGTGTTTATACCCTTCCTTATCTACCCTACACACCCAGCCTTACCTCACTCATTTTTTTAAAAGAGAAACCTAGCATTTAATAATAACACATAATAAGAATGGACACATTTTTATTCTTGTGTCCAGGCCTGAAGCAGATAGAAGTTGTTATCCGGCAAGTTTCTGGCTGTCCCAGTAGGTGGATGTCTGGAGCAAGCCTATTGCTTACAGCATCCCCTGATTTACAGCTGAATCAGGGGTGAAATCCAGCAGGTTCTGGAGAACCAGTAGTAGAAATTCTGAGTAGTTTGGATAACCAGCAAATACCTGGAGGGCCCCAGAGTAGGGTGGGAATAGGGATTTTACAGTATCCTTCCCCTGGCGTGGGGTGGGAATGGAGATTTTGCAGTATCCTTCCCCTGGCGTGGGGTGGGAATGGAGATTTTGCAGTATCCTTCCCCCAGGAGTGGGTTGGGAATGGAGTTTTTGCAGTATCCTTCCCCTGGAGTGGGGTGGGAATGGAGATTTTGCAGTATCCTTCCCCCAGAAGTAGGTTGGGAATGGAGATTTTGCAGTATCCTTCCCCTGGAGTGGGGAGGGAATGGAGATTTTGCAGTATCCTTACCCTGCCATGCCCACCAAGCCATGCCACGCTCACCAAGCACCACCCACTAAAGTAAGAAAAATTGAACTCTACCACTGAGCTGAACCAAAAGGATTCAATCTACTCTGTAAAACCTGGTCAATCCCCAAACAGGATTAGGGCCCAGCTTGGCAGGTGTGCTAGTCTCCTGTATAAGTGGGGAAAGCTGTCCTCTTCAGAATGCAGCTTCAAAGCAGACAGTGTGACATATTGTGGAACAATGGCCTCTGAGCTCCTATGAGGGAAACTTCACCCTCAATACGTGATGCATACACTAAATAAGTAAAATCATTATTATTGGTTCAGAACATTATGGTTGGCCCTGGGTAAGTGTTAGATGAGAGATATTATGTCATAATGTGGCTTTATGTTTATAAAGTTTTCTATAATTTCTGAGTCAGACCCTTGGTGAGATATGAGTACACTGACAAGCGCCCTCTCTTCTCACCTTTGGATATGACCTGGAAAGGGTTAAACAACATAATTTATAATTAAAAAATATTATTAAAAATAGTACCTCAAAAGTGTTCACATAAAAAGAAAAAATCAAGAAGGCAATAACACCCGTATGATTAAGCATCCCTTTTAAAAACATTTTAGATCCCTTCCTATGGAAATCCTTACCACATCTCTAATCTGCTTGTAAACAGAGGAGGCCAGTAACGGTTGACAATAGAAGAAAGAAAGTGTCATTATCAGTGTGTGTGTGTGTGTGTGTGTGTGTGTGTGTGTGTGTGTGTTTTCTTTCCTTTTCGTAGGCTTTATGTGTATTTCTCTTTAGCCAGGTTCATCCTATGTAAACCAAGATTTTTATGCAGCCCTAGTTCAGAGAAATCACAATCCACTATTTTCTAGGCTTTTTTTCCGGCAGCCATCAGACCCTCTCCCAATGGGCAGCAGAGGGTCTTCTGACTGCCGGAAAAAAAGCCTAGCATCTAGTGGATTGTGATTTCACTGAACTAGGGCTGCATAAAAATCTTGGTTTACGTAGGAAGAACCTGGCTAAAGAGAAATACATATATATGTTTTCATAGATTTTCACGGGTAGAGGTATGCAAGTTCTGGTGTATTCGGGTCTTTTCCCGTGTAAGATTGAGAGTATCATCACGGCGTGTGTCATCACGGCGGCATCACCAGCTGCTGAATCCCGCTCCAATCCCCACACAAAGCAAACTGACACACACCATGAACACATGGCAAGACGTCAAACTCGGAGCCAAACAAAGCCCGGGATGTGGCATCACAGCCATCTGCTCAGGACATTATATCAAAAAGCTCAGGATATCACAACACTAGAACTCAGGATGTTAACACACAGTCCACGTCGTTAAAACACAAAAGATTTAATGGGCAGACATCAAGGACCTTGTAACATCCACACAGGATGTTACAAAACATCTGACTAATCTGCAAACATTAACTCCATCTACCAATCAAGATGTAACAACACAGGCAACCAACTCGCTCACAGCAACAAAGCCAGCACCCCACACCTCCCCACCAGTATTTATAGAGAGATGGCAGCTCCGATCACGCTTTCCTCGCACAAGCACGAAGCTGAAGACACCAGCCTGAAGATGACGAGTGAGATCTTGTCGAAAAGTCACCAAGATACTCTCAATCTTACACGGGGAAAAACCTGAATACACCAGAACTTGCACCTATATATGTGTAAAAAGCCAGGTTTTTCCTACGTAGCCAAGATTTTTCTGGAAACACAATTGAGTGAAAACATGAGATGTGGGTGTGGCCTACTGAGGATGCTAATGAGCCAGAAATAGCTATATAGGTCTCCCACAATGCAGCACAAAATTTTGCTTGCTGCCAGAATGAAAAGGTGGAGAAAGAACCCAGAAAGTAGTGAATGTGATTTCGCTCAATTGTGGTTCCAGAAAAATCTTGGCTACATAGGAAAAACCTGGCTTAAAGGAAAAACACACATTAAACCTACGAAAAGTAAGAATATATATCTATATCTATATCTATATCTATATATCTGTTTTCTGAGGTTTTCGTGGGTGTTTGTATGTAGGTATTTGGTTATTCGGGTCTTCTCCCACGTAAAATTGGAAGTGTCTTGGCGACGTTTCGACGAAGTCATATTCGTCATCTTCAGGCTGGTGTTCTCGGCTTTGTGCTTCCAGGAGCACGAAGCCAAGAAAACCAGCCTGAAGATGACGAATGAGACTTCATCGAAATGTCGCCAAGACACTTCCAATTTTATGCGGGAGAAGACCCGAATAACCAAAGACCTACACACACACACACACACACACACACACACACACACACACACACACACACATATATATAGTAGATAATATATTATGTCATATATATATATATATATATATATATATATATATATATATATACATACACATATACACACACACACACACACATACATATGACATAATATACTATCTACTATATATATATATACATACATACTTACATACATAAATATATATATGACATAATATACTATCTACTACATATATATATATATATATATATATATATATATATATATATATATATATATATATAAATATATATACACACACACACATACATATGACATAATATACTATCTATTCCAGGGATCCCCAAACTCTTCAGCTCATTGACTTCTTCATATCATTTCAGATTGTTCATTGATCTCCAACTATTTATTATATGAAAATAATTGAATAAATTCTACTTTTAGTAATAATATTACAAACAGTAGATAATTGAGGCAAGTAACATCACACAGGTGATAGGGGCAACTCAAAGCCACTCTCACTGGAAGTTGACTTTGCAACACCGAGCAATACTGTCTTCCAGTGGCTAATCTCACCTTCAGGACTATGGACTGGTATAGAGTTCTATAGAAACCACAAAAGATTAATTGACCCCAATTGACCTTCTATCCTTTCTCACTATCTGTTGACCCCCATACATGTACTGATCCCCTTTTGGCCTGCCCAGTCATTCATCAACACATTGGATAGTTCCATCAACCCTTAGGGGGTCAATATTGTCCACATTTGGAACCCTGGTCTTGGCCTTGCTTCAGGGCTCCACATTCAACACAGGTGGGCATGAAAAGAATAATCATTTTTCTCCTGGCACAACCAAAGTGGTTACTTGGCACTGATGGTTTTTTCCAGTGGTGAAATTCAAAATTTTTTACTACCAGTTCTGTGGGTGTGGCTTGGTGGGCATTGTGTGGCTTGGTGGGTGTGGCAGGGGAAGGATACTGCAAGATCTCCATTCCGTCCCCACTCCAGGGAAAGGATATGCAAAATCCCCATTCCCTCGCCATTCTGAGGCCAGCCAGAGGTGGTGTTTTCCGGTTCTCTGAACTACTCAAAATGTCCACTACCGATTCTCCAGAACCTGTCAGACCTGCTGAATTTCACCCCGTGCTCTCCCTTGTTTGACTAATTTGGGAATATGCAAAGTTTCAGCGATGGGTACTGCCCATCAGATGTAGGGGTGTGTAGTTCATAACAGCAACATTTGGTTCCAAAAATGTTTCCCCACTCCCCACTTCAGCTGCATTCAGCTTCGGAATAGAAAATCCTAAGATTGATATACTCAGTGTTGCATCTGATAAAACTCCAAGGTTAGGCCCACTTTCGTTTTAAGGCCATAAAAAGAAAGTTGGAATTTTTCAGTGGGACGTTTGCCAAACCTTTTGTTTCTATTTCCATGGAGAAGCTGAGAAACAAAATGAACTGTTTTAAAAACACACAGGAAACTCCCTCAGAGTAGATTAAAAGTATACTCTTACACACCCCCATTTTTCCTTCCTTTGCTACACATTAATCAACACAGCCCATGCTTACAGTGTCTCTACATTCTTTAATATAAAAGTCAGCCGTTTATTTCAGAAAGCTGTCCTTTAAATTCATTTAATTTCAATATTTATAGTCTTGATTCTGCTCTTGAATTTTCTCTGCTACCATCTCTGCTTCCGGTTTCGGCAAACTGGTCTGAACTGGCTGTATACTTCTTCTGCTTCATATCTTTATAAATTCTAACAACAGGCTGAGATTATTTCAATCCTCAAGTCACTTACTTAGATTTCATTGTACTGCATATGCTCAGACTTAATTGTGCTTTTAATTTGCTCTGGCAGGTCAGATAGCAGTAGCAATTGCACTTAGATGTATATATCACTGCACGGTGCTTTACAGCCCTCTCTAAGTGGTTTACAGAGTCACCATATTTGCCCCCAAACTATCTGGGTCCTCATTTTAGCCATCTCGGAAGGACTGAAGGCTGAGTCAACTTTGAGCCTGGTGAGATTCGAACTGCCAAATTG
Organism: Masticophis lateralis; assembly: GCA_030761175.1. Taxonomy (NCBI): domain Eukaryota; kingdom Metazoa; phylum Chordata; class Lepidosauria; order Squamata; family Colubridae; genus Masticophis; species Masticophis lateralis. The sequence continues at coordinate 26,100,261 of JAUDYJ010000002.1, forward strand.
CAGGCAGCCGGCAGGCAGCAGAAGCAGCCTGCAGTACTGCACTCTAACTACTGCGCCGCCATGGCTGAGATGAGGAGCAAATGGTTCTCCTTGGTAGACAACCATGATTTGGTAATCATGCAGGGCAGCTAAGTTGTGTGAATGTAATAAATAAACCATGATCAAATTGACCATGTAAAGAGATCAAAGGTATCTACAACAAGCAGCAGGTAACAATATGGTGTAATGTCCACACTGACCACAATCAAGCTCTCCTTAAATACAGTTGCTACAGAGTTCATTCAATCAGGATGCAGAATGACCCAGCAATACTCTTAAAGCTATATTATACATATTCATACTATAAACATATAATGTCGGTTTATTATTACCTGGCCAACTAGTTAGGCAATGACCATTTCCTAACAAACCCCACAGCCCATTTTGCTCCCGGGGGGTGCAGGAGCCGAAGTGCTGCCCAGCCATGCCTACCATGGCCATGCCCACCCAGCCGGTCATTAGGGCAGAGAACTGGTTGTTAAATTATTTGAATCCCACCACTGTTTATGACTGTACTAAATGTTCATTGTTATGCCTGTTATTTTCCTACCAATATTTGCATCAATTTTAGTCAACATCTATACAAATTCATTTATTTGCTCTGGCTGTGTTTATGTCACTTGTTTTGCATGCCACCTCTTTTTTTCCCCCCAGGAACTCAGGATGGTATACAACGGATTCTTGTTTCACTTTGTCTCCACAACAACAATCCTGGACAGGACAGGAGGTTATGCTATGACAGGGGTTGCCAAACTGGCAGCCAGAGGGCCGGATGTGTCACCTGCGGGCCACGCCCACCCCGACTCCATGAAGGGAAAAGATATCGCAATACCTCATGTGATAGCAACGTGATGCCATGAGTTTGACACCCATGTGCTAAGAGAAGAAGATCTGGTCCAAAGTCATTCAATTAATTTCCCTGCCTATGGGGTGACTTGATTCCAGGGTCTTAGATCAATACTTTAACCACAATGCCACAAAGCATACACACTTTCACAGACCAGATTGCTAATAATTCAGTTCACATCCACTATCTAGAAATATGACCATGAACTTTCATATCTTAATTTATGGATCCATACTCTTTGAGGGATCCTTGGTCCTTCCCTGTGTGGACTGCTTGAAAAGTTCATACTTTTCTTTTTCAGGATTGTTCCTTGCCAACACTTAAGAGATAAAGAGCTTATTGAAAGAGGACGACAACTATCTAGATGGCTCTATTCATAAGCAACACAAATACTGCCAGCAGAAGCCCATTCAAGACAGGATATTTCAAAATCCATTCATTCAATCATTTGTTCAGCTGACCCAGAACTGCTGTTGGTTCTGTTCATCATTAAACTTTCTTTCCAAAGAGCCTCCAGCCTCCATTTTGTTTCCAGAATCTTTCTTGCAGCTGGGAACTGAACCAGATGGATTTTCCTTCTCACACAACCAGTCAAGGCAACCAGAGCTCTGGCCAGCTTGTCTTTCATTTCAGCTTCCTCTTAGGGGTTCATTGAACCTTTCCAACAAGGAAGACCTCATAAGTGAAGCCTGTAGAACTGAGTTTTCATGATGCTAAAAAGAGAGAGAGAGAGAGAAGAGAAACTTTGCAGTACTGTGGGCAGGAAGTCCTAGAACATTCTTTGGCATTGTTGATCAACCACATAACTATAGAACTCAGGACTGATGATTACCAGTCTGTCAAATCTCATTCACTAGTTTCTAGGCTTTCTCAGACATCCAAGCAGATTTCACTGAACTATGGCTATGAAACATCTTGATTTACGTAGGAAAACTCTGGCATAAAGAATGATGCACATAAAAACCTACGAAAATAAAATAATATATATTACACTACAGATATAAAAATATTTGATAGCTGACAATAGAAGGGCCTTGTTTGGCTAATTTGGGAATATACAAAGATCCAGTAATGGATATTGTCCATCAGATGTCAGAGGATCTGGTCCTTCACAGCAACATGAGGACCCAGTTTGTGGGGGCAATAAGCTGACTTTGTATAAATATACAAAAGTATGAAGGCTATTGCTTAACGCATTGTAAGCCGCCCTGAGTCTCCGGAGAAGGGCGGCATATAAATCAAATTAAAAAAAAAAAAAAAAATTTAAACATTTGGTTCCAAAAATGCTTCCCCCAACTGCATCCAGCTTTGAAGTAAAAAGTCCCAAGGCAGAGATACTAAAGGTTGCATCTGTTGCAACTCCAAGGTTACACCAACTTTCACTTTTAGGCCATGAACAGGAAACTGGGAATTTTTCACTGGGAACTTTGCCAGATCTTTTGTTTTGATGCCATGGAGAACAAGCTGAGAAACAAAATAAAAAATGTTCCACAAATATACTGGAAATCCCCTCAGAGTGGCAAGAGTGCACTCTCACACACACTCATTTTTCCTTCCTTTGATACACATTAATCCCTGGCAATATAGCCCATACTTAAAGTGACCTTACATCCTTTATTATAAAGGACAGTCCTTTATAATAAACCTGTCGTTTAGATTTATTTAATTTCATTACAGGTAGTCATTGACTTACAACCACAACTGACCTCAAAATTTATGTTGCTAAAGGAGACATCGGTTAAGTGAATTTTTCCCCATTTTATGACCTTTCTTGCCATGGTTGTTAAGTGAATCACTGCAGTTGTTAAGTTAGTAACACGGTTGTGAAGAGAATCTGGTTTCCCCATTGACTTTGCTTGTCAGAAGGTCACAAAAACTGGTCACCTGATCTCGGGATGCTGCAAACCATCATAAATATCAACTAGTTGCCAAGCATCTGAATTTTCAACATGTGATCATAGGCATGTTGCAATGGTTGTAAGTGTGAAAAATGGTAATAAGTTACATTTCTTAAATGCTGTTGTAACTTTGAGCAGTCACTAAATGAATTGTTGTAAATTGAGGACTACTTATATTTATATCCTTGGTTTTGCTCTTGAACTTTATTATTTATTTGTCAAATTTTGGTACTGCCCATCTCACAGCAAAGGTATAAAGTATCTTGTCTTTTCCTTTTAGGGATTGTTCCCTTCTCACTAATTGCTTTCTTTTTGCTTTTCAAATATTTGTACACATGCATTTCTGCCTCCATCGTCCCAGAGGTGTTTTTTCAGGAGGCAACTGGACTTTCTTAGTTTTTTTTTCCTTTGAAGACATTTCACTTCTCATTCAAGAAGCTTCTTCAGTTCTGACAGAATAGTGGGGAATGGAAGGATTTATACACTTTGTAGACAGTTGGACATTTGCATTGTTTTAGAGGGTTGTTGAAGCACTTATCTGTTTATCTGTGCCCTCAGGATCACCTGAGAAGTGCTCCTCGTTCCTGTAATCTGTGATTTTTGCCCTCTAAAAGGATGCCTCCTGAAAAAGCACCTTTGGGACAATCATAACCTTGATGACTGAGAATCTGTACAGACTTTCTGCATCTATCCTACCCATCCTTATCTCATACAGAGAGACAATTTTTTTCTTTCCCTTGGGGTACCATCATTGCTGTGTTGTTGCAACAATCAAAGCAATGAGAACACTGATTAATTTTTTTGTTGTTGTTTAAACTTCCTCTTTAGGTCCACTGAAAATTTGGAACCAGGAAGAATGGGTAGAATGAAGGTTTTAAAAATGACAAAATAAAATAAAAAGGGAGGGCACAAAGTGCTGATATATTCAGTGGCATTAAGCCAATGTTGATCAACTTAAAAAATGGTGGCTGTTGAACAGTGAAGGACATCGCAGCAGTTTAATATCTGACAGTCCACAAGTCTTAAAGCTGCCAAGTTTGGGACCCCTGATCTAGGGTAATGCTTTCCATTAATGATTTCAGACTGTGGATTTCTGAACTTTCCAGATTAAACACATTTGACAACATACTTGTCCTTAAAGGAACAGCTTCAGGAAATGCAATGTGATTTTATGAATCGAACATGAAAACCCAAAATCAAGATGAAGTTCAACTGAAATCTTTTAACTTGCAGTATACAGATGATGAGCTTCGGGCACATCCTACCCTTCTTTTTTTCCATTCATGAGATCAACCAGAATCCAAGGCTGTTACCAAACATCACCCTGGGCTACAGCATCTACGAGAACTATTTCAATGCAAGGTTAACACATGATATCATGATGGACTTGCTGTCTAGGGGGCAAGAGAATGTTCCAAACTATAGATGTGGAAAACAAAAGAACCTGCTGGCAATTCTTGAAGGAGTGAATTCTGAACTTTTTAACTCCATTTCAACCATGCTGGGCATCTACAAACTCCCACAGGTATGAATGACTTGAAAGTGAAAATAATTTCATTTTGCCAACTCTTCCAATAGTCCAAAAGGGATCAGAGAATGCATACAATTAATCATTGTATGTAAAGGACACATGAAATAGTATATGTCCGCCAGGCATTCAAATAATTCTTTCTTTGTTCTGACATCATTGCACATTATAGAAAGATAGATGATGGATGGATGGATGGATAGATGATATATATAGTAGATAGATGATAGATAGATAGATAGATAGATAGATAGATAGATAGATAGATAGATAGATAGATATAGATACATAGGTTTCATAGAGGTTTTGCAACTAAGCAAACCTTTCTCTGTAGCTCAACTGAAATGCTCTCAACTATCCTGCACATTTGCAACATCTATGCAAATCCATTTGCCTCTTTTTTCTGTCTTCCAATCACAACAGTCACATGACTTGGGAGACAAAAACATATCTTCCCCCTTATTCCAACCAAATCAAAAAAAAAATCTCAAGGATGAAAAGAGGGGAAATGTTATTTTAGGAGGATTTTTCCTCTACCTTCATTAAAAGACACGAAAAACACTCCCACCTGAGGTTTTTTTTTTTTTTTTTTTGCTAAGTTCACATAACATCCCATCTCCCACAGGTCACAGAATGGTGGCATAGATAGCAGAGCTAGTATTTCTGCAGTATTTTGTCCTTTTTTCTTGTACTGATGTGAAATATCTGTGATCTTGGCACATTTTATAGCTCAAGGACAGGTGGAAGGAATTTCTCTGCTATGGGGCAAAACCCATTAGAGGCAGTGTTGGTATTCAAATAATTTAACAACCCTAATGACAGGCTGGATGAGCATGGCCAGGGTCTGACAGGCAGCAGTCGGCCTCCTGCATCCCCGGGAACAAAAACGGGCCACGGGGGGGGGGGGGTGGGATGTGCCCTCCCCCCACACTCCATTTTGAGCCTAGTAGGCTTCCCTGCAGCCTTCTGGGAGTGAAAACAGGCCGCAGGGGGTGTACACCGCACCACTGCACCCCGTTTTGGGCCTAGGAGGCCGCCCTGAAGCCTCTTGGCAGCAAAAATGGGCCGGGGGGGCGGATACTGCAATGCCCCATTTTAGGCCTAGGAGCCACCCTGCACTTACCTGGAAGTGGAGGGGAGGGGCCAGCCAGCAATTTAACTACCAGTTCGTCCGAACTAGCCCGAACCAGCTGAATCCCACCACTGGTTAGAGGTAAGCACTTATTTTTGTCCTTAATGGCAAAGCATCTTTTTTCTCTTACAACTTAGATTAATTATGGGGTCATCAGCTACATTCCAGAGCAGAAACATCATTCTCCTTTTTTGTACCAGGTGACTCCAAAGCAAGAACCTCCTCACTTGGCAATTGTCAAGCTGCTCCTGCATTTCTGATGGACATGGATCGGCCTCGCTGCTCTGGACGATGAAAGTGGAGAAAAGTTCAGAAGAACCTTTGTGCCAGAAGCCCTAAAGAAAGGCGTCTGTGTTGCCTTCTCAGAAAGTTTACCCAAGCTTCACTATGAAGGGGTAAAAAAGCACATCCTTCAATATTTCAGAGACACTAAAGTAAAAAGCATTGTTTGTCAACTGAACTTTGAGGCCACATTAATACTAGCTATGATGATATGAAACATTGAAAATAGTGCTATCCATTTTTGGGAAAGAGTATGGATTGCCAAAGCTTTGTCTGATATAAGTGTGAGATTGTTTTATCGAATAGTTAATCTCCAGCATAACCATCTTTTGGTATCCTTCACAATTCAGACCGGGAAAAGGACACGATATTATGATTTTAATTCACATTACTTTGTTAGTGGAAGGTTTGGGGAGGCAGCATTTCAGTGTTCTTATTCAAGCCCCTCGTGGTCTAAGAAAATATGGAATATGTGCCTGGAAAAAGAGAGCTGGGAAACTCCACCCCAGGATCTGGTTGAAAGAATCCTGTCTGAAGATGGCTCCGGTATTTCCACAGCAATCCAGGTTCTGGCTTTGGTCCTCAGTGCTGCCTTTTCCTCCCAAAGGAGTAAGAGGAGAATGAGTGTTGGTGACCATCCGACACCCCAGATGATACAGCCTTGGCAGATAAAACTTAGAACATAAAATAATAGGGTTGGAAGGGAATTTCCCTTCTATCCCCTGATCTAGATCATTTCCATCCATGAAATCCTTCCTAGTACCAATATCTCAGGGGCTGCCACAAAGAAGAGGGAGCCAGGCTATTCTCCAAAGCATCTGAGGGCAAGACAAGAAGCAACGGGTGGAAACTAATCAAGGAGAGAAGCAACCTAGAACTAAGGAGAAATTTCCTGACAGTTAGAACAATTAATCAGTGGAACAACTTGCCTCTAGAAGTTGTGAATGCTCCAACATTGGACGTTCTTAAGAAGAGGTTGGACCTTGAGCTTGTTTGGAGGTTCTAGCAGGGGAGCGCAGCTATCGTATACCCTTGACCGAAGATCGGTACACTCCTTCTATCTGGGATGGTTGTCCTCGTCCACCGAGCGCGCAGCTTCGGGAGGGATGCACATGGAGCGGTGAGGGAGGAAGGGGACACCCGCTTAGCCAGCCAGATCAGCCGAATCAACCCTGGCGATCAATGGGGTGACAGATGTCGCAGCCAGATCACCCTCACAGCCTGACAGTTAGAACAATTAATCAATGGAACAACTTGCCTCCAGAAGTTGTGAATGCTCCAACACTGGACGTTCTTAAGAAGAGGTTGGATAAACATTTGTCTGGAGTGATATAGGTTTCCTGCCTAAGCAAGAGGTTGGACTAGAAGACCTCCAAGGTTCCTTCCAACTCTGTTATTCTAAAGTTGTACAGGATAGTGACCAGTTCATTGAGGGGAAGGGGTATGGAAGGCACTGCAATCAGCTGGAGCTTCAACTGAGAAGAGCTCTGGAGGCCACTAATTATGGCGGGCTTAAAACAGTTGCTGTTGGAAAGCAGCCATTTTTGGATCAAAGATAGAAAAACAAGAGTACAACTGCAATGGGCTACATGTAGAAGGAGGCTGTCAGCCATTCTGTGCTCAGACAATAGTGAGTTGTCCATACTGAGTTAAGCAGTATTGGAAGGAAAAAGAAGCCTTTCCCTTTTTGAATTCAAAACTCCCGGCTGGGAGATTACTTTGAAATGATTGGAGGTCAGCTGCTTGAGAGCAGAATTAGTTTATTGTTTCTAGGAAGGCAGGCAAGAAACAAATACAAGCATAGCGTTCAGAGGCTAGCCTGTTTGAACTGTAAGAGTAACCCCTTTTTATATCCTAAAACATCTTTTGATTTTCTATGTAATCCTTTAAAGTCTTTTGAAATTCTTTTGATTTGGCGTGTGAATTCTTTGTGTGTGTGATTGTTTTATGGTGTTTAAATCCTGTTTTTGTTTGTGATTGGGTTCCGTCCTGGATCTGGCAAATAAGTAATTGTTTTATAGTACACTCTCTGTTTTTCCTAGCCCTTTGTAGTTGTTTGTTCCCTATAATTATTCAGTTTGCTATTTCTGTGTTTTCTCCTTTTCTCATGTGTTAAAAATTTTAATTACTTTGGCTTGATTTCTTTTCCTTCTTGGGTGTTGTTTTTCTTTCCTGTGTCCCATATCTGTTTGGATGTTGCAGGCCCCTATAATTTTGTCCTTCCTTTGTTGTGGAAAATAGAGTGGCTTCAGCTTCTTCATGGCCCACTGAAAAAGGTGGGGGCTGAAACTCTGCCTGAGTTTCTGCTTATTTCTTTTACGGGAATTTCACTGCTTTCTTAATATTGATTTTCTCATATCTTCCAACAGCAGAAGTGCAGATCGGCCCTGCGTCCTACTACGGATAAGGAAATATGTAAAGAAAAAAAAAAGGAAATATGTAAAGTAAAAAAATCTAATATTTTGCATAAAATAAGAATTGCAGTTCATAAACATCCAAAAGTTAATCATTCAAGAAAAGTTGTTTCTTTCTCTTCCTTCAGCTTTCCTCATTTGTTTTTCTTTCAAACAAACACCCCTTTTTGATTGCCTTTCCCATTGTGCTAATGTTGCTTGTATGCCTCAGTCTCTGGGGTTATAGGAAGTCAGCAGGACGTGCTGTAGCTCTTCATAATGACTAGTTTAGAAACAGAAAGTCTTCATATGACATTACTCATTCTGGAAAGAAGAACCTCAAGTTATTCTTAATCTCAAAACATCAAATTAACAGTCTCTTTTATCAGGTAAGTGGGTAAATTGGTTTTGCTTTGGACCAGGGAGCAGAGAAAACCTTCCTAAATCCTTCCTAATCCTCCATATTAAAGTATAATATGACAATCCAGTCCCTATATGAAATTGGAAAGGGACCCTGCCAATGAAAACTGTTGAAATATGATGAGGGAAAGCCTCTTATTGAAGGATCTCCCTCTCCATCTCCACAAAAGGAGCAGGCAGATGCCTGATAATTCTGATTTTTTTAGGTAAAAGCTGCACTTCCGGATTAATAGACAAAGTTGATGTGTTAGTGCAAAACCATTGTGCATCTATTCCAACTGATCAGATTTGTGTGTTGGGGGGTGGGGGAGGAGAAATGCATAGGGAGAGGTTTTGGAAAATAGGAGAATTACAATTAAAAGAAAAGATATGCACCCTAAGAACAGCCTTTAGGGGTTAATAGAATGCATTTTGGGTCTTATGTTTGTACATTTTGCTTTTGTCAGTTCTGTACTATATATTATAAAAGCTTAAAAATTATTTGCAATGCTAAGTGACATACAAAGGTTTGGTATGTTTCTTTCATCAGTTAACTGTTAAATCTCCCCAATATTTTTAAAAAAGCATCTCACACTGCATTTAAGTCTTTTGAAATGCAAATTTCTCTGATATTTAAATATTTGTCTGATATTTCTCAGCTTTCAAAATGCCAGTTCTCTTTAAAACTTTCATTAAGATTTATTTTAAAAAGCCAGTTCCTGTTCTGTTTGCTATACTGTGGCTTGCACTCATCGATCATTTGTCTGCCTTGTTTATTTTATTTATTTATTTTTAAGTGCCTATTTCCATAATTTTGTCCAGGAAAAGAGAAGCAATAGATAATGTAGTTTGGTGTTTGTGTCCAGAATTGCTCAGAGTGAGACTTTTTCAAACACTACTGTAAGCACATATAACTTAGCTAGGTTAATTTCCTATTAAAAAAAAACAACAACACTCATTTGGAACTACCCCATGTTTCATTTTTGAAAGAAAAGGGGCCAACGTGTCCCTCAAAAAATGCAAAGAAAATAACCCTGTTCATGACCCTTAGAAAATATTCATAGCAAATCAATTTGTTTATTAGCTAGCTTGAATCGTGAAGATGTCTATCAGATCTTAAGAGCTAGCATTTTTGGGAGGGTGGTTGTGGTAAGGGCAGATTTACAATCATTAGCTTTAAAAATTGCTCATGGGGAGTCTTTGGAAATGGACAACAATGCCGGTGAGACTTGCAGAAAGCCTATACCTTAAAAGAACAACGTTAAGAAACAAACAAAACAAACAAAAAAGCTCTGCAGTTGTTTTGATCATTTGATAAAAGAAGAAAAATTGGCATGTGTGGAAAAAGGAACAAATGCATTTCACAAGGAAGCCATAGTTTCTTTCTCTGGTGGTGTCCCAGCTGAACAGTGAGATGTCTTTTGACATGAACTTCTCTGCAGATCCCCCCCTCAGCCTCCCTTCCCAACCTGATTTCAATGTTTTAAAGAGGCTTTGAGTAATAGTTTTGAGGGGTTTTTTTTGAGGAGAAGTATTATTATGCAAAGGGAAGCACTGACCCAAGTTTATTTATACAAATGCACCTGACCCCTCACAACAACTCCATAGACCTTAGATAATAAAGATAAAAGCAACTGCTTTGCTTCATGTTTGTTGGGAAAATAAATATAAAATAGAACTAAGAGTTGATTAAAAGTTTCGTCGCACTGGTAGGAAACAATCAAACCTGATTGCATTCAAGGGGGAAAAATACTTTTTTCAGATAGTTCCAGAAGAGGAAACAGCAGCCATTTTGTGAAAACAGCTATAAAATGGTGTACTTTTCTCCCTAGTTTGCTACATAAGGAAATGGGAGTATTTGTCACATTACATTCATATTTTTCAAAACTGGGAAAATGTGTTTTTAGATAAAAAAAAGTTTTATTGGCCAATTGTTCTATTTCAAACAATTTTATAGTTCATTCTAGATCATGTGGTCCCCCATTTGAAATTTAACCTGTGTTTTCCATTCACTTTTTCAGGTTTGTGTTTCCCATCAGAATAAAATCTGTTTAGGATGGAAAGTTGGAGTAGACGCATTTGATTTTTAAAGTAGTAGCGTAAGGTTGTCTGTTTGGAAGCATTGTGGATGCTATATTGAGAAGGTTATTTTTATTGACTTCAAAATTTGTTGGGCAGTTACAGTTCCTTCCTGTGTTTATTATGGTTGGAATATTTCATTTTTTTCTCCTTACTCTGGAAAATTCCCACAGTAGCAATTTATAGGGCTATCCATCTGTTACTGAGCAGTGGTGAAATCCAATTTTTTTTTACTACAGGTTCTGTGGGCATGGCTTGGTGGCCATGGTATGGCTTGGTGGGGGTGGCAGAGGAAGGATACTGCAAAATCCCCATTTCCTCCCCACTCTGGGGCCAGCCAAAGGTGGTATTTGCCAGTTCTCCGAACTACTCAAAATTTCCACTACCAGTTCTCTGAACTGCTCAAAATTTCCGCTACCAGTTCTCCAGAACCTGTCAGAACCTGCTGGATTTCACCCCTGGTTACTGTGGTGGTATAATTAGCTAAAGGATAAAGTTATACACCTTTGCTTAAATGAAACCAGTTATCCTCCTTGTACCATTGATTCTATTGATAACAGTGACATCATAATAGAGCCGAGGTGGCGCAGTGGTTAGGGTGCAGTACTGCAGCTACTTCAGCTGACTGCTAGTTCAGCGGATCAAATCTCACCGGCTCAGGGTTGACTCAGCCTTCCATCCTTCCGAGGTGGGTAAAATGAGGACCCAGATTGTTGGGGGCAATATGCTAATGCAATATGCTATATGCTAACTTTGTAAACTGCTTAGAGAGAGCTGTAAAGCACTATGAAGCGGTATAGAATTCTAACTAATAAATAAATAATTTCATTTCGGAATCTTCAACATTTTTGCTGCTCTGATCTTCTAATTTATTTTCATTAAGTATTACCACAAAGACAGCTGAATGGGATTATAAATGTTTGGTGAAGATGCACAGCATCTGCAGCAAACAGTGATCACTCCCAACGGATTTCACGTGTGGTGATGTCACTATGCAAATGTCCCCATTACATGTTTACATCCAGACATTTGATACAAACAGATAACATGCAGCATATGCATGATGAAAATTAACCAATGGAACAGTTTGCCTTCAGAAATCGTGGCTCCAGAAATCACTGGAGCTTTTTAAGAAGAGACTAAACAGTCACCTGTCTGAAATGGTATAGGTTCTCCTGCTTGAGCAAGGGGTTGGACTAGAAGACCTCTAAGGTCCCTTCCAGCTTTATTCTATTCTATTCTATTCTATTCTATTCTATTCTATTCTATTCTATTCTATTCCATTCCATTCCATTCCATTCCATTCCATTCCATTCATCAAGCATGTTTTGTCATGTGTCCCTCCCCAGTGGACATACATGAATAGAATAGAATAGAATAGAATAGAATAGAATAGAATAGAATAGAATAGAATAGAATAGAATAGAATACCAACAACAACACAACACAACACAACACAAAACTTTATTGGCCAAATGTGATTGAACACAGAAGGATCTGGGCAGGAGTAGTAATGGGCAGATATAATAAAAAGCCAACAAGGTGGGTTTGATGGTTATGGCCACCATCTTGATTTGATTAATTGGATTTGAATAACTCACCCCAAGATTCTGCTGCTCTTGGATACTCTGAACAGGGTTACGTAAAAACAGGATCATCTTCCTTATAGTTTGAAGCTGAAAGATCCATGTGGATTTCCATCTGGTGGTGAAAGGCTGAACTTCATGTTGCAAAATCTTAAAATTACTTTGTTCATATGTTGTTCATTTTAATCCACTGAGCACAAGTAGAAAAGCACTTGTGAAAATGAGGCCTTTAAATCAGAGGTGGCATTCAGCAGGTTCTGACCAGTTCTGGAGAACCGGTAGCAGAAATTTTGAATAGTTTGGAGAACCGGTCAATACTGCCTCTGACTGGCCCAGCCCCCATCTATTCTCTGCCTCCCAAGTTCCAGCTGATTGGGAGGAAATGGGGATTTTGCAGTAACCTTCCCCTGCCACGCCCACCAAGCCATGCCACGCCCACAGAACCAGTAGTAAAAATTTTTGAATCCTAACACATAACAAACAAGTTATGTGCCACCATGTTGCTAATAACGTATACAATATTCCTGTGTGAAAACTCTATATATTTATTTTTCTTTTATCACCAAAGGTAAAATACCAAACAGGAAAAAAAACAGATTAACAGACACCCAACCAGTGGTGGGATTCAGCCAGTTCGCACCACTTCGGGAAAACCGGTATTAACTTTCTCAGCAGTTTGGTAAACTGGTTGTTGGAAGAAATCATTAGGGCAGAGAACCGGTTGTTAAATTACTTGAATCCCACCACTGCATCCAACGCTAATAATGAAAAAAAAAAAAAGACAGAAAGAAAAATCCTTGTGTACAAAAAAGAAAAAAAAATCCCAAATATCAAATAGATCTAATATTCAGTCAGGATGGATTTTTTTTATGTTTAATGTTAGAAATATTCCTATGTGAGTCCTGAAACTATTTTATTTCAAATATTGATAATTTGTACCTATACTTCCAGGTCTTGGAAACTGGCTGTGTAAAAACTGCTCAAAAATTGGCAGATTATTTTTTCCCAAAAAAAGACTGGGGGAAGGGGAGAAGAGCTGCAGTACAACGTGTAACATGGTGTTGAAGAAATCACCCACCAGGCTCATGGGCTATTCATCTTTTGATCATATAAATAATTTATGGTACTTTGATAAAAAGTCCATTTCAAAAGAACACGAAGTTAACATTCCACTAATTTCAAGAGAAGACCCAGATTCCCTTCCGAATCTAAACCAATTAGAAGAAGACAGAGATGATATTTATTCAAGAGAAGACCCAGATTCCCTTCCGAATCTAAACCAATTAGAAGAAGACAGAGATGATATTTATTCAAGAGAAGACCCAGATTCCCTTCCGAATCTAAACCAATTAGAAGAAGACAGAGATGATTCTTCAGGATCAACAGGATCTGATGATTCCTTCTATTCCTGCGATTCAAACATTCCATCTAAAAAAGACAAAGAAGTTTTTTTCAACATTCTGAAAGATTTACTTAAAGATTGGTTCATCTTACAAGAAGGCAACGAGGAAGAACGTTGGTATGACAATTCCAAACGGAAGCTTCAATATAATGGAAGAGTGTGCAAAGCAGTCATTCTGGATAGAGAGGGAAAGGAAATATGGGAGGAAATAATAGAAACAAAATATATTTACCTCTACTGGCGTGGTGATGTGGTGGAACCTCTTAGCTTAGAGAACCTCCAAACTGTGCAAAATGAATTGAAATTCCTTCAAATTCAAAACAAGGAAGTGTATGATTGCTTCTCCCTGGCTAGAACCCAGTTTATGGGAGAGCCAGAATTGGTGCAGAAGAATATGAAACTGAAAATAATTTGCTGTGAAGTTATTCTGACTTTTGGTAAAGGAGAGAACTTGGCCACAGTTCTTTATGATAACATCGAGAAAATACCAAAATACAATATGGAAATCGCACATTGGTATACCAAGTTGCTCAGGAACCTCAGGTTACTGCCTGCATATTCGGTCACAGTTTATAGAAGAGCTTGTATATTTTTTTCTAATATTCGATCTTTCTTTCAATGTTTTTGCCAACTTCTACAACTCTGCAGTAAATACAAACAGCAGTAACCAGTATTTCTGTGAGTTTCTAGTTCAAATTCACAAGAGGATGGTTCTTTTGTGTTATCCCTTTTTTGAAAAATCCTTTAAATTTCCCCAATATTATCTGTACCTGCTACCAGAAAAAAAGATGTTCCTCTTTGCTCTTAAATACTTGGGTTTTTTTTTTTAAAAAAAAAGCAAATTGAAGAATTAAGTAGGAGGAATTGAACTCTGTAGGCACCACAGCTGCTGTTTCTTCAAAACAGAAGTAGCTATGTTAATGGCTTGACTTTCAATGATTAGAGATGAGTCGAGGACTGCAGAACAACAGAAAAATAGAGTTGAAAGGGACCTTGGAGATCATCTAGTCCAGGGGTCCCCAATTGTTTGGACCTCAGGGACCACCAAGTTCATAATTTTAAATCCTGCGGACCACTAATACGAATCCAACGTGCCGCTTGCTGAAGCGCCTGGACTCCCAGTGACGGGATGAGGTCCTTCAGGCACCCTCCCTCCTCTCTCTTTCTCTCTCTCTCTTCCCCTCTTTCTCTCTCTCTCGCCTCTCTCTCTCCTCCCCCACTCTTTCTCAATCTTTCTCTCTCCCCCCCTCTTTCTCTCTCTCTCTCCCACTCATTCTCTATCATTCTCTCTCTCTCATCTCTCTTTCTCCCCTCCCCCATTCTCTTTCTCTCTCTCATCTCATGGGCCAGCCAGTGTCTTGGGGCTGAGAGGAAGTCAAGGGTCTGCCTGAGAGACCGAGGTGTGCGGAGCACCGACAAGGGCTGGAAGAAATGGCCGTGAGAGCCAGCAAGAGATGAAGCTTCACTCCCGCTCTGGAATATGGAGCGAATCTCCATCCCCCGCCCTTCCCTTCTCAGGCCAGGCAAGGAATGATTGGGAAGAGAGGGCGAGGGGTGGGGACAGCCACCGGTGGGTTCAGCTGGCAGGAAGCTACAGCAGGGGGAAGAAACAGCCCGGGGATGCTGCCAGCCATTGCTTCAGCCCATCTGCATGCCCCCTTGCAACATTACCTCATTCTGGCCGGTGAGGGCTGCGATGCAAAGTTGCAAGTTGCATGAACCTCCCTCTACAGTGGAGATTTACAGCCCCACCATGAGCTGCCTGGCCAGTCCCGTATTCCAGAGCTCTAGTCAAAAGGACTGGCCATTGCTCATCCCAGAGCAGCTCCTCCACCCGGGTGCACCAAGAACCACCAAAATTTTCTCACAAACCACTGGTTGGTGACCACTGATCTGGTCCAAACCCCTGCTCAAGCAGGAGATCCTATATAATTTGAGAGAAGTGGCTGTCCAGTCTCTTCTTCAAAGCCTCCAGTGATGGAGCATCCACAACTTCTGAAAGCAAAGCTGTTCTATCGGTAAATTGTTCTCACTGTTAAGAAAATTTTCCTTAGTTCTAGGTTGCTTTTCTCCTTAATTTCCACCCATTGTTTCTAAGAAATAAGTGGCAATCTCTGAACTAGGAAAAAGACCACAATTCATGGCATCTCACAGAGCTACTTGAAAGATTGCATCAGGTTTGTAAAGCTTTCTGTAATGTCCATGCAAATGATGCTAAATAATACTTCCATTGCACAGCTAGTAAGAAATGATTTGTTAGCTCCCATTGTCCAGTTGTGGTCAAGAAATCTTTTGATGGCTATTGCCCATACTTACTGTATTTTTCAGAGTATAAGATGCACCTTTTTCTTCAAAAAAAAGGGTGAACATCTGGGTGCATCTTATACTCCAAAAATATGGTAATATGAGGGGAAGGGAAGTATGGCACAAGTATATGCCATCTTACATATAGGGGCATAGCTGGGAATTTACTTTTTATTGTTTTCAAACTTGTTAGAACTGCTTCAGAGATAATATTGCAGCTTTTCTTTATTTCCTGCCTCAAAATAGTGGGAAAGTATGGTATGGATCTTCAACAAGAAAAGTAGGACTAGATTCCATTAAAGGTTTTTTGGGAACATCTAGACTTCAACACTATATCTGTCCTGTTCTGAACAACTTCCTATCTTCCAGATGTAAATCTGGGACCCTGTAATACCTTGTGTGCATTTCTTTGATTTTAAATGTATAGTATCACATACACAAACATTTAAGAAACGCTCTATTACATTGTGAAATGATAATTTGCATACCAGATTCTTCTTATAAAAAGAAAGAGGCTTCATACTTTTACCAATTTAAGATTCTTGTACCCCAGTATAATGTCATTTGCAAAATGTTGCTTTTGCATTTTTAAGATTTTACCATAATTATTTTCACTACTGTCAATAACATTACAATTTTTGATATTTTTATTGAAAAAAACGGTAGTCACGTATATCTTAGATTGTGTGTTATGTATATTACATGTTTTAATTTTTTTTTGCCTAAGACATTTTTAAGGGATTTTATGTATACTGATTGTTTAATTGAAATGTTGTATAAAATAATGGCAACATCCACCATTGATCTTGCTTGTTCCCTATTAGAGATTGTAGTATCATTTCATAATTGTCATTGAGATTATTTTGAGAAGGAAACAACACCAAGAACATGTAATATGTATTTCTAAAACCTATTATTTTGATGGTTTTATTGAGATAATAGAAAACTAGGAGGAGGGGCAGAGAAAAGGAAAAAAATGGTGTAAGAAGATAACATTACAACTTCAATGTTTTACTTTTACGCAACCTTATATACTAGTCATTTCTATAACAATAAACCTATCTAATTAGCAAAAACAAAATGAAAGTTTTATTTTTCATTGCAAGCACAAAATCCAGAAGCAATTTTCAAATAGCACAAAATTCTCTCAAGGAACACATTGATATTTATTGTCAATATGGTGTAAGTGTCATTGGGAAAAGAAAAACAATCCTTTTGATTTTAATGAAACAGCCATCTGTAATACAGATATAATTTATTTTTATTTATTTATTTTAGAACTGAGTATTCCTCCCCCAGCTCAATTTTAACATAAGCCAGCCTCCATAAACTTAATGCATAAAAACAAGGATTTCTAAGAAACCAAGCATCCTGCTTCATGAAGCAGCTTCAAAAAGGAAGACCATTTTAATGGTTTTTCAATTCTATATAGTCGTTGTCATTAGTTACTAAGTCATGTCTGACCCATAACCACCATGGACAACATTCCTCCAGGCCTTTCTGTCCTCTACCATCCCCCGGAGTCCATTTAACCTCACATCTACTGCTTCGGTGACTCCATCCAACCACCTCGTTCTCTGTCATCCCCTTCTTCTTTTGCCCTCAATCGTTCCCAGCATTAGGCTCTTCTCCAGTGAGTCCTTCCTTTCATTAGGCGGCCAAAATATTTGAGTTTCATTTTCAGGATCTGGCCTTCTAAACAGGAGTCAGGGTTGATCTCCTCTAGGACTGACCAGTTTGATCGCCTTGCAGTCCAAGGGACTCGCAGGAGTCTTCTCCGGCACCATAGTTCAAAGGCCTCAATTCTTTGGCTCTCAGCCTTCCTTATGGTCCAACTTTCACAGCCATACATTGCAACTGGGAAAACCGTAGCCTTGATTATACACACTTTTGTTGGCAGGGTGATGTCTTTGCTTTTTAGTATGCTGTCTACATTTGCCATATAGAAAACCCCATGGACAGTACCAAAAGGCAAAAAGATACAGTCATTAAGTAAGTTCTATACAGTCATTAAATATTCACAACAGGGTTTACAGATCCAGTGTTTACAGAAGGGGGAATTAAACCCTAAACTGCCAGGCACAAGCAACCAGAGCCACTTTATCATTTTCCATCTGTGCTATGAGAATCTCCCCACACTGCTTGCCTTCTGGGAATAATCAGATAATGTTTCATGGATCTTGGGGAAGGTCAGGCTTGTGCCTGTTGCAGCCGTGCAAGGACTCCAAGCTAGGTCCCTGTTTGATCTATCCTTCCAGCCTGGATGGCAGTTTCCCAACACAAACTAAAGTCTCCAAGAGAGCATGGTCCTTCTTTGTTTTTATAGGTAGATGTAGTCTAATCCTTTCAAACCAAATGTGGTTTACTCACAATAAACACAGCTCCTCATCTCATTTCTCATTTGCTATAAACCACAATTAGACAATAATGACTACATGTGCAACAAAATGTCGTGCCTTTCTTACCTTTATCCTGGTGTCTGATTCTGACCCAAGAACCCTTAAGACACATGGTTTGAATTATGAACTTGTTTTGTCATTTTTTTCCCCTTCTGCAGACACTGATGAGTAAATGACAGCAAAGCTTCCCACAATCCTCAACCACTGGGCCAGATAATCTGCAATATCTTCCATCCATTCAATTTCTCTCCCCCAGATTTTGACTTCCAGGAATTCAACCTCTAAAAAAAGTACATTGAAATCGTACCTCCCTCTTTGGCGGTTTGTGGTTAAAAAAAAAAAAAGGTATGTCTTGTTCCAAAAAAATGCAAGCCAGCTCAAAGAATTCATTAACTGAGGAGCAGAAACGTTGCTTTTTTAGATTGCTGAAAAAAATGCTTCAAACACCGAGCTCTTTACAGAATGGTAAGGAGGCTCAAGATCAGTGTGATGGGAAAACCTTGTCACTGACTTATTGGACAGAGAACTGCCAAGTTGCTGTTTTGAATGCTAGTGGGCAAACCCAATTCTCAAAACGTTTGCCAGTACAGGGGATTTACCTACAGTATGGAGAAGGCCTAATAGAGGAGACCCTCTCTGCAGAAAGTCTCCAGCATGTGCAGAATGATCTAAGGCTTCTTGGAATTCAGAGCAAAGAAATCCTTGCTTGTTTTTCTCTTGCCAAGACCAAATTCACGGAGGAGCTCCAATGTCTCCAGAAGAGCATGATCCTGAAGATCATTTGTGATGACATTATTCTGAGTTTCCTGTCTGGTGAAGGAAAGAACTTGGCCACAGTTTTATACGACAATAATCTAGACAAGCCAGTGTATAATATCAATGTGGCGAACTGGTGGATAAGAATGGGGAGGTGGTTTTGGGTAGTTATGTGTGAATTAGGGTCTACAAGCAGGGCATTTTCTGACTTTCTCTCTGCCACTGAATCCCTGGTGAAGTCACTGACTTTGCTGGTGAAATCTTTGCATCCCACGATGAATTCTTTAAATTCTTTCATTCATTCCAAAATCTCTCAACATAACAAACTAGATTAACAGTTTATGCCTACTTTCAATTCGCAGGAAGAATGTAAAGGCTTCTGGATAAAACTTTTGAAGAGTTTGGACTAATTTCTTTAGCAACCAGAGGTCAAACTCAAATACCATCTCATTTCTAAGCCTTGATTCGAAACATTCAAATATTTCAAGGGTGTATTTTCAGAGATTAAATGCATTTTAGGGAAGCAGTAGTACTTTTCGTGGTTTGGGGAAGGTGTGGGCATAATATGCTCCTTTTATATTGCTGTCTGTTTCATAGTTATAAACATTGGTAGGGACGCCAAGGAAAGAAAAAAAAATATTTAAACTGTGTTCTTCATCTGCTGTCCACAAACTGTATTTTTTAGACATTCTTCAATTTTCATGAAAGCCATGGGAAACACCTGGAAATTTTAAATGTATACTATTTTAAATATGTACTATGTATTACATATTAAATATGTAATATGTACAGAGGCATAGAATCAAAATCACATGAAGTATTACTACTGTTTTATAAAAACTTAGTAAGTACTAAGTGTAAGTTAGTGTAAAACACTCCTGGAATACTGCATCTAGTTTTGGTCACCACATTACAAAAGACATGGTGAAACTTTGGAAAAAGGACAGAGAAGAGCAACTAGGATGATTAAAGGCGATTAAAGATTTAGAGGAAAGAAGGACTAAGGGGGACACGATAGCAGCATTCCAGTATTTGAGGAGCTGCCACAAAGAAAAGGCTGGGGGGTCAACTTATTTTCCAAAGCACTAGAGGGCAGGCAAGAAACAATGCATGGAAAGTAATCAGGGAGAGAAGCAACCTGGAATGAAGGAGAAACTGACAGAACAATTAATCAGTGGAACACCTTGCCTGAAGTTATGGGAGTTCTATCACTGGAGGATTTTAAGAAGAGACTGGACAGCTTTATTAATGGCCATTTGCAGCATCCCATAGCCATGTTTCACTTAATGACCTCCACATTCACATAACAACCATCACAAAAATCGCACATGGGTGACATCACAAAGCAGATAGTCCTCAACTTACAACAGTTCATGTAGTAACTGTCCAAAGTTACAATGGTTACACTGACAAGTGACTTAGGACCATTTCTCACACGACTGCTGCAGCATCCCCGTGGTCAGTGGTGAAATTCAATTTTTTTTACTACCAGTTCTGTGGGCGTGGCTTGGTGGGCGTGGCAGGGGAAGGATATTGCAAAATCCCCATTCCCTCTCACTCCTGGGGGAAGGATAGTGCAAAATCCCCATTCACTCCCACTCCTGGGGGAAGGATAGTGCAAAATCCCCATTCCCTCCAACTTCTGGGAGAAGGATATTGTAAAATCTCCATTCCCTCCCACTCCCAGGGGAAGGATAGTGCAAAATCCCCATTCCCTAGCACTCCTGGGGGAAGGATATTGCAAAATCCCCATTCCCTCCCACTCCTGGGGGAAGGATAGTGCAAAATCCCCATTCCCTCCCACTCCTGGGGGAAGGATATTGCAAAATCCCTATTCCCTCTCACTCCTGGGGGAAGGATATTGCAAAATCCCCATTCCCTCCAACTCCTGGGAGAAGGATATTGCAAAATCTCCATTCCCACCCCACTCTGGGCCAGCCAGAGGTGGCATTTGCCGGTTCTCCGAACTATTCAAAATTTCTGCTACCGGTTCTCCAGAACTTGTCAGAACCTGCTGGATTTCACCCCTGCCCGTGGTCACACAATCAAAATTCAAACACTTGTTTATTGTTAGCATATATCTTATAGTATAATTTTATATATATCTATTATATTGTTATCTAGAAAAATCTTAAGGTTAAAAATATTTGTTAAAGTTTATATACATGATTTACGGTTAACATATATTTGATAGAATAACTTTATATATATCTATTATATTGTTATTTAGAAAACTTATGTTATATATATTTACCATATTATTTAGAAAAACTATAATGTTAAAAATAATTTTTATATATTTGTTATACTGTTATCTAGAAAAATCTTAATGTTAAGAATATCTGTTAAGTTTACATACATGATTTACGGTTAGTATATATTTGATTTAGAAAAAAATACAATATTAAAAATACCTGATAAGTATATATATATATGATT
This sequence comes from Masticophis lateralis, assembly GCA_030761175.1. Lineage (NCBI taxonomy): Eukaryota > Metazoa > Chordata > Lepidosauria > Squamata > Colubridae > Masticophis > Masticophis lateralis. The sequence continues at coordinate 26,121,744 of JAUDYJ010000002.1, forward strand.
TATGTTTAGCATATATTTGATAGATTAACTTTACTTTATTCAATGTTAAAATTTATGATATGTTATCTGGATTTCACCTATATTTTTTGTTTAATATTGATTGATATATAAGATTAATGTTTTATCAGTAAAGGAAGCCTAGGGAGGGGAGGGAGGGGATGGGAGGGGGAAAAAGGGGTGGGGAGAAAAAATTGTATTGTAAAACTTTTTCAATTAAAAAAAAAATTCAAACACTTGGCAACTGACTCATATTTATGACGGTTGCAGTCTCCTGACTCCCAGGGGTCATGTGATTAGCTTCTTTGACCTTCTGACAAGCACAGTCAAGGGAGGAGCGAGATTAATTTAACAATCCCGTTGCTAAATTAACATTTGCAGTGATTCACTTAACAACTGTGGCAAGAAAGGTCATAAAATAAGGCAAAATTCACTTAACAAATGTCTCACTTAACCACATAAATTTTGGGCTTAACTGTGGTCGTATGACAAAGCTCCACCTGTTTGTTATGTGCGGTGCGTGTAAAAAGAAGCATATTTTTCACTGCATGATTGTGATCCTGGTCTTGATTCTTTTACTCTGTAATGCAGAGAAAAGTAGTCTTACACTTAGGCAACAAAAACCAAAAGTGCACATATAGACTGGGTGAAACCAGGCTTAATGGCAGTGACTGTGAGAGGGATCTTGGAGTTTTAGTGGACAACCAATTAAACATGAGCCAGTAGCAGCAGTGAAATTCAGCTGGATCTATCCGGATCACACAAACCGGTAGCACCGGCGGCAGGAGGCTCTGCCCACCCATTGGGACATCATTAGGTCTCTAAAATAGAATGTCAACTAGGGATCTCGGGAAGTAGACGTAAAGGAAGGTTATGATTAAGGAAAGGGCTTGAACTTACCATGAAGAGAACAAGAATGTGGACTCGTGCCCAACTATTTCTGACTTAATAGCATAAAGCCATGCATTCGCAACCCATTCTGAAGGAGCTCTGGTGGCTCAGCAGACTAAAAGCATTGTAAACAAACACCAGCTGTCTGCAATTACTGTAAGTTTGAATCTCCCCAGGCTCAAGGTTGACTCAGCCTTCCATCCTTTCTAAGGTAGGTAAATTGAGGACCCAGTTTGTGGGGGCAATAAGCTGACTTTGTATAAAAATACAAAAGTATGAAGGCTATTGCTTAACGCATTGTAAGCCGCCCTGACTCTCCGGAGAAGGGCGACATATAAATCAAATAAAAAAAAAAAAGATACCAGCCAGATTCAAGATTGCACAGAAGTATTTTTGCTGCTCCCCTATGAGTAAATTAAGAGAGGATTTTACAAGCTACAAGGAGCATCAGGAGGCAGTGTGACCCTTATTTCATCCAAATTGGGATTTGCCAAGGTACTTAGGCCAGGGGTGTCAAACTCAAGGCCTGGGGGCTGGATGCGACCTATGGGGCGCTTAGATCTGGCCCGCGGGGCCAAGCTGGAAACAGCAAGGTTGCAGGAAGCCGTTGCAACCAAAAACAGACCTTGGGAGCCCGTTTTCAGTGGCAGAGCACTCGGGCCACTACAGCTGCCCCTGACACGAGTGATGTTGGGCTAGCCATGCCCACCCCGGCCCCCCAAGATCAAACACAACCCTGATGTGGCCCTCAATGAAATCGAGTTTGACATCCCTGACTTAGGCAAAACTTTTATTATGGGATTCAAGCCTCCCTACTGGGAAGAAAGATAATGGACCATTGCACTTAAAGGTCTGCAGACACTGCACTGCACTGCGGGAAGGAATATATTCAATCTCTTGGAATGGGATATAGAGTTTCCTTTCTAGAGGTAGTATTCAGCAGGTTCTGACCAGTTCTGGAGAACCGGTAGCGGAAATTTTGAGTAGTTCGGCGAACTGCTAAATACCACCTCTGACTGATCAGGAGGAAATGGGGATTTTTCAGTATCCTTCCCCTGGAGTGGGGTGGGAATGGAGATTTTGCAGCATCCTTCCCCTGCCATGCCCACCAAGCCACGCCCACAGAACCAGTAGTTAAAAATTTTGAATCCCACCACTGGTCCTTTCCCTTAAATTTTTAAAGAGACACCAATATTATATCCATAGTTTTATTGTTGTGAGCGTGCCAGAATGATGGGTGGCCATGCAAAGCATTTAAAATAAATAAATAATTTTAAAACCCCTATGTTTAGCTGCGGAATTTTCTCAAAAAATGAGAATTGCACAATATCACATTGCCCTCATGAGAAACCTACACATAGGACAGGAAGCCAAACTCTGAACAGAACAGGGAAAAACAAAGTAACTCCAAGATGGTAAAGAAGTGAGTCAAGGCAGTATTACTCTGTTTTTATTTATTCATCTTATATATTGAATGGATATGAAGAGAATTTTGATTAGAACAGAGGTCTTCAAACTTGGCAGCTTTAAGACTTCTGGACTTCAACTCGGAGAATTCTGGGAGATGAAATCTGCAAGTTTTAAAGCTGCCAAGTTTGAAGACCTCTGGATTAGAAGAAGAGGAATGAGGTTCTACATTGGTGGAACAAACAATAACCTCCTCTATGCTAGCACACTTTATTTTTCAACTAAACGATCAGATTGGCCCAGATGATCTGCAGAAAAAAAAAGTGGGGGCAGCAAATAACTAATTGCCCATATAGAGTGGAAAAATCTCAACCCATAACAATATGACATGAAAAACAAACAAAACACATCAACATTTCATCAACATCAGCAAAAGTTTGTCACCTCTTCTAAACATTAGATAAAGCAAAGGTGTTCAATAATGCTCTCTCTTAATTGGTATCAGAAAATATATGGTTAGTGATAGCAATAGCACTTAGACTTATATACTGCTTTACAATGCTTCATAGCCCTCTCTAAGTGGTTTACAGAGTCAGCCTATTGCCCTCAACAATCTGGGTCCTCATTTTACCCACCTCGGAAGGATGGAAGGCTGAGTCAACCTTGAGCCTGGTGATTTGAATTGCCAAATTTCAGGCAGTTGACAGTCAGCAGAAGTAGCCTGCAGTACTGTACTCTATTGCACCACCAAAGCTCATTTTATGATTGTTCCTAAATATGGATTGTGATAAAGTAATGATTCAAAAGAAAATGATCTCTTACACATGTCTAATATATCTTACTATATCAGTCATGATTGAAAGTTCATACGAGAGAGAGTTCTTAACATAACAGATTTCACTTCCAAGCGGTCTTATTTTATCCTAAAAATAATTTGGGTATGTAAAAAAAACTTCCAAACTCAAGAGCCCTCATTGTTTTTCATTATTAGTTGCTCCTTAGTGTTCATGTCAGGTCTCAGAATAATGATGTAACATTTGGGGAGAAAAATACAGCCCAGTAAACCCAGGCTGGAGGCCAGGATGGAGAAGATCTGCACAGCAACCATGTATTTCCCTTTGGTGCTCAGGTAGGTGGGGACAAAGGAGATCCAAACGCTGCAGAAGACCAGCATGCTGAAGGTGATCCACTTGGCTTCATTGAAAGTCCCTGGAAGTTTGCGGGCCAAAAAAGCCACCAAGAAGCAGATGGCAGCCAGAAAGCCCATGTAGCCAAGGGCAGTGTAGAATATGATGGCTGAGCCTTGGTTACATTGCAGGAGGATTTCTCCTGGTTGAAAATGCAGGTCAGAATGTGGAAATGGGGGCGAAATTCCCAGCCATGTAATGCAGATGCCCACCTGAACCCCAGAACAGGACAAGACAATGGAGTTGGCCAGACTTTTCCCCAACCATTTCCTCATCCTGCTGCCTGGTTTTGTGGCCAAAAATGCCACCACCACCATGATAGTCTTGGCCAGCAAGGAAGAGACGGCAACTGAGAAAACAACACTGAAGGTGATTTGTTGAAGAAGGCAAGTCACTTTCTGGGGCTTACCAATGAATAGAAGGGTTGTCAAAAAGGAAAGCAGGAGAGAGACCAAGAGAACATAGGTGAGATCCCGGTTGTTGGCTTTGACTATGGGAGTTTCTCGGTATTTAATGAAGATTCCTAGAATTAAGGCAGTGTTTAGAGATAAAAATAAGGCTGCGATAGCCAGGATTAGACCTAACATTTCTTTGTAGGACAGGAAAGTTATGATTTTGGGAACACATTGATCTCGCTTCTTGTTGGAATACTGCTCATCTGGACACTTTTCACAATGGGCTGCATCTGGAAAACATGAATTGCCATTTATCTACTGATTCAGTGACATTTTATACCTCATGACAACTGACCAGAAGCACAGTGTAACTAGAGAAATGAAGGGTTTTTTTTTAATGTTTTATTACTGGAATAATTAAATATAAAGGAAAAAATATACGTTGAATAGTGACAATTGAATAACACAAAGAAATAATTACTAAGCATTAATCTGGTGATTATAGAAAATCATTGCCATTGTGCCGTCTCTTTATTTGCACATCCTAAATTATCTGTGTATATGTGTCAGGGGTGAAATCTAAATTTTTTTACTACCGGTTATGTGGGTGTGGCTTAATTAGTGGGCGGAGCTTGGTGGTAAGGTGACTGCATGGGCGTGGCCAAGTCAATGTCACTTCTTTGCCCTTTTTTAACCTACAAAACACAACACAACACAACTGGCTCACCCACAATGTAAAAGCAGCTGTGCTAGACCCAAAATAGCCCCTGCAACAAGCAGGAACCTCACACAGCCACAAAAAGCCCAAAAAACCAACTTTCACACTTTACACACACAAAATTTCACATACAGCTTTGTGAGATTTTGTGTGTTTGTGTAGTTAGAGTGAAACACTACAGAAACACACTAAATCTCAGAAAGCTGCACAAATATTATTTTATTTTATTTTTATTTTCATATAAAAGCAGCTAAATTTAAAACTTCCTAAACTTTAAATGGCTAGGTCTAAAAAAAGAACAACTAACCGCCCCCCAATTAACTATTTTTTTTAAAGCTCCCAAAGGGGAAAAAAACTTACCCAATAGAGCAGGGGTCTCCAGCCTTGTCAACTTTAAGACTTGTGGACTTCAGCTCCCAGAATTCCTCAGTCAGCTTTGCTGGGAGTTGAAGTCCACAAGTCTTAAAGTTGACAAGGTTGGAGACCTCTGCAATAAGAAGGTACAACGCAGGCAGGAAGGCAGATAGAGCTGCTCATCGATGAGCTTGATTGCAGGCAGGGAGATTCAGTTGCTTGCTGATGCAATGGGTTGCAGGTATTACAGCAAGCGAAGCAAGGCAGGCATTGCGACCAGCAGCTAAATTAAGCAAGCTGAAGGCTGGGGGGAGAGGGAGATATTTTTGCTAGCGGTTAGCAGGCAATTCAGCTTGGATCGTCAGAGCCATTTAAAAGAAAAAAAAGGCTCTGATGATCACGCGGCTCAGCTGGGCATGGGGGATGGGGGCAGGGATTTTTGCTACCGGTTCTCCGAACTGCCTGCTGCCGTCACTACCTATTTGCCCAATGGTCCGAATTGGGAGCATTTCACTCCTGATATGTGTGTATATCAAGAGCCTCTATGTGTATGTGTTTGAGCTTAACTTTAAACAATTCTTGTGAGCATCTACTTCAATACTTTCATCTATCAGTTTCATGACACTCATAACCTTCTTTTTAAAAACCATGTTTCAAAGGTCTAAATTTGCTTTGTAATATGCAGTATGTATGGTACCCATCCTTGCTACCTCTGTCATTAAAACTGTAGATATTTGTCTTTCATTGTTATGGCATTTCCAACATTTATTGTTATATGATTTATCTAGTTATATAATACCAATTTCCCTTAATTTTTCTGAATTTTGATATTCAATAGTTGATATTGGCTTTGTATATGTTTCAAATTCTGTCACCTTCTTTCTCAAGCTTCTTCCATCTTTTTCAGGATTGCTTTTGACTGTCTGAGCAATTTCTGAAAACATCCCACCACGTTGAAATACCTTCACTAAACAGTTCTTGCTGTTGAAGGATCCAATCTGGGTCAAGGTTAACTTAAGCCTGGCTAGGTGGCTCAGTGGCTAAAACACTGAGCTTGTCAATCAGAAAGGTTGGCAGTTTGGCGGTCCAAATCCCTAATACAGGTCTCCTGGGTGAGCAGGGGGTTGGACTAGATGACCTCCAAGGTCCCTTCCAACTCTGTTACTGGACCTGAGTATTTAGTCATCTGAGCTTTTGGACTTGTGCTAGAGTCCATCCTCAGGAAATTTTTCTCTCACCAGAATATGAGAGAGAGTTCTCTGAGGGTGGGCTCCAGTACATGTTGGAAAGTTCAGAAGACTAAACCTCTGATCATGGTGACGGACCCTAGATTGGATCCTGCAACATTATCCTGGGACATGTACATTAGCCCTCATTTGTGAGTTCTTGCTGTGTTTTCAGTCTCTGTTCTGCCCCAGCTCCAGATTCCCAAGGACTGTGACACACACCAATGGTCCTTATCGAAGTTATAACATACCAAGAATAAACAAAGTCCAGCAAAGGTTGGCAACCAGCCCAGAAAAGAAGACAAGACACTAACACTCCAAAATGCTCTGTAATAATTACATGTTGTTTCCAGCAAGAAATTACTAACTGCAAGGGACTTAAATAGGCTAAGGGAGTGGCCAATTATCCTCAAACCTTACTCTCGAGGAGACCTCCTCCTCCTGAGTAGCCACTCCTGCCTTTTGGCAGCCCTGCGTGCTCGAGCATTGAGGAGAGGCTCCTCCACTTCGCTCTCTCCACTTGAAGGAGCCTCTGGAGGTTCTGAAGGCCCAGGCTGAGTCTCTACCTCTGGCACCACATCCTCTTCAGCCTCCTCATTGTCCGATGCGAGCGCCGGCTGCGCCAGCTGCTGCTGCAACCCCAAACCAGCCTCCTCATCGTCGGGATCAGCCACAATCCACGCAGGCCACTGGCAGGCCACAACAGTCTCTTTTCTGAACCTGAATGCTGTAGGCTAGCATATGATTAAATCATGCTAATTGCCTCTAGGATAAAAAGCAGATGTTCCTTCCTTGTCTTTGAGTAACCTACCTTCCTGAGTGGAGATTGTTCCTTCCGTACATAGAGAGCAGTCATAGCAGCAAACTGGTTCTCCCTCTCTTGAGAGCTTGGTGAATCCTGGGAGGCAACTTTTCATACACCTAGAAAAAGGGGCCATCTAAACAGAAAGATAATCAGGCAAATGTATGAATGAGCAGATTCCCTTCATAAGTGGAAGTCACTGCCAAGATGGGTTCATAAACTCAAGAAGATACTTTCAAGATCTTTCCCCAAATATAACAAAAATATTTTTGTTTGTTGAAAACTTTCCACTCAGTTTCATTTCAAATAGGATATTATCCCAGAGTTCCTTCAAGGCTGATGCTGTGTCTATCCAGGCATCATTATCATTCTGATTTCTTTTTCTGCCAATGCAAGGCTACATGATTTTGGACTCCAGTTCCCATCAGTTTCAGCTTGGATTGCCAATGGTAATAAAAGATGGGAAGATTTGTCCAAAGCAGAAGAAGCGGAAGATTACTTTGGTCCCATCTGACAAAATGCTAGAACACTACGTACCATAATATATCTTCACGTCTTTGTCTTCCTTTAACATGGATTTCCTACCATCCTATTCTCAAAGCAGATTCTAGTTCTGAACAAGCATTGAGTAAGATTCAATAGAAGAGAGTACATTGGGAGTGGTACTATCAAGCATCTTGCCTGGTTTGGGTAAAAGATTGGATAACACTGAAGAGGAAGCGTATATTAAAAATTGAAGGGTATAATTTGCAGCAGGGGTGGCACTATTTTCTCTGGCCAATCAAGACAGGACAGCATAAATATTTCACGAATCACTACGTAAGGGGATGTTTGATTAAGGTATGGGATAAGAGTAAGGAAATAATGTATAATAAGTTCCCATATTGGTTTGTGACCATTGAAGCAACTACATACCCACCTCTATATAATTTGGATAAACTTGTGATGTACAAGGAATTGTTGGATGGTGGGGGTAACCTTAGATCTAGAGCGGACCTACAATTACGGGGAATTTATTTGGACTGGTGAGCATATGCACAAGTTCAAGCAAGGTACCAAAAAGATAAAGCTAATAGGGTGATCTTTATTTCACCACAGGAGTGCAGTAAGGCCCTCCTAGAAGGTGATAAGAAATGTATCACAAAGGTATATAATCTCCTGTCCCGCTTTGTAGCTGATGAAGTAGTTGAAGACTTGATGATAGCCTGGAACTTCGGATAAAAATGGCAACAAATATGAAATAGAAATGCAAAAATGATGATGGCAGTGTCTTTCAAAGAAAATATATTTAAAATGTTATATAGATGGCATATACCACCAGCGAGAATCGCAAAGATGTTCCCTGGAACTTCAGCAGAATGTTGGAAATGTGGAGCAGCCAGGGGTACATTTTACCACCAATGGTGGACAAGTTTACAAGCCCAAAACTATTGGAGTAAGATAAAGGATTGGCTCATGGAGATTACAGGAGTTAGCTTTCAACTGAGACCAGAGGTCTATTTATTAGGAATAAATCCAGGGGGTATAAGGAAAATAGACTGGCACCTTTTTATACATATTACTACTGCGGCTAGAATTACATATGCACAATTTTGGAAAGGGAAAGAAGTACCATCAGACCAGATGGTTATTAAAAAAAAAATTGTGGTGTGCAGAATGTGATAGATTAACATATATTCTTAAAGATAGACAAGAATCAATTTTCAATCAAAGCTGGGATAAATGGCGCAAATGGGGGCTGAATCAACCCCAGTTGTATGTATGTGATTTTGTTTTGTTATCGTCTTCTTTTTGTATTTAGTTTATAATAAAAATTTATAAAAAAAGAAGAAGAGAGTACATGTAGGTCAGGGTTGAATTATGGTGCTCTTGGTTGCTCCCTGAGTTTGCTTGTCACTTGCAGATGCCCATTAAATAACCAAGTTACATTATCAAGGCTATTATCAGGCACTCGTGATATTATTAACTTGGATAATAAAATGTCTGCAAGCGAACAACCAAGCTTAGAGACCACCCCAGACTGCATTCAGTAAAACATTCAGTGCAACTGTGGTAAATCCCTCTAAAAACTTTGTGTGGTTCCTTAGTTTCCTTACAGGCAACGAGCACCATTGGATGAGCCAACATGATTTCCATCCTACTCTAAGACAATGTTGGCATTCCCATAGCTAGCAATAAATCTTTTGAGAGGTCTAGGAGGGATAGTAGTTTCTCCTTCAACCAGTCCATCAGAGTTAGAAGATTGGAAAACCACAAAAGCAAGTAGATATGTAGGAATAACAATACCCACAAACTGGAAGACTTGGTTACCTGGTTAAAGGATGATGGCCATAAGATGGCGTTCTCATCGATAGAGAACTTGATATCCGAAGAAACTCCTTCTTTTTCAATATTTCCAATTTTGACCCCAGCAGAGGATTTGTTAGGAAACACTGCCCAGTCCATGATATCAAAATCAGCAACAGGAATTCCTGCCTCATCCAAATAAACATCATTCACAGAAAGATTGTAAATCTGGAAGTTTCTTAGAAAAGGATGGAGCTGAAAGGAAATGGGGAACTACCTGTAATCTCAGGTCACAAATATGTTCTCATCGTCTCTCTAGGGCTGTTTCCCCACCTCTGCTATTGATGTTCCCCAAAACATCAATGTCCCAATTTTACTTCCCTGAACATCAACTCCACTTTGGCTTTGAATAACCAATATCAGCCTGGGGCTAATTCTTCAATCTCCTTTGGTGGACGTCCCAAGGCACCCTGCTGCTTCCCTCTTCTGTGGGGCTGCTGCCCTCTCTCTTTGTCCATGTCATCTGCTGGAAGAAATCATGCACTAATCTAGGTGGTGTAAAAGAAAAAGATGTCCCAAGGCAACTGTCAGGTCCCATCAGAATGCTGCCATTCTGGTGGGGTGGAGGTCTGGATGCATTCCTCAGTTTATAACTTTTTCCCTGATGCCTGTCTATCCTGTACTTTGATTTACCTTCCTGGGAACGTAATGGGGGTGGGCCATCTGTTTTGCCTCAGCTCCGGAGCCTCCTGCAAGCGCGGCCTGAGAACTTCTTATCACCTCCTCAGCTTGCGATCCTCCAAATAACTTCGCACCTGCGAATTGGTTTATTCAACACCGGACTGAGGGGAGGGGTTTCTAACTGTTTTAACCTAATGGAATTCCGCGGGAATCTTCAGATCCTGCTTTCTTTGTCTTGCTATCACTTTCTCTCAATGAAAGTTTCCTTTTGAAATGCCAATTGTTTCAAGTGTTCTACTTTCTTGAGCAGAGAAGTGAGGCAAGTCCTTAGAGCAATATTGCTGCTTCTCCTCTGCTTTACAGTTGGGGGTATAGAAATAGAGTCACAAGAAGTAGGTTGTATACGAGAGAGATTTAAACAGCTAGATGTGAGAAAGTGATATTAAGAGAGCTGCCCCATTTCTGATTTCTCCCCTATATGTCTGGTAATGTATCACAGATGTAAGTAGTACAGCCAAAGAAATTGCTGCCTTTGTCACATGTTTGACACAGAAGCACAACAGGAAATGGATAAAACAGAGGCAATAGAACCAGCACATTTCATACCAGTTCTTTATGAAGAGACTCATTGAAATAAGAGCAACAAAATGTCACTAATTCTTCATCTGAACATCTGAAGAGTGTCAACTACAGCCTTGTTCAGGGTCACCCAGTCTGTCCTTGGGAAGGAAGGCATATCCTGTGGGGTTCTGCTAAACTCAGTACTCCCGATCAAAGAGCATGGATAGAATGGCCTTTCTGCAACTCCATGTTGTCCACCAGTTGTGCCCAGTGGTGGGATTCAATTTTTTTAACAACCGGTTCTGTGGGCGTGGCTTAGTTGGGGGCGTGGCTAGCTGGTCATGTGACCGGGTGGGCGTGGCTAGCTGGTCATGTGACCGGGTGAGTGTGGCTAGCTGGTCATGTGACCGGGTGGGAGGGCTATGTGCATAGGGACTACCCAGAGGGCTGAAAAAAGTGATTTCTGACAGGTTCTCGCACTTTTGACCAGTCCTTGCACTTATGTCCGTCCTCACATTTATGCCTGTTGCAGTATTCTTAACAACTGTGTCACTCATTTCACAACTACTTCTCTTCACCACGGTGAAAAGATAGGGCACAAAATGTAAAATGTGAGGACAGTCATAAGTGTAAGGACCAGTCAAAAGTGTGAGGACCAGTCAAAAATAACTTTTTCAGCCCTCTGATTAGTCCATATGCACATAGGGACTACCCAGAGGGCTGAAAAAAGTGATTTCTGACAGGTCCTCGCACTTTTGACCTGTCATATTTTATGCCCATTGTAGCATTAATTAAATTAATTAAATAAAAATGACCTGCTGGAGCATTCCGAGGCAGGCGTTCGGGCTGGCTGCAGGGCAAGGTGATACAACTGGGGTAGGTAGGCCACTGCTGCCCAGGTGGGGGGGGGTGTGCAGGCCTACAGGGCTGGCTTCAAGGTGAAGCAATGGGATGGGGTAGGTCAGGGGTCTGCAACCTTAAACACTCAACCTAAGCACCTAGTCATTTCTTAATTACCTGGGAATATGCACCTTCCCATATAGTCAATGGGACTTGCTTCGACTAAATATCTGTTGTGAATAGTTCTGTTGTAGAAGTGACACATGTGAGATTGCAATATCACACTGGACTGATAGTGGCATCTTTTTTTTAGACTAGTGCCTATATAACATTTTAAATTCAGGAGATTGATTTAAGAGCTACAGAGTCAGCTGTGCATTGTCCATGTAGCCTGTTGGGTACTTCCCTAATACCCAACATAAATAATCTAAAATGGCTACTCCACCTAATGATCGTTAGTACTGTTACTATATACGTTTATTTGGTTGTGGTTGTGTGCTCATTTTAAGCCCACATTGAGCCCAGAAGGGGAAAAAACTGGAATGTACATGATTTCAGAAAATAAGCATTCCTTGTTTGTTGCATAATTAGTGTAAAGAAACTTCCTGACAGTGTGAACCAATATAGGTGCAGAAATATTTCAGTCATAATTTCACATATAAAATAGCCATTCGTGTAATACAACCTGCATATTGTTCAAAACAGTATTATGACAGCAAGCCTAAAAGTCAAAGATCATAAGAGTGCTTCTTTCTCTGTATGTATATAAAGCATCACATACCAGGAATAGCATATTAAGATGGACTTATGCAACCTGATGTACAAATAAACATGACTATAGTCATTGAATGCATGTAAATCCCTGAAAAATATGTGGTAGCCCTGGGCAAAAGAAAGGCAGTAAAATCACTCTAGGTGTAGGGACAGTGTAAAATATCATAAATAATGGTAAATAATGGAACAATTATTTCCATTAATAATGGAAATAATGGAACAATTAAAAATAATAGCACAGTTTTTTTCTCTCTCCCTCCCTTCCTTCCTCTCTCTCTCTCTCTCCTTCCCTTTCTTTCTTTCTGTCTATCTCTTTCTGTTTCTCTCTCTCACTCACACTCACACACACACACCTGGTCTTGGCACAAAATATCTGTTGTTACAGAAGTTCTCATTTCTCTCTCTAGTACACCTCATACTAATCGATACCCCCTCTCTCAATGTAAAGCCTAGGCATGTTTACTTCACAGTAAGGCTACTCTCTTTCAGTGGGAATTACTCCTAATAGATACACATGATTGCAGGCAGACAGCTAGCTCTGTTGTTTAATAGGCTGCAAGTAAAATTTCTACATGAACAAAATTTATACCCAAACAACAGAATATAGGAGCAAAAAATAATAGCAATAGTCTGAGTTATGCTTTTCTTCTTTAAATGGAAGTACTACCCATTTTAACCAGACATTAAAACTCCCCCCCACCCTTCTTTTGCTTGAAACTCCTTTCAGGGTGGGAGGGAAACCCAAATAAAAAGAGGAAGGAGGCAAGGACAGAAAATGGAAACAGGAGGCATTTTTCAGCCGCTTTCTGGGACTGAAAAGTTGAGGGGACCCAAGAAAGCAGCATCCAGCCGGGACTAAGAATACTCCCGCTCCCACCCCCCACCATCCCACGCTGCCTTCTTTTTCTCTCCCTGCCCCTGCTCCTCTCTCCCAGGAAGAAGGGGACTAACCTTATTTTTTTAAAAAAACAGAACGCTCTGCTGCCGATCAGAGAAAGCAGTAGCTGGGAAAGATGTTGCTACGGAGTTAAAACAATGAAAAAATTGCCCTTCCCGTTCCTACCCTCCCTCTTTTTCTCCCCACCAATTTCTTTTGGGACCGGAGCCAAAGCAGTTTCTTTCGCTGCCTGTGAGCTGCTGGCTGCATCTAATCTGCAGTTTACTCGTGAGCATAGTTCTCTTTTGTTTTGTTTGTGAAGTCCCCCTCCTTTTTTTCCCCGCCTAGCTGGAGAAAGACAGGAGAGGGCTGCTGCTGCCCCTATCAGTCCCAGTGCAGCGGCTGCATGCAACGCCACTGACAGGCAGGGAGAGGGGAGCAAAGTAAAGCAAAGCAAAGCTTGTCGAACTCCATCCCCTGCCCCACCTGCCACCCCAAATTGCGCCCCACTGCGAGACGCGCATTTTACCGGAGAGTGGCAGCTCTGGGTCATATCTCAGTCACTGAGTTCAGAGAGTGCGAAACAATTAACTTCTCGCACTCAGGAGTTTTCCTTTATTTTGCAAGGTTTTTCCTTGCACACAACGGCTGAGAGACGACCTGGAGCTGACAATCTGCGCTCTGCCAGGCGAGCAGCAGAGCAAGTAAACCAGTGATCTGCTGGCTTCCTATAATCTGCAGTTTACTCGTGAGCACCATGCTCACGAGTAAACTTGCTCATGAGTAAACTGCAGATTAGAGACAGCCAGCAGCTCGCAGAGCACGGGACGGGAGGCGCAGGAAGTGGCTGCCAGCTACGCCCTCAGGTGAAGATGTTGTGTGCAGGGAAGTTCGACCCCCTCTTAGGAGCCTCAGTTTACTCGTGAGCACCATTGGCCTTTCTCCCTGCCTCTCCTAGTCAATGTTGCTCGTGAGTAAATGTAGCTAGGATCTCCTGTGTGCTTCCCTCGCAGGCCAGGCCGGCTGGGGGAAATGCACAAGAAGAGCTCCAGTGCGCGATCTCCCGCTCGCTCCCCTCCCTCCCTGCGCGCATTGGTCCACCACCTGCTGCTAGTATCACCTCTCCACCAGTTCTCCCTTCCCCGGCCACCCGTGCCCTTCGGCCTTACCTTTGCCAAGAGCGGTGAGCAGAAGTATGGGGGTAGATTCTGCAAGTAGTGGCTAGGTGGGGCGGGCGAGTGGGAACCGGTTCGGGGGTGTGGGCAGCCAAATGCCATCAATTTCCACTGACGGTACGAGGCCAATAAATAGTGGTGGGGAGGGGCGGGTGAGCCAGCAATTTAAAAAATGGTTTGGTGTACTGCAAGATCAATAAATTACAAAAAAAAACACCGAACCGTTTGTTAAATTGCTGGCTCGCTCGCCCCGCCCCAGCACTATTTATTGGCAATAAATAGTGGTGGGGTGGGGTGGGTGAGCCAGCAATTTAACAAGCGGTTCGTGTGCTGTGTGGGCCGAAGCCAATAAATAGTGGTGCGAAGGGGGTGGGGCAAACCAGCAATTTAACAAAGGGTTCGACCGAACCCCCTAGAACCGGCAGAATCTCACCCCTGGTTGTGCCCTTATTTGAATTGTGAAGTCCTGCACATAGTCGCTAATGCCCTTGTCATCCCTTGGTTGATTACTGAACCATGCTCCACATGGAGCTACACATGAAGAGCATCTGGAACCTACATCTGGTTCAAAATGCAGTGCCACAGTCCCTTCCGTGGGCCTGCAGGGTTGTGCACATAACACTGCTGTTGTGCAAACTGCTTTTGATATACCAATTTGCTTCTAATTCCAGTTGAATATATTGGGGTTTTTTTCCCTTTGAAGCCCTAAAAGGCATGGTTTTAAGGTACCCGAGGGCCCATCTCACCCCAATGAGACTATCCCATTTACTCCAATGCAAGGGTTTTGCTGCAGACCATGTAGTAAGGAATTCTGGTAGGTAGAGTCAAGAGAATCAGAGTTGGAAGGGATCTTGGAGGTCTTCTAGTCCAACCCCCTGCTTAGGCAGGAAGCCCTACACTACTTCAGACAAATGGTTATCCAACATCTTCTTAAAAACTTCCAGTGTTGGAGCATTCACAATTTTTGGAGGCAACTTGTTCCAGTGATTAATTGTTCTCACTGTCAGGAAATTTCTCCTTAGTTCTAAGTTGCTTCTCTCCTTCATTGGTTTCCATCCATTGATTCTTGTCCCACCCTCAGGTGCTTTGGATTATAGCTTGGCTCCCTCTTCTTTGTGGCAACTCCTGAGATATTGGAACTAGGAAGGATTTCATGGATGGAAATGATCTAGATCATGGGATAGAAGGAGAATTCCCTTCCAACCCTATTATTTTATATTATTATTTTAGTTTTACCTGCCATGGCTGTATCATCTGGGGTGTCGGATGGTCACCAACACTCATCCTCCTCTTACTCCTTTGGGAGGAAAAGGCAGCACTGAGGACCAAAGCCAGAACCTGGATTGCTGTGGAAATACTGGAGCCATCTTCAGACAGGATTCTTTCAACCAGATCCTGGGGTGGAGTTCCCCAGCTCTCTTTTTCCAGGCACATATTCCATATTTTCTTAGACCACAAGGGGCTTGAATAGGAACACTGAAATGCTGCCTCCCCAAACTTTCCACTAGCAAAGTAATGTGAATTAAAATCATAATATCGTGTCCTTTTCCCGGTCTGAATTGTGAAGGATACCAAAAGATGGTTATGCTGGAGATTAACTATTCGATAAAAAAATCTCACACTTATATCAGACAAAGCTGTGGCAATCCATACTCTTTCCCAAAAATGGATAGCACTATTTTCAATGTTTCGTATCATCATAGCTAGTATTAATGTGGCCTCAAAGTTCAATTGACAAACAATGCTTTTTACTTTAGTGTCTCTGAAATATTGAAGGATGTGCTTTTTTGCCCCTTCATAATAAGAAGGGGCATTCATAATAAGCTTGGGTAAACCTTCTGAGAAGGCAACACAGACGCCTTTCTTTAGGGCTTCTGGCACAAAGGTTCTTCTGAACTTTTCTCCACTTTCATCGTCCGGAGCAGCGAGGCCGATCCACGTCCATCGGAAATGCAGGAGCAGCTTGACAATTGCCAAGTGAGGAGGTTCTTGCTTTGGAGTCACCCGGTAGAAAAAAGGAAAATGATGTTTCTGCTCTGGAATGTGGCTGATGACCCCATAATTAATCTAAGTTGTAAGAGAAAAAAGATGCTTTACTATTAAGGACAAAAATAAGTGCTTACCTCTAACCAGTGGTGGGATTCAGATGGTTCGGGCTAGTTCAGACGAACTGGTAGTTAAATTGCTGGCTGGCCCCTCCCCTCTACTTCCAGGTAAGTGCAGGGTGGCCTCCTAGGCTCAAAATAGGGCACGGGGTGTCCCCCCCCCCTGTGGCCCATGTTTGCTGCCAAGTGGCTTCAGGGAGGCCTCCTAGGCCAAAAACGGGGTGCAGTGACGCGGTGTACACCCCCTGCATCCGGTTTTCGCTCCCTGAAGGGAAGCCTACTAAGCTCAAAATGGGGTGTGGGGGGAGGGCACATCCCCCGGCCGCGGCCCATTTTTGCTCCCCGGGGTGCAGGAGGCCGAGTGCTGCCTATCACACCCCTGGCCACGCCCACCATGGCCACGCCCACCCAGCTGGTCATTAGGGAAGAGAACCGGTTGTTAAATTATTTGAATCCCACTACTGCCTCTAATGGCTTTTGCCCCATAGCAGAGAAATTCCTTCCACCTGTCCTTGAGCTATAAAATGTGGTCTTTTATCAACTTCCTGCCAAGATCACATATTTTACATCTGTTCAAGAACAAAGGGCAAAATACTACAGAAATACTAGCTCAGCTATCTATGCCATCATGCCGTGACCTGTGGGAGATGGGATGTTATGTGAACTTAGTAAAAAAAAAAAAAAAAAGGTCAGGTGGGAGTGTTTTCGGTGTCTTTAAATGAAGGTAGAGGAAAAATCCTCTTAAAATAACATTTCCCCTCTTTTCGTCCTTGAGATTTTTTTTTTCCTGATTTGGTTGGAATAAGGGGGAAGAGATGTTTTTGTCTCCCAAGTCATGTGACTGTTGTGATTGGAAGACAGAAAAAAGAGGCAAAAAGATTTGCATAGATGTTGCAAATGTGCAGGATGATTGAGAGCATTTCAGTTGAGCTACAGAAAAAAGTTTGCTTAGTTGCAAAACCTCTATGAAACCTATGTATCTCTGTCTATCTATCTATCTACCTACCGACCTACCTACCTACCTATCATCTATCATCTATCTATCTATCTATCTATCATCTATCTATCATCTATCTACAGTATCTATGTATCTATCTATCTATCTATCTATCTATCTATCTATCTATCTATCTATCTACCTACCTACCTACCTACCTACCTATCATCTATCTATCTCTATCTATCTATGTATCATCTATGTATCATCTATCTACAGTATCTGTCTGTCTGTCTGTCTGTCTGTCTGTCTATCTATCATCTATCTATCTATCTATCATATATCATCTATCTACCTATCCATCCATCCATCCATCCATCCATCATCTATCTTTCTATGATGTGCAATGATGTCAGAACAAAGAAATGATTATTTGAATGCCTGGTGGACATATACTATTTCATGTGTCCTTTACATATAATGACCCATTGTATGCATTCTCTAATCCTTTTTAGACTATTGGAAGAGTTGGCAAAACGAAATTATTTTTACTTTCAATATTCATTCATACCTGTGGGAGTTTGTAGATGCCCAGCATGGTTGAAATGGAGTTAAAAAGTTCAGAATTCACCCCTTCAAGAATGGCCAGCAGGTTCTTTTGTTTTCCACATCTATAGTTTGGAACATTCTCTTGCCCCTTAGACAGCAAGTCCATCATGACATCATATGTTATTCTGGCATTGAAATAGTTCTCATAGATGCTGTAGCCCAGGGTGATGTTTGGTAACAGCCTTGGATTCTGGTTGATCTCATGAATGGAAAAAAAGAAGGGTAGGATGTGCCCGAAGCTCATCATCTGTATACTGCAAGTTAAAAGATTTCAGTTGAACTTCATCTTGATTTTGGGTTTTCATGTTCAATTCATAAAATCACATTGTATTTCCTGAAGCTGTTCCTTTTAAGGACAAGTATTGTTGTGAAATGTGTTTAATCTGGAAAGTTCAGAAATCCACAGTCTGAAATCATTGATGGAAAGCATTACCCTAGATCAGGGGTCCCAAACTTGGCAGCTTTAAGACTTGTGGACTTCAACTCCCAGGGAGTTGAAGTCCACAAGTCTTAAAGCTGCCAAGTTTATTTATTTATTTGTTTGTTTGTTAGTTAGGTAGTTAGTTAGATTTATATGCCGCCCTTCTCCGAGACTCAGGGTGACTTAACAATGCATTCAGCAATAGCCTTCATACTTTTGTATATACCTGCTTAGCAGGGCTTTCGGGGCCCCTAAGCGGTGTTCTTTTTTATACAAAGTCAGCTTATTGGCCCCACAATCTGGGTCCTCATTTCACCTACCTCGAAAGGATGGAAGGCTGAGTCAACCTTGAGCCTGGTGAGATTTGAACTTGCAATAATTTCAGGCAGCTGGCAACAAAGTGCTACTTTAACAGCACTTAGTCCACTGTGCCACCAGGCTCTTGAAGACCTGCGCCACCAGGTTTGAAGACCTCTGCCCTAGATGGCTAGGAGACTGCACTCCTTCAACCTGTGTGTCATTGGTACCCATTCCTGGCCATTTGGACCTCCTGTTTGGATTATTGCTATGAACTCTACACTGAGTAGAGTTCATTTGGAACCTGATGCAGAATGTAGCTGCACATGTAGTAAATGTGTCAATTATTTGGTCTATGTAACACTACTTCTTCATTACTGCACTTAGTTGCCAGTGTCCTTCCATGTGCAATTCATGGCTTTGCCACCTTTAAACCATTTCATGGTTTGAAACTGAGTTAATTGAGGGACAGGGTTTTCCAAGTGGTTTCTACCTATCCAATCTGATCTGGAAGGATTCTTCAGGTCCCGTTGGCCCAAAATGTGGATTACATAAAAATTTGCCCTTACTGCCACAGCAGAACATCTTCCCTCTGAAGAGGAAAGTGACATGTCTGGTGTTATGTGTCCAATACTTGCTTGTTAGTCACCTTTGCTGTCCAAGCAATATGCAAGAGCCTTCTTCAGCACCAGAGCTCAAACGAGTCAATTTTCTATCCATCTGGCATTTTTAAGGTCCAACTTTCACAACCATACGTAGCTATGGGGAACAAAATAGAATGGAGTAACCTACAATTGGAGGGGATGCGGTGGATTAGTGGCTAAGATGCTGAGCTGGTCGGCAGTTCAGTGATTCGGATCCCTAGTGCTGCGTAATGGGGTGAGCTCCCGTTACTTGTCCCAGCTTCTGCCAACCTAGCAGTTCGAAAACATGTAAAAATTCAAGAAGAAAAATAGGGACCAACTTTGGTGGGATGGTAACAGCATTCTGTGCGCCTTCGTCATTTAGTCATGCCGGCCACATGACCATGGAATCGTCATCAGACAGCACTGGCTCTTCGGCTTAGAAATGGAGATGAGCACTGCCCCCTAGAGTCAGGAACGACTAGTATGTGCAAGGGGAACCTTTACCTAATTTACAGTACATTTGATTGCTGGGCTGACGTCCTAGATTTTCCATATTTAGTTCATGTTAATCATTGATGTTCAACCCAGTGCAATCCAATGTTTTATTTCAGTGTTGCATTCACTGCTTGGAGCTATCTGTGATCCCAGGAAAGTGATTTTTTCATGCATTCTATCTCTTCACTGTCAATTTCTACTTTGATGTTTCCTTTCCTTGCAGTAGTCATCAGCTTGGTTTTTTGATTTGATTGATTGAGAAAGAGGCCAACATTCTCAATTCCATCTTTCTTTTTCTTGATGAGATGTTCCAGGCCTGCTTTGGTTTCTGAGTAGAGACTTGTGTCGTTGGCAAATTGAAGATTGTTAATACTTCTTCCACCAATCTTTACCCTGATTTTTGATTCTTTGTTTATTTAACAGGCTTAATGGATCATTCTGCAGAAATTCTAACTAAGTGGTTGCTATATGTCAGCACTGACATTATAGCCCATAATAATACCAGTATCATCCAAAGTATCTAGTGATACCTGTGTCTCATCTAAGGCAACCAAGCCTAGAGGGGGCTTCAGCTTGGGAGATATAAAGTTCTTCCTTGATTGTGCTTGATGAAAGAAAAGGAAAGAGCTCAATTCTGGAATAACTCAGTGGTTATTAGATCAGACTCTTCTGGAAAAATACAGTGTATCTCTCAAACTCTCCAACTTTGTCCTTCCTTATGGCTCATTTAATGAGCCAAAGGGAGATTGAAATCACTCTCCTATCTCCAAGGCTCACCAGACTGCATCCTTGTTCAGATGACTTTTACACCTTTTATTTTATATTTCTTTCAGATTGTTCTCCTATAGGAACTTATAATATTTCTACATTTTGCATCTCATTTTGCAAAATTGAGAAGAAAAGAAGAATTTGCTAACCATAACAAAATCTACCCATACTGTGTTCCACTGGTAGCAATAAAATCCTTAATACTAAAACTAATATTCCTTTGCCATTAAGTAATTTTTGCAGAGTATACATACAGCATAATAAATTACAATATTTCTGTAATTTTCAGAACCAGACAGCTCATGTCTTATATATTAATATTAAAAAATATTGCATATGAAAGTTCGTGTTCATAACAGCCATCACAGATATTAATCCTTTTATGGTGAAATGGTTCTTTAGTTTCATACGATGAATATTAATTTAATTATTTATATTACTTTTGTCATAGTCTGTAAGTACTGAATCCTTCATAGGGAAGGATGATAATTTTAATTTTATTGTTAGTGTATGCCGATTCAGTGACTGAATCTAATATCTAAAGTGAGGTATTATTTTTCAGCACATCCAATCATCAACAATTCTCTATGTCATATAATAATATTAACCAGTGGTGGAATTCAAGTAATTTAACAACCGGTTCTCTTCCCTATGATTTCTTCCAACAACCAGTTTTCCAAACTGCTCAGAAAGTTAACAACCGGTTCTCCCGAATTGGTGCGAACTGGCTGAATCCCACCCACTGATATTAACCATATACCAGAAATGGATTTTTTCTTGGAAACAGATTAAATGAATGCTACTAAAATCAATTCCTTTTTAAATCAGATGGATGGTGCTTTCACAATCTTTAGATACATCACACTCAGAGTCACTTATTGTGGTTCCTGCCACGGTATTTGGGTTCTTTATCCTTTTTAAGGATCTTATTAGTTTAAACAAAAAGTAAACAGGAAAAGAGTGCACCTGCCATAGAAAGCAAAATTTCATTCTCCAGGTTGCACACAAACCACCTTATGAAAGAAAACCTTGGAGGGAAAAATGAAAGATAGATAGATAGATAGATAGATGGATGGATGGATGGATGGATGGATGGATGGATGGATGGATGGATGGATGGATGGATGGATGATAGGTAGGTAGGTAGGGGGAAGAGAGAAAGAAAGAAAGAGAGAAAGAAAGAAAGAAAGAAAGAAAGAAAGCTGCCTCTTCATGGAAAACATTGAAGAGAATGGGAATATAAAATGGGAAAGAATCTCACTTCTTTACCTTCAATTAAAAAAGGATCTAATGAGTCTCAGTGGTTTCATAGAAGGTTATTTTGTGAAGAGCAATACCTTCAGTGTAAGCCTTCTCTTAAAGCAAATGAAGAGAGGGAAAGGTGACTGACACCAGGTATAGGAAAATGTGAATCAAGATAAAATTAATCCCCAGGGTTAAGTACACTTCAGGAGTTACCTTTGAAATCTGTTACTCGGAGGCTGAAAGAAAATGTATGGTTGAAATACAGTGCTAGATGTAGATATGATTCCACTAATCAGGAAGTCTCCTGGTTTGTAGTAATTAAAATATGCTTTCTCTTCTTGCGCACTCAATGGGCATTTGGTCATCATTGTGGCACAGGGAAAATGGGATACCAGGAGAAGCAGCACCAGCAGTATTTCAGATATCATGTTGGAGATCTTCTGTAGTTCTCTGAGACAGGCACCACTGGCTTTGGTCTCAGAGCTCTCTAAGGAGAAGCACAATTCTCTTGCCAAAGAACACAGATGCATTGACTTGGTCATGTGAGATGAAATGAAATCTGGCACATTAAAAGAGCAGCATTAACTGTTCTTCTCTAATGCACAATTCTGACTTCAGGATTCTTATCATATGCTCTCCATCATCCTTGAGGTCCTTTTGAACTAGATCTTTGTAGCATTAGTGTCCCGGAGGCTAAAGATGAAATAAAGGAACAGATTCCCGAATGGCAGAATCAACAGCACTTTATTGAGCATCAGACATGATTTATATAGTTTCTTAGTTTCTCAGTTCTCACCTACTTGCGTGTTATTTCATTATTGGTTAACAAATCTCCAAGGCACAATAATTGGTTAGTAATTACATCATTGGTGTTTATGGGAATATGCATGTATTCGCACACAATGAAAGAATCAAATATTATACATTCAAAACAGCAAATGTTACAGGCTATACAATGTTGCATCCTGTGTCCTTGTACATGCTTGCGAACACTGCTCTCTGATGAGAATTGCTGAAGTTTGCAATTACGTGTAGCCACAATTCCAAAAACCATCCAGATGAACACTGTAATAACCCTACAGATCTTCAGATCTTTTATCAGAGATATTAAATACTAGTCAAATCTGTTGATGAGAGTTAGTAAGTATCAATACCTAGGTGTCGAAATGACCGTGAGTTGTGAAGAAGACAAAGAAATACTTGTAATTTTGATAATTATATGGGGATGTAGGGATCCCAGCTGATTTTCTGGATGACTTTATTTACTGGTGTGCATGGGGGTGGGGACTCCGCATGACTCATTGGCATAGTTCTTATTTAACTTTATTTCCTTTACTTAAGAAACCTACTGTATTTTTCACAATATAAGGATCACCGGAGTGTAAGACGCAGCTTAGTTTTTGGGGAGGAAAATAGGAAAAAAAAATCTGCCTACCAGGTATCAATAGTAGAGTCCTTCAAGTTTCTAGGTTCTATCATATCTCAAGACTTAAAAAAAGCTCAACAATGAATGCTCTTTCTGCGCCAACTCAGAAAGCTCAAACTGCCCAAAGAGCTGCTGATACAGTTCTACAGAGGAATTACTGCCATCTGCACCTCTATAACTGTCTGGTTTGGTTCTGCAACCCAACAAGACAGACACAGATTTCAGAGGATAATTAGAACTGCAGAAAAAACAATTGCTACCAACCTGCCTTCCATTGAGGACCTGTATACTGCACAAGTCAAAAAGAGGGCTGTGAAAATATCTACAGACCTCTCACATCCTGGACATAAATTGTTTCAACTCCTACCCTCAAATCAACGCTATAGAGCACTGCACACCAGAACAACTAGACACAAGGACAGTTTTTTCCCGAATGCCCTCACTCTGCTTAACAACTAATTCCCACAACACTGTCAAATTAATTACTAAGACTGTATTACTATTATTCTTCTCTTCCTTACTAGTATCTATCTCTTCCCACATATTACTATAACCACATTGCTTGTATCTTTCAATTTATATTATTTTTACTTGTTTCCTAGAAGGAGTTGATAGCTTATTAGTAACCTTGACTATCACTAAGTGTTGTATCTTTTTATTCTTTTTTTAAATAATTTTTTATTAGAATATAAATATTAAAAAACGTAACATAACATACACACAACAAACATTTATACAACATATAAACAAAAAAAAGATTATATTTCCTTCTTAAGCATTGTTTCAAAGTGACATTCTGCTTATAATATATTTCTTCACCTCACCTTAGTCTAATAACATTTTTTTATACCGGTAATATTTATCCCTATATTTTTTGATAATTTCTAGTTTTTAACCAATTATACCAATTGTTCCATATTTTGTAATAATCTGATTCTTCTCTTTCTTGTATTTCTTTGGTTAACCTATCCATTTCAGCGCATTCTAGATTTTTTTCTATTAACTTTGTTTCATTTGGCGTTCTTTCTTGCTTCCAATTTTTTACATAAATTATTCTTGCAGCTGTTAGTATGTGAATTGTAAGATATTTGATATCTTTAGGGTATGATTTATTAAAAATTCCTAGTAAAAATGTTTCTGGTTCTTTATCTATCTGTGTTTCTGTTATTTGTTGCAACCATTTTTTAATATTAGACCAAAATTTCTTTGCTGCCAGGCATGTCCACCATAAATGATAGAAGGTTCCTTGTGCCTTCTTACACTTCCAGCAGATGGGGCTACCGAGTTTTCCGGCGTATAAGACGACTGGGCGTATAAGACAACCCCCGACTTTTCCTGTAAAAATATAGGGTTTGGGCTATACTTGCTGTAGAGCCCAAACCCTATATACTTGTCTTCCAACGCATATCAAATAGAAATTAAAAAACATCAACTGGCTCACCCACAATGTAAAAGCAGCTGTGCTAGACCCAAAATGGCCCCTGCAACAAGCAGGAACCTCACACAGCCACAAAAAGCTAAAAAACCCAACTTTCACACTTTACATACACAAAATTCCAAATACAGCTTTGTGAGATTTTGTGCGTTTGTGTAGTTAGAGTGAAACACTACAGAAACACGCTAAATTTCAGAAAGCTGCACAAATATTATTTTTATTTTTATTTTTATATAAAGTTAAATTTAAAACTTCCTAGCCTAAAACTTAGACCTAGCCTTTAAATGGCTAGGTCTAAAAAAGAACAACTAAAAAAAACCAATTAACTATTTTTTTAATAGTTTTTTGGGCTGTATTTTTGCCAGTCTGGTTGGAGACATGTGCCACCTATAAAACATTTTTAGTTGATTTTCCTTATACGCCACTGCTCTTGTTAATTTTATATTTATTTGCCAGAACTTTTCCCATTTTTCCAAAGGTATTATATGTTTAATGTTTTGAGCCCATTTAATCATCGTTTCCTTGACTGTCTTTTCTTCCATTTTATAGCGTAAGAGAAATTTATAAATTCTGCTAATTAATTTATTTTCTGAATCTAATATAATTTTATCTATTTCTTGTTTTTGTTTGTGAATTTCATGTTTTTATATGTTCTCTATATTTAGATTGTATTTGGGTATATGTCCACCAATCTATTTCCCTATCTAAATCTGTCTCTAATTGTTGTTTTGTCTTTAGTTTACCTTGATAATCAATTAAATCTTTATATCTAATTATTTTTGTTTTATCTGTTAGATTTGGGTGTCTAATTGATTCTACCGGCGATAACCAACTTGGTATTTTCGTACAATGCTGTTTTTTAGTTTTAAGCCAAATTTGTAGTAATGAGTTTCTTATTGTGTGTCTTTTAAAGTATGAATGTGTTTTGTATTTTTCATCCCACATGCCAGCCAATTTGAAGTTCATGTCCCTCAATTGTTAAAATTCTAGAATTTTTTAATTCTATCCAGTCTTTAACACACGATAGTACTGCTGCTTGATAGTATGTCTCCCAATCTGGGAGTGCAGCTCCTCCTCTATCTTTTGTGTTCTGAAGCAGCTTAAATTTTATTCGTGGCCTTTTCCCTTGCCATATAAATTTAGATGTCGTTTTATTCTAATTTTCAAAGAACGATTTATCTATTTTTATTGGGGTAACCTGAAACAAATATAAAAATGTTGGTAGTATAGTCATTTTAATAGCCGAAATTCTTCCTAGGAGTGAGATATGTAAGTTTTTCCATTTTTCTAAGTCTTACCTTGTTTGTTCTATTAGTTTATCGTAATTATTTTCCTTTATTGCTGACGTTCTCGTGGACAACCAAATTCCTAGATATTTTATTTTTTTCGTTGTTTGAATTTGTATACTATCTGACAATTTTTTTTCTTGATTTTTCGTAAGATTTTTTACAATTAGTTTCAATTTGCTTTTATTGATTTTTAGTCCGGCTACTTCTCTGAATTCTTCTATTTTTTTAAACAAATTAGGTATAGATTCCATAGGATTTTCTATTAGAAACACTAAATCATCAGCAAAGGCCTGGACTTTGTATTCTTCTTTATTGATCTTTAAACCTTCAATTCCTTGATTTTCTCTGATTTTTTTCAGCAAAATTTCCAATGGTAGGATGTACAGTAAAGGAGAGAGTGGGCAGCCTTGTCTGACTCCTTTTGTTATATTAAATTTATCCGTATGTCATCATTCATAATTATCTTGTTGATTGGTTAGTATAAATTTCTTCTATAATTTTTCCAAATTTTTCCCCAATTTGCATATTTTGTAATTGTCTGATCATAAATTTCCAATTTTGGTTATCAAAAGCTTTTTGGGCATCAAGGAAAACCAACGCAGCCTGTTTCTCCGGGTGTGATTCATAATATTCTAAAGTATTAAGTACTGTTCTCATATTGTTTTTTATTTGGCGTCCCAGCAGAAATCCATTTTGGTCTGAGTGTATATACGTATTTAGTACTAGTTTAATTCTTTCGGCCAGAATTGCTGCAAATATTTTATAGTCGGTGTTCAGTAATGAGATAGGTCTGTAATTTTGAATTTGCTGGAGATCTGTATCTTCTTTTGGAATAATTGTAATTATTGCTTCTGTCCACATTTTTGGAATTTTGGCTTTCTCCATGGCTTCGTTGTATAACAGCAACATATTTTCTCCCAGTACTACTTGCATTGTTTTATATACTTCTACCGGTAACCCATCGGGTCCCGGTGTTTTGTTATTTTTTTGCTTTTTCAGTATTTCGTCTAATTCTAATTTAGTTATTGGCCTATTGAGGATTTCTTGTTGGTCTTCTGAGATTTTTGGCATTTCAGATTTTTCTATATACTGTTTTATCCTTTCTTCCTCTATTTCTTCTTGTTTATATAAGTTAGCGTAAAATTTCTTAATAATTTCTTTTTTGGCCTCTCTGTTATATTGGATTTCCCCTTTGTCATCTCTCAATTGGTATATCATTCTTTTATT
Organism: Masticophis lateralis; assembly: GCA_030761175.1. Taxonomy (NCBI): domain Eukaryota; kingdom Metazoa; phylum Chordata; class Lepidosauria; order Squamata; family Colubridae; genus Masticophis; species Masticophis lateralis. Next base: position 26,148,795 of record JAUDYJ010000002.1, read on the forward strand.
CCTTTCTTTCTTCAGTTTATAGGCTAACCATCTGCCTGTTTTGTTTGCGTATTCAAAATAATTTTGTTTTGCCATTTTTATTTTTTGGGCTAATTCCTTTTGGTTTATCAAATTCAGTTTATGCTTAATTATTTTCCATTCTTCTTTTATTATTTTATCCTGCGGTTCTTTCTGCAATTTTTGTTCTATTTGTTTTAGGTCTTTCTCTAATTTGTCTAATTGTTATTTCTTCTCTTTATTTTTCTTCCTCGTATATGCAATTACTAGGCCCCTTATATATTCTTTTATAGTATCCCATGTATTTTGTAAGGAGGTTTCCTCTATTTTATTTATCTGAAAGAATATTTTTATTTCCTTTTCTAACATCAAATTAAATTCTTTTTCTTTACACATTCTTTGATTCATCGTCCATCTCTTGAGCCTCCTTTCCCCTTTCCACTATGAATAGTGGATTATGATCTGCCCATCAGTTTGTGCCTATCTCAATTTTTTCTACCGCTGTTTTGATATTTGGGGTCATCCAGGCCATGTCCAGTCTTGACCACGAATTATGCGGATGAGAGTAAAAGGTATATTGGGCCTCACCTTCATGTGTTTCCCTCCATACATCTGTCAAATTTAACTCTTCAGTTATATTAAAAATTCTTTTGGAAGTATTTCCTTTTTCTTTTCTTTTCTTTTCTTTTCTTTTTTGTCAGTTTTGTAATTCTTATTTGCATTTACTATTTCATTATAATCCCCTATTAGACAAATATCTTCATATTCTAATTCTGCTAATTTTATATGTAGGTCTTTAAAAAATTCCTGTTGTTTTTGATTAGGTGCATAGATCACTACAATTAACATTTTTCCCTTTCCTATTCCTAATTCTACCATCACCACTCTACCTTCCTCATCAGCATAAACTAATTTAGATTGTATTTTTTCTTTTATGTAAATTGCTACTCCTTTTTTCTTTTTTTGGGTCAGGGATGTGTATAATCTTCCTAGTTTGGGGTTTTCTAGAATTTTCTGATGTTCCTTTTGGATATGTACTTCTTGCAGACATATCACATCTGCTTCTAGTTTTTGTAACTTTGTGAATATTTGATTCCTTTTCTTTGGAGCATTTAATCCATTAATATTTACCGAAAAGAGTTTAATTGGTTCGTCCATTGCCTATTGTATCTGTCTTTTTGTGTGTCTTGTTTCCATCCATGTCTTTGCCTTTGCACCTTCTCTCTCCTCTCTCTCTTTTTCTTGCCTCTTTCTTATTTCTTTTTCTTGATTTGTTTCTATTTGCTCTTCTTCTTGATTTCTACTATCTGTTTCCTCCTTACTTTCCTGCTCTTCCTCCAGTCTAAAATGTGTGCTATGAAATTCTCTTGCCTTCTCTAGAGTTTCTATTTTGTATTTTTTATCTTCCCACATAATTAAGATCCCCTCTATTGGCAACCATCTGTACATTATACTTGATCAATAGTGATGTTAGAAACTGATATTGTTGCCATATATTTCTTATTTTTTGGGGTATCTGTTTTAGGATTATAATTCCTTTATCATTATAGGTCACTGTTTCTTCTCTAGATTTCTTGTAGACTTCATCCCAAGTAGATCTTTTTGAAAATTTAACGTGGACTTCTCTCGCCAGTCTATGCCTCCTTATATAATTTGTTTGAACACAATAGGTTTCCTCTAATTGTCCTTTTATTTCCTTTTGGTCTTTTTGAGTCATTCCTGCAATGATCTCCACCATTTTTCTTTCTAAATCCTTATTTTTTTTCCCTGGTATGTTTGGGAAGTGCAGAAAATATGAGGCCTTTTCCATTTCGAGCATAGCTAAAGAATCTGACATTTCTTTATTTAGTTGTAAAGATTTTGTTCCATTGCTTCTACTTTTAATTCTACATGATCTATTTTTGTTTCTGCTTTCCTAATTCTCCGTTCGTTTTCTACTATAGAATGTTGAATACCCCCAATTTTATCATTCATGGTCTTAATATCTCCTTAACTTCTCCTATTTCATTTCTAATCTCTGCATGGAACCTTCTCATTTCTTCCTGATTTTCCACTATTTTTTCTTGTGTTCTGAGCAGTGATTCCTGGATCTTTTGAAACATGTCCAGTATTACATTTGGTGCCATTTCCAATTTTTCTTTTTCTTTTCCTATCACGCTATCTATCGTTTTTTGTTGTAATGGGGAGGGAGTCATTACTATTGTATTTGTTGTAGGTTTCCCCCCTGTTTTTGTTATAGTGGATGTTGTAGACATTTTCAATATTCGTATAAAACTTTCCAACCTTAACATCAATTTTTAGGTTATTCCTTGATATCTCTTTTTTCCTCCACACACCACTTATACCCCACACGACTTATTTATACTATATTCCCAATTACCCCACTTAAACAATTAATTCCTACTCACAATACAAATCAATTTGCTTATACTTATTTCATCAGTCACAATTTTTAGTTTTCTTAATTTTCTAATTACCAATCTATTCAATCACTCCATTTATCAGTCAATCTGTCTCAAAAATGTAATCAACTCATTTACTATTTCATATTAAAATTCCAGTCATTCATTCTAACAATAATTCCTTATCTTTCTTTTACCATCACTTATAATTTCACAATGTAATTTATATTTATAAATATATTATTACTTATATATAATTCTTTTAAATGTTAAACGTATTAACTATTTAAATATTGGTTTACACTCCCCCCCCCAAGGTAATTCAAAAATAATAGTTCACTTCCCTCTTAGATTAATTGTATATCCCTTTGTTCCTTTGCTTTCCTTCTTCTTTTACCTCTCTTCTTTAGTTCTTTTACAGTTATTAAATTGCAGTCTATGTCCGTCTCAATCACTTTTATTAGTCCCGATATTTCACTCTCTGTATTCAGTTTTCAAGTCTTTTAAAATTTAAATTATTATAAATCCAAAGTCCAAACAAATCTTCTGTGCTCACAAACTCCGCTACCTAGACCTTCCACTCAAATTCCGGTGTTTTGATCTCTGCGTTCAATTTTCAGGTCTTTTTAAGTTTGAATCAATTATAAATCCAGAGTTCAAACAAATTGTCTATGCTCACAAATTCCACACGCTGCTCCTTCCGCTCGCATGTAGCAATCTGCTCGCATTCCATTTCCTTCGCCTTCTTCAAGCACTCTTTCTCCTCTTATGTTTGCTTAGTCATTCTATGGGTTTCTTCTCTTCTGTGCTGTGTTATTTCCCCATTTTCTTTTCCTCTTTGTACCACCGCTGTTGTAACTTCAATTATCCACCTCTACTTCAGTTGCGCATCTCCTGCTTTCCTCACCCTTTCATGATGATGTCACCGCCGGAAGTCCTCGTATCTTTTTATTCTTGATGAATGTATTTTATTCTTCTTATGTACACCGAGAGCGTATGCACTAAGACAAATTCCTTGTGTTTCCAATCACACTTGGCCAGTAAAGTATTCTATTCTATTCTATTCTATTCTATTCTATTCTATTCTATTCTATTCTATTCTATTCTATTCTATTCTATTCTATTCTATTCTATTCTATTCTCCACTTACAGTCAGTCATGATGTCATCTATAGTTTGATGTGGGACATTGCAGTCACTCTGAAGGGAGAATGCTATACCCCATTTTATACAGTAAAGCCTGGTAGACAACGTGTAAGGTGCAAATCCTATTCAAGGTTATGTATTGCTGGTGTGGTACCCATTTGTCTTTCAACTGAGAATGTCAAGGTCAACATTTTCTTTTTACAGTGCTTTGGCTGTTAGACATATAGGAACTTTCAGAGATGATAGTGATGGTGGTGGAGAGTTTGAAACTGGAAAGAATTACCTGAGGTCTGGCACATACATTTTAAAATAATAATAAAAGCCTACCTCTGGTAGATAGAAGGAAGGTGCAGTACTTTTAGATTGGTCAAGAAATTATGCTGGAGTGAGAGATGATCAGATCTGGAGTAGTGGCTGGGGGAGCTGAAAGCCAGAGTATTCATGGCCAGAGAGATGATCGAGGAAGATGGAGAGGCCACCAAAAATTTAGCAAGTGTTCACCAAAGCTAAACAAGAGTCCATAGAAATAAAATCTCTGAAAAGTCATGTGATGAGAGACCCAGAAAAATATGGCATACTTCACTTAATCCTCCAAGGAAAGATTGAAAGCAAATGAGGTCCAGGCAGAAGAAGAACATTGTGGCTTCAAAATCTAAGGGATTGGTTTAGACAAAACTCAACAGCACTTTTTCATGCAGCTGTTGATAAAAATAGGGTTTTCACTGCTTTGTGGAGAATAACTTATTGTCCCAGTCTTTGGTTACCATTTCACATAAATGGTTGTCCAATTTCTTCTTAAAAACCTACAGTGATGAAGTATCCATAACATCTGAAGGCAAGTCATTCCATTGATTAATTGTTCTAACAATCGGGACTACTGCTATCATGCCACCCCAGCCCTTCTCTTCATTAGAATAGACATACTCTATTCCTGCAACCATTTTTCATCTGTTTTAGCCTCCAGTCACTAAGTCACTTTTGCTGCTCTTCTCTGCACTCTTTCTAGAGTCTCAACATCTTTTTTATATCATGGTGACCAAAACTGGATGCAATCATTCAAGTGCGGTCTTACAAAAGTATTATAAAGTGGTATTAACACTTCACATAAACTAGATACTTATCCCTCAGTAATGCATCATAGGACTGTGTTAGCTGTATTGTGCTGTCTAACCCACATTTTTCTATCTGGCAGCTGCAGCTAGCCGGTGGCTAATACTTTAGTGGGTATCCACTAGGATTCCTAGATCTTTTTCAGAGTTTCTGCTTTTGAACCAGATACCACCTATTCTATATACCTGTGCCTTTGTTTTTTCTTGCCTAAGTGTGAAATCTTACTTTTTTCATCATTGAAATTAATTCTGTTGGATAAGGCCCTACGTTTATGTCTGTTGAGATATTTCTGGATCTCGAGCCTATTCCAGACAGCTTGGTGTCATCTAAAAATTTGATGGGTTCCCCTTCCGTCCCCTAATCTAAATCATTTCTGAAGATGTTGAAGAGTGATGAGTCTAAAACAAACCTTGAGGTATCCCATTGCTTCTCTTCAGATAGATGTAGTTCCATTAAGGATTACATATTGAGTGGGTTGATCAGTCAGTTACCAATCCATCTGATGGTGATGATGTCTCATCCACATTTGTCTACATTACCAAGTAGTGAGTTGTAGTCTACTTTATCAAATGCTTTACTGAGGTCCAAGAAAATTATGTCCACAGTATTTTGCTTGGCCACTAATTTAGACAATTAGTCAAAGAATGCAATAACATTTAAAAAGTTGTAACTGTGCTTTCCACTAGGTGTCATTGGATTCATTGCTTCATTATCATTTCCAGGATCTACGGCTATGTGGCTATGACACAGTGAAATACATATTTGTCTTGTTGCAGCTCTTTTGATTGATCTTACCTGAGACAAATCGTTATCCTTTGTGCAAGGAAAACCTATCTAATATTAGATTCAAATGGTCAAATTGGGCATATTTAACGGAGAGTTGGAGAAAAGGGCTACAGATTTCAATGAGCATGTTGGCAATAAGATAGAGACCTCTTAGATCTAACCCATCCCTTTTTACATTAAGTGTTATCTTAGGTTAATTATCTCATTCCAGAATATAATAAAACATTACAATTTCATTGTTGTAAGACAGGCAGAATTATTCTAAGATGGGCGATCATAAAAATCTTTTAAAATAAACAAATAATTAAAAGAAATAAACTATATTGAGATGTAGAATGTCCTTGAGAAATGAGGATCATACAATATCAAATTGCCCTCATCGGAACTACACATAGGACAGGAAGCCAGACAGTGTAGAGTAGAGTAGAGTAGAGTAGAGTAGAGTAGAGTGGAGTGGAGTGGCGTGGCGTGGCGTGGCGTGGCGTGGCGTGGCGTGGCGTGGCGTGGCGTAGCGTAGCATAGCATAGCATAGCATAGCATAGCATAGCATAGAATAATAGAATAGAATTCTTTATTGGCCAAGTGTGATTGGATACACAAGGAATATATTTGGTGTATATGCTCTCAGTGTACATAAAGAGAATACAATACATTCAACAAGAATAAAAAGGTACAACACTTAGCAGTAGTCAAGGTTACTAACAAGCTATCAAATTGTACTATGAAACAAATAAAAACAATATAAATTTGAAAGCAACATGGTTATAGTAATAAGTGTATAGTAATAATAGGATAGGATAGGGCTAAATGAAATAACTCCAGGATGGTAAAGTAGTGAGACAAGGCAGTATTACTTTGTTCTTATTTATTCATCCTTTATACTGAAAGGATATTAAGAGAATTTGGATTAGAAGAAGAGGAACAAGGCTCTACATTGTTCAATAACCTCCTCTATGCTAGCATACTTCCCCACCATTCCAAATCAAGAATCAGATTCGCCCAGTTGATTTGGAGAAAAAAAAGTGGTGGCATAAAATAAATTCATTGCCCAGGCAGAGTAAAAAAAACCTCAACCCATAACAATATGACATGAAAAGAAAGAAAACAAAACACATCAAAACTTCATAAAGATTAGCAAAGGATTGTCATATCTTCTAAACATTAGACAAAGCAAATGTGTTTCTATTACATATATACATATACATACTGTATACATACACATACATATGCACATACACATATACATATACTTACATATAAGGATTGTAGTAAAAGAAAGTAATGATTCAAAAGAAAATGACCTTTTACACATCTCTAGCATATCTTATTATATCAGTCATAATTAAGACTTCATGTATGAGAGAGTTTTTAGAACATATAACAAAGATTTTACTTCCAACTATCCTATTTTATCTTCACAATAATTTGGGTAAGAAATACCTTTCAAAATCAAGAGCCCTCATTGTTTTTCATTATTAGTTGCTCCTTAGTGTTCATGTCAGGTCTCAGAATAATGATGTAACATTTGGGGAGAAAAATACAGCCCAGTAAACCCAGGCTGGAGGCCAGGATGGAGAAGATCTGCACAGCGACCATGTATTTCCCTTTGGTGCTCAGGTAGGTGGGGACAAAGGAGATCCAAACGCTGCAGAAGACCAGCATGCTGAAGGTGATCCACTTGGCTTCATTGAAAGTCCCTGGAAGTTTGCGGGCCAGAAAAGCCACCAAGAAGCAGATGGCAGCCAGAAAGCCCAGGTAGCCAAGGGCAGTGTAGAACATGATGGCTGAGCCTTGGTTACACTGCAGGAGGATTTCTCCTGGTTGAGAATGCAGGTCAGAATGTGGAAATGGGGGAGAAATTCCCAGCCATGTAATGCAGATGCCCACCTGAACCCCAGAACAGGACAAGACAATGGAGTTGGCCAGACTTTTCCCCAACCATTTCCTCATCCTGCTGCCTGGTTTTGTGGCCAAAAATGCCACCACCACCATGATAGTCTTGGCCAGCAAGGAAGAGACGGCAACTGAGAAAACAACACTGAAGGTGATTTGTTGAAGAAGGCAAGTCACTTTCTGGGGCTTACCAATGAATAGAAGGGTTGTCAAAAAGGAAAGCAGGAGAGAGACCAAGAGAACGTAGGTGAGATCCCGATTGTTGGCTTTGACTATGGGAGTTTCTCGGTATTTCATGAAGATTCCTAGAATTAAGGCAGTGTTTAGAGACAAAAATAAGGCTGCGATAGCCAGGATAAGACCTAACATTTCTTTGTAGGACAGGAAAGTTATGATTTTGGGGACACACTGATCTCGCTTCTTGTTGGAATACTGCTCATCTGGACACTTTTCACAATGTGCTGCATCTGGAAAACATGAATTGCCATTTATCTACTGATTCAGTGACATTTTATAGCTCATGACCAACTGACAAGAGACAGGATGTAGATACAATTTTTACTCCTTTTTTACTTTTTAAAAAAAAATACTTCTATCATTAAAATAATGAAATTTAAAGGAAAAACAATTTACAGTGGATATTGACAATTGAATAACACAAAAAGATATAGTTACTAAGCAAGAATAAATTAGAAAATGATTATAGAAAAACATTGCCACCATCCTTAGCCATTCTTCCTACTTCTATCATAGATACTTTAGATATTATAAATTTTGCCATCGTGGCAAATTCTCTAATTTCACCTCCCAATGTGACAATCACTGACAAAATGTGTTGTTCCAATTCTGTACCAGATTTGTAGAATTATACCTCAAAAAAATATTTGGGGTTTCAATTCAATGTTTGTTTAGGTTTTTTCCTGAATATTCTGATGCATTTCATTCTCTGAATTCTTTTGAGCTTGTTTGCATAACAACCACAAATGATAAAATATTCCTTCTTTGTGATAGGATTTCCAACATTTATTGTTGTATGATTTGTGTTTTATCGACTGTTGATTTAATTTTTTATTGTGTGTAAAACATTTCCCCTTATAACCTGAAGTAAATTTTCTGGATTTCCCCCCCCCCCCCCCCCACAAAGCTGTGCTCATTTTTGTATTGCAGTTATGATAGAGTTTGCAGCAATCCAACCAGAACACAAGTAAATAATTCAGCAGGATTCATATATGAAAGAAACTTCTTTACATACAATAATATAAAGCATGATGCATGTATACAATACCCATGCAGCAGAAGCCAGAACCAGAACTCAGAATCCAGAAGCACAGAATCAATATAATCACAGAAGCTATGTAATACAGAGGCTATATTATAAGGACAAAGCAACTCTTATATATGTATCAGTCAAGCTAAACCATGCCCAGGCTCTGAGCCATCTGGGTCACCAAACAGTCCCCATTACCTCACCTGTTACTATGTCTATTCCAAATCATGAACTCTCATATACTGACAAACTATTTGTTTGATTTTTACATCCTTTTTATCATACAGATGTTTATTTGTTCCATCTCCAGGTCCTGTTTCAAAAATTATTCATATATGCCTACTAATAGTTGATCTTGGCTTTGTATATCTGTTTCAAATTCTGTCATCTCTCAAGATTTTCCCATCTTTGTCAATATTACTTTTTACTGTTTCAGCAGTTTCTGAAAACATCCACCTGTCAGGTTCCAGATCAGTACGAGAAAGGAAAATGCCAGACAACAGTATTAAGTTTGTTGTAGAGATTTTACTTTCCGTGCTCCGGCAGGTTCTAACAATCACCCAGTGCAGGTTCAGCGAAATATTGTCTTCTCTGTGCTCCCACCACCGTTTTAAAGTTGACGCACCCCACCCCGCTACCCCACCCCCTGACTCCACCTCCCCAGCCATGCAGCATATATATAGTGCCAGATGCTAGCAAGCCTCAGTCAGTCCTTGTCTATCTGGGTAATCGATCTCTACTTAACCCTAGGAGAGCCCTAATTAATCGTGGGTGGCGATGTTGCTCTGATCAGGCTTGGGGCCTCTGCACAGGTGTGGAAGTGGCCGGTTCCAGCCGAAGCGCCTGCTGTTTCCTGTGGTTCTGGAATCAGCAGGCAGGAGAGAGAGCCATCGGCCTCAGCAGGCAGGAAGCGGAGTGGCTAGCTGGCCAGCAAGTGGAGGCAGGGTGAGGCTTCCTGGGCAACTGGAATTGGGGTGTTTTGCTCTGTCGGTCGCCGTCCCCACCAGAATGGCAGCCCCAACACAGAGGGTCTGATGCCACACTAGTAAAATACTTTTATTGAACACTAAACACTGCTGTGTCCCCCCCCCCCACCCCCATTTACCAAGTATTGATGCAGCATACTGGCATAGGAGATTAAATCTTAGTTAATATATGTGGCTCTAGAATAAAAGGCTGATGTACCTTTTTTGTCCTTGAGCCACCTACCTTCCTGGATGGAGATTGTTCCTTCCATGCATGGAGAGCAGTAATAGCAGCACACTGGTTCTTCTTCTCTTGTGAGTTTGGTGTATCCTGGGAGGCAACTTTTAGTACACCTAGAAAATGGGGCTTTCTAAACAGAAAGAAAATTATGGAAACATGTTTAGGGCAGGGGTCTCCAACCTTGGCAACTTTAAGACTTGTGGACTTCAACTCCCATAGTTCCTCAGCCAGCAAAGCAAATGGATTATGGGAGTTGTAGCCCACAAGTCTTAAAGTTGTCGAAGTTGGAGACCCCTGGTTTAGGGAATTTATTTTAAAAGTGGAAGTCAATGCAAAGATGGATTCATGAACTTAGAAGTTACTTTTAAGATCTATTCTCAAATATAATTAAAATATTATAAAGGGCCTGGTGGCTTACCAGACTAAAGCATTGTGATTAACACCATCTGTCTGCAATTACTGTAAGTTCGAATCTCACCAGGCTCAAGGTTGACTCAGCCTTCCATCCTTTCTAAGGTAGGTAAAATGAGGACCCAGTTTGTGGGGGCAATAAGCTGACTTTGTATAAATATACAAAAGTATTAAAGCTATTGCTTAACGCATTGTAAGCTGCCCTGAGTCTTCGGAAAAGGCCAGCATATAAATCATTTTTTTTAAAAAAAATTGGGTGATTTCTGCAGCATATGATCTCAAAGTCCTCTCAATATTCAGCAAAGACTAATGGCTCTCCTGTCCAAACATTTTTAGACTTCTGTTTGTAGACCAGTGAAATGCTATGGATATAGTATACTTCAATTTCAGCAAGGTATTCAACAAAGTAGACCACAACCTACTTCTTGTAAGCTAGAAAAATGTGAGATAGACAACATCATCACCAGATGGAGTTGTAACTCTAACCCATACTCAACAAGCAGTACAAGTAATGTTACTACATCTACATGGAAGAAAGTGAGCAGTGGGGTACCACAAGGTTCCGTCTTAGGCCCAGTACTCTTCAGTATCTTTATAAATGACTTAGGTCAGGGAATAGAAGGGGAACTCATCAAATTTTCAGGTGACACTAAACTGGCAGTAATAGCCAATACCCCAGAAGACAAGCTCACCAACCAAAAGGATCTTGGCAGACTTGAACAATGAGCCCTATCCAACAAAATGAAATTTAATGTGGAGAAAAGCAAGGTTTTACACTTAGGCAGGAAAACCCAAAGGTACAAGTGCAGATTAGGTTTTGGTCACCACGTTACAAAAAAAGATGTTGAGATATTGGAAAAAGTGCCAAGAAGAGCAAGACGATTAAAGGCCTGGAGGCAAAAAAACATGAACAGTTTGCAAGATTTGGGTTTGGCTGGTCTAGAGAAAAGAAGGACTAAGAGGAACATGATAGCAGTATTCCAGTATTTGAGAGGCTGCCACGTAGAAGAGATGGTCAGCTTATTTTCCAAAGCACCAGAGGGCAGGACAGGAAGCAATAGATGGAAACTAATCAAGGAGAGAGGCAACCCAGAATGAAGGAGAAACTTCCTAACAGTGAGGACAATTAACCAGAGGAAGAGCCTGCCTTCAGAAATAGGTGCTTCATCACTAAAGGTTTTTAATAAGAGACCGACAGCCACTTGTCTGAAATGGAATAGAGTCTCCTGCTTGAGCAGGGGATTGGACTAGAAGATCTCCAAGGTCCCTTCCAGCTCTGTTCTGAATTTGTGTTTTGAACATCCAGTAGAATAAATATATGTAGTTCAGGGTCAAACTGTGGAATCCTTGGTGTACTCTGATATGGTTGTTTCCTTGCTGACATTTCACTACCAGAGTAGATAACGTCATCTATGCTATCGTCAGGCACATGGTGCTATCATCATTGCACTGATAATGTTATCAAGCTGGGTAGTAAAATGTCTATAAGCTACCATGCTGATAGAGCACCAAGGACTGTACTGAGTTACATGCCCTGAGGTAAATCTCTCAGGGTCAGGGGTGGGCTGCTGGGGGTTCTCAGGGGTTCAGGAGAACCTCAAGCTAAGATTCTGTGCAGTTCAAAGAACCCCCAAATCCCACTCCTGGCTGGCCCTGCCCACTCCACCCCGCCCCTCCCAGGAACGGGCCACATGGCCCGTTTTGGATGCAGGTAAGTGCAGGGTGCATGCGGAGGCTCGGGGGTGGTGGGGGTAAAAAATGGGCCTACCGGAAGTTCAGGAAAGCCGGAAATGGGCCCAGCCTCCAGAGGGCCTCCAGAGCCTGGGGAGGCCGTTTGAACCCTTCCAGAGGCACGACGAAAGCCTCTGGAGCCCAGGAAGGGCAAAAACATCCCCCCCTTTTTGGTGCAAGAGGCCAACTAGGCCACACCCACCATGGCCATGCCCCCCCAGCAACCAGGCAGAGAACCCCTTGCTAAAGTTTTTGAAGCCCACCCCTGCTCAGGGTCTAAGGGTTTTGTGTGGTTCCTGCAACTTCCTTACAGGGAACAAACATCATTGGACTAGCTTTCCATCCTAACCTAGAACAATGCTGGCATTTCCACAGGTAGCAATCCAGGAGCCTTCTAGGAGAAATACTAGCATCTCCTTCAACCAGTTTTTTTCATTAGCACAGAGACTCCATCAAAGGAGCCTGACTAGCATAGGGGTGTAATGCTTCCTACAAAGGCAGCATTTAAGATCCAGCTGCCTGCAATTACTTGCGAGTTCAATCCCAGCCAGGCTCAAGGTCGACTCAGCCTTCCATCCTTTATAAGGTGGGTAAATTGAGGACCCAGTTTGTTGGCAATAAGCTGACTTTCTATAAATATAAATATACAAAAGTATGAAGGCTATTGCTTAATGCATTGTAAGCTGCCCTGAGTCTCCGGAGAAGGGCGGCATATAAATCAAATTAAAAAAAAAAGTGAGAAGAGTGATACAAAAGCAGGTGGAAACCTAGGAATGGATGAATAATAATAATAATAATAATAATATCCACAAACAGGCAAACCTGGTTACCTGGTTAAAGGAAGTTGGCCATACGATGACACTCTCATCGATAGAGAACTTGATATCCGCAGAGGCTTCTTCTTTTCCAATATTCCCTATTTTCACCCCAGCAGAAGACTTGTTAGGAAATACTGCCCAGTCCATAATATCAAAGTCAGCAACAGGAATTCCAGCCTCATCCAAATAAGCATCATCCACAGAAAGATTGTAAATCTGGAAGTTTCTAAGAAAAGGGTGGAGCTGAAAGGAAATGGAGAATCAAACTTGCCATGTATACATTCTCTTTAGAGCCCTACATCAGAAGTGGGATATTCAGTTCAGTGTCTCTGTCAGTCTGTGACAGGATGATTATTCTCTTTCTCATTCCTTTCTTCCCTTCTTCCCTAAATCTTCTTTTCCCTCGCCCACCCTCTCTCCCATTCTTTCTGTCTCTTTCTCTCTCATACATAAACACATATGCATAAAGTTTTTCTGTTCATTATTTTCACCTGCTGTTGTATGAAATTTTTAACCATTAATTATTACGACATGGATGGTAGGCACGTTGGTGCACTTATGCACGCCCCCTTTTCAGACCTCTTAGGAATGGGGTGAGGTCAACAGTAGATAGTTTAAGGTTAAAGTTTTGGGGGTTTGGGGAACAAACCACAGAGTCAGGTAGGGCATTCCAGGCATTGACCACTCTGAAACTGATGTCATATTTTCTGCAATCAAATTTGGAGCGGTTTACCTTGAGTTTGTATCTATTGTTTGCTCCTGTATTATTGAGTTTGAAGCTGAAGAAGTCATTGACAAGTAGGACATTGTAGCATATAATTTTGTGTACTATGCTTAGGTCAGACTGAAGGTGGCGTAGTTCTAAGTTGTCTAAGCCAAAAATTTCAAGTCTGGTGGTATAAGGTATTCTGTTGTGAACAGAGGAGTGGAGTACTCTTCTCGTGAAGTATCTATGGACTCGCTTAATTGTATTAATGTCCGATATACAGTGTGGTTCCAGGCAGATCATCTGTATTCGAGAATTGGTCTAGCAAAGGTTTTGTATACCTTAGTTTGCAGTAAGAGCCTGGTGGCGCAGGGGACTAAGTGCTGCTAAAGTAGCACTTAGTTGCCAGCTGCCTGCAATTACTGCAAGTTCAAATCTCACCAGGCTCAAGGTTGACTCAGCCTTCCATCCTTCCGAGGTAGGTAAAATGAGGACCCGGATTGTGCGGGCAATAAGCCGACTTTGTATAAAAAAGAACACTGCTTAGAGGGGGCCATAAGCCCTACTAAGCAGGTAGATACAAAAGTATGAAGGCTATTGCTTAATGCATTGTAAGCCGCCCTGAGTCTCCAGAGAAGGGTGGCATATAAATTGAACTAATAAACAAACAAACAAACAAACAAACAAACAAATAAAATCAGAGAAGAATCTTTGCAAGGTTAGGTTAACAACTCTTAATGCCTTTCTGGTAATGTTGTTACAGTGGGCTCTGGCACTTGGCTCTTTAGAGAAGAGTACTCCAAGGTCTTTGACAGAATACGATGATTACTGTGGCATCTGGTACATTTATTTCACAAATACAGGTAGTCCTTGACTTATAACCACAACTGAGTCCAAAATACATGTTAAGTGAGTTTTATCACAGTTTATCCCATTTCTTGCCACAGTTGTTAAGTCAATCTGGCTACTCCATTGACTTTGTTTGTCAGAAGGTTGCAAAAAGGGGTCACATTACCCCAGGACGCTGCAATGGTCATATGTATGAACCCGTTGCCAAGCATCTGAAGTTTGATCACAAGACCATGGGGCTGCTGCAATGGTCATAACTGTGAAAACTGGTCATAAGTCACTTTTTTCAGTGCTGTTACTACATCAGACCAATATTGGAGATTAAGACAGAATACGATGGTTACTGAGGCATCTGGTACTTATTTATTTCACAAATATATGAAACCTTCCCCTCTCTCTTGAGACAATGTCTATTCTTACAAGCATCCTGAACCAACATACCCAGTTTGGTCTGGAAGATTCAATAAGAAGAATCTGTCTCTTTCACTCTAAATCTTGATACCTGGTCAGAAAAAGTATTAGAAACTGACAGTTGTTATTTGAACTCCCCCCATCCAGGGATGGGTTTCAAAAATTTTAACAAGGGGTTGTCTGCCCGGTTGCTGGGTGGGCGTGACCATGGTGGGCATTGCCTAGTCGGTCTCCTGCACCACAAAGGAGGGGGGTGTTTTTGTCCTTCCTGGGCTCCAGAAGGTTTCCTCGAGCCTCCTCCCCAGGCTCTGGCGGCCGTCTGGAGGCTAGAAATGGGCCCATTTCCGGCCTTACTGAACTTCCGGTAGGCCCATTTTTTGTCCTCTCAGAGCCTCCATGCATGCCCTGCACTTACCTACATCCAAAACAGGTTGCGTGGGGAGTCCTGGGAGGGGCAGAGTGGGATGGGTGGGGCCAGCAAGGGGTGGGATTTGGGGGTTCTCTGAACTGCACAGAATCTTAACTAGAGGTTCTCCCGAAACCCTGCAAACCCCCAGCAGCCCACCCCTGACCCTGGGCATTTTTGCCCTCCACAGGCTCTGGAGGCTTTCCTCAAGCCTTCAGGAGGGCAAAAACAGCCTCACCTGGCTCTGGAGGCCCTCTGGAGCCTGGAAACAAGCATGTTTTTGGCCATCCCTAAGTTCCAGTTGACCCTTTTTTTGCCCTCCCGGAGCCTCTGTGTGTGTCTGGCATTTTCCTGCATTCAAAACGGACCGTGTGGGGACTCCTGGGAGGGGAGGGGTGAAGTGGGAGGGTCCAGCCAGGAGTGGGATTTGGGAGTTCTCCAAACTGCACAGAATCTTAGCTAGAGGGTCTCCTGAACCCCTGCGAACCCTCAGCAGCCCACCCCTGCCCCCATCCCATCTATCCCTCCTTACATCTAACATAACATTTAAGAAATGAAAGGAAACCATTAGTGGAATTTTGTAATAGAAGTCCTACCTGCCATGGCTGTATGATCTGGGGTGTCTGATGGTCTCCAACACGCATCCTCCTCTTGCTCAATTGGTAGGAAGAGGCAGCACGGAGAACCCAGGCCACAACCTGGATTATTGTGGAAATACTGGAGCCATCCTCGGATAGGATTCTTTCAACCAGATCCTGGGATAAGGTTTCCCAGCTCTCTTTTTCCAGGCATATATTCCAAGATTTCTTAGACCACAAGGGGCTTGAATAGGAACACTGAAATGCTGCCTCCCCAAACTTTCCCGTAGCAGAGTAATGTGAATTAAAATCATAATATTGTGTCCTTTTCTTAGTCTGAGTTGTGAAGGATAACAAAAGATAATTATGCTGGAGATTAAGCAATCGGTAAAAAAATCTCACGCTTATATCGGACAAAGCTGTGGCAATCCATACTTTTTCCCCAAACAGGATTTCACTAGCCACAACTTCTCGTATTAATATTGCTAGTATTAATGTGGCCTGAAAATTCAATTGACAAACAATGCTTTTTACTTTAGCGTCGCTAAAATATTGATGGACGTTCTTGTTCTTCCCCGCTTCAATAACCATGGGTAAGCTTTCTGAGAAGGCAACACAGACGCCTTTCTTTAGGGCTTCTGGCACAAAGGTTCTTCTGAACTTTTCTCCACTTTCATTGTCCGGAGCAGCAAGGCCGATCCATGTCCATCGGAAATGCAGGAGTAACTTGACAATTGCCAAGTGAGGAGGTTCTTGTTTTGGAGTCACCCGATAGAAAAAAGGAAAATGATGTTTCTGCTCTGGAATGTGGCTGATGACCCCATAATTAATCTAAGATATAAGAGAAAAGATGGTTGATTGCTTTGTTTTTAAGGACAGCAGTAAATGCTTACATATCAAGGCTCTATGGAAGAGAACTTCCTTCCCTCTGTTCTTGAGTACCACGAAATGTCACCTCAATTTCTGGTATCACTTGCCTAGTATTTACAGTCATCGGCTATTAGCAACTTTTTGCCAAAATTGCAGAAGGAGAAATAGTTCTAGGCTGCATAAACAGAGGGATAGAATCAAGATCAAGATAAACCACTTTATAATGCCTTGGTAAGGCCACACTTGGAATACTGCATTCAGTTTTGGTCGCCACGATGCAAAAAAGATGTGGAGACTCTAGAAAGAGTGTAGAGAAGAGTAACAAAGATGATTAGGGGACTGGAGGCTAAAACATATGAAGAATGGTTGCAGGAACTGGGTATGTCTAGTTTAATGGAAAGAAGCACCAGGGAAGACATGATAGCAGTGTTCCAATATCTCAGGGGCTGCCACAAAGAAGAGGGACTCAAACTATTCTCCAAAGGACCTAAAGGCATGACAAAAAACAATGGGTGGAAACTAATCAAGGAGAGAAGCAACTTAGAACTGAGGAGAAATTTCCTGACAGTTAGAACAATTAATCAGTGGAACAACTTGCCTCCAGAAGTTGTGGATGCTCCAACACTGGAAGTTTTTAAGAAGATGTTGGATTATCATTTGTCTGAAGTGGTGTTGGTTTTCCTGCCTAAGCAAGGGGTTGGACTAGAAGACCTCCAAGGTCCCTTCCAACCCGTGGTGAAATCTGAACTGGTTTACTATCGGTTTGCTGGCTGCGCATGTGTGCTGGGCGCCAAACAAGCGCTGGGTGCATGCATGCACAGTGCCCACCACCACCAAATGCATGGTGAATAGGTTGTAAAAAATGCTTTTAAAAGTAAAAAAAAGGCTCTGATGACCCTGCGCCACAGCTGTGATCGTCAGAGCCTTTTTTTTACTTTTTAAAAGCCAAAATGCCAAAAAACTTTTTTAAAAAAAGCTCCGATGGTCAGCTGAGCAACGCGCAATCTTCAGAACTTTTTTTTTTTAGTTTTTAAATCATTTTTAACTACCAGGTCTAGAGAACTGGTAGTAAAAAAATATTTAAAAAGTAAAAAAAAAGTTCTGATGATTGCGGATCTGTCATCTTAAATTAAAAAAAAAAATTTTTACTACCAGTTCAGATGAACCGGACCGAACCGGGAGCATTTCACCTCTGCTCCGAACTCTGTTATTCTACTCTGTTCTAAATATGACAATTTTTTCACATCTTCAGCAGTGCAAGGACAAAGGACAAAACACGGTTATAAAACCAGCTCAGCTACATATGTCTCAGTAATGCCCTAGAGATGATGGAATTATATGTGAACTCAGCAGAGAAAAGACAGTTGGGTAGGATGTTTTTGTTTTTGTCTTTAAGTACAAATAAAAAACCGTTAAGGTAATAGTTTTCATTTTTTTCCTTCCAGTAAAGGATGGTTTAGAGCAGGAGTCTACAACCTTGGCAACTTTTAAGATTCGTGGACTTCAACTCCCAGAGTTCCTCAGAATTCTGGGAGTTGAAGTCCACAAGTCTTAAAGTTGCCAAGGTTGGAGACCAGAGGTGGGTTTCATCAGGTTCTGACCAGTTCTGGAGAACTGGAAGCGGACATTTTGAGTAGTTCTGAGAACCAGTAGTAAAAATTCTGACTGGCCCCGCCCCCATCTATTCGCTGCTTCCCAAGTCCCAGCTGATCAGGAGGAAATGGAGATTTTACAGTATCCTTCCCCTGCCTTGCCCACCAAGCCATGCCCACCAAGCCATGCCCACAGAACTGGTAGTTAAAAAATTTGAAACCCAACACTGTTGGAGACCCCTGGTTTAGAACATTTCAGTTGAACTATGAATGAAGGTTTGTTCAACTGCAACTGACAGTTGTTCAACTGTCATTTCAGGGCTTCTTTAAGCCCCATTGGCTCACTAATTTTATTTATTATTTTTCCTTTTGAGCCATGGTGGCGCAGTGCTTAGAATGCAATACTGCAGGCTACTTCTGCTGCCTGCTGGCAGCCTGTGATTTAGCAGTTCAAGTCTCACCAGGCTCAAGGTTGACTCAACCTTCTATCCTTCTGGGCAATATGCTGACTCTGTAAACTGCTTAGAGAGAGCTGTAAAGCACTGGGAACTGGTATATAAGTCTAAGTGCTATTGATATTGCTTTTGGGGGCTATTTGCAGAGTGAAATTAGCTTCAATATTCATTCATACCTGTGGGATTTTGTAGATGCTCAACATGGTGGAAATTTGACTAAAGAGATCAGAATCAGTCCCCTCAAGCAGAGGCAAAAGATTATTTTGGTTTCCACAACTATAGTTTGGAACATTCTCCTGCCCTGTAGACAGCAAGTCCATCATGACCTCGTATGTTAACCTTGCATTGAAAAAGTTCTCATAGATGCTATAGCCGAGGGTGATGTTTGGTAAGAGCTTTGGGGTCTGGTTGATCTCATGAGTGGCAAAGAAGAACGGCAGGACGTGCCAGAAGCTCATACTCTGTATACTGCAAGATAAGAGACTTTAGTTGGTTTTCAGCTCGATGTGGCTGTTTGATTTTCAATTCATCAAATCACATCATATTTCCTGAAGTTATTCCTTTATGACATTTATAGTTAATCAGTTGAATTGCTGTTTTATGAGTTTTATGAGTCTAGTCTGAAAACTGGACAATCCAACAACCTGAAATGAGCTTGGATAGCTCTCCAGACTAAAAGTATTGTAATTAAACACCAGCTGTCTGCAATTATTGCAAGTTCGAATCTCACCAAGCTCAAGGTTGACTCAGCCTTCCATCTTTTCTAAGGTAGGTAAATTGAGGAAGTTTGTAGGTGCAATAAGCTGACTTTGTATAAATATACAAAAGTATGAAGGCTATTGCTTAACGCATTGTAGACCGCCCTGAATCTCCAGAGAAGGGCGGCATATAAATCAATTTTTTTTAAAAAAAATAGTTATGAAATGCATCACGCTCTCGTGTATCTCTAACGCTGCAGTCCACCCATGGTGATGTTTGGTAACAGTTTTGGATGCTGGTTTATCTCATGAAGAGCAAAGAAGCAAGGTAGGATGTGCCCGAAGCTCATACTGGGAATACTGCAAATAAAGAGATTTCATTTTGGCTTTGAGTTTTTCATATTCAATTCATTAAAGAAAGAAAGAAAAAAAACCACCATATCACATTTCTGAAGCTGTTCCTTTAAAAACATTTATAAGAAATCATTTGTATTGCTGTCTTATGACTCTGCTGTGGAAAGTTCAGAAATCTACACTCCGAAATCAATGTTGAAATGCATTATCCCTTTATGTGTAAAATAATCTGGTTGACCTCTTGAAGGGGAAAGTAGGACAGGATCATGTCAAAAGCTCCCTACCCATATGTAATGCAGGAAATATTACCAGAAATTCATTGTTCAATGAAAAAAAAAAGTCAGATCTCTGTATCTTTCATTTACCGTGATGGACTTTCCTTGGGTCTTGATATCAGAAGATCAGCCCCATTGACACTAGTGGGACCTTCTTTTCCATACTTTTCTTCAGGGTCAAAGTGACCCCAATTACAAGTTTTGGACCTGATCCCAACTTTTATTTTCTCTAAATGACTCAGAGGGGCATTCTGACAGCAAAACCTATATTATTCTAATCATGGATAAAATGTCTGAGCAACTGGATGGTTTTATTTAAATTCACATTAGAAAACCATATTCATATGAAAATACAGCCTTTTCCCTTTTTCTTGAGAATTTGTTCTAGAAGCTCTTTGATTTCTAATTGTTAAAAATATCACTGTGGAATTTTTCTGCTAACCACGAACCCATTCTGACGACTTTTACATCTTTTAATTTAATTTTATTTCTTTCATATTGTTCTTTCACAGTAGAATAGAATAGAATAGAATAGAATAGAATAGAATAGAATAGAATAGAATAGAATAGAATAGAATAGAATAGAATAGAATTCTTTATTGGCCAATTATGATTGGACACACAAGGAATTTGTCTTTGGTGCATATGCTCTCAGGGTCCATAAAAAGACAAGATGCATTCATCAGGAATCATAAGGTACAACACTTAATGATAGTCATAGGGTACAAATAAGCAATCGAATCGTACTAAGAAACAATCAATATAAATCATAAGGATACAAGCAACAAAGTTACAGTCATGCAGTCATAAGTGGGAGGAGATGGGTGATGAGAAGATTCATAGTAATTGTAATGCAAATTTAGTGAATAGTTTGACAGTGTTGAAGGAATTATTTGTTTAGCAAAGTGATAGTATTTTGGAAAAAACTGTTCTTGTGTCTAGTTGTTCTGGTGTGCAGTGCTCTATAGTGTTGTTTTGAGGGTAGGAGTTGGAATAGGGTAGGAGTAGTGTATACTGTTTGTAAATTTTGCCTCTCAGCCTGCAAAAGTCAGAAGAAAACGAGAATTTGCTAGCCATGATAAAGCCTCCCCTTGCCCCATTCCATTGTTAGTCATTACATCCTTAATATTAAACTTAATATTCCTTTGCCATAAAATAATTTACTTTTATTGTTATTACCTTTTCAGACAGTATTCCACATAGAATAATCTATTCCCACAATTTTCAAAAATAACTGGCTAATGACATATGTCAATATTAAAAATTATAACATATAAAGGTTTTGTTATATATTATCCACAACAGATATTAATCATTATATCTTGCAATGATCCTATAGTTACATACTATTAATATTAATGTTTTAATTGTATATAAGAATTAATTTCTATGTCAAGACATATATAGTAACACCTACTTACCAGAAATGGATTTTTTTTAAAAGCAGCTGAAATGGCCTCTACCACATTCATTTCCCTTTTAAATCAGGTACATGGTGTTTACAGTGGCTTTAAATAAAACACACCCAGGATTTTGTTTTTCCTCCCATGGTCTTGGCTTCTTCTTCTTTTTTAAGGATTTCATTAATTTAAACAAAAAGTAAGCAGGAAGATGGTGATGCTGTCACACAAAGCAAAACGCACGTCTCCTTTTGAGAGACCAAATTGTCCACAAGCCATTTTATGAAAGAAAGCTGAAAGCCAACAGGTGAGGACTTGCCCAGATAGGAAAAAGATGAGATATCAAAGAGAGATGGAGCCAGATAGACAGACTGAGAGATAGAGATTCAGTAGAGGTATATATAGAGAGAGATGATAGAGACTGAGATAGAGACAAAGAGACAGATAGATAGAGAAATAGGGGAGGGGGGAGGGAGGGAGGGAAAGAGGGAGAGAGAGGGAGAGAGAGAGAGATAATAGAGATGATGATGATAGACAGAGACAGACAGACGATAAATAGATAGATAGATAATAGAGATGATAGATAGACAGACAGACAGACAGAGACAGACAACAGATAGATAGATAGATAGATAGATAGATAGATAGATGGATGGATGGATGGATGGATGGATGGATGGACGGACGGACGGACAGGAGAGATATAAAGATCAGTGCATCATTAAGAAAAACATTGAAGAGAATGGGGAAGATAAGATGAAACAGTTTGACTTCAGCTAAGAGGCAATCCAGTAATTCTCCCTGGCATCACAGAGAGTTATTTTGTGAAGAACCACCCCCATCCCCAATTTAAGTCCTTAAAAGAAATGAAGATGGGAAAGAGACCTGGTACCAGGAAATGGAAACTGTTGATATATTTAAAAAAACAAAAAGAAGGAAGGATAAAATGAATCACGAGGCTTACGTAGGTATCAGGAATTACCTTCGAAATCTGTTGTTTGGAGGTTTAAAGAAAATGTATGGTTCAAATATAGTGGAAGTTGTGGAAATGATTGCACTAATCAGGAAGTCTCCTGGCTTGTAGTAATTGAATCTATGTTCGTCCTCTTTCTGCACATTCAATGGGCATTTGGTCATCATTGTACCACAGGGAAAGAGGGACACCAGGAGAAGCAGCAGCAGCAGCAGATTTTCACATGTCATGATGGAGATCTTCTGTAGTTCTCTGACACAGGCACTACTTTCTTTGGCCTCAGAGTTGTTTAAGAAAATTCTCTTGCCAAAGCTGAGTTTATTAATAAAGATTAAATGAAATCTGGCACATTAAAATGAGCAAGATTACATCCAGACTTGCATAGTCCTGCCTAAAGGAGTCTCACATATGCTCTCCATAGTCCTTGTGGATGAAATGTTTAGATATTTTTAATAAGCGTTCATAAATGTTTGTCAAATCTGTTGTTGAGGGGTGGTGCATATGAGGGATTTACTACTATGCACAAGGGGGAAAAAAGCTTTGTATGACTCATGGGCATTGATCTGTCCCCCCCTTCAGAGACCCACAAAAACACAGCCAGTCGAGGGTTAAGAATCACTTGGCACACTCCACAGTTCTTATCTCAAACTTGGTAGCGATATGCACACCGACTGCCAAGGACTTTATTAGTTTACACAAAAAGAAAATCACCTACGTAGCTTTGCCATTCATCTAGCTTCCAAGACTACGAGGTTGCTATGTTTGTTTTGTTTGTTCGTCACAAACATCTTGACCCACCGTCCTGTCTTATATAGGCTCTGGGTGTGGTCCAGTGACTCATTAATCCTGTGACTCCAATCCAGTGACTCAGGTCTATTTCCTCATACGTCGCCGCAGCTGCAGTAATCTTTTCTCTCGCCTTCTTTGGCGTGCGTCCAGGAATGACGTCTCTCCCTCACTCTCATCTGAGACACCTGTTTTCCCACTACTTGGCTCTCTTTCAGCTGGCACCTGAGACGGTGCCAGAGGGGGGGGGCTGGGAGATCTCGCTGGCTCCTCTTCCTCCTGCTCAGAGCTTCCTTCCTCCAATGGGATAGGCTCAGAGGACGGGGCCACAACACTATCCCCCACCGCAGGGCCCTTCCCCCGGGTCTGACGGTCGGGATGGGGTCGGGAAGGGAACTGTTCGTGGAAAGCCCGCACCAGGTCAGGGGCCTGAACGGCAGACGCGTCCACCCAGGTGAAATCCTCGGCCCCGTACCCTTTCCAAGCGATGAGGTATTGGAAGCGCCCCTTCAGCCAACGGGAGTCCCGAATACTGTCCACCTCATATGTCGAGGCGTCGTCCTAGTCGGCTGCGGCTGGGGGGGCAGGCGGCGGCGGGCGGCGCAGAAGGCTAGCGGGAGTCTCAGGGACCAGGAGGGACCGATGAAAAACGGGGTGGAGCCGCATGGAGCGGGGTAGAGTCAACCGATAGGCCACCGGGTTGATGACCGCCTCGATGGGGAAGGGACCGATAAAGCGGTGGGCCAGTTTCCTCACCGGCTGGTCCGTGGGGAGGTGTTTCGTGGACAGCCACACCCGATCTCCAACTTCCAGCGGTGGCGTCGCCCGGCGGGCGCGATCGGCGAACCGTTTATAGTCCTCTTTTGCCCGGATCAGCTGCCGCCGCACCAGTTGCTGCACCGCCTGCAGCTCCGAGAGGAAGTCCTGGGTCTCAGGAACAGGGGAGTCCATGATGGTCAACGGAAAAAACCGTGGATGGTACCTGACGTTGGCATGGAACGGTGTCATCTGGGTGGAGGTATGTTGGGAGTTGTTAAAAGCGAACTCCGCCAGGGGAAAGTACTCGGCCCAGTTGTCCTGCTGCTGGTTGACAAAACAGCGGAGGTACTGCTCCAGTATGCCAATGACCTTCTCCGTGCCCCCGTCAGTCTCCGGATGGTGCGACGATGACAGGCACACCTGCACCTCCAGCGCAGCCATCAGGCTTTTCCAGAAGCAGGCCGTGAACTGGGCCCCGCGGTCCGAAACCACCCGGTCCGGCAGGCCATGGAGGCGGAAGATGTGTTGCAGGAACAGGCGAGCCGTGGTACGAGCCGAGGGCAGGCCGCGGCACGGGATGAAATGTGCCATCTTTGTGAGCGCATCCACCACCACGAGGACGGTCGTGAACATAGCGGACAGGGGCAGGTCAGTCAGGAAGTCCATGGAGATGGCTCCCCACGGTCTCTCCGGTGTCGGCAGCGGCTGGAGGAGTCCAGGAGGGGGGCCGGACGCGGCTTTGGCCTGTCGGCACGGCACACAGGATGTCACGTAGGCGTGCACGTCGTGCCGTACCCGAGGCCACCAAAAAGTCCGCGTCACTAGGTTCAAGGTCTTAAAGACGAAGTGCCCCGCCGCGGGGTTGTCATGGCACTGGTTCATGACGAGGGCTCGGAGCGGACTTGTGGGCACGTACAGCCGACCCCGGTGCCTGAGCAAGCCCTCCTCCACAGTCCATGGGGACACGGGGCCGATGTCCGCTCTCCGCTGCTGCGACCAGTCGTCCCGTCGCTGCGCTTCCAGCACCTGAGTCCGCAGGTCCACCGGTTCCTGGACCGCGGCCAGGGAGTCCGCTGGCAGCACCATCCGGGGGGAAAGGGAATCCTTGGGACAAAAGTATTCCAGCTTACGGGATAGCGCGTCCACCCTCTGGTTGAGGTGGCTCGGAATGTATGTGACGTGGAAGTTGAACCGGGCGAAAAACAACGACCACCGGATCTGTCGCTGGTTCAAATTCCTGGCCGTGGTGAGGTGCTCCAGGTTCCGATGGTCCATCCGCACCTCCACCTGGTGTTGGGCCCCCTCGAGGTGATGTCGCCAAGCCTCGAACACGGCCTTGATAGCCATCAACTCCTTTTCCCAGATGGTGTAGTTGTGCTCGGAAGGAGTGAGTTTCCGGGAGTAGTAAGCGCAGGGAAAAAGAGTGCCACCATCCACCGGAGCCTGTAGCAGGACCGCTCCAATCGCCACGTTGGACGCGTCTGTCTCAACCACGAACGGATGGTGTGGATTGGGGTGCCTCAGGACTGGCTCCGTGACAAAGGCCTGCTTGAGAACCTCGAAGGCCTGCTGCTGCGGGGGCCCCCACTGGAACGGGACCTTCTTCCGAAGGAGCTGGGTCAACGGCACGGTCAGGGTGGCAAAGCCCGGGATGAAGGTCCGGTAGTAGTTGGCGAATCCCAACAGACGCTGGACGTCCTTCACCCGACGCGGGGGTTCCCAACTGCGCAAGGCCGCCACCTTGTGTGGGTCCATCGCGATGCCCTCGTGGGTGATGATGTGCCCGAGGAACTCTATGGAAGTCTGGAAGAAGTAACATTTCTCCAACTTCGCATAGAGCTGGTGCTCCCGCAGGCGCTGCAGGACCTGGCAGACATGCTGGAGGTGGCTTTCCGGGGTCCGGGAATAGATCAAAATATCATCCAGGTAGATCACCACGAACCGATCCAGCATGTCCCGGAACACGTCGTTCATCAAGTGCTGGAAGACCGCGGGGGCGTTGGTCAACCCGAACGGCATGACGGTATATTCAAAGTGTCCATATCGGGTGCCAAATGCCGTCTTCCACTCGTCCCCCTCTCGCATCCGCACCAGGTTGTAGGCTCCCCGGAGGTCGAGCTTGGTGAAAATCGAGGCCTCCCGCAACCTCTCCATCAGCTCCGGGATCAGCGGCAGGGGATAGCGATTCCGTACCATGATGGCATTCAAGCGCTGGGAGTCGCAACACAGGCGCAAGTCCCCCGTCTTCTTTTTCACGAAGAGGACTGGGGCCGAGAGCGGGGAGGTCGAAGGCCGGATGAACCCACGGGCCAGGTTCTTGTCCAGAAAGTCCCGTAAGGCGGCCAGCTCGGGCTCCGACATGGAGTACAGGCGTCCCGAGGGCAGGGGCGCGTTGGGCATCAAGTCCACCGCGCAGTCGTAGGGTCGGTGCGGGGGCAAGCGATCCGCCTCCTTCTTGCTGAACATGTCGGTGAAGGATGTCAGCTCCAGAGGCAAGGAGACGTTCGGGGCAGAGACGTCCTGGCCGGCACAGGTGTGGCGAAGGTGGTCGACACACTGCAGGCTTGGGAACGAGATGGCATTTCTCGACCACGCCACCTGAGGGTCGTGCGCCCGAAACCAGGCCATCCCCAGGACCAAGGGGAAGTGCAGGTCCGCCGTCACATAAAACTGGATCGCCTCCTCATGGTTCCCAATGGCAAGGCGCAAGGGCTGAGTAGCGAAGTTGATGGGCCCCGCCACAAGTTCCCGCCCATCAATAGTTTCGACCCTCAACGGAGGGTCCACTGGAACCAAGGGAACCTTGTAATGGGCCACAAAGGCCTGGTCCATAAAGTTCGTGGTGGCCCCCGAGTCCACCAGCGCGTGCGCCTGGAGCCCCTCCGACCGGTTAGCCAACAACACCCGGGTGTTCAAAATCAGGTGCCGAGAGGGCTCACAGTCCACAGCCGCCGCCTCCGGCAGGGCATGGTCACCTGCCTGACCCAGAGTTTCCCCTAAGCCAGGCCTGACCCGTTTCCCGGCTGGTCATGCCGAGGCTCCGGAACAGGCTTGAGCGATCCACTCCGCTTCCGGGGACACGAGGCGGCGAAATGTCCAGCCTCACCGCAATAGAGGCACAACCCCCCTTGGCGTCTCCGCATCCGCTCCTGGGCCGTCAGTTGAGGTCTGGCTGCTCCGAGCTCCATGGGCTCCTCAGCCGTCGCCACCAAACGCGGTACGGTCCAGGGCGCTGTCGGTACGAAACGCAGGGGTGCCGACGCTGTCGGTGGTTCCGGAAGAGCCCTACGGGGCCGTCGCCATTGTAGGCGGGCATCGATGCGCAGGCAGTGGGTCACCAGCGCGTCCAGGGTCTGTGGCGCCTCCACCCGAACCAGCTCGTCCTGCATCTCATCGCAGAGGCCGTCCTGGAAGGCATCCATCAGCGCCGCCTCATTCCAGGCCGAATCCTGGCCTAGCAATCGGAACTCCGCAATATAGTCCTGCAGGGGGCGCTTGCCTTGGCGGAGGTCCTTGATGCGCCTCGCTGCCTTCTGCACCCGGAGGGGGTCCTCAAACATGGTGCGCAGGTGTTGCAAAAAGCCCTGATAGTCCAGAAGCAAGGGGCTGTCTTGCAGCAACAGGGGCGTGGCCCATCGGGCGGCAGTGCCAGAGAGGGAGCTGATAATAAAGGCCACCCGAACCTGGTCATCCGGAAAATCCTCCGGCCGCATTGCCATGTACAGCTGGCACTGTCCCAAGAAGGCCGGGAACATTTCCTGCTGCCCAGAAAACTTATCTGGCATGTTCACTGGGCATCTTGGATGGGGGAGGGGAGCAGGTGGAGCTGCTACAGGAGCATTTCCCAAAGCAAGTTGTGCAGTTAGCTGTGCTACTTGCTGTTGCAGAAGTTGATTGGCCTCCAGCATCTGCTGTACCTGCTGCTGCAGCTGTTGGTCCATCGTGGAGTTTTGGGGGTGACGAACAAGATGATCTGTCCCCCCCTTCAGAGACCCACAAAAACACAGCCAGTCGAGGGTTAAGAATCACTTGGCACACTCCACAGTTCTTATCTCAAACTTGGCAGCGATATGCACACCGTCTGCCAAGGACTTTATTAGTTTACACAAAAAGAAAATCACCTACGTAGCTTTGCCGTTCATCTAGCTTCCAAGACTACGAGGTTGCTATGTTTGTTTTGTTTGTTCGTCACAAACATCTTGACCCACCGTCCTGTCTTATATAGGCTCTGGGTGTGGTCCAGTGACTCATTGATCCTGTGACTCCAATCCAGTGACTCAGGTCTATTTCCTCATACGTCGCCGCAGCTGCAGTAATCTTTTCTCTCGCCTTCTTTGGCGTGCGTCCAGGAATGACGTCTCTCCCTCACTCTCATCTGAGACACCTGTTTCCCCACTACTTGGCTCTCTTTCAGCTGGCACCTGAGACGGTGCCAGAGGGGGGGGGGCTGGGAGATCTGGCTGGCTCCTCTTCCTCCTGCTCAGAGCTTCCTTCCTCCAATGGGATAGGCTCAGAGGACGGGGCCACAACAGGCATAGTTCTAATTTAAGATTTATCAAAACAACAATTTAGGTAACCTTTTATTCCCTTTACTCAAGAGACTTATTCTTAACAGAATAACAGAATCTGAGACTTGTCTTTGAAAGAAATACAGCAATGAATTGAGTGAACTTTTAATGAGCCAAAAAGTTTTTTATTGATAGAAAAGAATATCAGTTTTCTGCTGGAAATGAGTTAGTCGTTTTTCTTCTTCTCTGCCTCAATGATCACTACTAAGATCTGATTCCCAGACTCAGGAATGTCCATACACATCTCCAACTCAAAAGACTGGGTTTGGGTGTTTGAAGCCTGTGCAGGTTCAGGGTTTGGATACGGCTCAGTTATCTGTTTAAATGATGTTGGCCATATGATGGAACTTTCACTGATGAAGCGCTTGATTTCCAAAGAGACCACACTTTCTATCCTTCCAATTTTCACTCCAACATGAGATTGGTTGGAAAAGAAGTACTGAAATAAATTGACTTTTAGGAGGCCAAAAATCCTTTATTGATAGAAAACAACATCATTTTTATTTATTTTTTTTGCTGGAAATGAGTTGACACTCCCCCCGCCCCACCTGAGGTGAGATTCACTTACCGTCCCTACTGGTTTGCAAATGTGAGTGCACAGCCTTCTGCGGATAGATAGATAGATAGGTAGATAGATAGATAGATGATAGATAGATAGATAGATAGATAGATAGATAGATAGATAGATAGATAGATAGACAGACAGACAGACAGACAGACAGACAGACAGACAGACAGACAGACAAATAAATGCATAGCTGCTGTAAGGTCTTGCCTCTCCAATCTTCCCAAAAAAGCAGGACTCTTGAAACTGCAGTTGTTCAAAAAGGAGCTTTTATTGAAGGGTTTGTGATAATAAGAGATCGAGGCAAGAACTGAAGCTTCTCACTTAAAAGCAGCTATTTAAAGCAATGCTAACCAAAACCCCTCCCACACTACATCATTGCAGGGAAAAAGAAACTTCATATAGAGATTAACAGAATAATAAAAGAAACAGAAATGTCATATACAGATCATTCCATTACTCCCCCTATCCTCCCACCAAAATGCCAGCGTCCCTGTAGAAATATCTGGGACCTGACACCTGTTCTGGAAGTCCAAAATTTAACTTCTTTTCCTCCTTTTACTCACTGTAAAGGCTAGCTCACACCAGTGGAACAGCAGCAGCCATGTCAGGCCACTTGAGGTTGCTCAATATAATTTTTACACGAGGGGAAATCATTTGTCAATCATGCTGAAGGTTGAGTGTGAGGTATGTTGTTACTTTTCATTTTATATTATTGGTTTTCTCAGTTATAACCTTGGACTTAGTAATTTGCTCATACAAATACTTTACTTCCCCTCTTTTAACAGAATAATAGAGTTGGAAGGGACCTTGGAGGTCTTCTAATTCAACCCCCTGCTCAAGCAAGAAACTGTATACCATTTTAGACAAATGGTCAACCAATCTTTTCTTTAAAACCTCCAGTGATGGAGTACCTACAACTTCTGGAGGAAAGTTCTTTCATTGGTTAATTGTTCTCACTGTCAGGAAATTTCTCCTTAGTTCTAGGTTGCTTCTCTCCCTGAGTGGTTTCCATCTGTTGCTTCTTGTCCTGCCTTCAGGTGCTTTGTAGAATAGGTTGCCCCCCTCCATTTTGTGGCAGCCCCTGAGATATTGGAAGACAGCTATCACGTCAGTCTTAGTCCTTCTTTTAATTAAACTAGACATACACAATTTCTGCAGCTGTTCCTCATGATTTAGCCTCCAGTCCCCTTCTTTTCTGCACGTGATCCAGACTTTTCCGACTGTTAGTGTGAAAATACTATGTGAATTAAGCAGAAAATTTGGAAGAATTGGCTATACTATAATGAAAGAAAAAAAAGGGGGGGGGGTTCAACTCATTTCTAGCAAAAAAAAAATGATGTTGTTTTCTATCAATAAAGGATTTTTGGCCTGCTAAAAGTCAACTTATTTCAGTACTTCTTTCCCAACCAATCTCACGTTGGAATGAAAATTGGAACATAGAAAGTGTGGCCTCTTTGGAAATCAAGCGCTTCATCAATGAAAGTTCCATCATATGGCCAACATCATTTAAACAAGTAACTGAGCCGTATCCAAACCCTGATCCTGCATAGGCCTCAAGCACCCAAACCAGTGATAAGTTTCAAAAATGTTTACTACTGGTTCTGTGGGTGTGGCTTGGAGGGCATGGCATGGCTTGGTAGCATGGCAGGGGAAGGATACTGCAAAATCCTCATTTCCTCCTGATCAGCTGGGACTCGGGAGGTAGAGAATAGATGGGGGTGGGGCCAGTCAGAGGTGGTATTTACCAGTTCTCCGAAGTACTCAAAATTTCCGCTATCGGTTCTCCAGAACTGGTCAGAACTTGCTGAAACCCAGCTCTGACCTAGTGGTGGGTTGACCCCGGTTCACACCGGTTCTATAGAATCGGTAGTAAAACCGGTGGGAGGCTCTGCCCACTGACCCCGGTCATCATTTATTTTATTTTATTTATTTATTTAATTAAATTTATATACCGCCCTACTCCCAGACGGGACGCAGGGCGGTGAACAGCCAAAATAAGATACAATAATATAAAAGTTAAAAATCATTTAAAACAAATTAAATAATTTGGCTCGAACAATTTAAAATCCAATTGTATAAAATTTAAGACCCAATATAAAAGGAGGCTAAGCCAGACCAGCTTGTTCAAATAAAAACATTTTTAAAGCGCGGCGAAAAGTACGCAGGTCCTGTAACCTCCTTATCTCAGGGGGGAGCTCATTCCAGATGGTAGGTGCCCCCACAGAGAAGGCTCTCCCCCCGGGGACCGCCAGTCGACACTGTTTGACCGACGGCACCATGAGGAGCCCCTCTCTATGGGAACGGACTGGTCGGTGAGAGGCTGTTTGTGGCAGAAGGTGATCCTGAAGATACCCTGGTCCTAAGCCATCATAATGCTTCTGTGCATGCAGAACGGTGCACGTGACCCCATTGCGAACCGGTAGTAAAGGTAAGTAGAACCCACTCCTGCTCTGACCCAAACCCAGTCTTTTGAGTTGGAGATGTGTATGGACATTCCTGAGTCTGGGAATCAGATCTTAGCAGAAAAGAAAAGGGACTAACTCATTTCCAGCAAGAAAAAGATATGCTTTTCTATCAATAAAAAACTTTTTGGCTCATTAAAAGTTCACTCAATTCATTGCTGTATTTCTTTCAAAGACAAGTCTCAGATTCTGTTATTCTGTTAAGAATAAGTCTCTTGAGTAAAGGGAATAAAAGGTTACCTAAATTGTTGTTTTGATAAATCTTAAATTAGAACTATGCCTGTTGTGGCCCCGTCCTCTGAGCCTATCCCATTGGAGGAAGGAAGCTCTGAGCAGGAGGAAGAGGAGCCAGCCAGATCTCCCAGCCCCCCCCCCCCTCTGGCACCGTCTCAGGTGCCAGCTGAAAGAGAGCCAAGTAGTGGGGAAACAGGTGTCTCAGATGAGAGTGAGGGAGAGACGTCATTCCTGGACGCACGCCAAAGAAGGCGAGAGAAAAGATTACTGCAGCTGCGGCGACGTATGAGGAAATAGACCTGAGTCACTGGATTGGAGTCACAGGATCAATGAGTCACTGGACCACACCCAGAGCCTATATAAGACAGGACGGTGGGTCAAGATGTTTGTGACTCTGTTTCTAATTCTCTCAAAAAGTGAAGAAAAGGGGAGAAAAATAAATAAAATAATATAAGAAATATTAGATACCATTAAATTGGATTTGAATAGATACGAAGGGAATATGTATGTAACTGAAGTGTGATTGAATGTACAAAAAGTATATATGAAATATGCATGATGTTATATTGAAATATACACAAAAGAAAAAGTGTTAGAAAAGTATGTACCAGACAACTCGCACCAAATCTAATGTTTTTAAATTGTATATTCAATAAAATTATTTTTTTTTAAAAAAACCTTTTTGACTGATTAAAAGTTTACTCAATTCATTGCTGTATTTCTTTCAAAGACACGTCTCAGATTCTGTTATTCTGTTAAGAATAAGTCTCTTGAGTAAAAGGAATAAAAAGTTACCTAAATTGTTGTTTTGATAAATCTTAAATTAGAACTATGCCCATGAGTCATACAAAGCTTTTTCCCCCTCATGCATAATAGTAAATCCCTCATATGCACCACCCCTCAACAACAGATTTGACAAACATTTATGAATGCTTTTTAAGAATATCTAAAATTTGGTCCACAAGGACTATGGAGAGCATATGTGAGACTCCTTTAGGCAGGACTGTGCAAGTCTGGATGTAATCTTGCTCATTTTAATGTGCCAGATTTCATTTAATCTTTATTAATACACTCAGCTTTGGCAAGAGAATTTTCTTAAACAACTCTGAGGCCAAAGACAGTGGTGCCTGTGTCAGAGAACTACAGAAGACCTCCATCATGACATGTGAAAATCTGCTGCTGCTGCTGCTTCTCCTGATGTCCCTCTTTCCCTGTGGTACAATGATGACCAAATGCCGATTGAATGTGCAGAAAGAGGACGAACATAGATTCAATTACTACAAGCCAGGAGACTTCCTGATTAGTGCAATCATTTCCACAACTATCACTATATTTGAACCATACATTTTCTTTAAACCTCCAAACAACAGATTTGAAAGGTAATTCCTGATAATCTACTAAAATGAAGCATAGTGATTCATTTTATCCTTTTTTTTTCTTGTCGTTTGTTTGTTTTTAAAAATATCAACAATTTCAATTTCCTGGTCTCTTTCCCATCTTCATTTCTTTTAAGGAAAGGACTTAAATTGGGGATGGGGGTGGCTCTTCACAAAATAACTCTCTGTGATTCTAGGGAGAATTAATGGATTGCCTCTTAGCTGAAATCACACTGTTTCATCTTATTTTCCCCATTCTCTTCAATGTTTTTCTTAATGATGCACTGATCTTTCTATCTCTCCTGTCCATCCATCCATCCATCCACCCACCTACCATCCATCCATCCATCCATCCACCCCATCTATCTATCTATCTATCTATCTATCTATCTATCTATCTATCTATCTATCTATCTATCTATCTATCTATCTATCTATCATCTATGTATTGTCTGTCTCTGTCTGTTTGTTTGTCTGTCTATCATCATCATCTCTATTATCTCTCTCTCTCTCTCCCTCCCTCCCTCCCTTCCTCCTTCCCTCTATTTCTCTCTCTCTCTATCTCTTTGTCTCTATCTCAGTCTCTATCATCTCTCTCTCTCTCTCTCTCTCTCTCTCTCTCTCTCTCATCTATCTATCTATCTATCTATCTATCTATCTATCTATCTATCTATCTATCTATCTATCTATCTATATACCTCTACTGAATCTCTATCTCTCAATCTGTCTATCTGGCTTTATCTCTCTTTGATCTCTCATCTTTTTCCTATCTGGGCAAGTCCTCACCTGTTGGCTTTCAGCTTTCTTTCATAAAATGGCTTGTGGACAATTTGGTCTCTCAAAAGGAGACTTGCATTTTGCTTTGTGTGACAGCATCACCATCTTAGTTTTTGTTTAAATTAATGAAATCCTTAAAAAAGAAGAAGAAGCCAAGGACCATGGGAGGAAAAACAAAATCCTGGGTGTGTTTTATTTAAAGCCACTGTAAACACCATGTACCTGATTTAATAGGGAAATGAATGTGGTAGAGGCCATTTCAGCTGTTTAAAAAAAAATCCATTTCTGGTAAGTAGGTGTTACTATATATTTGATTTGATTTTGATTTTATTAGATTTATATACCGCCCTTCTCCTTGCGGACTCAGGGCAGTGAACAGCCAGATAAAAAACAAGATACACAAAAGTTAAAATTCTTTTAACTTTTTTTGTTGGGGATAATTAAGGATTGCTCACCGAGTGAAACAAGATTGATTTTATATATGACTACTGCAGCTAGACTACTGATTGGTCAATACTGGAAAAAAGATAGTGTACCTACTATAGAGGAATGGATATTGAAGATGGCTAATTTTGCAGAAATGGCTAAGATTTCTGCATACCTAAAAGATAGGACCCATGAAGCCCTTGTTAGGGAGTGGAAGAAATGGGTAGAGTATGTGCGGAACAAATATCAAATTAAGAAGTTTCAACTAGTATTTGATTCATAATTATTTTTATTATAACTATTTTATTAAATATCTGAAATCATATTGTTATTATGTTATATATTTATATTTACTATATTAATATTTAGAAAAATTATAATGTTAAAAATAAGTTTATATACTTGATAGACTAGCGTTATCTTATTTAATGTTAAAATTCATGATGTACTATCTGGATTTCATATTTTCTTATATAACACTATTTAGATTGAATATTTGGAATTATATTGTTATCTAGAAAACTTTTAATGTTATATATATTTACTATATTATTATCTAGGAAAATTATGATGTTCAAAATTAGTTTCCATATATTTGCTATATTTGTTATATTTGTTATATTTGTTATACTGCTGTCTAGAAAAATTTTAAGAGAATTGGTTAAGTTTTTACAAATGATTTATGGTTAGTATATATTTGAATTAAGGGGGTAAAAGAGGTTGTTAGAAGCTTAGATTAATTTTATATTACTTAATGTTAAATTTATAATATCTTATCTGGATCTCACCTATATTTTTCTGTTTGATATTGATTGATATACATGATTGATGTTTGGTTAGTAAAGGAAGTCTGGGGGGAGGGGGGAGGGAAAGGGAGGGGGTGGTAGATGGGTGGGGGGATTGGTGGGGGGAAAGGGGGATAAAAATTATATTGTAAAACTTTTTCAATAAAAAAAAAAGTTAAAATTTTAAAAACAGCTAATATAAATTTGGCCGATAGTTAAAACAATTCAATTTAAAATTAATATCAAAACTCTAAAAATTCTAAAAAATTTTACAGGGATCAGGCCAAGCCGGCAAGCTGAAAAAAATGTGTTTTTAAGGCCCGACGAAAAGTCCGGAGGTCAGAGATCGTTCACAACTCTGGAGAAAGGTCGTTCCAGAGGGTGGGGAGCTACCACAGAGAAGGCTCTCCCCCTGGGGGTCGCCAACTGACATTGTCTGGCTGACGGCACCCTGAGGAGGCCCTCTCTGTGGGAGCGAACCGGCCGGTGAGAGGCAATTGGTGGCAGAAGGCGGTCCCGTAAGTACCCTGGTCCTAAGCCATGGAGCGCTTTAAAGGTGATTACCAACACCTTGAAGCGCACCCGGAAGTTCACCGGTAACCAATGCAGCTCCTGCAGGAGAGGTGTCACATGGGAGTGCCCTGTCGCTCCCATAATCCCCTGCGCGGCTGCATTCTGCACCAGTTGGAGCCTCCGGGTGCACCCCAAGAGGAGCCCCATGTAGAGACCATTACAATAGTCCAGGCGAGAAGTGACGAGGGCTTGACATAGAAATTAATTCTTATATACAATGAAAACATTATTTAAAACATTAATATTAATAGTATGTAATTATAGGATCATTGCAAGGTATAATGATTAGACACAACAATTAGAACAATTAGACACAAGAACAGTTTTTTCCCAAACACCATCACTTTGCTAAACAAATAATTCCTTCAACACTGTCAAACTATTCACTAAGTTTGCATTACTATTACTATTAATCTTCTCATCACCCATCTCTTCCCACTTATGACTGCATGACTGTAACTTTGTTGCTTGTATCCTTATGATTTATATTGATTGTTTCTTAGTATGATTCGATTGACCCTATGATTACCATTAAGTGTTGTACCTTATGATTCCTGATGAATGCATCTTGTCTTTTTATGGACCCTGAGAGCATATGCACCAAAGACAAATTCCTTGTGTGTCCAATCATACTTGGCCAATAAAGAATCCATAGCAATATTCTTTTTTTTATTGAAAAAGTTTTACAAATACAAATTTCCCCCCTTCCCCCCCTTCCCCTCCCTATCCCTTCCCTCCCCTCCCTTGACTTCCCTTGTGACCTTAAAATTACAATTCATTTTTAACTCCCCAAATATTAAAAGGTGAAATCCAAATCATATCATAATTCCCCCAACTACTCTGCACCCTGTATATACTATAAATTTCTACATAACATTCAACTAAAAGCTATCTGATACTTCTTTGTTTGATATTTATTCTGCACATAGTCTATCCATATCTTCCATTCCCACACAAAGGTTTCTTGAGTCCGGTCTTTTAAGTATGCTATCTTCACCATTTCTGCAAAACTGGCCACCTTCAAAGTCCATTCTTCATTAGTAGGTAAAACATCTTTTTTCCAATATTGACCATTCAATAACCTAGCTGATGTAACCATATATAATATCAGTTTTGTTTCATTCACTGAGAAATCTTTAACTATACCCAGTAAAAACAATTGAGAAAATTGAAGTTTTTTCTTCAAAACATTTTGCATTACCCACCAATTTTTTATCCAAAAAGCCTTCACTTTCTTGCAAGTCCACCATATATGGTAATATGTAGCATCAAAGCAATCACATCTCCAACATTTTGGCTGAACTTTAGGATACATGCATGACAATTTCTTAGGATCTAAATGCCACCTAAAAAACATTTTATAAAAATTTTCCCTCAAATTCTGTGACTGTGTAAATTTAACGTTCTGGACCCATATTTTTTCCCATATTTCCATCATAACTGGTTCTGCAAAGTTTTGCGCCCACTTTATCATATAGTCTTTAACCAGTTCAGTTTCAGAGTCTCTCTCTAACAGAATATTATAGACCCTCTTAATATGCATTGGGCCTTTCTCTTTTATCTGTCTTACCAATTCCTCTTCGTACAACATCAAACCAGATTTTTGATCTTCCCTCCATCTCAATTGAAGTTGATTATACTGTAGCCAAGTTAGATTAATCCCTTCTTCCAACAGAGTGTTTAATGTCTTTAATTGCCATCTACCCCCATTATTAAAAAGCACTTCTTTATATAAATTCCCCCCAAATGACTTAATATTTATATTCCGTGTAATATGACCAAGATCCAACCACAAAGGTATTTTGTAATCCAATTTAAGCTGGTGCTTGTTCCATACTCTCATCAGAGTTTCTGAGTATGTGACTCTTGAAAACTTTATCAACTTTATTTTCATAGAATAAATATGCATGCCAACCAAGGTCCAAATCGTGGCCTTCTATATTCAATATTTCAGACCTTGTCATTCCCAACCAATCACTCGCTTGTGTCAAAGCTGCTACAATCGTAGATTTGGAAGTTTAAGGCCACCTCTTTCATGAACATCTTGCATAATTTTCAGTTTGACTCTCGGTTTTTTATCATTCCAAACAAAATTATTCACTCCTTTTTGCCATTCAGTCAGATGTTTATCACTTTTAAGCACTGGGATCATTTGAAACAAAAATAAAAATCTAGGTAGAACATTCATCTTAACTGCTGCTATTCTTCTGTTTTCTGTTTTCAATTGTTTGATTGCAAAAATAATCTCCTCAGCTGTTATTAATTGATTCATTCTTTCCTTTTGTTCTCTAGAAATTTTCATGACTCAACTTTCTTCTTAGTATTTATCTATAAGTTCATTCTGTATATGATCTTTGGCATATAGTTTAGTATAATAATCTAAAAAGGCTTGTTTAATTAAATTTTGTTGAAAAACTTCCTTCCCTCCATGTTCAATACTACCAATAACACGAGAGCTCTGCTGTTTCCTCAGTGTATAAGCCAGCCACCTGCCCA
Source organism: Masticophis lateralis (assembly GCA_030761175.1). NCBI lineage: Eukaryota > Metazoa > Chordata > Lepidosauria > Squamata > Colubridae > Masticophis > Masticophis lateralis. Next base: position 26,186,938 of record JAUDYJ010000002.1, read on the forward strand.
GTTTGTTGGCATTACTAAATGTATTATGCTTTGCAGATTGTAGATTAGTTTCTGCTTGTTCCGCTATAAGCATTTGAAATTGGTTTTTCAGAAGTTTTATAATTTCTTGTAATTTTTTATTCTTCGGATTTTTTATAAGTAATTGTTCTTTTTTCTTTATCTCTCCTTCCATTTCTAATCTTTTCTTTTGCTGATTTGACTTATGTTTGGAGTTCATATAAATCAGTACCCACCCCCCTGCATATACGCCTTACTCGCATCCCAAACGATTTCAATAGGGGTACCCTTATTCAAGTTCATTTCAAAAAATTCTTTCATTTGTTTTTTAAGTTCATTTACATTCTTTTCATATCTGAACAAGTTTTCATTTACTCTCCATGAACTTCTCTCGCTCTTTCCCATTTCCATTTCTATCCATACCGGGCTATGGTCGGTTAAAGTCCTTGGAAATATCTTTATTTTCTTTGTTTTTAAAAGTAGATCAGCTGTAACTAAAATGAAATCAATCCTGGAGAAGGATCTGTGTCGATCTGAAAAAAAAGTAAAATCCAATTCTTTTGGGTTCTGCACTCTCCATACATCTTTCAATTCAAAGTCTTCTTTCATATCAAAGAAAGTCTGTGGTAATCTAACACATGATTTTGCCAAACTCTTCTTATCTTTTTTAATATCTATTACTCCATTCCAGTCGCCCATAAGTAAAATAGATCTATAATCCCATTGCAATATTTTAGAATGTAATAATTTATAAAACTTTTCTTGTTGTTGGTTGGGAGCATAAATTCCAATCACCAAAAGTGGGCCATTCTGTGTATGTAATTCAATTGCTATATATCTTCCACAATCATCTGCTTCTATAATTTTGGCTAAAAATCTTTTATTTATGTAAATCACGACACCATTCTTTTTCTCTGAGTTTGAGGTTATGAATTGCGCACCTAATTTAGAGTTCATCAAATATTTTTGATCCTTTATTCTGATATGAGTTTCTTGCAAACCGATGACATCATTGTTAAATTGTCTCAAATAATGAAATATTTTCCTTCTTTTCTGTGGTGAGTTCAATCCGTTCACATTCCAAGATAGAAATGTAATTGTCAGTTGTAGTCTCGCGAAGCGTTAAGAGCATTTGCTAAAGTTTCTGTTCCAGAGTGGTAGTCTTTGGCCTGGCTCCTCCCATGGCTTCAGTTTTCTGTGGTTTACCATTGGCAACATTCTTATCTTGTGGTGAGATAGACCTCTGCTGCTGTTGCTTATCTAGAATTTGCTTATGAGCTGCTCAGGTTATACACTGATCTTTAGGTTCTTGCAACAACAATTCGAGGTCCAATGCCACCTCTCTTGTACTTTTGGGTGGCCGTTTTCTAGCCTCAGAAAAATCCAGCAATGGTTCATCCAAAGAGCCCCCTATTGCTCCTTGCATTTCCGCTATTGCTCTTTGAGTTTCCATTGCCTCCAACTCCATCTGTTTCCGCTGTTCCTCAGACTCTTGTTCAAATTCCTTCTCTGTGACACCCTCCTCTATAGCTAACACTGAAGATGTACGTGGAGATGCTGGACCAGTTTTAAGAACTCTAAAATAAAATTCTTCCGCTTTTTCAACAGTATTTAATCGGTATCTCTCTCCTTGGTATCTCAGTATTATACCAACTGGGGCATCCCATCTAAATGGAATCTGTTGTTTCTTCAGCTCAGTCACCAAAAATCCAAAATCTTTTCTATCTCTTAACATTTTAGGTGGCAATTCTTTACAAATCCCAATCTCCGTTCCATCCACTTGAATAATGGAAACAAAAGACTTTAGCAAGATATCATTTCTCATTCTTCTATCTGTAAAGTAGATCACCACATCTCTAGGCAAGTTCCTTTGTCTTGCCGCCCAAAAATTCACTCTATAGACCTTGTCAATCTTGCACAAAATATCTTCAGGGTTAACCTTTAGCATCACGGCAAGGGCATCAGCACAAACCATTCTCAAATCCTCTCTGTTGTTTTCTTTTATTCCTCTCAGTCTTAAAGCAAATTCCATAAATCTGAATTGCATCATAGTTACTTCATTTTCAATTCTTTGAGTTTTATTGTCCATATTAGCAATTTTATTATCAGCTTCCCTCATTTTAGATTCAAATTCTGAACTGAGTTCAACCACTTTTTTATCAATCTCAACAACCGCTTCTGACAAACCAGTAACAACTGTCAATATATCTCTTTTCATCTTATCATACTTTTCTTGAGCCACCTCTTTAATTTCCTGCTGAGACTTTTCAAATTTCTGCTGGGACTTTTCAAATTTTTGGTCCATTACTTCAGTTTGGTTCATCAGAGCTCCAGCAATAAATTCCTTCAAATCCTTAAATCCAGTCTCCTTTTCTTGGCTCTGAATCTGTGTCTCTGACTGCTCTTTTGTTTGGTGAGTAGGGGAGTCCCCCCCCCCTTGCAGCTTTAGGAGCTGATTTGGTCTGCTTTGAAGCCATATTTCTATGCAGTCTTATTCTTTCTAGGAAAGAGGTCTTCCCCGCTTTTCCACCACAGAGTCCTTTTAAAAACTTCCTCAGCTTCAATCAGATTTGTAAGAGAGATAGAACAAGTTAAAGTCACTTTTAAAAAACTTTTTTCTTCTAACGAGCGCTGTTGCTTTAAATACTTTAATACATGTTGAAACACACAGGCATTTCCACTTTCACTTTAAGCTTTTTTCCACCACTGAAGCCGGACATCATTTTAATTAATTTTTACTCTTTCTCCATTCTTAAGTTTATTGACAGGGCTAGCATGAATACTTGCGTTTTGGTTAAAAGTCCCGGTTTCACCCTGCTTGATTTAAAAGATTTGGTTATTTTCCTCTGCTGAAGTTGGTCTCGTCGTCTAGCTTTGCTGGGAGCAGAGTTGTCCCCAGAATAGCAATATTCTTAACAATTAGAAATCAAAGAAATCCTAGAACAAATCTCAAGAGCCTTGGTAGTGCAGCAGATTAAAATGCTGTTAAGTAACACCAGCTGCCTGCAATTACTGCAAGTTCGAATCTCGCCAGGCTCAAGGTTGACTCAGCCTTCCATCCTTTCGAGGTAGGTAAAATGAGGACCTGGATTGTGGGGGCAATAAACTGACATTGTATAAAAAAGAACACTGCTTGGGGGGGGGGGGCGAAAGCCCTACTAAGCAGGTATATACAAAAGTATAAAGGCTATTGCTTAATGCATTGTAAGCCGCCCTGAATCTCCAGAGAAGGGCAGTATATAAATTGAACTAATAAATAAAGAAATAAGAAAAAGGGGAAAGATTGTATTTTCATATGAATATGGTTTTCTAAAGTGAATTTTAAATAAAACCATCCAGTTGCTCAGACATTTTATCCATGATTAGAATAATATAGGTTTTCCTGTCGGAATGCCCCTCTGAATCATTTAGAGAAAATAAAAGTTGGGATCAGGTCCAAAACTTGTAATTGGGGTCACTTTGACCCTGAAGAAAAGTATGGAAAAGAAGGTCCCACTAGTGTCAGTCGGGCTGATCTTCTGATATCAAGACCCAAGGAAAGTCCATCACGGTAAATGAAAGATCTGACTTTTTTTTTCATTGAACAATGAATTTCTGACAATATTTCCTGCATTACATATGGGTAGGGAGCTTTTGACATGATCCTTTCCTACTTCAAGGAAGGTCAACCAGATTATTTTACACATAAAGAGATAATGCATTCCAATGATTGGAATGATGATTCCAATAATGATTTCAGACTGTAGATTTCTGAACTTTCCACAGCAGAGTCATAAGACAGCAATACAAATGATTTCTTATAAATGTTTTTAAAGGAACAGCTTCAGAAATGTGATATGGTGGGTTTTTTTCTTTCTTTCTTTAATGAATTGAATATGAAAAACTCAAAACCAAAATGAAATCTCTTTACTTGCAGTATTCCCAGTATGAGCTTTGGGCACATCCTACCTTTCTTCTTTGCTCTTCATGAGATCAACCAGCATCCAAAGCTGTTACCAAACATCACCATGGGTGGGCTACAGCGTTAGAGATACACGAGAGCGTGATGCATTTCATAACTATTTTTTTAAAAAAATTGATTTATATGCCGCCCTTCTCCAGAGACTCAGGGTGGCCTACAATGCGTTAAGCAATAGCCTTCATACTTTTGTATATTTATACAAACTCAGCTTATTGCCCTCACAAACTGGGTCCTCAATTTACCTACCTTAGAAAAGATGGAAGGCTGAGTCAACCTTGAGCCTGGTGAGATACGAACTTACAGAAATTGCAGACAGCTGGTGTTAATCACAATGCTTTTAGTCTGGAGAGCTATCTAGGTTCATTTCAGGTTGTTGGATTGTCCAGTTTCCAGACTAGACTCATAAAACTCATAAAACAACAATTCAACTGATTAATTATAAATGTCATAAAGGAATAACTTCAGGAAATATGATGTAATTTTAGGAATTGAAGATCAAACAGCCACATCGAGCTGAAAACCAACTAAAGTCTCTTATCTTGCAGTTTACAGAATATGAGCTTCTGGCACGTCCTACCGTTCTTCTTTGCCACTCATCAGATCAACCAGAATCCAAAGCTCTTACCAAACATCACCCTTGGCTATAGCATCTATGAGAACTTTTTCAATGCAAGGTTAACATACGAGGTCATGATGGATTTGCTGTCTACAGGGCAGGAGAATGTTCCAAACTATAGTTGTGGAAAGCAAAATTATCTGTTGCCTCTGCTGGAAGGGACTGATTCTGATCTTTTTAGTCAAATTTCCACCATGCTGAGCATCTACAAAATCCCACAGGTATTTGGGGATTTTACCAGAAACTTATAATAAATAAATTATATACCTGATTATTCATGTAATAACTGTGGCTAGAATTTTATTTGCACAGAATTGGAAAGATGAAGAGATACCTGCAGATGAAAATGTGATTAAGAAAATATTGGAATGTGCAGAAATGAATAGATTAACCCTTGCAATTAGAGGGAAGGAAGAATCTGATTATTATAATATATGGGATTTATTTCATCAATGGTTAGAGAGTAAATATGAAAGTAATATATAGTAAAGTTAAATAAGTTAAGAAGAGAAATGTTATGATAATAGATATGTTAAGTACTGTTAGTTTACTATTAATATTTAATATTAATATTAAATTAAAAGTAAATATAAATAATGAATATTGTGGTAAGTTTTAACTATTATGACACAGAAAAATTGTACCCAGATGACACATTGTTTAATGAATGATGGAATGTTTTGTATTAAAAGAAAATTTAAAAAAATATTTTTTAAAAAATCCCACAGGTATGAATGAATATTAAAACTAATTTCACTCTGCAAATAGCCCCCAAAAGCAATAGTGATAGCACTTAGACTTATATACTGCTTCACAGTGCTTTTTCTAGAGTTTCCACACCTTTTTTCCATCATGGCGACCAAAACTGAATGCAGTATTCCAAGTGTGGCCTTACCAAGGCATTATAAAGTGGTATATCTTGATCTTGATTCTATCCCTCTAGTTTATGCAGCCTAGAACTATTTCTCCTCCTGCAATTTTGGCAAAAAGTTGCTAATAGCCGATGACTGTAAATACTAGGCAAGTGATACCAGAGACTGAGATGACATTTCGTGGAACTCAAGAACAGAGGGAAGGAAGTTCTCTTCCATAGAGCCTTGATATGTAAGCATTTACTGCTGTCCTTAAAAACAAAGCAATCAACCATCTTTTCTCTTATATCTTAGATTAATTACGGGGTCATCAGCCACATTCCAGAGCAGAAACACCATTTTCCTTTTTTCTACCGGGTGACTCCAAAACAAGAACCTCCTCACTTGGCAATTGTCAAGTTGCTCCTGCATTTCCGATGGACGTGGATCGGCCTCTTTGCTCCGGACAATGAAAGTGGGGAAAAGTTCAGAAGAACCTTTGTGCCAGAAGCCCTAAAGAAAGGTGTCTGTGTTACCTTCTCAGAAAGCTTACCCATGGTTATTGAAGTGGGGAAGAACAAGAACGTCCTTCAATATTTTAGGGACGCTAAAGTAAAAAGCATTGTTTGTCACTTGAACTTTCAGGCCACATTTATACTAGCAGTACTAATACAACAAATTGAGGCTAGTAAAATCCTGTTTGGGGAAAAAGTATGGATTGCCACAGCTTTGTCCGATATAAATGTGAGATTTTTTTACCAATTTCTTAATCTCCAGCATAATTATCTTTTGTTATCCTTCACAACTCAGACCAAGAAGAGGACACAATATTATGATTTTAATTCACATTACTCTGCTACGGGAAAGTTTGGGGAGGCAGCATTTCAGTGTTCCTATTCAAGCCCCTTGTGGTCTAAGAAATCTTGGAATACGTGCCTGGAAAAAGAGAGCTGGGAAACCTTATCCCAGGATCTGGTTGAAAGAATCCTATCCGAGGATGGCTCCAGTATTTCCACAATAATCCAGGTTGTGGCCTGGGTTCTCCGTGCTGCCTCTTCCTACCAATTGAGCAAGAGGAGGATGCGTGTTGGGGACCATCAGACACCCCAGATAATACAGCCATGGCAGGTAGGACTTCTCTGACAAAATTCCACTAATGGTTTCCTTTCATAACGTTAGATGTAAGGAGGGATAGATGGGATGGGGGCAGGGGTGGGCTGCTGAGGGTTCGCAGGGGTTCAGGAGACCCTCTAGCTAAGATTCTGTGCAGTTTGGAGAACTCCCAAATCCCACTCCTGGCTGGACCCTCCCACTTCACCCCTCCCCTCCAAGGAGTCCCCACATGGCCCATTTTGGATGCAGGTAAGTGCAGGGTGCACAAGGTGGCTTGGGGAGGACAAAAAATGGGCCTACTGGAAGGTCAGGAAGGCCAGAAACATGTTTGTTTCCAGGCTCCAGAGGGCCTCCAAAGCCAGGGGAGACTGTTTTCACCTTCCCGGAGGCTTGAGAAAAGCCTCCGGAACCTAGGGAGGGCAAAAACACTCATCCCCCTGCCATGGGGCAGAGACCAACTAGGCCACACCTACTATGGCCATGCCCACCCAGCAATCAGGCAGAGTCTAAAATTTTTGTAGACCACCCCTGGATGGGGGGAATTCCAATAACAACTGTCAATTTCTAATACTTTTTCTGACCAGATGTCAAGATTTAGAGAGAAAGAGACAGATTCTTCTTATTGAATCTTCTAGACCAAACCGGGTATGTTGGTTCAGGATGCTCATAAGAATAGACATTGTCTCAAGAGAGAGGGGACCTTTTTATATATTTGTGAAATAAATAAGTACCAGATGCCTCAGTAACGATCGTATTCTGTCTTAATCTCCAATATTGGTCTGATGTAGTAACAGCACTGAAAAAAGTGACTTATGACCAGTTTTCACAGTTATGACCATTGCAGCAGCCCCATGATCATGTGATCAAACTTCAGATGCTTGGCAACTGATTCATACCTATGACCATTGCAGCGTCCTGGGGTAATGTGATCACTTTTTGCAACCTTTTGAAAAACAAAGTCAATGGAGTAGCCAGATTCACTTAACAACTGTGGCAAGGAATGGGATAAAATGGGATAAAATTCACTTAACATATATTTTGGGCTCAATTGTGGTCATAAGTCAAGGACTATCTTTATGTGTAAAATAAATAAGTACAAATATCCACAGTAACCATTGTATTCTGTCAAGGACCTTGGAGTACTCATCTCTAAAGATCCAAGTGCCAAAGCCCACTGTAACAACCTTACTAGAAAGGCATTAAGAGTTGTTAACCTAATTTTGAGAAGCTTCTTCTCCGATAATATTATACTGCAAACTAGGGAATACAAAACCTTTGCTAGACCAATTCCTGAATACATCTCATCTGCCTGGAACCCATGCTGCATACCAGACATTAATACAATTGAGCGAGCCCAAGATATTTCATGAGAAGAGTACTCCACTCCTCTGTTCACAACAGAATACCTTATGCCACCAGACATGAAATTTTGGGATTAGACAATTTAGAACCACCGCCTTTGGTCTGACCTAAGTGTAGTACACAAAATGATCTGCTACAATGTCCTACTTGTCAATGAATACTTCAGCTTCAACCATAACAGTACAGGAGCACACAATAGATACAAACTTAAGGTAAATCGCTCCAAACTTGATCGCAGAAAATAAGATTTCACCAACAGAATGGTCAATGCCTAGAATGCACTACGTGACTCTGTGGTTTCATCCCCAAACTTCCAAAACGTTAACCTTAAACTGTCTATTGTTGATTCCCACCCCATTCCTAAGAGGTCCAAAAAGGTGTGAATAAGCGCACCAATATGCCTACCATCCCTGTCCTAATATCCCCTTTTTATTCATATCCATTTCATGTATTCATAATCATGATTATACTTTTATCTGTAATCTTATATTTTTGACAAAAATAAATAAATAAATAAATAAAATGGTTAAATTCCAATATTGGTCTGATGTACTGTAGTTTCTGTCCTGCCATGCAAGGAATGGTCAAGACTTTTTTCTTTTCAGCATCTTCAAAAAACAAGCAGATCAGTTGACTTGCTTCTCACTACTGCTTCTGGTCACATAACTTGGCAATTTTCTTCTGCATTTTTAGTCTCCCAAGATCCTTTTCATCTTTCTTTCTCCTTTGAAAATTAAATATTAGAATCTGGAGCCCTCTCGTTTCTCCCAACCTTTTCGCTTTCCACCACCACCTGTTGGTTACGTAAAATACTACAGAAGATAAAATGTTGCAGAATTCTGAAAGGCCCTAAAATATTATTTATTAGTTATTGATTAAATTTATATCCCATCCCACTTAGTTCTAAGGCCACTCTGAGTGGCTTAGAAACAGTAAAAAGATAAACAGAAAAACAATTAAAAATTTTAAAAAGCTATTTTAAAAAACAAGAAACAAGGAGATGGATAGCACTGGGATGAGATCTTCTTATCCCAACAACGACTTCCAATGGTGAGTGCCCCACATCATGGATACAAGCCAATTATCAAAAGTGAGTTTTGATGCCCTTCCAAAAGTCCAAAAGGATGGGAGTTCAAACCAAGAGGTGGGGAAACAACCCTAGAAGGATGGTGAGATTGTTGGAATTAAAACATGTTTCTGACCTGAGATTAAAAATTTCATAAAACGAGTGGTGCGGTGGCCTAGAGGTGGAGCTCTCACCTCACAATCAGAAGCCTGCGAGTTTGATCCTAGGTAGAGGCAGATATTTCTCTCTCTGGGCGATGAGAATATATCTGCTGAATATAACTGGCGTAGGTGACAGGAAGGGCATCTGGCCAGGAAACACTCAGCTCCATTCAGTTGTCCAGACTCCACCCCTCAAGGGATTAAAAGGAGATGGTTAAAAATTTCATAAAACAGCAGGTGAAAATAACAAACAGAAAAACTTTATGCATATGTGTTTATGTATGAGAGAGAAAGAGACAGAAAGAATGGGAGAGAGGGTAGGCGAGGGAAAGGAAGATTTAGAGAAGAAGGGAAGAAAGGAATGAGAAAGAGAATAATCTTCCTGTCACAGACAGAGGCACTGAACTGAATATCCCACTTCTGATGTAGGGCTCCAAAGAGAATGTATACATGGCAAGTGTGATTCTCCATTTCTTTTCAGCTTCACCCTTTTCTTAGAAACTTCCAGATTTACAATCTTTCTGTGGATGATGTTTATTTGGATGAGGCTGGAATTCCTGTTGCTGACTTTGATATTATGGACTGGGCAGTATTTCCTAACAAGTCTTCTGCTGGGGTGAAAATAGGGAATATTAGAAAAGAAGAAGCCTCTGCGGATATCAAGTTCTCTATCGATGAGAGTGTCATCGTATGGCCAACTTCCTTTAACCAGGTAACCAGGTCTGCCTGTTTGTGGATCTTCTTCTTCTTCTTCTTCTTCTTCTCCTTCCCCTTCCCCTTCCCCTTCCCCTTCCCCTTCCCCTTCTTCTTCTCATCCATTCCTATGTTTCCACCTGCTTTTGTATCAGACTTCTCACTTTGATGGAGTCTCTGTGTTAATGAAAAAAAACTGGTTTAAGGAGATGCTACTATTTCTCCTAGAAGGCTCCTGGATTGCTACCTGTGCAAATGCCAGCATTGTTCTAGGTTAAGATGGAAAGCTAGTCCAATGATGCTTGTTCCCTGTAAGGAAGCTGCAGGAACCACAAAACCCTTAGACCCTGAGCAGGGGTGGGCTTCAAAAACTTTAGCAAGGGGTTCTCTGCCTGGTTGCTGGGTGGGCATGGCCATGGTGGATGTGGCCTAGTTGGCCTCTTGCACCACAAAGGGGGGATGATTTTGCCTTTCATGGGCTCCAGAGGCTTTCGTCGAGCCTCCGGGAGGATTCAAACTGCCTCCCCAGGCTCTGGAGGCCCTCTGGAACTTCCAGTAGGCCCATTTCCCCCCCCCCCTTTGAGCCTCCGGGTGCACCCTGCAAATTACCTGCATCCAAAACAGGTCATGTGGGGACTCCTGGGAGGGGAAGGGCAAGGTGGGTGGGGCCAACCAGGAGTGGGATTTGGGAGTTCTCTGAACTGTACAGAATCTTAGCTTGAGGTTCTCCTGAACCCCTGCAAACCTCAAGCAGTCCACCCCTGACCCTGAGGGATTTACCTCAGGGCATGTAACTCAGTACAGTCCTTGGTGCTCTATCAGCAAGGTAGCTTACAGATATTTTATTACCCAGCTTGATAACATTATCAGTGCAATGATGATAGCACCATGGGCCTGACGATAGCATAGATGACGTTATCTACTCTGGTAGTGAAATGTCAGCAAGGAAACAACCATATCAGAGTACACCAAGGACTCCACAGTTTGACCCTGATCTACATATATTTATTCTACTGGATGTTCAAAACACAAATTCAGAACAGAGCCGGAAGGGACCTTGGAGATCTTCTAGTACAATCCCCTGCTCAAGCAGGAGACCCTATTCCATTTCAGACAAGTAGCTGTCAGTCTCTTATTAAAAACCTTTAGTGATGAATCACCTATTTCTGAAGGCAGGCTCTTCCTCTGGTTAATTGTCCTCACTGTTAGGAAGTTTCTCCTTCATTCTAGGTTGCCTCTCTCCTTGATTAGTTTCCATCTATTGCTTCCTGTCCTGCCCTCTGGTGCTTTGGAAAATAAGCTGACCACCTCTTCTATGTGGCAGCCTCTCAAATACTGGAATACTGCTATCATGTTCCTCTTAGTCCTTCTTTTCTCTAGACCAGCCAAACCCAAATCTTGCAAACTGTTCATGTTTTTTTGCCTCCAGGCCTTTAATCGTCTTGCTCTTCTTGGCACTTTTTCCAATATCTCAACATCTTTTTTTGTAACGTGGTGACCAAAACCTAATCTGCACTTGTACCTTTGGGTTTTCCTGCCTAAGTGTAAAACCTTGCTTTTCTCCACATTAAATTTCATTTTGCTGGATAGGGCTCATTGTTTGTCTGCCAAGATCCTTTTGGATGGTGAGCTTGTCTTCTGGGGTGTTGGCTATTACTGCCAGTTTAGTGTCACCTGAAAATTTGATGAGTTCCCCTTCTATTCCCTGACCTAAGTCATTTATAAAGATACTGAAGAGTACTGGGCCTAAGACGGAACCTTAGTTTGCTTACCTCACTGCTCACTTTCTTCCATGTAGATGTAGTAATATTACTTGTACTGCTTGTTGAATCTGGTTTAGAGTTACAACTCCATCTGGTGATGATGTTGTCTATCTCAAATTTTTCTAGCTTACAAGAAGTAGGTTGTGGTCTACTTTGTTGAATACCTTGCTGAAATTGAAGTATACTATATCCATAGCATTTCACTGGTCTACAAACAGAAGTCTAAAAATGTTTGGACAGGAGAGCCATTAGTCTTTGCTGAATATTGAGAGGACTTTGAGATCATATGCTGCAGAAATCACCCAATTTTTTTTAAAAAAAATGATTTATATGCTGGCCTTTTCCGAAGACTCAGGGCAGCTTACAATGCGTTAAGCAATAGCTTTAATACTTTTGTATATTTATACAAAGTCAGCTTATTGCCCCCACAAACTGGGTCCTCATTTTACCTACCTTAGAAAGGATGGAAGGCTGAGTCAACCTTGAGCCTGGTGAGATTCGAACTTACAGTAATTGCAGACAGATGGTGTTAATCACAATGCTTTAGTCTGGTAAGCCACCAGGCCCTTTATAATATTTTAATTATATTTGAGAATAGATCTTAAAAGTAACTTCTAAGTTCATGAATCCATCTTTGCATTGACTTCCACTTTTAAAATAAATTCCCTAAACCAGGGGTCTCCAACTTCGACAACTTTAAGACTTGTGGGCTACAACTCCCATAATCCATTTGCTTTGCTGGCTGAGGAACTATGGGAGTTGAAGTCCACAAGTCTTAAAGTTGCCAAGGTTGGAGACCCCTGCCCTAAACATGTTTCCATAATTTTCTTTCTGTTTAGAAAGCCCCATTTTCTAGGTGTACTAAAAGTTGCCTCCCAGGATACACCAAACTCACAAGAGAAGAAGAACCAGTGTGCTGCTATTACTGCTCTCCATGCATGGAAGGAACAATCTCCATCCAGGAAGGTAGGTGGCTCAAGGACAAAAAAGGTACATCAGCCTTTTATTCTAGAGCCACATATATTAACTAAGATTTAATCTCCTATGCCAGTATGCTGCATCAATACTTGGTAAATGGGGGTGGGGGGGGGGGACACAGCAGTGTTTAGTGTTCAATAAAAGTATTTTACTAGTGTGGCATCAGACCCTCTGTGTTGGGGCTGCCATTCTGGTGGGGACGGCGACCGACAGAGCAAAACACCCCAATTCCAGTTGCCCAGGAAGCCTCACCCTGCCTCCACTTGCTGGCCAGCTAGCCACTCCGCTTCCTGCCTGCTGAGGCCGATGGCTCTCTCTCCTGCCTGCTGATTCCAGAACCACAGGAAACAGCAGGCGCTTCGGCTGGAACCGGCCACTTCCACACCTGTGCAGAGGCCCCAAGCCTGATCTGGAGCAACATCGCCACCCCGGCCGCCCAGGATTAATTAGGGCTCTCCTAGGGTTGAGCAGAGATTGATAACCCAGACAGACAAGGACTGACTGAGGCTTGCTAGCATCTGGCACTATAAATATGCTGCATAGCTGGGGGGGGGGGGAGTCAGGAGGTGGGGTAGTGGGGTGGGGCGCATCAACTTTAAAACGGTGGTGGGAGAACAGAGAAGACAATATTTCACTGAACCTGCACTGGGTGATTGTTAGAACCTGCCGGAGCACGGAAAGTAAAATCTCTACAACAAACTTCACATTGTTGTCTGGCATTTTCCTTTCTCGTACTGATCTGGGACCTGACAGGTGGATGTTTTCAGAAACTGCTGAAACAGTAAAAAGTAATATTGACAAAGATGGGAAAATCTTGAGAGATGACAGAATTTGAAACAGATATACAAAGCCAAGATCAACTATTAGTAGGCATATACGAATAATTTTTGAAACAGGACCTGGAGATGGAACAAATAAACATCTGTATGATAAAAAGGATGTAAAAATCAAACAAATAGTTTGTCAGTATATGAGAGTTCATGATTTGGAATAGACATAGTAACAGGTCAGGTAATGGGGACTGTTTGGAGACCCAGATGGCTCAAAGCCTGGGCATGGTTTAGCTTGACTGATACATATATAAGAGTTGCTTTGTCCTTACAATATAGCCTCTGTATTACATAGCTTCTGTGATTATATTGATTCTGTGCTTCTGGATTCTGAGTTCTGGTTCTGGCTTCTGCTGCATGGGTATTGTATACATGCATCATGCTTTATATTACTGTATGTAAAGAAGTTTCTTTCATACATGAGTCCTGCTGAATTATTTACTTGTGTTCTGGTTGGATTGCTGCAAACTCTATCATAACTGCAATACAAAAATGAGCACAGCTTTGGGGGGGGGGGGGGAATCCAGAAAATTTACTTCAGGTTATAAGGGGAAATGTTTTACACACAATAAAAAATTAAATCAACAGTCGATAAAACACAAATCATACAACAATAAATGTTGGAAATCCTATCACAAAGAAGGAATATTTTATCATTTGTGGTTGTTATGCAAACAAGCTCAAAAGAATTCAGAGAATGAAATGCATCAGAATATTCAGGAAAAAACCTAAACAAACATTGAATTGAAACCCCAAATATTTTTTTGAGGTATAATTCTACAAATCTGGTACAGAATTGGAACAACACATTTTGTCAGTGATTGTCACATTGGGAGGTGAAATTAGAGAATTTGCCACGATGGCAAAATTTATAATATCTAAAGTATCTATGAAAGAAGTAGGAAGAATGGCTAAGGATGGTGGCAATGTTTTTCTATAATCATTTTCTAATTTATTCTTGCTTAGTAACTATATCTTTTTGTGTTATTCAATTGTCAATATCCACTGTAAATCGTTTTTCCTTTAAATTTCATTATTCTAATGATAGAAGTATTTTTATTTTTTTAAAATGCAAAAAAGGAGTAAAAAAAACCTTCACTATTGTATCTACATCCTGTCTCTTGTCAGTTGGTCATGAGGTATAAAATGTCACTGAATCAGTAGATAAATGGCAATTCATGTTTTCCAGATGCAGCACATTGTGAAAAGTGTCCAGATGAGCAGTATTCCAACAAGAAGCGAGATCAGTGTGTCCCCAAAATCATAACTTTCCTGTCCTACAAAGAAATGTTAGGTCTTATCCTGGCTATCGCAGCCTTATTTTTGTCTCTAAACACTGCCTTAATTCTAGGAATCTTCATGAAATACCAAGAAACTCCCATAGTCAAAGCCAACAACCGGGATCTCACCTACGTTCTCTTGGTCTCTCTCCTGCTTTCCTTTTTGACAACCCTTCTATTCATTGGTAAGCCCCAGAAAGTGACTTGCCTTCTTCAACAAATCACCTTCAGTGTTGTTTTCTCAGTTGCCGTCTCTTCCTTGCTGGCCAAGACTATCATGGTGGTGGTGGCATTTTTGGCCACAAAACCAGGCAGCAGGATGAGGAAATGGTTGGGGAAAAGTCTGGCCAACTCCATTGTCTTGTCCTGTTCTGGGGTTCAGGTGGGCATCTGCATTACATGGCTGGGAATTTCTCCCCCATTTCCACATTCTGACCTGCATTCTCAACCAGGAGAAATCCTCCTGCAATGTAACCAAGGCTCAGCCATCATATTCTACACTGCCCTTGGCTACCTGGGCTTTCTGGCTGCCATCTGCTTCTTGGTGGCTTTTTTGGCCCGCAAACTTCCAGGAACTTTCAATGAAGCCAAGTAGATCACCTTCAGCATGCTGGTCTTCTGCAGCGTTTGGATCTCCTTTGTCCCCACCTACCTGAGCACCAAAGGGAAATACATGGTCGCTGTGCAGATCTTCTCCATCCTGGCCTCCAGCCTGGGTTTACTGGGCTGTATTTTTCTCCCCAAATGTTACATCATTATTCTGAGACCTGACATGAACACAAAGGAGCAACTAATAATGAAAAACAATGAAGGCTCTTGATTTTGAAAGTTATTTCTTACCCAAATTATTGTTAAGATAAAATAGGATAGTTGGAAGTAAAATCTTTGATAGATGTTCTAAAAAGTCTCTCACTTAATCTTAATTATGACTGATATAATAAGATATGCTAGAGATGTGTAAGAGATCATTTTCTTTTGAATCATTATTTTCTTTTACTACAATCCATATTTAAGAATACATACATATATATATATATATATATATATATATATATATATATATATATATATATATATACACACACGTATGCATATGTATATGTATATTTGTATTATAGAAACACATTTGCTTTATCCAATGTTTAGAAGATATGACAATTGTTTGCTAATCTTTATGAAGTTTTGATGTGTTTCGTTCTTTCTTTTCATGCCATATTTTTATGGGTTGAGGTTTTCTTCCTTTGCCTGGGCAATGACTTTATTTTATGCTACCACTTTTTTTCTCCAAATCAACCGGGCCAATCTGATTGTTGATTTGGGGGAAAAAAGTGTGCTAGCATAGAGGAGGTTATTGATGTTTGTTCCACCAATGTAGAACCTTGTTCCTCTTCTTCTAATCCAAATTCTCTTAATATCCTTTCAGTATAAAGGATGAATAAATAAGAACAGAGTAATACTACCTTGTCTCACTTCTTTACCATTCTGGAGTTACTTCATTTAGCCCTATCCTATCCTATTATTACTATACACTTATTACTATAACCATGTTGCTGGTATCTTTCAATTTATATTGTTTTTATTTGTTTCCCAGTATGATTTGATAGCTTGTTAGTAACCTTGAGTATCACTACGTGTTGTATCTTTTTATTCTTGATGAATGTATTTTATTGTACACTGAGAACATATACACCAAAGACATATTCCTTGTATGTCCAATCACATTTGACCAATAAAGAATTCTATTCTATTCTGTTCTGTTCTGTTCTGTTTTGTTCTGTCTGGCATCCTGTCCTATGTGTAGGTTTCTCATGAGGACAATTTGATATTGTATGATTCTCATTTCTCAAGGACATACTACATCTCAATATAGTTTATTTCTATGAATTATTTGGTTTTTTAAAAATGATTTTTATGGCTGCTCATCTTAGAATACTTCTGCCTGGCTTACAACAATAAAATTGCACTGTAATGTTCTATTATATTTTGGAACTAACATAAGATGATACTTTATGTAAAAAGGGATGGGTTAGGTCACAGAATGAGGAAATTCTCTTTTTTTATCTGAAACTTGCCTCTGGTCTGCAGTTTCTCACACCACATTGATTAATGAATAAGTGCCACCAAAGTTCCTGCAATTGCTGATATATGGTCTGCAAATAGCACACATGTTTAGACAGGGGATAAAAAAAACATTTTCAGATTACTTCTCCAGTGTTAGGCCAAGTGTTGCTTTTTATGATCACATCGAAGAGTTCACAAATTATACACCAAGGTAGTTTAGGAGGAGCCTATCCTCAATTCTGAGCTTCTGGTGTGCTTATTGTTTTGAAGCTTACTTAGTTCAGCTTTCCAAACCACACATCCAAGTTAAGCAGGGGTGGAATTCACTTACCTTCACTACCGATTCGCAAATCTGAGCACACGCGCCACCTCTGCGGCAGAGGTGGGTTTCAGCAGGTTCTGACCAGTTCTGGAGCACCGATAGTGGAAATTTTGAGTAGTTTGGAGAACCGGTAGTAAAAATTCTGACTGGCCCCACCCACATCTATTCTCTGCCTCCCAAGTTCCATCTGATCGGGAGAAAATGGGGATTTTGCAGTAACTTTCCCCTGGATTGGGGAGGGAATGGAGATTTTTTTTTTTAATTACATTTATATGTCTCCCTTCTCCGGAGACTCAGGGTGGCTTACAATGCATTAAGCAATAGCCTTCATACTTTTGTATATTTATACAACAATATTTGTATATGTATACAGCTTATTGCCCCCACAAACTGGGTCCTCAATTTACCTACCTTAGAAAGGATGGAAGGCTGAGTCGACCTTGAGCCTCGAACTTGCATAATTGCAGACAGCTGGGTGTTAATAACAGACTATCTAGCCTGTTGAGCTATCTGAGGCTCTTTATACAGTATCTTTCCCCTGCCATGCCCAACCAAGCTACACCCACCAAGCCACGGCCCACAGAACTGGTAACAAAAAATTGAAACCCACCGCTGCTCTGCGCATGCGCATGGCTTTCCATCAAAAATGGATGTCATGCAGAATGTCAAAAATGGGACGTCATGATGTCCGGGCTGGTGGGCGGAGCCTCCCACACAGCTCGCCCGAACCGGCTGAATATCACCACTGAAGTTCAGTAATGAAATGTCTGCAAACAAACCACCAAGCTCAGAGAGCATCACAAACTCCACATTTTTACCCAGATCTATAAATCAATCAATTAATAAATAACAATGACAAATATTGTCATTGTACGTGTATACACAGTATACCCATACAACGAAATTCACTTAAGACCCAAAGACCTGGTCACCCAAACACCACAATTCCCACCCACCACAATTCTCCATCCCTAAACCATTCTATTTGCTCCTAGCTGCTCCCCACAACTGGGATAAAACCCCAACATCTGATGCCTGATGCTTTTTTTTCAATCCTGCCAACCAATTTTGCCCTACCCATTGCACGCACACCCCCCTCCCAAATTTTATTTTGGACCTTGGTTTTAACAAACTTAGGAAAGCCTTCCTTTTCGATGGAGGTAAATGATATAACAGCGCCTTGCAGTTATGCAGGGACTCATGTAGAGTTCATAGGAAAAGTAACATACCATAGATTGACTCTATAAAAGTCAATCTATGAGAAGGTTGGGAGCGGCTACAGGGAAAGGCTCAGGACACCCAGAAATTTAGCTGGAGAGGAACTATCACCGCCGTGGCTCTTTCAGGCTGCTGAGGCATCCTCCGCGGCTGTCTGCTCTGCCGGGTTTCGGCGGTTCGTTCCTTTTTCTCAGCATCGGGGTTCAACCTTAAAGCGAGTTGTGGGGGTGGGGGTGGGGGGATGGTTTATAGAGATTTCGTCTTCAAAAATTTCTTTCCACGGCGTGTTTTTGGCGCCCTCTCTGGTCAGTCGAAGGAATCTGCCCGCAGATGCGCAGAAGGGGACGGGGGGGTTTGCAAGGACCGCTCATTCGTGTCTCGAAAGAGGCGGCCGGGATTTGGGGACCCCAAGGTCACGAAGGACAAAGCTAGAAGGTGGCCACGCGTGACCATTGTCCCGAGTGGGCTCCACAACTAGGTCAACCTGCGGAACCTCTAACCAGTGCAGAGCGTGAAAAAAAAAGACCTACCCGTTTTTCCCTTAGCCTTGACTTTCTGAAGCTATTGAAAAACTTTTCAGACGGGTGGACTTCAACTCCCAAAAGTCTTGGGTAGGGAATTCTGGGAGTTGAAGTCTCCACATCTTAAAGTGTTCCAGGCCTGAGAGAGAGAGAGAGAGAGAGAGAGAGACTGCCTTAGCAAGGTGACCACGCGGCAAGGAGTCGCGCTTTGTGGGTTTTTGTTTTTGTTGTTTTTGTTTTTTGCTACAAAGCTCTGCAACAGTGTTTGCGATGAACGTTGTTGTCTGGCCACTACGGCGCGACGGGACGAGACACGCGTCTTGGAGGAGCGGGGGGAAATCTGTGGCCTGCGAGGTTGGATGGAGAGACTATGGTTCTCCCAGGATGGCTGCTTTCCACTTGTTTATATAATGGGTTCATTTATTAAGCAACTTACTTAATTTTCCCGAGAGGTGCCGCTTTTGAAGGAGACTGAATTTGGAATGGGTCATTTGGGACCATCAACTTCCTGATCTACAAAAAGGTGATTGGTGCTTTTTTTGTATATCTGTATATATGGATGGATGGATGGATGGATAGATAGATAGAGGAAGGGAGGGAGGGAGGGAGGGAGGGAGAGAGAGAGCGAGAAAGAAAGAAAGAAGAAAAGCTGCCTCTTCTTGGAAAACATTGAAAAGAATGGGAATGTAAAATGGGAAAGAACCTCACTTCTTTACCTTTAATTTAAAAAGGATCTAGTGAGTCTCAGTGGCTTCACAGGTTACTTTGTGAAGAGCCAAGACTCAACACCTTCAGATCGATATTACACACACACACTGGAGATATATAATATATGTATGTATGTATACACACACATATATACATGTACATGTACATATACATACATACATACATACATACATACATATATATATATATATACTAGAATGGAATTCCCAGTGATGCTTCTGTGACATCACAGCTAAAATGATCAATCAGAATCAAAGCACATTCTCTCTGGTTCTTAAGCTCTTCCCAAGTCCCATGGATGCTAGGAAGTACCCAAGCATAGAGGTGAGTGGCTCCCACCCATGTTTCTAATTGTAACCCGTTTGCTTCTCTCTCGCTCCTGAACCATCATCCTTACCCACGATTATTTCTCTGCCTTCTTTTCGGCTTATTCAAATCCCTTGGTATTCACATTGAAGTTCATTTAATTTAAATCATTATCCTTCTCATCCTTTTGTGGTGTTGCTATTCCTGTATATACAAGATGGTTTTTCTTTACTTGCGTGTTTGTAGGTGTAAAATGGGAGTTCTGAGACATTTTTTTAACTCAATAGAGAACCATGTGAGGCACTTCTGTGTGGTTATATCAAATACTGGGGAGAGGGAGGGAGAGAGAGGGAGGGAGGGAGAGAGAGAGAGGGAGGGAGGGAGAGAGAGAGGGAGAGAGTGGGGAAGGAGAGAGAGATAGGGAGAGAATGATTTCTTGGAATCAATTATCTTGTATGTATTTCAATTTGAATAACTTTTAATATAATGTGTGGGATGATTTCCCGATTAGAAAGCTAAATTTTTCCTCACAACCAAAGAAACCTCAGGAAAACTATTAAAAGATTAGTTTAAATTCAGACTGCATATAAGGGAACTTTAATTTAGATCCACATCTTTACAGTTGTTTTTATGTTTAAGGTAACTTGGGTTTTCATAACATCACATTATTTGAATCTTTCCACATAGCCCAAGAACTTTTGAAAAAGAGATATGAGGAGATACCATTGACAACTTGTGAGAGCTGGATTTAGCTTCAGTGGTCCTATTGCTTCAGTGCTAAAAGCACTTGTACAGAATAGTAATAGTGTGTGTAATAAAGAACATAAATAATGTTTCTTTTTTTCTTCTGTTCAGCTATGTCCAATACACAAGCCCCTGTAATTTTCTTGGCAAGAGTTTTGTTTCATTTAATTTTTGTGGTGATGGTTTTCCATGACCTGCTTCCCAGGACTGAAATAGGGAGACTGTGAGTTCTAGTTCCACTTTAGTTACAAAGCCAGCTGTGTGGCTTCGGGGCCAGTCATTTTCTCTCAGGCAATAAATACTGTAAATATGCCCAATATTAAAATTTTGTGACATATCCTCAGAATTCAATAAATAAAAAAATAAAAGAACTGCCATTTCCTCCCAACATGCAGTTGATTTAATATGCACATTATATAAATGCAAAGTCGTTTCACTGCTGGATTAAGAAATACCTATTTTCAGGCATCATATTTTAAGGCAGACCTGGGCACTTTTAGAGCCCCGGGACACATTCAGTAATGAAATCCCAAAATTTTTACTACTGGTTCTGAGGGCGTGGTGTGGCTTGGTGGGCGTGGCTTGGTGGGCATGACAGGGGAAGGATACTGCAAAATCTCCATTCTGACCCCACTCCAGGGGAAGGATACTGCAAAATCCCAATTCCCTCCCTAATCCTGGGGGAACGATATTGCAAAATCTTCATTCCCACCCCACTCTGGAGCCAGCCAGAAGTAGTATTTGCCGGTTCTCCAAACTATTCAAAAGTTACGCTACCGGTTCTCCAGAACTTGTCAGAACATGCTGGATTTCACCCCTGATTCAGCCCTTTTCGACCTGTGTGAGAAAATAGAAATGATAGGGATAGGGAAGGGAGAATAGAGTAGAGTAGCGTAGAGTAGAGTAGCGTAGCAGAGCAAGCAGAGCAGAGCAGAACAACAGAACAGAACAGAACAACAGAACAGAATTCTTTATTGGCCAAGTGTGATTGGATACACAATGAATTTGTCTCCGGTGCATAAGCCCTCAGGGTACATACAAACAACAGAGTGATGTCATACATCATGAATCATAAGATACAATCAACAGTTGATAAATCATAATATGTCGATAGGAGAAAGTAGTAGAAAAGATGAGATGTGAGAAAGAGGAGAAGATGACAGTAGCAATAAGTTTAATAAGATCAATTAGAAATTAGAAATCAAATGTAATTAAGTGTACACTATGCACACTATACAATGCATTGCTTTCGCTTGGCAGCCAATTGCTGTTTTTGTTTCAATGTGTGTATGTGTGCGCATGTCTATCTATGTACCCTCACGGCTCTATTGATTTGGCCCTTCGTAACAATTCCAGTTTCTCATGTGACCGCTTGTGAAAATTAATTGCCCATCCTTATTTTTGAATTTTGTTATTTTGTTTTATAAATTGAAATAAATAAATAAATAAATAAATAAATTTTAAGGTCTGGGTTTGTCAGATAATTACCTTCAGGTGAGCTGATGGTTATAAAGTAGTTTAAAAGTCTGATTGCCAGTAACTCTGAAGCAGAAGCTTTTTAGCTCCCAATTCAGTTGCAAACATTTCCAGGTGAGGCTGTAAAAACCTCAAGCTGAAATTCCACTAGGAATGCCTCTCCTTCAATATTGATGAAGGACATTGCGCTAAAAGTATTTACTAAGCTTGATTTTTGTGTTTTCATAGATAATTTTAATTGAAAGTTTGAAAGCATGAAAGTTGGCTGAGTGACTTTGGGGCCAATCATTTGGTTGCCAAGATTTGGATTTCTCATGTCAGGGGCACCTGTGGTGGCCCGAGAGCTCTGCCATCAAAAATGGGCTCCCATTTTTAGTTCCGTTTTCAGTTGCAACCGCTTCCTGCAACCTTCTACCAGGAGGACCACAACAAAAATGTTGGACTCAATTGTGGTCGTAAATTGGGGACTACTTGTACTATCATCCCAGCCTTTGTGGGAGCTGTCTTTGTGTGCATCATGCAACCCAGAAGACACAGCTAAAATTGGATTAAGGATGTTACGGTTCATCCATTGCCTTAGTCTGTTGGGTGAACCAAGCCAACATAGGAAGCCATTATATGGTTTGCTTTGGCAATACAGATTATGTGAACAAACACTTATATTTGTTAATATGGATTTGGAGTGAATCGTTTTGTTTGGACTTAGCTATCAAGGATGGCCCCTAGCTATTAGAACAAGGGGTGTCAAACTCGTGACCTGTGGGTCAGATGCGTCACATGCTGGCTCCAAACCCCTGCCCGGTTTAGTGAAGGGTAAAAATTCCCGATACATCATGTGATGCCACCATGATGATGCGAGTTTCACCCCCCTGTATTAGAACATCCAGACCTGTTTTAACATTTCAGACTAATGGAGCTTTGTATGTGTGTGAAAAGAAGGTGAATTGCTCTTTTCTATGATCAGTTTGCAATGCACTGTCATGCTAATATTTGATGACATAATTACATGCATATACATAATTATGTACATAATATACATAATTATGAGTAATAACTGTTGATATCCTGATCTTCCTATGCATTTCTGTGCAAGTCTCTTTCTTGAGCAGGGGTTGGACTAGAGGACCTCCAAGATCCCTTCCAACTCTTGTTATTCTGTTATTTTTCTAACTCCCATTTCAAAGCCATCCAAATTAATGCTCCATACCTCCTTAAACTGGTTGCACACTTCATAAAAACATTGAACTAGGATAGCCCAAAGGTGCTTTTTCAAGGGGCAACTGGACTTTCTGGTTTTTCTTTGAAGACATTTCGCTTCTCATCCAAGAAGCTTCTTCAACTCTGAAGAAGATTCTCGGATGAGAAGCAAAACATCTTCAAAGAAAAACCAGAAAGTCCAGTTGCCCCTTGAAAAAGCACCTTTGGGATAATCATGACCTGGATGACTGAGAATCTCCATAGACATTGAACCAGGACCTTTCTTCATAATTTAGTCCTTATGCAGTTTCAATCTCTCCTCTAGCCTCATCTTCTGTTTCGTTTCTCCAACAACCTGAATTTTTATTTCTGCATATTGCTGTGAATCCAGATTCTTAATATTTTTCCTATTTTCTTTTAGAAGGCTTGGTTACTCTCTTGTGAAACCATAGACCATTAGTGTTAACTTTATATTTTACCGACAAAGAAATAAAGGGAGCATGTATAGATCTATTTCAAGCTATTTAGCTCTCGTCAGCTAGTCATATCCTTTCTGGGATTCGAACCCGGCTAGCTGATGAGAGCTAAATAGCTTGAAATAGATCTATAATAGTTTCCCTTTATTTCTTTGTCAGTAAAATATAAGTTTAATACAAAAATAGTTCATCGTGAAAGTGATTGCCTGCAAAGGCTCCTGGATTGGGGCTGAAAGGTGAAAGTGGAAGCAGTATGCTCCATCCCATATTTGGGTAGACCAAGTTGCCCCAATAGACTGGTCTCACTGGAAAAACACCCCCAGACCATTAGGTTGACCAGCAAACCAGATCATAGCTTGTACGAAACCTCTCCCATTCTTTCTTTTCCAGATTTCGAATATTTAATGCCACTGCATTGGAAGACATGTTTGGTCCTGCTTCCATAAACCTTGGTCTTTCCTCGTATGGGTGCCTGCATCCCCAAAAACATACCTCCAACACCACTAAGTACAGAAAACTTACTGTCAGCACGCAACAGTTTGCAGATCGGTAACCGAGAATCTGACGAGATGGTGAGGGCTTGTTTAGATCATGCTGCCCAAGAGTTCCAACATGAGCCTCGCTGTCTACAAGATAATGCCACCTTGACTATTCAGGTGAGAGGAAGAAAAATAATGGAGTTTGTCTCTGGTGAAGGAGAAAACAAGATTACCGTTTCTTGGTTAAAAGGAAAAATACACTACCATATTGAGATCGCCACCTTGGAAGTATACTTAGATCGATTGTCTCTTTCTCCACCTCCACTAACCTCTGAGAACTTAGAGAAGGTGAGACAGGAGCTTGCTAAATGGGACAACATTACCAAGGAACTGCGGGCTTGCTTGGATGTGTCTATAACAGAGCTTGAGAAGGAACCTCCTTCGGTGAAAAGCAATGCCGAAATGACTATTGAGTGTGGTAACTCCTGCTTAGATTTCATTTCTGGAAAGGGGAGGTCCCGTATCCACATCTTCTTTGCTGATAAGCAACCTCACTATCGGGTTCGAGTTTCTTCTATAGATATCTATTTAGACAGGTTGAGCTATCGCACAACGTTGCTCACCACGGAGAACTTGATGAAACTGTGGAAAGAAACAGAAGACCTTAAAGGATGTACAGTAGACCTCCGAGCCTGCCTCAAGAGAGCTTTGCAGGAGTTTAATGCTTTGTCCCCACAACACCGGGCCAATGCCACTGTCTTCATTGACTGCGATGGGAAGAACTTCAAGATGGTTTCCGGGCATGGAGATAGCTGGATCTCTATCTTCAACGTTATTGGAGATCAACATTGCCGCAGAGAAGTCGTTCTAGCATTGGGAGAGGTGGAGTCATCAAGCAAACCAACCGGGAAACATGGGAAAGAAGGTCCATCATTTTGGATTAGAAGATCAGAAGCAAGGAGAAGCGCAGAGGAAGGTCCATCTAGTCTGGCCTGGAGGGCTTCTATCCAGCCCAAAGGGAAAAAATCTAAAAAGGGGCCATCCAATACGATTGAGTTAAAACAATTTGAATCAAATAATAGAAAAGCGGGGGAAGAAACCATGCTTGTTCAGGGAAGAACACTTTCCAGTGGGGAAAAACCAGATTCTGGACTCGCCAATAGTTTGAGGGTACAGGGAAAAGAACTTCCTCTTCTACCAAAGTTGTTACCAGCTAGTACCAAGAAACCCCAGCCTGATGGAAAAGAAAGTGATCTTTCTGGACCACTGAATTTATATGGTGGGACAACCACAGAGGTGGTCCTGGTCCATGGGAAGCACAAGGAAGCAGACGGTGAAATGGCAGCCTCTAATGACTCCAGTGAAGCAGACTTATCTAACATTTTAGAAAAATCCTCCGATAGCAGACAGGGAGATGATGGACCAGAAAGATGACTCATCATTCTAGAGGATTAAAAGAGCTGGGATAATACGGTAGCCAGTCCTTTGACTGGTAACATGATGGATCGATTCCAGAGACAGAGTAGCGTTTCTGGATCTGGAAAAACAGAGGGCTGGTCCATCAAATGAATTGTGCAAGAATGATAACAAATAAATGATCTATGGACCTGAGATTCTTCTCCCTTAAGATGTCTTTCTGTAGGCTGTTTTTCCAATAGTGCCAGTGTGTCCTTAAGATGGTTCTGATAAGTCTGTAAGGATTTCCTAGTAGCTTATTTTTGTTGTCCTGTCCCTGTTTCCCACATCCACCCACTCCCCGTCCAGAATGCTGATGCCTTTCTGTCTCATTTGTTTTCTGTTTTAGAATTTCTAAAACATTTAAATGGGTTGACTTTGCAGTCAGGTTGATGTTTCAAGGTGACTGAAAGTAGCAGAAATGCAAAAAATAAAATAAAATGAAGAGTGTAGGAATATAATAGGGCTAGCCGTCATCTCGAAAATCACCCTACTTACTTAAACTAAGTCAAACATTCAAAGTAACATTCCTGGCTTCCCTTGATTAAGTCAGTGTCCCTGTTTGTTTTGTTGCAGCTGCATTGACCACGATTAGACCTTTATGTGGCTGATATTAATCTTAAAACAGATACAGTTTTGAGAGGCTAAAAATAACTTCAAATTAGCATCCTCTATACCAGTGGTTCTCAACCTGGGGGTCGCGGCCCCTTTGGGGGTCGAACGGCCATTTCACAGGGGTCGCCAAAGCCCTCTCTCGCCCCACCACCCCCATGCCTTCACTCACCCTCACCCTCTGTTGGATCGCTGGTCCCATTTGCTTACCCCGCCCACTCCCAATCTATTGCTGCCTCCTGAGTCCCAGTTGATAGCTAGAGGGAAAAAAAACTGTTTAAATTCTTGCCAAGGCTTCAAAGGGCCTCCCTACAACTGATCCCTGTTAAAAAAAAACATGAGCAGACCATGCCTGCAAAAATAAAAAAAAACAGCCTCTTTCAGCTTCAGCATAGGTTAATTACTATAAATTGATTTGATCAGCTTCCCAACTCTCAGCTGATTTGCTCTCAGCTGTTTTGTGCAGGCTCTTTTGCAAGCTCTTGTTTTGCAAGCTCTTGGCTGCAAAGAGTGCTGGAGAAGTTTTTTTTTCCCTAGCTGAAACAAAACTGAAAGTAAAGCAAGCTTTGCTGCAAGTGACAAAATGAGGCAGGGAGAGAGATTTCTTTTTCTTTTTCCTCACCAAAAAAGGTAGGTACAAACAATGGGAAATTTAGGGCAAAAGAGGAGGTTCAAGATTTTAAAACACAAAAGAAAAAAAAGCTCTATTTAACTAGGGAATTGTAATAATTGAGATACTATTAATTGTATATTGTGTTGAAAGCAGAAATGGTTAAATTGTAGTTTGGAGGAATATATGGGGGAAATTATTTGGTTTATTATTATTGGTAAATATAATTAATTGATTTGTAAGAAATTGGATTGCATGGAAATAATTGGAATATTCATGTTCATATTGATTAATATACAAAAAAGATAGTTATATAACTAATTGATTTATATTAAAATGTTGAATTTGTATTAAACAACTGTATTACATAATTACATAATTAACCAATGTGAGGATGGATATTAAAATAGATGACAATGGGAAGGGGTATAATATAGAAGAGAAGGGAAAAATTGAATTTGATTAAGATTTTTAAAAAATAGATGAGTAATAAATATGGCAAAAAGGAAATATAGAAATTGTAAATTTAATTGAAATGACTAAATACTGTTTAAATTTGTGAACCGGCCAAATACTCTGTTCAAAGAAAAGACCTTGTATGTTTGTATGTGTGTTTCTAATTATTGCTATTTATTCATATTCTCTTTTATTCTTTAAAGTTTAATAATTCATTCTTTATCTTAATATCTTTGTATTTGTTTGGGGTTGTTTTTTCCCCTTTCATCTCTTATTGTACAGCAATCTTTCTCCTCAAACCTACCACCTCTCTCTTTTCTTTCCTTTTTACTTTCTCTTGCCCCCCTTCTTCTCCTCCCTACTTCCTCTTCCTTTCTCCTTCTCCTCCTCTCTTCCTCCCTCTCTTACCCTCACTCCTACTCTAATTTCCCTTCCCTTCCGTCATCCCTCTCTATTATTGTATCTTTTATATATATGGACTACTCAGAGGGCTGAAAAAGTTATTTTTGACTGGTCCTTGCACTTTTGACCAGTCCTCAAACTTATGACTGTCCTCACATTTTACGTTTTTGCCCTATCTTGTCACCATGGTGAAGAGAAGCAGTTGTGAAATGAGTGACATGGTTGTTAAGAATGCTACACGGGCATAAATGTGAGGATGGTCATAAGTGTGAGGACCAATCAAAAGCGCGAGGACCTGTCAGAAAAGACTTTTTCAGCCTCTGAGTAGTTCCTATACACAAAGCCATGCCCACCTAGTCACATGACCTCCAAGCCACGCCCACAAAATAAGCCATGCCCACAGAACCGGTAGTAAAAAACTACAGTTATGAAGTAGCAACAAAAATAATTTTATGGTTGGGGGTCACCACAACATGAGGAACTGTATTAAAGGGTCGCGGCATTAGGAAGGTCGAGAACCACTGCTCTATACCTTTATTTTTGCCATTATTTGAACCATAAAAATATTTGTGTTTGGTCAAGTTAATGAGTGAATTAATTAGAATTTTAAAAATACGGCTTTCTGTATCCAAAACATCTTAGAATAGTAGTGAAAAAAATAATTAAAATTCAAAGCATCAAGTTCCATCAACAGCATTAGCACTTAGACTTATAAACTGCTCCAAAGTGCTTTACAGCCCTCTCTAAGTGGTTTACACAGTCAGCCTATTTTCCCCAATAATTTGGATCCTCATTTTACCATCTCGGAAGAATGGAAGGCTGAGTCAATCTTGAGCCTGGTGAGATTTGAACTGCCAAGTTGCAAGCAGCCGGCAGTCAGCAGAAGTAGCCTGCAGTACTACATTCTAACCATTGCGCCACCGCAGCTCTTATACCAAGTAATATATTTAATATCAAGGCATATAAAGGAGATTTTAAAAGAAAGAGAGAACACAATATTATATAGGTGAGTTTATTTGAGATCAGGTCTGATTTGCAAGTCAAACAACGCAGGAATTCATTCCCAAAATGGACTTAAAGGTGATCCATTCTTAGTCCAATGGTCGAGACAATGGTTCAGCGAAGCCAATGAGGAAAAAGCTATTGTAAATAGCACTTCACCAGAGGAATAATCTCCCCCACAGCTCCTCATGGGAAAGTTGTGGAGAACTTATCAGGCTCTTGAGGTTTAGGCAGGCTGAGGGTTTCTGGGAGTCCACCAGTCTTAAAGCTGTCAACATTCACAAACACTGGCTAGAGAGCCATTGGTTGAATTCCAGAACTATGGAGGGTGAGCTAGAGTAGGGGTCTCCAACCTTGGCAACTTTAAGCCTGGAGGACTTCAACTTAAAGTTGCCAAGGTTGGAGACCCCTGACCTAGATGATCCCTCCTAATTCTATCATTCCGGATTGTTGGAAAAGTTTTGGATTTATCTTACCCTTATAGGGTCTCAGGATGATCGTTGTTTCATGAGTTATCTTAATTGTAGGTTCCTCTGTTGTGGATCATCAGGTTAACTCCTAAAACCATGATGGCGAACCTATGGCACGTGTGCCACAGGTGACATGCGTAGCCATATCAGTGGGCATGCCAGCTCAGCTCTGGCGTGCATGTGTGCACCGGCCAGCTGATTTTCGGGCCTTCTGGGCCCACCAGAAGTAGGGAAACAGGATGTTTCCTGCCTCCGGAGGGCCTGGAAGTGGGTGGGGAAGGCCCGTTTTTCTTTCTCACCTGGCTCCAGATCCTCTCTATGTATCTGGGGAGGTGAAAACAGCCTTTGGCCTCCGAAGGGGTGGGGAAGACTGTTTTCACCCTCCCCAGATGCATAGAGAGGATCTGGAGCCAGGTGAGAGAGAAAAACGGGCCTACCGGGCCATTGTGTGCCAGGAGCGGGGTGGGAGAGGAGGTCATGCATGCATGCGTGGGGTGAGGTGCATAGGGTGTGGGCACGTGCGCGAACCTCCCCTGCATCCCCTGGCACGTGATGGCAAAAATGTTAGCCATCACTGTCCTAAAACATCTTTTGTGAAAGCGGGGTTGGCTAATCATGCAATATCAACTCTTCCCATCTAAATAGTACATTCATGTCTGGGTTTTATAAAATCTAGATGAGCTCTAGATGGCAGCAGAGTTGATACTACTCTTCTGAACCGAGCATCTTTTTATGTATTGAGCACAGCTGTGGTCTCCTGCGGAAACTAGATGCAGCTCTTCATCCTGCATTTACATTGCTAGAGCCTCCTTGAGGGACAGGAATAGTAGACAGTCGGACAGTCAGTGGATTGTTAGAAGTCTGTGTAATCATTCCCTCCCCCCCCCCCCCCAAAATTCTACTAAGCAGTTATATCAGCATCATGTACTCAATGGGCCCTCTTATTTGTATCTGAGTAGCAAAATATTTATAGTTGTTTTCCGTCAACTGGCTAAAAGTAATGATTGAAGGAGGATGGATGGTGACAGACTCTAGATCAGTGATGGCGAACCTTTTCGGCACCGAGTGCCCAAATTGAAACTTGTGTGGAAGCACGTGTACTGTGTTTCCCTGAAAATAAAACCCTGTCTTATATTTTTTTGAACCCCAAAATAAATGCTTGGCCTTATTTTCGGGGAAGTCTTATTATTTTGGGGCGCGTGGAGCAAGATGGGGCTCCTCTTGCCCTCTTACCTCATTTCCAGCTCTGCATTTAAATATTTTCGGGGGGGGGGCTTATTTTCAGAGGGAGGCTTATTTTAGCACATGCACCCAAAAGTCCGATTGGGCTTATTATCAGGGCATGTGCATGTGCCGGAGTACCGGAAACTCGAAGACCAGTTGGCCAGTGTGCGCATGCCTGTTTTTTGGCCATTTGGGGGGCTGTTTTCAGACCATTTTTGGGGGGCATTTTCAGGCCAATTTTTTGGCTGTTTTTGGCCCAAAAACTGGTTTCAGACTGAAACCAGTCTGAAAAACAGCCCAGAAAATGGCCCCAAAATTGGTCTGTTTTTTGGCTGGTTTTCCAGTGCTCCAGTGTGCCTGAAGATCAGCTGGTGCATCGGAAACCGGAAGAGCAGCTGGTGATGGCCCCCAGGCCCACAGAGAGGGCTCTGCATCCCACCTCTGGTACGCATGCCATTGGTTCGAACATCACGGCTCTAGACCCTCATGTCTCTGTATATTTTTTGTGAACCTTATTCAGTTCCTATCCTCAAATGATGGCATCATTGAGATAACTACCCCATCCATCCTTGCATCCAATCTGCTTGACTGTCACCATAGGTGAAGCCCTGCGAACGAACCCATTGTTTGATTTTGACTATTTTTTAAAAAAAAGAATCAAGCAAGGATAGGTTATAAACAATCATTTTTACAATTTAGTGTGTAAATCCAGTCATGACTTATTTAACAAAACTTACTATAGCACAATATCTTTTCTTTTTTGTACACTGAGAGCATATGCACCAAGACAAATTCCTTGTATGTCCAATCACGCTTGACTAATAAAGAATTCTATTCTACTATTCTATTCTATTCTATTCTATTCTATTCTATTCTATTCTATTCTATTCTATTCTATTCTATTCTATTCTACTCTACTCTACTCTACTCTACTCTACTCTACTCTACTCTACTCTACTCTACTCTACTCTACTCTACTCTACTCTATATGCTTCCCCCTCAGTAGTTTCATTTGTAGGACTTAATCTATTTTAATATGTGAAATTTGTCAGCTCTATCAACTTAATTAGAATCTTATCAAATATCAAAGTTCCGGAAACTCAGAAGAAATAGACATCCTCCCCACCCCAAAAAATGTAATAAAGCCATCACAATCAATTGTTTGTAAAAAAGAAAAAAAAGAAAAGAAAAGAAAAAAAGAAAAGAGAAAAGAAAAGTCAGTGTGAATTATATTTGTTGGCATGTTAGACAATCTGGATGTCTTTGCCTAGATAATCACTAATAGCTATCTAACAGCTAATCATTGTCAGCAACAGATGAACCTCTTTAGAGAAGACACCTAATTCATGTCTCTTAAAATATAACCTTGGGTAAGGTAAGCTAAGAATAATGACTCATCATGGATCTTTATTAAACCTGTGGGTAAACATTTGAAAACCACAACTTTCATACTCTGGTACAGTCTCCTAATTACAATTAAGCAGCTTGATATACTATCGCAAGTTCTCTTTTGCTTTTGTTAATTTTTCTAGTTGAATAGAACTCATAAATGTAGAAATCACAATTTCCCCACCTTTGCATTTCTGGAATGTATGTTTAATTAAAGATTCCTTGAAGCCCAGTTAAGGGCAGTTCTCTGCTAGCATCTCCTTTGCCTTACCACAACCTAACTCAACTGACTCAAAGGGAGATCGGCTCAAAGAGAAGTTGAAACTTTTTTTGGGGGGGGAGGTATGGACAGGGGTGGGAGTTCACAGGGGTTTGGGAGAACCTCTAGCTAAGATTCTGTGCAGTTCAGAGAACCCCCAAATCCCACTCCTGGCTGGCCCCACTCACCCCACCCCACCCGTCCTAGAAGTCCTCACACAGCCTTTTTCGGATGCAGGTAAGTGCAGGGCACGTGTGGAGACTCGGGGAGGGTGAAAAACGGGCCTACCAGAAGTTTGGGAAGGCCGGAAACAGCCACCAGAGGGCCTCCGGAGCCTGGGGAGACTGTTTTCACCCTTCTGGAAGCTCGAGGAAAGCCTCTGGCGCCCAGGGAGGGCAAAAATGGCCCCCAATTGTGGTGCAGGAGGTTGACTAGGCCATGCCCACCATGGCCATGCCCACCCAGCAACCGGGCAGAGAACCCCCCTTGCTAAATTTTTTAAAGCTCACCCCTGGATATGGACCTCTCATTATAGGAGTTCAAACTAATTTTTGTTCTTAACTGTTTTCTTGTTAATGAAATAATGTGTGTACCTGAGCCTAGTATCAGAATAACAATTGGTTGTGTTCTCATGCCTATTTTGGACCAGTGCACATGCTTTGAAATATAACTCGCAACATGCAGGAACATGTATTAAGCAATTCTTTTGAGATGATGAAACACGAGGCATATTTGCCAAGTATGTGTGATAGCTTTCTCCAGTTGTCTCTGTCTATGGAGGCACGCATAACCATATTACTTTCCTTTATCCTCCATATGTTTTTCCTTATCTTACAGAAACATTAGGACACCACACCAGGTTTTGGAATTTCCCACCAACACAGCCAGCAAACAACAGAAGCTTGTTGGCACCCATAGATTTGCAAATAAGTAAACAGATATTCAAAAGTGCAGTAGGAGGAGAGCAGCATGTCCTAACCAGTTTGATTTCTATGTGAATTAAGTAGATGTCATTTACTTATTTACTTGCTTGCTTACTGATTAGATTTGCTCACCACCCATCTTACCTCACCGGACAACTTACAACATTAAAAGCCAATAAAGCCATAACGCATACATATGTCCAATAACAATAAAGATTACAATTAAAAAGAGTGGAAGGAAGGAAGGAAACGGGATGCACAAGAGGGCAGGTGGGAACTTTTGCTATTCTGTCAACCAATTCCAGTGTGATATACCCACATTGGGGCCCCAAGTCAATTGACCAAGCCAGGTCCTCAGGCCTTTAAGGAATGGAATGGGACAACTCTCCACAGCGAACTTGCTGAGGTCAACTTGCCACGGCCAACTCAATGTGGGACAACTCGCCACAGGCAACTCACCTTGGGACAACTTGCTGCGGGACAATTTCTGGACCAAGTATCGGAAGCATGTGTGAACTCCCAAAATGCAATGCGCACATGCCCCCCCGCATGTCCCCCACCCCCCATGCATGCACACACACCCTGCATGCACTCCACCCGCTGCATGACCCCTGCCCCCATGCATGCACGGTAGAGACCTGAAGACCAGCTGGCCAACGGGAGCAGGGGTGGGTTCTAAATTTTTTTACTATGGGTTCTGTGGGCGTGGCTTATTTTGTGGGCATGGCTTGATGGTCATGTGACAATTCTTTAGGATTTAGCAGAGGTACTGGTCTACCAGGCTTTTAACTGCTTGCAGAGCTGTACCGATCTACCCATTTATTTTTTGCAGGCACTGATCTACTCATTTATTTTTGCAGGCACCGGTCTACCCATTTGTTTTCTTTTAACACTGATCAGCTGTAGGGCGGCCCTTTGAAGCCCCGCAGCAAGAGATTAAACAGTTTTTTCCCCCTCTAGCCAACAGCTGGGGCTCAGAAGGCAGCAATAGATTGGGGGTGGGGCCAAATAAAAGGTAAGAAATAAAAGGGGGGGCACAGGGGGGACGGGGTGCAGTACCGGTTCAGTGACGTATCGTCACCGCTACTGGCTCGGGAGGAACCCACCACTGAGCGGGAGGTATGTGCACATGTGCAGTGGAACTGAGCTGGGATGATGGCTTGTGTGCCCACAGAGATGGCTCTGTGTGCGACCTCTGGCATGAGTGCCATAGGTTTGCCAGCACTGATCTATCATAAGATCCTTTTGCCAAACTGCCAAACCCTGGCTAGGGGAAGAAAAAGGCTTAGATGGACGAGGAGTGGTCAATTAATCAGTTTTATTCATTCCTTCAAGCCGAAGGGGTTTGGAAGCTGCACAATATCAGAGCATTATACGAAAAGGACAGCGATCATAGACAATGCGAAGGCAAGCCAGCAAATCCTTCTCTTTATATACACGAACCTTACGTAGGTTCAGATGCGGCAAAAATGAAAAAAGCATTCTTCGTTTTGATCACCTACCAAGCATTTTTTTTTTTTGGTCTGCTGCAGACAAAAATGGCACCCTTCCTTTTTTTTTAGTCTTTACATGGAAAGAAAAAAAAAATAGTAACCATTCTATGATAGAAGCGCTTAATTTGCATGATCTATTTGTTCCTCAAGGCTGATATGATTATTACTAGTGAAAAAGAGCAAAATTCCTGAGAGGAACCAGGGGAGAAAAAAACACCAGAAACTAGAATTTATGAGATACAGATTCAGATTAACAGAGTTGGAAGGGATCTTGTATGTCATCTAGTCCAACCCTCTGCTGAAGCAGACCCTATACTATTTTTGGCAGATGGCAGCCCAGTCTCTTCTTGAAAGCTTCCAGTGATGAAGCTCCCACAACTTCTGAAGGCAAAGCTGTTCCATTGGTTGATTGCTCTCTGAGTCAGAAAATTTCTCCTTATTTCCAGGTTGAATCTCTCCTTGATCAGTTTCTATTTATTGTTCCTTGTCTGGCCTTTGGGTGCTTTGGAAAATAACTTGACTGGACTTTCTTGTTGTTGTTTTTTCTTTTGAAAATGTTTTGCTTCTCATCCAAGAAGTTTCTTCAGCTCTGACAGGATAGTGGGGAATGGAAGGATTTATATTCCTTGCAGACAGCTGGTCATTTGCATCCTTTTAAAGGGTCGTTGAAGCATTTGGAGGTTTATCTGTGTCCTCAGGATCAGCTGAAGTAGTGCTCCTGAATTCCTGTAATCTGCAATTTTATTTATTTATTTTTTGGGGGGGAAATCCATTCCTACTCCCAAGCCATTCAAAGGGTGTTCATCCTAAATTGTATAGCTAAAAGTCCTGAGGACACAGATAAACTGCTAAATACTTTAATGACCCTCTAAAAGGATGCAAATGATCAGCTGACTGCAAGGAATGTAAGTCCTTCCATTCCCCACCATCCAGTCAGAGCTGAAGAAACTTCTTGGATGAGAAGCGAAACGTCCTCAAAACAACAACAAAAAACCAAGGAAGTCCAGTTGTCTCCTGAAAAAGCACCTTTGGGATACTGGACTAAAAGTTGTGTATTTTCTCAGGACAGTATGGAGGAGATGCCATCCAACCTCCAAAATGATTTTTTTTTAAAATTTGATTTATATGCCGCCCTTCTCCAGAGACTCAGGGCGGCTTACAATGCGTTAAGCAATAGCCTTCATACTTTTGTATATTTATACAAAGTCAGCTTATTGCCCCCACAAACTGGGTCCTCAATTTACCTACCTTAGAAAGGATGGAAGGCTGAGTCAACCTTAAGCCTGGTGAGATTCAAACTGGTGTAATTGCAGACAGCTGGATGTTAATTAAGGTGCTTAGTCTACAGAGCTATCCAGGCTCTGTAGACTATTTACTGTAAGTGTGCCCCCTAAAATGGGTGGTTTTACCATGTTTCCTCTGAAAGGGCTCCCAAAGCGGGCAGCTTTGTGGTATGAGCTGCCATTATGATCACAAAGGGTTGGAAAGTGAGACCATGTTCTGGCATAGGTAGGGACGACAACAAAACAAAGGGTTGAGAAAACAATGTGGGTGTTTCTTTTAAGCCGAGAGAAAAGAAAAAAAGAAAAAAAACACATCAGGATCAGCCTTTATGGCATTGCAGCTTTCCCGCGCCTTCCCAAGCTGAGCTGTGCTAAACATTGGACATTGAAGCTTAGTCCTTATTGCATAAGTCGGTATCGCAGCAAATATGCTTGTAGGTTCTGCCAAAGAGAGTTTGCCTCCGTTCGGTCCTGCCGCAGAGTTCTCTATGTTCACCACACCCGTAATTTTTATAGAACAGAAAGCCAGCTGATGAGAGAAGAAAAAACAAACAAAAACAAAACAAAAACAAAACAGAAACGTGAGATACAAACAACTGAGATTACATCTCTGCATCATACAGATGAGTCACTTCCTGGAGAGAGCTTGGAGTGTGCCCCCACCCCCTACCCCACTTTCAAATCCCAATATATATTTTAGACTGGCTCGTAATTATTTCCACATCCTCGTTCAGTCGATGCATGCAATCTCCAGTTTTGTATACTTGGTTCAATTCCTATAAAGCAGGGGTGTCAAACTCAATTTCATTGAGGGCCGCATCAAGGTTGTGCTTAACCTTGGGTGGCCCGGAGTGGGTGTGGCCAGGGTGGGAGTGGCCAGCTTGACGTCACTCATGTCAGGGGTGCCTGTGATGGCTCGAGTGCTCTGCCAGTGAAAATGGGCTCCCAGGCTCCATTTTGGCTACAACGGCCTCCTGCAACCCTCTGCCAGTGAAAACGGAGCTTGGGAGGACCACACACAGCTCGCCAGAGCTCTGTTTTCACTGGCAGAGGCACTGCGGGCTGGTCCTTCGCTATTTCCAGGGTCACCCCATGGGCCAGATCCAACCCCCATGCCTTCAGTCTGACATCCCTGCTATAAAGCTTGCCACTTAAATTAATGGAAGCTAGAGACTTAATGTCTATGGAGATTCGCAATCGTACAGTTCATAGTTATCCCAAAGGTTCTTTCCCCACCCACCCCCCTTTTCAAAAGGCAACTGGAAGAAGCTTCTTGGATGAGAAGCGAAACATTTTAGAAGAAAAAGAACCAAGAAAGTCCAGTTGGGGTTTTTTTGGGGGGGGGGGGGGAAGCACCTTTGGCATAACTAGAGGCTTAGTTCTGATCTACATTTATTGGACTGGTAGCTGAAGAGAACTGTTTTGTTGGAGGAGGTTTATGCTATTTCATACAATAAACAGCTTGTGGCAATTAAGGGCTGACATAGGCATGAATCAGCCAAATGATTTCTAGTTCCAGCCAGCATGGTGCTTAGATCTGGAAACAGCGAAGGGCTGGCCCACGGTGCCTCTGCCAGCAAAAACAGAACTCAGGAGGCCCACGCACAGCCCTCGTGACAGGGGTGAAATCCAGCAGGTTCTGACAGGTTCTGGAGAACCGGCAGCGGACATTTTGACCAATTCGGAGAACCGGCAAATACCACCTCTGGCTGGCCCCAGAGTGGGGTGGGACTGGAGATTTTGCAGTATCCTTCCCCTGCCACGCCCACCAAGCCACACTACACCCACCAAGCCACGCCCACAGAACCAGTAGTAAAAAAATTTGGATTTCACTACTGCTTCATGAACCCCGTTTTCGCTGGCAGAGGGTTGCAGGAGGCTGTTGCAGCTGGAAATGGAGCTCGGGAGGGCCAAGCACAGCCCTCATGAGCTCTGTTTTCGCCAGCAAAAAGTTGCAGGAGGCTGTCGCACCCAGAAATGAGCCCTGTTTTCACTGGCAGAGGGTTGCAGGTCGCTGATCTGTTTTTCTATATTGTTTTATTGCGTTGTCCAGCACTCAGAGTTGCTTTTAGTGAGATAAGCAGCTATATAATTTTGATTAATAAATAAATATAAGAAAAACAGGTACTGGGCCAATCTTCTGTTTGTCTAAAAGGAAGGAACAGGAAAGAGTATCTATTTCCTTCTGCCTCAGGTGTTCTATTTTTTATTTTTCGGACACAAGTATTTCTGATCTATAATTTCAATTCGTAAATGGACTCAGAATGAAGAAAGCAGCCGTTATGATAGGATTCTAATTAGACCACCTCAGCTTAATGGTTTGAAAACTAACATCGGTATTCTCTTTTAAACTCTCCTTTTCTGGTTAGAAAATAATAGTTCGTGTTTTTTTTCATGCAGAGTAACCTGGAGATGTGCAATCTAACATTCTAGGTTTGATTGTGGTCTTTGGGCTTCTCCAAAAGCTATCATGAATGTTACAACAGGCAGAGTTCCTTGGTACACATTATTTACATGTACATTTTTTAAAAAAAAATCAAGTGAAATTTAGTTCTGCTTAATCCAATGGTGGGTTGCTCCCGGACCGGTTCTCCCAGGTTCAGGAAAACCAGCAGTGGTGGTAGTGGGAGGCTCTGTTCACCCACCCAGATGTTATCAAAAATACTCTGTGCATGCGCAGAAGTGCTACACACTCGCAAACCAAGCACACTACCGATAGCGAACTGGTAGCGCCGGGATTTGTATCCCAATACTGGCTTAATCCCCTGTTATCTAACTCAAACACAACTCATATACTTATTGGGTGATTTTGTGAGTCTTCATTTTCAGTTATGGGAGCAAATTATTTGCCATTCTTCTCATCTGTCCCAGTTTCTCCAACGTTTCTTAAAACACGGCACACAAAATTTCTATTTCCATTGTTTCGATGATTCAGTCCCTGTTAATGTAGCCTAAATTGCATTTTCCTTGCGGTCCTAGCCTTATCTTACTGTTGACTTTAAGAAAAGTCAAGTTTATCTATAAGGAGTTATGATTCCAAGATCTGTACCCAGATCAGGCATCCCCTATTTCTCATAGTGGTGCAAATACAATAAATACCCTCAAGTATTGAATAAAAATTTCTGAAAAGTATTGGATTTGTTCCTACCTACGTAAACTTCGGTGGTCTCACACAGCTGGCCAGGATTAGGTTTGCAGGGATCTCCAGGTTTAAAACACAGAAGGCCGATTTTGTATTTACAAACTCTGCAAACAAGGCCTTGCGCTATTAAAAGAGAAATTAAAAATCAATTAGTTATCCAGAATGATCAACTCTTGAAGCTTTCTTAAAGAAGCTGAACAACTAGAGGAGTGGTAGTGAACCTTTTACTCACCGAGGGCCAAACAGGTACGTGTTTCGCTTATGTGCAGTTCCTCTTCCGGGCGCTGCGTGTTCAAACCGTACCATCTGCACACACGCGCAACTTTTGTGCAGCTCCCCCATGCACTGTGCACAGAATTGCACCATTTGTACATGCGCACAGCTTTCACGCATGCAATGCACATGTGCAAACGCCATCTGCTCATGCATCCGCTACCCTCAGGTACTCGCACATGCATGCATAGGAGAGCTCTGAAGACCAGCTGGGTCTCCGGAATTGTGCCCATGCGCACTGGAGGCCCAAACACCAGCTGGGACGCGTGCGCATGCGCAGCTGCAGGTGAGTTGGGCGACAGGTCGCGTGCCCAGAAAGATGGTTCTGCATGCCAACTCAGGCATACCTGCATTAGATTCGCCATCATGGAACTAGAGTCTGCCTTTTTCCTTCATGAGGTCAAGGCAACCAAAGTTTGGTTCAGCCTTAATCAGCAAATATAGGTAGTCCTTCGACGTACGACCACAATTGACCCACCTCCCCACATTTCTGTTGCTAAGTGAGTCAGTCGTTAAGTGAATTTTGCCCCATTTTACAACCTCTCTTGCTACAGTGGTTCAGGGAATCACTGCAGTGGTTGTTAGTAACTCGATTGTTAAGTGAACCTGGCTTCCCCATTGACTTTGCATGTCAGAAGGTCGCAACTGGTGACCACGCGACCGCGGGACACTGTGACCGTCATAAATATGAGTCAGTTGCCAAGCGCCTGAATT
Source organism: Masticophis lateralis (assembly GCA_030761175.1). Lineage (NCBI taxonomy): Eukaryota > Metazoa > Chordata > Lepidosauria > Squamata > Colubridae > Masticophis > Masticophis lateralis. The sequence goes on from JAUDYJ010000002.1 coordinate 26,226,845, forward strand.
TTGACCACATGACCTTGGGGATGCTAACAATGATTGTAAGTGTGCAAAATGGTCATAGGTCACTGTTTTCAGTGCCGTTAGAACTTCGAACTGTTGTAAATAGAGGACTACCCATAACTTGGCTAAGTAAAAACATAACTCTTATCCTAGCTGAACCTTCTAATCATTTCAACAGTATTACTACATCACTTGTATGCCATATGCTTACCTATTTGCACTTAGACCAGAGAAATGCACTATAACTTGATACTGTGTTCAACAAAAAAAAACCCAGAAATTCCAAACCTCACTTCCAAATTGACATGGTTAACCCAAAAAGAGGAAAATGATTAAACATGACTAAAGAGCAATGAGATTAACTATGCTTAAATGTCCAAATTCTGTTGGTGAGATACTTTATTGTTGTTCTATGGTGTTTTTTTTTACATATTTGCAAACCATTATGAATCTAGGGAAGTCATTGGTCTATAAATATCATACTGAAATGAAATTAATTTAGTTTTTGCTTTAGGATAGGATAGAATAGAATAGAATAGAATAGAATAGAATAGAATAGAATAGAATAGAATAGAATAGAATAGAATAGAGTTGGAAGGAACCTTGGAGGTCTTCTAGTCCAACCCCCTGCCCGGGCAGGAAACCCTACACCACTTCAGACAAATGGCTATCCAACATCTTAAAAACTTCCAGTGTTGGAGCATTCACAACTTCTGGAGGCAAGTTGTTGCACTGATTAATTGTTCTCACTATCAGGAAATTTCTCCTTAATTCTAGGTTGCTTCACTCCTTGATTAGTTTCCACCCATTGCTTCTTGTCCTGCCCTCAGGTGCTTTGGAGAATAACTTGACTCCCTCTTCTTTGTGGCAACCCCTGAGATATTGGAACACTGCTATCATGTCTCCCCTAGTCCTTCTCTTCATTAAACTAGACATACCCAGTTCCTGCAACCGTTCTTCATGTGTTTTAGCCTCCAGTCATCTGATTGCTCTTGTTGTTCCACAAAGAAGAGGGAGTCAAGCTATTCTCCAAAGCAAAGTTTTTAAGAAGATGTTGGATAACCATTTGTCTGAAGTGGTGTAGGGTTTCCTGCCTAAGCAAGGGGTTGGACTAGAAGACCTCCAAGGTCCCTTCCAACTCTCCTATTCTATTCTATTCTGTTCTATTTTCTGGGACAAGACAATTGCACGATAAAAGCTTTTGCTAGAAACCTGCTAGACTCCCATCTTGTCTTTTCTTATCCTATTTTCTACACATCATTTAGCAATTTATTTCTGGATGGGTTTTTTTCCATCCTGCCTTTCCCAGCAAGTCTCAGTAGCAATTATCAGCGATCAAGACAGCAGAATGGGGAAACAAAAATAAAATTGAAAACTGTAGTAACCCATGGAAATTGCTTAACGCATTGTAAGCCGCCCTGAGTCTCCGGAGAAGGGCGGCATATAAATCAAATTAAAAAAAAAAATAGAAGGTGTAACAAAGCATTGAAGGTAATAGATATGACTGCTTTTTTTATGATCATTTAAAGAAAACCGGCTAGGCTAGGCTGGCAGTAGAGACAATAGCAAAAACAGTGTGAGGTAAGGCAATCCAAGGAGATGGTGGATTAAGTGAAAATTTGTGATTGATGTGTTCATCAACAGCCTGACTTAAAAAACAAAGACAGCCAGAAAAGATCCTATAAGATCTGAACAGGAGACAAGGTCATGGAGAAGCAGGTTTTCAACTTTTTTATTTATTTACCGTATTTTTCAGAGTATAAGTGGCACCAGAGTATAAGATGCACTTTAGTTTTTGGGGAGGAAAATAAGAAAAAAGCTGATTGGTGGGTGGATTGGCCTCCCGGAATACCCCCAATCAGCTGTTTCCAGAGGTGAATTTTAGCAACAGATTGCTTAGTTGTGAGCTCTGAGCCTTGCTTTTTTTTTCTGCCTCTGAAAGCCTCTGAAACAGAGCTTCAGGAAAAAAAGGCTTTTTTCCTGAAGCTTCTTTCAGAGGCTTTTTTTCTGAAGCTCTGTTTGGAGGCTTTTTTCTGAAGCTTCTTTCAGAGGCTTTTATTCTTAAAGACTATGTGTATTCTGTTCAATCTCCTTTCTTTGGTATTGGTATAAAGATTAACCTTTTCCGATCTGTTGGTTATTGTGTCATTCTCTAGATTTGTTAACATAGTTTGGTTAGAACTTTTACTGATTCTTCTTTTGTTGCTTGCCATATTATGTTAGATAAAGGCCTTTCAGAGGCTTTTTTTCTGAAGCTTTGTTTCTGAGGCTTTTTTCAGCCTCTGAAACTTCCGTTTGTGAGGCTGGGAGGGGGGGGGCGGAGCTACATTCGGTGTATAAGACGCACCCAGATTTTCACCCTCTTTTTTGGGGGGAAAAGGTGCGTTTTATACTCTGAAAAATACGGTATTTATTTATTTTGGCAAGGGTGGAGAAAATTCCTTCCTGCTGGAGACCAGCCAGATCTTCTGCAAACAGTGACTCAGAAAGGAATGCTGCCAAAAAAAAAAACAACCCACATTGGAATGCATGTCAAAAAATACACGTAGCTGCTCTCTTGTAAGGCTGCCAAACAGTGTTTTATATCCTCCAAGCAGCTCATGGAACGTGATGTCAATTTGTTTGAGGGAGGAACAGTGAAACTTTTTGAGGCTCTCTTAAGGCTGCTTAATCTTCTAAGTGGGAGACAATTGTGGTATTGGCAAGAAAATAGATTTAGTCCTGCCTACCTTGGAAAATCTGAATCCATTTCTCAGGTTGTGGATCCTGAGATATGAGCAACAGATTGCTGATTTATTTATAAGTGGGCTTCCATGCTACTTTTGGTAGCGCTCTTAATTTGCTCAAATTAGGAGTCAAACTGCTGGCTTTAATTGGTTGTTAAAATCAATGTGGATTGTCCTTGAGTTATGACCACAATTGAGCCCAAAATTCATGTTGCTAAGTGAAACATCTGTTGAGTGAGCATTGCCCCATTTTATGACTTTTCCTGCCATGATTGATAAGTGAATCTTGCATTTGTTAAATTAGTAACATCATTGTTAAGTGAATCTGGATTCCCCATTGACTTGGGTCGCAAAAGCTGATCATACGACCCCAGGACATTGCAGCTATCATAAATAGGAGTCAGTTGCCAAACTTCTGAATTTTAATCACGTGACCATGGGGGAATGCTGCAACAGTCGTAAGTTACAGAAAAAAACAGTCTTAAGTCACTTTTTTCAGTACTATTGTTACTTTGATGAACTGTTGTAAGTCAAGGACTACCTGTATGTAAAATAGTGGCCAAAATTGTGTAAACCCTTTGGAAAAAGTGTATTTTTGAGGTTTGATTTTGATGGCTAATAACACCACTTTTTTTTTTTTGAAGTTTCAAGATAATCAATTGGGTTAAGGCCTGGGAATAGCCCAGACCTTAACCCAATTGAAAATCTATGGATCCGACTAAAGAAACTTGTATAAATTAATTAAATACAATAAATACCAATAAATACCAATAAATTAAAATACATTTTGGATTTCATTGTTACTTCTGCTAGATTACAGATTAGGAAACAGAGCCAACAGAGAGGCAAAATGTGGAGCCAGGCCCAATAAAGGCTTATAAATCCACACTCGCATTGCCTGTCATGATGTGGTAAGCAGAGAAGCCAATGTGGAGAAGAAAATGGGTGAGTTTATCCCACCTCGATACCTTTCCTCCTCCTCCTCCTGCCTGCTTGCAATTTAGGGATCAACTGAAGCAGTAAATAACAAGAAACCATGTAGGTGATATTGTTTTAAACAAGCAGGAACCAGGTATGTCTAGTCTAATGAAAAGAAGGACTAGGGGAGACATGATAGCAGTGTTCCAATATCTGAGGGGCTGCCACAAAGAAGGAAGAGTCAAGCTATTCTCCAAAGCACCTGAGGGTAGAACAAGACGCAATGGGTAGAAACTAATCAAGGAGAGAAGCAACCTAGAACTAAGGAGAAATTTTCTGACAGAACAATTAAGCAGTGGAACGACTTGCCTCCAGAAGTTGTAAAAGCTCCAACACTGGAAGTTTTTAAGAAGAGGTTGGATAATCATTTGTCTGAAGTGGTGTAGGGTTTCCTGCCTAAGCAGGGGGTTGGACTAGAAGACCTCCATAGTACCTTCCAACTCTGTCATTCTATTCTATTCTATTCTATTCTATTCTATTCTATTCTATTCTATTCTATTCTATTCTATTCTATTCTATTCTATTCTATACTATTCTGAATGCCTCCTTCCATGTAACGTGCCCAATTCCCAAGAGTTACTTCTAATTATGAAACAATAGTTAAGAGACAGCCTATTTTTATTCTACTTCAGGATTTATTGTGCAATTAATTAGTCCTTAATGACCCATGAGAAACAACCTTAGAGTAGCATTTTTGGAATTATTGTTCAGGAAACTAAGTCTCCTATGCATTTTTTTAAAAAAACCTATCATTTGATTTATTTATTAATCCATCCATTACTCTGGGCAGCTTAGAATTAAAATGTATATATTGTACACTGAGATTTCTAATCAATGCAAACAATTATTCTTCAGAATCCTAAATGCTATTTCTGTGTTAGTACCTAGGATTTTATTTTTCGTACAATCCTGAAAAATTTGCACTTCCACCGATATCTAGGAAAGGGATTTGTTCCATGGAAGATTCAAACAATGAAAGCTAAAATCTCACAAGCTCTTTCCTTGCTAACTACATAACCTGGAAGTTGTGTTTGGGAATTATACCACCTGGCCTTCCTTTCCAGACACAGAAGTTACTTATACTACGGTTGCAATATCTAGGACATAGGAACTCTAATTGGCACCAAGACACTTTCCTGTATCTCTTTGTTGTCACCAACTAGTTCAGCAGTCCATTTGTGGCACCTCTAGTTACAATCACTTATGTATGCATCAGCTTGTGTGGTTAACCAGGTGGGAGGAAATGGTTATGGATACTGAGGATTAAGGCTCAGAACTGCAGAATTAAGAAAAATGTAGTCAGGACTTCAATGCTATTTTGACATTAGGTAGCAAGCAATGTACAAAGTGCATATCAATAGTAGAATCACCAATTCAAATGTGCACAACTATAAATTGAAATGTTATGCCAGATTATTCCATTCATTTACATATAGATCTGGTCTATCCATATTATAGATAGATAGATGATTGATAGATAGATAGATAGATAGATAGATAGATAGATAGATAGATAGATAGATAGATAGATAGAAAGAATTCTTGGCCAAGTGTGATTGGACACACAAGGAATTTGTCTTGGTGCATACGTTCTCGGTTCACCAAGACAGATTCCTTGAGTGTCCAATCATTTTCAGACATTAGCTGTTTCTTTTCTTTTTGGCTTTCTTACTTTGTTTAACAATCACAACCAAAACCACCCTCCACCACCTCCATGAAGAAAAAACACTTACCAATTGTGCAGAACAGAAGGACAGAAAATGCAAGAAGAACAAAATTCTTCATCTTGATAAATCTCACCAAACTGGGAAAGAGGTGCTGAGACTGTCAAGGACACAGAATTTATATCGCTAGAAGAGCCCTTTCCAACTCTGGAATTGACACTCTTCCAAACAGATCATGGGATGGGAGATATAAAGATCAAGATTTTATTATCATTCAGGGATCAACCAATGGGATGAAGAACATGGTACATAAGACACACCTGATCTTTAGGAGATGAGAACAAGGTATGTAGATGATGACATGAGGACACAGTTTCAATCCAATTATAGTTCTGTTCTTGACACAGTTCTGTTGTTGTTCTTTACCCCACAGATTTCAACAGATTTTCTGTTCTTAGCATCAAAACAACAACAACAATAACAACAACAATGGAACAGAAATACTTGTTTATGAGCTAAGTATCTAAAAGTGATACTGTTGAGTTTTATTTCTCAACCATATTTCTCAAGTATACTACACTGATTGGAAAAGTTTAAGGATTCTGATCTCAACATCTAAGGATGATGGCAAGTTGGGGAAGATGATTTATGTTCTGCCTAAAATGAGATAACTCTAAGCCATGCATTATAGCATTAATGTATACAGTGCAACTATCACCTTAGCAAATAATGAAGGATGCCTATTTTGAAGTGAGATTCCTTACCTTACAATTGTGATGGCAAACCTATGACGTGTATCAAAGGTGAAATGCCACAGCTATTTGGGTGACATGCTAGCATTCGTCAACACTTAACGACAGCTATTCTCGAAAGTGTTTTTAATCAGGGCTACCCAAATATGGGATGGAGCATACTGTTTCCACTTTCGCCTTTCAACCCCAATCCAGGAGCCTTCGCAGGCAGTCGCTTTTGTGACAAACTATTTTTGTGTTAAATTTATATTTACCAACAAAGAAATAAAGGGAGACTAATATAGATCTATTTCAAGCTATTTAGCTTTTGTCAGCTAGTCATACCCTTCTGGGATTCGAACCCAGGCTACTTACATATTAGGTAGATCTAAGCAGTGTGCTCTGTCCCATATCTCCCCTGGTATAGCCAATCAAGAAAGGAGAGCCTGTGGCTTAGAGGTTAATACTTCTACCTAATATGTAAGCAACCTGGGATCAAATCCCAGAAGGGTCTGACTAGCTGACGAGAGCTAAATAAATAGATCTATACTGTTGTTGTTAGTTGCAAAGTCAAGTCCGACCCATCACGGCCCCATGAACAAGGTTCCTCCAGGCCAGGGGTCAGCAACCTGTGGCTCTGGAGCCACATGTGGCTCTTTCACCCCTCTACTGCGGCTCCCAGTCACTCAAAATATGCATCACAACCACCAATGTATGACACCCGCCAGCACACAATTTATTGAGCTTTTCAACTCCTGGTAGGCCGACCATGAATAAATCCAAGAAAAGAAAAGTTTCAGAAGAAAACAGAACATTCAATTAAATATGCTAGTTTTGTGGCCCCTCAAGAAATAGTCAGGCACAGGAAGGGTTTTGTGGCTCCCAGTGTTTTCTTTTCTATGGGAAACGTGTCCAAACAGCTCTTTGAGTGTTTAAGGTTGCAGACCCCTGCTCCAGGGCTTTCTGTCTTCTACCATCCCCCAGAGTCCATTTAAGCTCATGCCAACTGCTTCAGTGACTCCATCCAGCCACCTCGTTCTCTGCCATAACATTGTGAAATTGTATTGTGGATCAGAGGTTAGAAAATATAATGTCCATAATTATAACAAGCCAACTGAAACCAAGTGAATGTAATCCTTTCCAACTTAAATCTCAATAATTTATGGAATCTGTGGCTAAATCAGGATGTAACTCATAACTTAAATGTAAGTGCACACAATGGTATTGTAGGAGGAGAGATACGTTAGTCAAGATTAGGAGTCTGATAGCATAGATTAAAAATCATATGCTTTTTAATAAAATGAGTGGTTGGAAAAAGTGTTAACAGATCCCTGATTTAAAGCCGCACCGTCTTCCTGCTCAGATAGATACCTTTAGTTTCTTGCAATTAGCTAATCTCCCTCTCACAAAAGATGTCACAAACTTTAACCAAGAGATCTGCAACATGACAAAGGCACTATCAGATGAAAAAGCAGCGACACAAGGAATTGAGGCAGTATAAATCCAAAACTAAGTCAGAATTATAGTACTATATAGAGTTAGAAAGGTCCATTTTTATTTTTATTTATTGTGTGTTTGTGTGTATGTGCCTTTGAGTCACTGTTGTTTCCTGGTGACTGCTTAGACAAATCTCTACAGTTTTCTTGGCAAGGTTTTTCCTGAGAATGCTCAGGAAGATAAATCTATCTCAGCATCTACTTCTGTCCTACTATTGCAACACCATTGAGAGTGTCCTGACATATGGCATTCTTGCATGGTATGGGAGCAGCTCTGCAGTGGACAAAAAAGCCCTACAGAGAATCATTAAAACTGCCCAGAATATCATCGGGCTCCAGCTACCAGCCCTGGACGACATCTTCACATCTCGCTGTTTGAGGAAGTTGCACAACATTCTCAGAGACTCTTCCCATCCTGCTTACAATCTTTTTGGACTGCTGCCTTTTGGTAGAAGATACAGAACAATTAGAACTCGGACCACACGTTTTCTGAATAGTTTTTATCCCAGAGCTATAATTGCACTCAACAATGAACTAAAGGGCCACCAACAGTGAGCTGTTGGACAGCATTACTTGTTCTGTTGTGTGGATGTTTAGGTGGTTTAGGGGCAGGGAATTTGTGGTGGGTAGGTGGGGGTGATTATTGTTTGTGTTGGGCCTGGTCTTTGGATGTTATGTGAATTTTGTTGTATGGGTATACTGTGTATATACATACAATGACAATAAAGTTATACTTCAGAAGCGGTTTGCCATTGCTTTCTTCTTCCGAGAGGTGAGACAGAGTGATTGGTCCAAGGCTACTCAGTTGGCTTTCTGCCTAAGGTAGGACCAGAACTCACAGTCTCCCACTTTCTAACCTGATAACCATACTGACTATTTAGAAGGGTCAATTAGACCAAGTCCTACTTTGTGCTTATGCTGGAATACACATGGAAGTCTTCCCAAAATCTCAACCAGACTGCATATGTAAAGGGAGCCTACCACCACTCTAGGTAACTAAATCTTGTGATGGAAGAACTGTTGTTATTAGGATGTATTAAGAGACCTGGTGGCATGGTGGATAAAGTGCAGTACTGCAGGCAAACTCTGCCCACAGCCTGAGGTTTGATCTTGACATTGACTCAGCCTTCCATCCTTCTGAGGGCGATAAAATGAGGACTCAGATTGTTGGCGGCAATATGCTGACTCTTTAAATAGCTTAGAAGGTGCTGTAAAGCAGTATGAAGTGTTATATAAATCTAAGCATTATTGCTATTGTATTACTAACATTTCTCTGTATGATCTGTCGCATCCAATTTGCTATCATCTTCCAACCTGACAGTAATTTCTTCTTCATTTTATCTAAATCATTGATAAAATGTTGATGGGAGCCAGGTCTAAGATAAAACTTTCCTGGGCTTGGCATTTTTGTTTATGATTTTCATCTCAGCTATGGATCCTTCTAATAAACATCACCCAGTGCATATTTAATTAGATTGTTAGTTGGAATATCATCAGGTAGTTTGCTGAATGTTTTGCCGAACTCAAGTTATCTTATTTCTCCAGCATTCCTCAATCTATTAAAATTTACTTCATCAAAAATAAATTAGCTTAACAAGTCTTCTGACTACATATCAATCTTTAGCAAATATTGTACTGTATTTCCATAGGTTTGGGATGCTCTGGAATTTTTCCATGTAAATGATGGCAAGCTAATCTGTTTCCTTTTTTTTCTTTTATCCGTCTTTGCCTCTATTGAAGTTATGGCAACAATTACTGTTTTCCAGTCATCTGGAACTTCCTCTGTTCTCCAGTATTTCTCTTGGCCAGCTAAACATCCTCCAGCTGTCCTCTCCTGGAACAGGAGTTCTCAAACAATGGTCTATGACTTCATGGAGGGCAAATTTGAAGAGATTACAAATTTAGAGAGAGAGGACTTTCTCACAGAATACTAGACTGTAAATCCTTGAGGATTTACAATCTAATTTGACCTAAGCATAGTGCACAAACTTATCTGCTACAGTGTCCAATCTGCCAACAACTACTTCAGCTTCAACCGCAATAATACATGGGCAAACAATCAATACAAACTCAAGGTAAACCACTCCAAACTCGATTGCAGATTGCACATGCGCAGCCAGCTAACCATTAGTAAACTGGTTTAGATTTCACCACTGCCTCAAACCCCCATATCTTTAACCTTAAACTGTCTACTGTGGATCTCACCCCATTCCTAAGAGGTCCGTAAGGGGGCGTACATAAGCGCACCAGTGTGCTCACCATCCCTGTCCCACTGTCACCATTTATTTGTACTTATTTCCTCTGTTCATGTCCATGTTTATACTTATACCTGTTATCTTGTGCTTGTTTGACAAATAAATAAATAAAATATAATATAAAATAAAATAAAATAAAATAAAATAAAATAAAATAAAATAAAATAAAATAAAATAAAATAAAATAAAATAAAATTTACGGGAAGGAGGTGGCCTGACTAAATTGCAAAGCCAGAGGACTTAAAAGCAAGACAGGGGATTTATGGGGAGGATAAGAATATCCAGCAACCTATTCTTGCTAGACAGAGAACAGGAGCTCTCAGTAATGTTGCCAGTGCTCATCTCGGGGAAACTTTACAGAAGAAGAAAAAAACTCAGTAACATGGTTTCTGGCTTGTCCAAAACAAACAAAACTTTCAACCAGCAATTTGTGCTTCCTACTACTAGGCAATTTTAACCATTGTCAAAACTGAATTCTTCTGGTAGACAAGATAGGTAGACAAATAGGTGATATGTAGATGAGATAGATAATAGCTAGATAGCTAGATAGACAGACAGACAGACAGACAGACAGACAGACATGATGATGGATGGATGGATGATAGATGGATAGATGGATGGATGATAGATAGATAGATAGACAGACAGACAGACAGACAGATAGAAGACAGACAGACAGATAGACAGACAGACATGATGGTGGGTGGATGGATGGATGATGGATGGATAGACGGATAGACAGACAGACAGACAGACAGAATCGGCTAATGATTTTATTTTTTAATAATTAGGTAAAAAAAAGACAAAGAAAAAAAATCCATTGACATACCTAAAATCAGTGGTGAAATCCAATTTTTTTTTATTACCAGTTCTGTGGGCATGGCTTGGTGGGCAGGGCAGGGGAAGGATTTTGTTAAAATCTCCATTCCCACCCCACTCCAGGGGAAGGATACTGCAAAATCTCCATTCCCACCCCACTCCAGGGGAAGGATACTGTAAAATCCTCATTCCCTTCCCACTCTGCGGGAAGGATATTGCAAAATCTCCATTCCCTCCCTACTCTGGGGCCAGCCAGAGGTGACATTTACTGGTTCTCTGAACTACTCAAAATTACCGCTACTGGTTCTCCAGAACCTGTCAGAACCTGCTGGATTTCACCCCTACCTAAAATATACTAGAGGAAAATATGGCTGAAAGGAAAATATTATTATAAAAAGTTTTTAAATGAAAGCTTTAAAAAAGGGAAAAAAAGAAGCAAACAACGTAAAGAAAAACATTATAGAAAAAATCAGTCTAGTAAATCCTTCTATCTTTTTTCTTCCTTCTTTCCCCCCTGTCCCAATCACTGGTTACTATTTAAATATTTACACTACTTTTCTCGCCATCATTACTGTTTCTGTTCATTTATATTTTGTTATTTTTGACCCTGTTTCTTTTTCAAAAAAACATTCTCACTGTCTTAGCTTTCCTTGCCATAGAAATGCTTGCCATGTAAACATGCTTTTTTGGAGGGGAGCATGGTTATCCCTCCTGTTAATATGAGTGCTAATAACCAACTGTGACATTGTGAGATTGTAAATATACAAAAATAATTGCAAATTGAGTATCTTCATGTGATATATTAAAAAAAAATTGACTCCTTGACAAATTGACCCTTCCCTTATAAACCTTCACGGAACCCTGTTACTTTCCCACTGAAGTGGTACCTATTTATCTTGACAGACTTGAATATTGGGCCCTATATAACAAAATGAAATTCAATGGTGAAAAATGTAAGGTTCTACATTTAGGGGAAAAAAACAAAATGCACAGGTACTGTATATGTGGTACCTCGCTCAATAGCAGTAACTGTGAGAGGGATCTTGGAATCCTAGTGGACAATCATTTAGATATGAGCCAGCCGTGGGCTTCAGCTGCCCAAAAAGTCAACACAGTTCTAGGCTGCATAAACAGAGGGATAGAATTAAGATCAGGTGAAGTGTTAATACCAATTTATAATGCCTTGGTAAGGCCACACTTGGAATATTGCATCCAGTTTTGATCGCCACGATGTGAAAAAGATGTGGAGCCTCTAGAAAGAGAAGAGCAACAAAGATGGATAGGGGACTGGAGACTAAAAGATACGAAGAACGGTTGCGGGAACTGGGTATGTCTAGTTGAATGAAAAGGAGGACGAGGGGAGACATGATAGCAGTGTTCCAATATCTCAGGGGCTGCCACAAAGAAGAGGGAGTCAAGCTATTCTCCAAAGCACCTGAGGGTAGAACAAGAAGCAATGGGTGGAAACTAACCAAGGAGAGAAGCAACCTAGAACTAAGGAGAAATTTCCTGACAGTTCGAACAATTAACCAGTGGAACAACTTGCCTCCAGAAGTTGTGAATGCTCCAACACTGGAAGTTTTTAAGAAGAGATTGGATAACCATTTGTCTGAAGTGGTGTAGGGTTTCCTGCCTGAGCAAGGAGTTGGACTACAAGACCTCCAAGGTCCCTTCCAACACACACAGGTACACACACGCACGCACAAACATACATTTAAACAAAAAAAGTAATGGCTGCAAAATAAAAGCAATGCATTTGCTTAGTGCGCATGGTGTACACTTATTAACATTTGATTTCTAATTTCCAATTGATCTTATTGTATGTACACTGTATGCTTATGCACCAGAGACAAATACATTGTGTGTCCAGTCACACTTGGCCAATAAAGAATTCCCTTTCCTTCCATTCCATTCAGGAGCGGGTTGCAAATCCCATCACTACCAGTTCGCTCGTGGGTGCATACATGCTCATATGCGCAATGCATAGTCCAACCCCCTGCTGGTAGTCCAACTGGTAGTGGTGGCAGCAAGAGGTTTCTCCCAGAAGTGTCCGGGTGGGTGGGAGAAACCTCTTGCTGCCACCACTACCAGTTCTCCCAATCCAGGGTGAACCAATAGCAACCCACCACTGATTCCATTCCGTTCCGTTCCGTTCCGTTCCGTTCCATTCTGTTCTGTTCCGTTCTAGTCCTGTCCTGTCCTGTCCTGTCGTGTCCTGTTCTGTAGGGTTTCCTGCCTAAGCAGGGGGTTGGACTAGAAGACCTCCAAGGTCCCTTCTAACTCTGCTATTCTATTCTATTCTATTCTATTCCATTCCATTCCATTCCATTCCATTCTTTACTTGCATTTGCACGCTTTTGAACTGCTCAGTGGGCACTTGCTGGGCACCTGTCAACTGAAATGTTTTCGGACAGTGCTGACTCAATGGCTTTGACACGGCTCCCTATAGTCAGCAACGACTAGCGAGCAACACAACATGTCCGCAGGAACTCCTTTACCTTTTTACTTACAAACCTTGCTCTGTCTTATCCATTTTCACTGCCCTCTACCATCAAACATCTCAAGCATGGTCTTGGGCCACCCAAGGTTACCCATCTCCTATTATGGAAAAGAGTGATAAATAAAATAAAGAGTGATACATGAGTGATACTTAATAAACACATTCTTCTTTGGGGAGGGAATATCAGGGTGCTCGGTAAGCAACTCCCTCCCTTAATTTCACAAAACGAGAGAGAAAGCTTTGCTTTCACTTATGGGCGTATCCAGAAGAGGCAAGCATCACCTTGTTGAATTCTTTCACACCAATCCACTTCTCAGGATAAACAACTTGAAAGATTCAAAACCGGCTCTTGACAAGACTTGGCAGCTTTCTTTCTCAGCCTTTGGGGTTGGTGATGATCATTGCAGCACTGATGCCCTGCAGTTTCTGAGTATACCGTTTTCTAATTTCTGTTTGAAAGATCCTTCCTACAAGGCAGGTCTACAGAGCTTGAAAAGGACCCGGAAAAAGGCGGTTAGTTCAAAATGCAGAAGTCCATTTAAAAAACAACAATGTTATTATTCATAAAAGTGAACTACAGAAAAATGCAATACCCCCCACGAAGGGAAATAATAGGGACGTTATCGTGAATTAAAGAATAAAAAAAAATTAAAGCCAGGAATGTGTTTGTTGAGATCCTCAGTCATCCAGGTCAGGATTGTCTCAAAGGTGCCTTTTTTCAGGAGGCAACTGGACTTTCTTGGTTTTCCTTTTGAAGACATTTCGCTTCTCATCCAAGAAGCTTCTTCAGCTCTGAGCTGAAGAAGCTTCTTGGATGAGAAGTGAAACTTCTTGGATGAGAAGTGAAACTTGGATGAGAAGTGAAACTTTATGGTTGACTCAGCCTTCCATCCTTTCTAAGGTAGGTGAATTGAGGACCCAGTTTGTGGGAGCAATAAGCTGACTTTGTATAAATATACAAAAGTATGAAGGCTATTGCTTAACGCATTGTAGGCCACTCTGGGTCTCCGGAGAAGGGCAGAATATAAAATAAATAAATAAATAAATAAATAAATAAATAAATAAATAAATAAATAAATAAATAAATAAATATAAATATACATATCCCTCTATCTGTAGAATGGTGGGAGAAAGGATTAATTCATAGATTTAAATAGAGTCTCTGAAATCTAGACAGCATACTAAAAACCAGAGACCTCACCCTGCCAACAAAAGTGCGTATAGTCAAGGCTATGGTTTTCCCAGTTGCAATGTATGGCTGTGAAAGTTGGACCATAAGAAAGGCTGAGCGCCAAAGAATTGGGGCCTTTGAACTATGGTGCTGGAGAAGACTCCTGCGAGTCTCTTGGACTGCAGGGCAATCAAGTCCTAAAGGAGATCAACCCTGACTGCTCTTTAGAAGGCCAGATCCTGAAGATGAAACTCAAATACTTTGGCCACCTAATGAGAAGGAAGGAGTCATTGGAGAAGAGCCTAATGCTGGGAACGATGGAGGGCAAAAGAAGAAGGGGACGACAGAGAATGAGGTGGCTGGATGGAGTTACCGAAGCAGTCGGCATGAGCTTAAAGTGACTCCAGAGGATGGTAGAGGATAGGAAGGCCTGGAGGAATGTTGTCCATGGGGTCATGATGGATCGATCGGACATGGCTTCTCTACTAACAACAACAACAACAAAATATATATTATGGTAGTATTTTGGTCACTGTTTTAGTTTTACCTTTTTTAAAAAACTAAAGATTGATTTTTTTCTGTAAGATTATCCTTTTGTACATACAGTATAGTTTTATATATGGTTTTAGTTATTTAATCCATCATCCATCTGATGAGCTTCATCCTTCACCAGTCCCAGATTAATCACTCAAACTGGACAAAGAAGAGCAGTTACAACTGATTTCAGCATTCCTTTCTGGTCTGTCCCTATCCAAGGACATACCTCCTGGCAGTCACATGCCCAAACTCTCTGAGATTTTTGGTCACCCACAACAACCAAATACTGATTAATTTCGGTTGAACGATCACATGCATTATTCAAAAAGTTGTGAAAGAAGATAGGTTTCCTCATACCTCCCATTGATGATAATTAAGGGGTGGATGGAATTAGCGTCATTGCACAATTTTCCAATCAGGCATCACTGTTCAAGCTGCTCCAACATAGATTGCTAGAGATCCATTCTGCAAGATTGCCTTAAACACCAATTTAAAAAACAAAACAAAAGTTTATCCGTTCCTTTTTTTGGAAGCTTTTTTTTTTTTTTTTTTTTGCACCCAAGACATTGTGATAAAAAGGATTTCAGAGTAGCATATACAGTCCTTCTTCTCAGTCATACACAGTTGGAATGCTGGCATCCTGATGTGTTCCATCTAGCATGGGAAATTGGTTTTGTCTTTTGGTCATATGGATGAATTTTCCATTGCTATATATGTTGTTTGTATAGCATTATTTCTTTTTATTGCATTGTGTTGTTTGCGACCCAATTTATAGAGACTGTAGACCAGAGGTGTCAAACTCATGAACCGCAGGCCAGATGCATCATGCCACCCCCACCCCTGGTTTAGCAAAGGGGGAAAAAAGTTGCGATACATCACGTGACAACAACATGTTATCGTGAGTTGGACACCCCTGCTGCAGACTATTCAAATCATTTGTAATTGGAGCATCATGTTGGATTATCAAGGTAGTCCTCCACATAGGCTGACGACAATTGAGGCCAACATTTCTCTTGCTAAGCAAGATTATTGTTCAAAATTGAGTTTTGCCCAATTTTATGACCTTTCTTGCCTTAAGAAACTGAATCACTGCAGTTGTTAAGTCAAGGGAGAAACCAAATTCACCTTACAAATTAAACTGTAAAGTGAATCTGGCTTCGCCATTGACTTTGCTTGCCAGGCAGTTTGCAAAAATTGATCACATGACCCCTGGGACATTGCAACTGTCAATGACTACTTCAGCTTCAACCTCAATAATACATGGGCAAACATAGATACAAACTCAAGGTAAACCGCTCCAGACTCGATTGCAGGAAATACGACTTCAGAAACAGAGTGGTCAATATCTGGACTCCAATGTTACAAACCCCCATAGCTTCAACCTTAAACTGTCTACCGTGGACCTAACTCCAGGTCCATAAAGGGGGCATGCATAAGTGCACCAGCATGCCTACCATCCCTGTCCTACTGTCCCCATTTATTTCTCCTCATTTCCTGTGTTCCTGTCCATGTTTATACTTATACCTGTTATCTTGTACATGTTTGGCAAAAGAAAGAAGAAAGAAAGAAAGAAAGAAAGAAAGAAAGAAAGAAAGAAAGAAAGAAAGAAAGAAAGAAAGAAAGAAAGAAAGAAAGAAAGAAAGAAACTGTTATAAATACATGCCAGTTGCCAAGTGTCTGAATTTTGATCACATGACCAATGGGGATGCTGCAATGGCCTTAAGTGTGAAAAGTGGTCATAAGTCATTTTTTTGGGTGCTGTTGTAACTTTGAATGGTTACTGAACAAATGGTTGTAAGTCAAGGTATACCAATATGCACCATCAACTTGGTGTCAACTCTTAGCAACCTCACTGATTTTCTTCCATGACAATCTGTCTCCAACCTATTCCTTCAGGTCTTCCAATGATGCACACACTATAATTGAGCCATCCACCATTGTCTTCTCTTCCCTTTGCACTTTCTTGTGTGCCTCATCTTAGCTTGGTGCATCTGGAGGAGAAGAATCAGAGGTGGGTTTCAGTAGGTTCTGACCAGTTCTGGAGAACCGGTAGTGGAAATTTTGAATAGTTCAGAAAACCAGTAATAAAAATTCTGATTGGCCCTGCCCTCATCTATTCTCTGCCTCCCAAGTCCCAGTTGATCAGTAGGAAATGGGGATTTTGCAGTAAACTTCCCCTGGATTGGGGAGGGATTGGAGATTTTTTTTTAAAAAAAAATTGAATTATATGCCGCCCTTCTCCGGAGACTCAGGGCAGCTTACAGTGCGTTAAGCAATAGACTTCATACTTTTGTATATTTTATAAAGTCAGCTTATTGTCCCCAGAAACTGGGTCCTCAATTTACCCACCTTAGAAAGGATGGAAGGCTGAGTCAACCTTGAGCCTGGCTAGGATTGAACTCACAGTAATTGCAGGCAGCTGGATGTTCACTACTGCCTTAGGCACTCAGGCTCCTTACAGTAACCTTCCCCTGCCCCACCCAGCAAACCCCACCCACCAAGCCATACCACAGTCACCAAGCCACACCCACAGAACCGGTAGTAAAAAATTTTGAAACCCACCACTGAGAAGAACACTCATGTGTGAATGCTGTTTGTTGATTTTAGTCTGACATTCAACACAACCATTCCTCAGCATTTGATGAACAAACTGGGCCTATTAGGTTTTAATACTCCTTTATGCAACTGGATACTCAATTTCCTTATTGACAGGCCCCAGTTTGTGCGAGTTGGAAGAAAAGTTTCCAACTCCGTCTCCTTGAGTATGGGTTCCCCACTGAGCTGTGTCTTGAGTCTGCTACTGTTCACCTTCATGAATCATATTATGAAGTATGCGAATGACATGGCAGTGGTGGGTATTATCTGGGATGACAATGAAGATGCTTATAGGGATGCAGTGAAGGCTTTGTTGGACGGGTGCAATAAAAGTAACCTGGTTCTAAAGGTTAATAAAACCAAGGAGATAATTGTAGATTTTAGAAAGAATCAACATAGTCATACTCCACTCAGCATCAAGGATGCAGCTGTAGAGGTGATCAACAGTATTAAGTATCTGGGGGTGCAGATAACTAACAACCTGAGTTGATCTCTCTACATGTGATCCTTAGTGAAGCATGCAAATCTGCATTTCCTGCTTTGGATGAGGAGAGTGCATCTTTCTCCTCCTGTCCTGGCCACATTTTACAGAGGCACGATTGAGAGTGTTTTAACAAACTGCATCCCTGTTTGGTGTGGTAGCAGTGCCTCTGATAGAAAGTCCATACAGAGAGTAGTGAGGACAGCCAAGAAGATTATAGAAAGTTCGCTTCCCATTATTCAGGATGCTACTTATAAGCGCTATGTGCTTAGAGCTCAAAGCATTGTTAGAGACCCCCCCACACCCCCCCCCCCCACTTTATGGTCTGTTTCTGTTGCTCTCCTCTGGGAGGAGGTTTTACAGCATTTCTAGCAGGACTATCAGATTCTGTAACAACTTTGCTCCCTATGCCATCCGTCTGGTAAACTCGCAAGATTTATTGGTCTCGCCATGTACATCTATCAATCTGAACTAGACTGTGTTGTTTTTCTGTGACATATAATTTTTGTGGGTATGTGGGTATATGCATATTTATTTATTTATTTATTTATTTATTTATTTATTTATTTATTTATTTATTTATTTATTTATTTTCATGTTTATGTAGTGTATATTGGAGATGGTGACCCTTTGAGAGCTGTATGCAATAAATTTCATTTTAATGTATGCTGATTACTGTACATTTAAAGTGACAATAAAGTTATTATCCTTTCCTTTCCTTTCCTTTCCTTTCCTTTCCTTTCCTTTCCTTTCCTTTCCTTTCCTTTCCTTTCCTTTCCTTTCCTGTCCTGTCCTGTCCTGTCCTGTCCTGTCCTGTCCTGTCACTTTTCCTAGCGTTATAAATTTCTCCAGAGAGCCAAGTTGTTGCATAACGTGTCCTAAGTAGGGTAATTTAAACCTGGCCATTTTGTACTTTAAAACTGAGAACCCATGGTTGATTTGTCCAATGATATATTTCTTTGTTTTCTTATCTATCCATGGTATTCTGAGGAGACTTCTCCACCAAAGCAGAAAGTGTCTCTTCTTATTCTGCATCTTCAAAGTCCAACTTTCACTTCCATAGAGTGTCATAGATCCATGATCTGACACATCCCAGTGCATGACTATCTTTTCTACATGTCTGGTCTACCAAAAACTATTGTGAGCATACTTCTTCACTGCATGTTCCTTTTCTGTTGACAGTTGATTGCACAAGGCAGAATTTATCTGCCTCTTCAATTATGTTCAGCGTGATTGCTAAGGCTGTACCTCTTGCTACATCTGTTGTGATTAGTTTACTCTTCTTTCTATTTATCTTAGACTCATTTCTTCACTGTTACTAACTTTTATTATTAGACCATGCAACTATTAGAGTAATGTTATCAGCATAGCACAGGATATTATTTCTTCCTTCAGTTTTAAAACCATGCTTATCAGCTTCCGATCCAGCTTTTGTTAATATATATTCAGCATGTAGAATGAATATGTAAGAGGAGCCTTGTCACAACCTTGTCACATCCCTTTGGCAACTTGTGGCCACCATCTTCCATCTGTAATTGTAGTTTCCCAATCTGTGTGCAGATTAGGCATGGAGACACCCTCCAAACTTCTCCCACAAAGTCAGGAGGGGAGGGGGAAAAAAACCTCAACAGGCTTCTGTCCAAATTGTGATGCAAAGGATGTCGACCATTTTAAATGCACCGAAAACAGAGGAGGAGAATAGAATAGAATAGAATAGAATAGAATAGAATAGAATAGAATAGAATAGAATAGAATAGAATAGAATAGAATAGAATAGAATAGAATAGAATAATAGAGTTGGAAGGGACCTTGGAGGTCTTCTAGTCCAACCCCCTGCTTAGGCAGGAAACCCTGCACCACTTCAGACAAATGGTTATCCAGTATCTTCTTAAAAACTTCCAGTGTTGGAGCAGACACACTTTTTGGAGGCAAGATGTTCCACTGATTAATTGTTCTAACTGTCAGGAAATTTCTCCTTAGTTTTAAATTGCTTCCCTCCTTGATTGGTTTCCATCCATTGCTTCTTGTCCTCCCCTCCAGTGCTTTGGAGAATAGCTTGACTCCTTCTTTTTTGTGGCAGCCCCTGAGATATTGGAACACTGCTATCATGTCTCCCCTAATCCTTCTTTTCATTAAACTAGACCTACCCAGTTCATGCAACCGTTCGTCATATGTTTTAGCTTCCAGTCCCCTAATCATCTTTGTTGCTTTTCTCTGCACTCTTTCTAGAGTCTCCACATCTTTTTTTACATTGTGGTGACCAAAACTGAATGCAGTATTCCAAGTGTGGACTTACCAAGGCATTATAAAGTGGTATTAACACTTCATGTGATCTTGATTCCATCCCTCTGTTTATGCAGCCTAGAATTTTGCCCACTCGAGCTTTGACAACACGAAGTCCCATACAGGTGATGGTTTTTACACCCAGACTAATCACTGTTATACAGTTCCAGAATTCCTTTATAGCATGTGTTTTCTCCATGGTAATTCCTTGGTTCTTTCTGATACACACCTTGTAGGAGAGATGGACAGCATTAAAAAAAACCCTAAACTAAACTACCTAACTAACCAACTAAATAAATAAATAAACTAGTGGCTACTTGAGTTAGTGATCTCCTTGGTCATCTGCTGTCAACACCAATATTTATTTATTAAACAAATTTATATAGCATCCCAACTCCCACACAGTGACTAGACAGGGAGGAATCCCATTTGTCATTGAATATGATCATAATATTCTTTCAAAACATAGCTGTATTTAATTTAGTTAACAACCCAACCGACAGATAACAAGCATTGTGAAAACATCATGCCAGCAGAAGCTTTGAAAAAGTTTCCTCCTGCTTCAACCTGTGGTCTTCTCCATGCTCAGAGGCAGATTATGAGAACCAATTTGGCCTAGTGGTCAAGGAACCAGGCTAGAAACTGGGGGACCATGAGTTCTAATCCTGCTTTAGGCACAAAAGCCATCTGGGTGGCTTTGGGCCGGTCACTCACTCTCAGCTCAACCCATCTCACAAGATCGTTATTGTGGGAAAAATAGAAGGAGGAGCAAATATTAAATATGTTCACTTCTTTGAGTTATTTATATATAAAAAATAATTATTTAGTGTATGGTGTTTGCATAATGAAAGCCAGGGAGTCTACAATATTATTTCAGAGTAATTTGGCTCCCTAAGATCGCTAGTTGTTTAGTTTAGGGGTGTCAACTCAAGGCCCGTGGGCCAGATCTCGCCTGCGGGGTGATTAAATCTGGCCCACAAGGCCGGCCTGGAAATAGCAAAGGACCAGCCTACAGTGCCTCTGGCAGATCGGTGAAATCCCCCCAGTTCTATCTGGCTTGCTGAACCGATAGCGCTGGTGGCGGGAGACTCCGCCCACTCACAGGGATATCATTACACCCTGTTTTTTTTAATCATCTGCACTACCGAACTGGTAGCGAAGGTAAGTGGATTTCACTGCTGCTCTGGCAGCCAAAAAGGGGTGCAGAGGTGCTCCTGCAGCACTCTGCTGGCCAAAACGGGGTGTGGGGGCCCAGTAGGATGCTGCAATTACTACCAATCTGCCTTCCATTGAGGACCTCTATAATGCATGAGTCAAAAAGAGGGCTGTGAAAATATTTAGAGACTCCTCGCATCCTGGACATAAATTGTTTCAACTCCTATCCTCAAAACGACATTATAGAGGACTGCACAACAGAACAACTAGACACAAGAGCAGTTTTTCTCCTGAATGCCATCCCTCTGCTAAACAAATAATTCCCTCAACATTGTCAAACTATTCACTAAGTCTGCACTACTATTACTATTAGTCTTCTCATCGTTCCTATCTCCTCCCACTTATGGCTGTATGACTGTAACTTTGTTGCTTGTATCCTTATGATTTATATTGATTGTTTCCTAGTATGATTTGATTGCTTATTTGTACCCTATGACTATCACTAAGTGTTGTACCTTATGATTCTTGATGAATGTATTCTATTTTATTTTTCTTTATGTACACTGAGAGCATATGCACCAAGAAATTCCTTGTGTGTCCAATCACATTTGGCCAATAAAGAATTCTATTCTATTCTATTCTGCTCTGCTCCATCCTGCCACAATCCCAAGGAGTTCTTTGGAATTTCTCCATTTCTACCCCATACAACACATCATCTCCAAGACATTGTTGCCCAGCCTTCATTTGATGATATAATAAAGTGCACTAATAGATGGGAGACCAAGACAACTTCCAAATCAGGAACCAATTCCTTCAGAGGAAGTGCTGTTCTGTCTCGATAACTACTGGGCCAATATTCCTGAAGGTTTCTTGTCATTCAGCTATTCAGTTTTGAAAGAGTTCAACCTGAGTTTATTTTGCCCTTTCCTGACAACCTCCAGATTGTCAGATTCAAGCTTTCCCTGGTCTCTCTAGTTCTGCAAGGGTATGTGGGAAAGATCTTGGCAGCATTTCTTTGCTCAGGCTCTCAGGCTCTTTCCCACATTAGCTTACAAGTTCAGCCTGCAATATGTTCAGCTGGTGACATCTCAACTCAAATGTGCAAAGGAATTTTCACAATAGATGTCTCTCTGTGTGTGTGTGTTTCAATGTGCTGTACGGTGTGTGTGTGTACAGTGTTTGGATTCAGCTGTTTCGCACCTATTCAGGAGAACCATTTGTTAACTTTTTTAACAGTTCAGACAATCGGTTGTTAGAAGAAATCTTTTATTTTTTCCCACTTAGCAGGACTAATCCTTTAAGGAAGGCAGGAAGGAAACATTCTGGTGTTTTTTTCTAGCCTAATCTTTATTGCCCTGTTTACAGAAACTGCCTCTCAGTTAAGTCTTATTACATTGTAATACCTAAAGAGTCTTGGCAGTATGCCCAGACTTACTGTCGCCTGAGCTTCTCCAGAGGTTTTTTCCCTGTTTGCTGGTATTAGGGACTTGACTTTCTTAAAGGGAAAGTGTTGTTTTAAGCTTTTTACACTGCTTTAGTGGTTTCTGGCACTGTCCTTTCGGGGTGTATTTCCAAGAGCCAGGATGCAAGCTTGGCACTGATTTTTTTACTCCCTTTCTGGGTCCATATGATCTTTCCTTAAATCTGGATGATTTACTTGGGATATCCTGTGAGGTAAGTGAGACCAGCTGGTATCTTTAAGTGGTGCAAATGGATCTAAGTATTGCATCTCCTGGGTGTGAAAGGGTGCTTTGTCAGTTTAACTAGCACAGGAGTCTCTTGTCAATGGGGATTCTTCAGTCATCCAGGTCATGGTTGTCCCAAAAGTGCTTTTTTCAAGAGGCAACTGGACTTTCTTGGTTTCCAGAAAGTCCAGTTGCCTCTTGAAAAAGCACCTTTGGGACAGAAGTCTCTTGCATTACCTTGGAGTGGACAAGGCACATGATTGCTCACTGATAGTAAGATTAAAAAAAATAGGAGGTAGGAGTGTGGATCCTCGAAATTGTTTTAGTTTTCTTTCATGATAATAAAGCTTAGTAACATGGCACCAGATAGATATCTGTGGCATGTACTAATTTTATTGTGATCCTGACAAGCTTGGGAGGCTTGAACCTGGGTCCCCTATATAATTGGTTAATTTGTCTCTTCAGCTCAGCATTTTGTAGCCCAAATATGCCCATCCACTTTCTGGAGAGCTTAAATGACCTCTCTGCTGAAGAGTTTCACTTTATGAGCAAGAGTTGACTGCTGATAGTTATCATTGCATTTTAACTATTTTAATTCCTCAAGGTTCTCTAGCACCCTGCCTGATTTGTAACTCTGGCTTGCAGGTATTTCTAATCTAATAATTGGTATTTAGGGCAGCTTTTTGTAAGAAAAGAAGCTTTTTGTATTTTTGTACAGGTAATCCTTGATTTACAACAGTTCATTTAGTGACCATTCAAAGTTACCAAGGCACTGAAAAAAGTGACTTATGACTGTTTTTCACACTTACTACCATTGCATGGTCACGAGAGGCCAGGTGAGGCAAAGCACCCCTCAATGTGAGTGACATCGAATTGGCCACGCCCACTCAGTCACATGATCACCCGGACACACTTACCCAGCTGGTCATGAGAGCAGATAGCTGGTTGTTAAATTATTTGAATCCCACCATGTGTGTATGTGTGTGTCTGAAATTTTAATCAAGATTTCAGTGAAGGAGTACCATATTTCACTATAATCATACACAATTTGTGACAGCCATTTTGGCATAGAGTTTCAATGTACTGCACTAAAATCTAAGACACTGAGTTCCAGTCCACCTTTTGGTATGAAAACTGCCTGGTTGACTTTGGGCTAGTCACTCACTCAGCACAACTCATTTTACAGGGTGGTTGTTGTAGTGAAATAGGAGGCCAGACATTATATACACCTTCTTGAATTGCACACAGTAAATTGGCTCAGTGGTTAAAAGATGCTGAGCTTGTCAGCTGGAAAGCTAAAGTCCAGATTTGAGACCCGAGCACTATGCAACAGGATGAATTCCCATTACTTGCCCAGCTCCTGCCCACCTAGCTGTTTGAAAGCATGCAAATGTGAGTAGATTAATAGGTATCACTTTGGTAGGAAGGTAACAGCATTCTGTGATAGTAGTGGATCCTACTGGTTTGACAACTAGTTGGCTGAGCACGCACTTCGCTCACTTTCTGTGAATTAAACACAACAATAGATAGTTGACAGATGGTTTTGAAGATTAATTTTGCAGTTTGGACCAATTGTTAACTGTTTTTTTTTAATATACAGTAGATGGATAGTAGGTCAAATTGGTTGATTGATAATAGATTTCTATAATTGCATTTTTTTTAATATTATATAGCAATTTTGCAATTATAGATGTAGAGGTTTATAGATTGTGGACCTGTTTTGCAATGGGTGTTAATTGTTGCTGAAATATATTTATCAGTGTTCAACCAGAGTGGACATTTTGTATATATGCTTGATATTTTGTTTTATATACTTTTTTCCCTTTGTTTTTGTTTTTGTATTGTAATTATTTTCTTTTTTTCTTGATTTGGTACTTTAATTTTGGAAATAAATAAAAATCCATGTCAAAAAAATTAATAGTGTCTTGAGACATATTTCTAGCTTCTATGCTATCAGCTATCCTAGCCAGTTTTGAGTTGCCTTAAAATATGATCCACATTTTTCTATTACTTCATCCAAGTCATTAGATAACATGCTGAAAAATATTGAGCTGAAGATTGAACATATCTCATTTAGTACTTCACACACCAATTTGTAATCTGAGCCAGCTGTAGATCTACCAATTACATTTGTTCATCCTGTCCATTCTTCAGTAG
Source organism: Masticophis lateralis (assembly GCA_030761175.1). NCBI lineage: Eukaryota > Metazoa > Chordata > Lepidosauria > Squamata > Colubridae > Masticophis > Masticophis lateralis. Next base: position 26,252,075 of record JAUDYJ010000002.1, read on the forward strand.
CTTGCAAATTAGGATGTGGTGAAATAATCAGAAGTGCTTTTCTGAAATCAAATTACTGTTTATTATGACTATCAGCATTCCCACAAGGGTTAAACATTGAATATTGATTTGGCAAGAACTGTTCATGAGAAATTTATGTTCTTCTATCTCAATGGAACTGCATCAACATGGAGGGGTATGCAGTGGGATACCCCAAGGCTCTGTTTTAGGCCCAGTACTCTTCAACATCTTCATCAATGATCTTCATCAAATTTGCAGACGACACCAAGCTAGCAGGAATAGCCAACACTCTGGAAGATAGGCTTAGGATACAGAAGGATCTTGACAGATTTGAACATTGGGCACTATCTAACAAAATGAAATTCAATGGTGAAAAAAGTAGGCAAGGAAAACAAAATGCACAGGTACAGTATATGTGGTACCTCGTTCAATAGTAGTAACTGTGAGAGGGATCTTGGAGTCAAAGTGGACAACCATTTAAATATGAGCCAGCAGTGTGCAGTAGCTGCCAGAAAAGCCAACACAGTTCTAGGCTGCATAAACAGAGGGATAGAATCAAGATCACGTGAAGTGTTAATACCACTTTATAATGCCTTGATAAGGCCACACTTGGAATACTGCATTCAGTTTTGATCACCACAATGTAAACAAGATGTGGAGACTCTAGAAAGAGTGCAGAGAAAAGCAACAAAGATGATTAGGGGACTGGCAACTAAAACATATGAAGAATGGTTGCGGAAACTGGGTATGTCTAGTTGAATGAAAAGAAGGACTAGGGGAGACATGATAGCAATGTTCTAATATCTCAGGGGCTGCCACAAAGAAGAGGGAATCAAGCTATTCTCCAAGGCACATGAGGGCAGGACAAGGAATAATGGATGGAAACTGATCAAGGAAAGATTCAACCTAGAAATAAGGAGAAATTTTCTGATAGTGAGAACAATCAACCAATAGAACAGAAGTTGCCTTCGGAAATTGTGGGAGCTTCATCACTGCAAGTTTTCAAGAAGGGACTGGACTGCCATCTGTCAGAAATGGTGTAGGTTCTGCTTGGGCAGGAGGTCCCTTCCAACTCTATTAATTTGTTAAATCAGGTCTATTAATTGGGACCCTCTTCTAATTTATGTAATGTTGGCAAAGACACCTTCTTGGTTTCAAAATCAGATCTATCATATAACTGGGATTGCATCTTCACTGCTGCAGCAGATGAAAGAGATGCAAAGTAGGTACCAATTGGTTAGCCTCAAGACAATTTCCTTCGCTCTCCAATTCTGTGGATCCCACTTTCAGGCTGTTAAAAAAAGCAAGGAACATATTTCAGTCATTGAGAAATCTTACCTTGATTGCATATGCCTAGTAGCAGTTTCCCCACTTTTATTCAAATAAATTTAACTTGCAAATTGAGATTCATTTTAGGCACACCAGTCTTCATATATCTGCCTTCAAAGACCATTCTACCTCATATGCACAGTTTGGAAAACATTTTTCTATTGTCATGGGGGATTTGGCTACATTATTTTCATAGAATAGAATAGAATAGAATAGAATAGAATAGAATAGAATAGAATAGAATAGAATAGAATAGAATAGAATAGAATAGAATAGAATTCTTTATTGGCCAAGTGTGAATGGACACACAAGGAATTTGTCTCTGGTGTATAAGCTCTCACTGTACATAAAAGAAAAGATACATTCGTCAAGAATCATAAGGTACAACACTTAATGATAGTCATAGGGTACAAATAAGCAATTGAATTATATCAGGAAACAGTCAATATAAATCTTAAGTATACCAGCAACATGGTTACAGTTATACAGTCATAAGTGGTAAGATGTAGGCATTTTTATGTGCCCTTTCCCTCGAGATCTTTTTGTCCATGTTGTTGGACTGTAGAAATATTTTTACACTGCAAAAACTGAGAAGGGTGAGGATGAGAGAGATAATTGCATTGTGGTTTACAGATTGGTTGAAAAGGGCAAAAGGCAGGGGTGAAATGCTCCCGATTCGGACTGGATCACTCGATCCGGTAGTGATGGTGGCGGTTGGTTCGGAGAACTTATAGCAAAAATCCCTACCCCGCCCCCCCCCATGCCCATCTGAGCTGCGTGATCATTAGAGGGTTTTGTTTTTAAAAAAAACTTTTAAAAGCATTTTTTCTTAGGCTGAAAACATGCTTTTAAAAGTAAAAAAAAAAAGAGCCTCTGATGACCAGGCAACTCAACTGGGATCATCAGAGCCTTTTAAAAGCATTTTTTCTACAACCTCTTCGGCCAAAGAGGTTGTAGAAAAAATGCTTTTAAAAGTAAAAAAAAAAAAAAAGTTGGCCATGCCCACCCAGTCACATTACCCCCACCACCACCACCAAGCCACACCCACAGAACTGGTAGTAACAAATTTTACATTTTACATTTCACCACTGGGCAAAAGGAAATACATATTAAAATGTGAAGGTGGGTGGGGCAGAAAAAAAAAGATGGTGTGGGATGAGAAAAAGAACGTATAATTTGATTACATTGAAAATTAGCTTACGTGAATACAGTTACTATGATTATTTCTGGTGTTTAATTTTTTTTTTTCTGGCCACATTCAAAATTACAATAGAAAGAGCAGATCACTCAATGTCTAGAAAAAGGTTGTGCAGTTTTGTTGTTGAGTGTGTTGGCTGATAGGCTGAAGTTCCCTTTCCCCAGCCATCAAAGAACAACTAGGGGCTTTTTCTGGAAAGCTATTCAAGATTCTAGAACGTATAGTGGAAAGTTTCTAAAAGGTATAACGCAGTGATAGCTAACCTTTTCCGGACCGAGTACCCAAAGCGTGTGCACAAATGTGCACATGCCCAAACCTCCAAAATGCAATGTGCGTGCAGCCCCCATGCATGCATGTGTAACCCCCCTGCATATGTCCCCCGCCAGCTCCCCATGTGCCCCACCCCCTGGGCATGTATGGCAGAGACCCGAAGACCAGCTGGCCGGTGGGAGGCACACATGCATGCCCACTGGAGCTGAACTAGGGTGATGGTTCTCACGGGTATAATGCAAAAGACCATGCTGTTTCATGACCATTGTCGAAACTTCCAGCAAGAAGAACTACTCTTCACAAATTTCTTGGTTCTGGGGACATGAGCAAATATGTGGAGATGGAAGACAATTCAGGAACTATTCTGGATCCCAGATGACTGAGGATTTAAAAGATTTTTGAACAGAAAAAGGAGAGAAATTGGTAATGAGCACAGGTCAATCAATCAACGCAATAGATTTCTTCTTGACCTGAAGCCCTACAGATAATTTAGACTACAGTGCCCCTCTTGCAAGCATCCTGTCATGAAAATGAGAAATCCTCATTGATGAAATTTGCCCTGAATTTTTATTTTGAGGAATGTCATTTATATATGGGATTGTGTTGGTGTTTTGCAATTCCCCAAAACAGAGGTGTGTCAATCCTCGGCCAGCTATTCAATTGGCTATCCCTCAAAGCCTTCATGGGAATAAATGCTTCCTTTCAACCTTGCCCATGTTCAAAAGCTGCTTGAAAGAGTTGCAGGATCTGATTTGGAAAGTTGTTCTTTGGCTTTTTGCCATTTTCACTGGAACATTTCTCACCTCCTCCTGCTCGCTTGTGAAATTTATCAAGATGAACAAATATCTTCTTCTCGGTTTTTCTGTTCTGATCTTCTGCACAGTTGGTAAGTGCCAAGTTTTTTTAAAAAAAGCAGCAGCGGAAGAAAAGGCGAAAGATAAATATTCTGCTAGAGAAGTTTGCCTAGAGAAAAGGATGCAACAACCTGTAATCCACCAGCTGTTCTGGATTACAGCTGCCAGATGAGCTAATCTAGCAATTGCAATCCAAAACAGCTGGAAGCAGTCAGATGGTTTATTCCTGGATTAAGTATCTCAGCATGAGGGGGGGGAGAGAGAAATGTTTCTAATACTTTGCTTTATCTGTATTTTATCTGCCCCACCTGAATCTATCTGACAATCATTTCAGGCTGTGAGGGATTCAGATTTGAAAAAAACAATCCGTACTCTTTTTGCACTGCAATCTGCAAAACCCTGCCTTTGCTGTAAGTTTCCAGTGCACCAATTTGGTTAGATAAATCCAAGGAAAATATAGCCTGTTTGGATAGGATGGTAATAGCATGGAGTAAATTAACGTAGTTACCACTGGCGGGAATTCCACAATATTTTAAATTGAATCAGACCATTGGTGGAAGGGAAGAAAGATGGATGCGGAAAACATAAAAAGCGCCCCAAGTTAAATTCAATTTCTGATGATTTATACAGATATGTCTTTCTTGGCAAGAATGTGAAAGGGATTTCCCTCTGCCGCTTGGAAGTTTTTCACAGTTCAATCTAGCCTGGGGTTTTCCTAATTTTCTATCCAAGAACTAAATACAATCAATCCTGCCTGAGCACCTGTATTTTGGTTTGGCTTAATTTTTATCTTAGAAAAGTGTTGGCATTCGATGCCTTATACGTAAATCAAGGAGCCACATAATTTTCCTTTAAAAAAAATATATCTGGAAATAGTTTGCAGTTTATGCATACGGATTAGTTTATGCAGATTATTTAGGAAAGCAAAACCTGATTATGCCATCAGACTGTTGAGTGAGAGAAGAATTGTTTATGGGTATATGACTATATGGAGTTTTACGGGTCCTTAGCACAAGCATATTTTACTAATGGGTTACATTTGTGAATTGTATTCTTCGTTCTTATTCTGGTTTTTAGTTATTTGAATCCTGTTAACTCATAGCAGAATTATAAGATACTCAAAGTTGGTAATAATTGGAGTGGCATATAAGCCTAGTAGCATGAATGAATGAATGAATGAATGAATGAATGAATGAATGAATGAATGAATGAATGAATGAATGGAGGGAGGAAGGAAAGAAGGAAGGAAGAAATAAAGGAAAGAAGGAAGGTAGGAAGGAAGGAAGGAAGGAAGGAAGGAAGGAAGGAAGGAAGGAAGGAAGGAAGGAAGGAAGGAAGGATTGACTATACTTTGACTATACTTTGCAGCGCAGGCTTATTGAGAAGTAAATCTCACCATATTTAGTTACAACTTTAGTTTATCAATAGATAGCATAAACAAACATGAATGAAATAGCCCAAAACAAGGAATTAATTTCAGGTCCCTTAGACAAACATGCTAATTCTGTAGATAGATTTGGTTGTCCCAAATGTGCTTTTTCAGGAGGCAACTGAACTTCCTTGTGTTTTTTTTCTTTTCTTTTGAAGACGTTTCGTTTCTCATCCAGGAAGCTTCTTCGGCTTTGACAGAATAGCGAGGAATGGAAGGATTTATATTCCTTGCAGATTCTTGTTTTTTTTTTCTTTTGAAGAACCTTCTTGGATGAGAAGTGAAATGTCTTCAAAAGAAAAAAACAAAACAAGAAAGTACAGTTGCCTCCTGAACAAGCACCTTTGAGATAATTATGACCTGGATGACCCAAAATCTCTACAGACAGATAGATTTGGTGTTCCCAAAAGTCATACTATGAAAGAGCTTGTTTATTTCAAATCATCATTACCAAATTGTTCAAAATAGTCAGAGGCAAGACAATGGACTTCACCCTTTTGGAGTTGAGTGGCAAACAAATGAAACTATTATTATTATTATTATTATTATTATTATTATTATTATTATTATTATTATTATTATTATTATTATTATTATTATACAAACTAGCCTAAACTTAATTAACACAAATAAAGCTTATATGCTTGCCACATGCATTTCATCATGTTCTTTACCTTCATTAAACACACACACACACACACAATTTTGACAGCAATTTTTGGACATGTTTTAGGGACTACTCCCAAGTATTTTGGTATCCGGTATTCAACTGTCCATTCCTTTGTTCTGCTGAAAAAGGAGGAGAAAGTACGTCTAGCTGCTATGCAGAAGACTGAAATTCAAAAGAGAGTCTTGCCACTTAATCTACACTTGCAAAACTTTCAGAATACCAGTGGAGAGTGGAAATCCCTCCTCTTCCATTTGGCTATGTTGGTCATTGGTTCCTCTTTTCAGCTTAATATATCAGCCAGAGGTGGTATTCAGCCGGTTCGGACCAGTTCGTGCGAACCGGTAGCAGAAAAAACCACCTGCTCCAGCTCTACGCTGTCCTATTTAGGCACGTGTTTAAGGCTGGGCGCTCACATTTTCGGTGCTGGGCGAGCTGGTAGGTAAATCATGTGAATCTCATTTAGTTGATATCAACTAAGGATCTTAAAGAAACTTGACCAAGTTTTCATTGGCAGCATATAATTGTTTGCTTACTTCGTCACTTTATTTTTTTACTTTTGGTATTATATTTGTATGCTACTCCCTGGAAAGGCTGGCTAACAATCTATTGGTTGTGATGTCTCTGGAGATTCTCAGTCATCCAGGTCATGGCTGTCCCAAAGGTGCTTTTTCAAGAAGCAACTGATTTTTTTTTCTTTGAAGGCATTTCACTTCTCATTTGAGAAGCTTCTTCAGCTCTGACTGGATGGTGGGGAGTGGATGGATTTATGCTTCTTGAGGCCGACGACTCTCTAAAAGGATGCAAATGTCCAGCTGTCTGCAAGGAGTATAAATCCTTCCATTCTCCACCATCCTGTCAGAGCTGAGGAAGCTTCTCGATGAAAAGCCAAATGTCTTCTAAGAAAAACCAGAAAGTTTTTTTCGCCTCTTGAAAAAAGGCGAATATCGCCTTTGGGATATTGGTTGTGATGCAGAAAGAAGCAATAAATGGAGTTTGCTACTGGCTGTCCTTCTCCTTTTCAGAATCACCATGGATCTATGAAAAGGTAAAAACTAAGTCCAATCTCTTATGGACTTATTCTTGAGGAAAAAAAGAAAGGAAAAATGATCTTGTGATTTATAGATTTGATTATTGGAAGTGTAAATAATGGAAAGAAGAAAATTAGGATGTAAATTTAGAGAGAGAAGGTAAAATATGCATTTCAACTTATTGGCAACCTTTCATAGTTATGATGGACCTACTTTGAATGACTTATGACCCAGATCCAGGGATTCTATGGTCACCCTGCCCTGCAGTCCCATGACTAAACTTTGGGCACCTCGTAGTGTAGGAAGTTAGCACCCACCCCTTCCCTAGAGGAATGAAATATTTTGGGAAATATTAAAAAGGCAGAATATTATGTTTCCCTGGATGAGAAATGGAGAAGCATGTTTTAAAGACAAAGCAGCTCCCACCTTCCTGCCCCCACCCTTTTGTCAATGGGCCAGAGGCAGAAACTCAATCTTTGTCAATGGACCTCATCTGCAAAACAATGAGACCCATCTAGCAACAGAAACTAACACAATAGGACCCATCTAGCAACAGAAACTCACCACATGGCACCTGGGAAGATTACATCAGCCAGCAAGGCTATCTAAGACCCCCACCCCCTGGGAGTCTGACAACCAATCAGGAAACCCACTCTGGGCCCCAGGAAGTTCAAAGCCAGAGAGGGCATAAAACCCGGGGACTCACTTGTCCCCTTTTCTGTTCAGGAACTCAAACCATGTGACCCTGTCCACCATTAAACCATCTTTCCAAGCAATCTCCATGTTCTCAGTGTCTTTTTCCCCACTTGGAGCTGAACCCAGAAGGATATTTCTTCTAACAGTAGTATGGCTGGATTTACAGCCATTTACAGATCCTGTTGTCATGTGACCATATACATTACAACGATTTTGCTGAAAAACCACCCCCTAGAGAACTGTGATGGAAACCGGCGATGACTCAATCAATGTCAACTGATTTTTCACCTTACAGTTTCAACTCATATTTGGCAAGCTGAGGATTTCATGTACCACCACGTGATGGAAAACAACCCCTCCTCAAACAACAACTTGGGTGGAGAAAAGTCAGCCACTTATTTTCCCTGCTGCATTTTAATAACTTAATCTTCCCTTGATGGGAGGTAGTTAGATGTTTCTGTGGGAACCACACCTTTGGCATTCCCTGAAATTGTTTTCAGTACCCCCCCCCCCCACATTGGCCACACACTATCTGATAATAATATTCTGGGCTCCATTCCAGCTTTCTCTTCTTTCCATCTTATGCTGCTCCCAGCATGATTCACATGCCAGCCTTCTCAAGGTTCATGCAGGGATTTCATATGTGTGAGAGTAATACTTTGGGGTGAGGCTGGTGTATATTACAGGCTGTTTGGCATTTATCACTCTGGGTCAAGCCATGTGCAAAAGAGGAACAAACCCGTCATAACTTCATGCACATGAAATGGAGTAGGTATTTTCTTTCTTTTTTCTTTTTTAAAAAAAGAATTGTCAATTTTTTAAGGTGGCATAGCGGTTGGAATGCAGTATTGCAGGCCACCTCTGCCCACAGCCTAGAGTTTGATCCCAAACAGGGCTCAAGGTGGACTCAGCCTTCCATCTTTCTGAGGTCAGTAAAATGAGATAGTTTGGGGGCAATGTGCTGACTCTGTAAACCACTTAGAGAGGCCTGTAAAGTGCTGTGGGCAGTGGTGGGATTAATATTTTTTTTATTACCGGTTCTGTGGGCGTGGCTTGGTGGGCATGGCAGGGGAAGGATACTCCAAAATCTCCGTTCCCACCCCACTCCTGGGGGAAGGATATTGCAAAATATCCATTCCCACCCCACTCTGGGGCCAGCCAGAAGTGGTATTTGCCGGTTCTCCAAACTACTCAAAATTTCTGCTACCAGTTCTCCAGAACTGGTCAGAACCTGCTGAATAGCACCCCTGCTGTGGGGCAGGGTATAAGTCTAAATGCTATTGCTATTAACTGGATATTTAATGTAGCATTATGCCTGGAGTCAAGGTGTGAGAGTTAGAGGACTATATAAATATGTTTAATAAATAGATAAGTAATAGCAATAGTAATAGCAATAGCAATAACAATAGCACTTATATCCATGATGGCTAGGAAACAGGGGCTACATGGAGTCATATCGGTAGGCATATGAGCATTGCCCTAGTTCATCATGCCAGCCAGCTGATTTTTAGGCCTTCTGGACCCACTGGAAGTTGGGAAACTAGCTGTTTCCAGCCTCCACTGGGTGGAGAAGGCTGTTTTTTCCTTCCCAGGCTCCTAGAAAGGCTCTGGAGCCTGTGGAGGGTGAAAAACGGGCCCACTGGGCCATTGCATGCCCAACATGGGGGAAGCGCAGGGGATTGTGCATGCATGTGCGGGGGAGCGGGGTGCATTGAATTATGGGTATGGGCACGCATGCGCATGACCCCCCGCTCCCCCTGCTTTTGGCATGCAATGGCAAAAAGGTTAGCCATCACTGACTTATATACTGCCTGAGGGTGCTTTAAGGCCTCTCTAAGTAGTTTATAGAGTCAGCATATTGCCCCCAACAATCTGGGTCCTCATTTTACCAACCTCAGAAGGATGGAAAACTGAGTCAACCTTGAGCCAGTCAGGATCGAACTCCTGGCAGTGAGCAGTGAGTTTGCCTGCAACACTGCATTCTAGCCACCCCGCCACTGTGGCTCATATAAAATAAAACATAAGGTCACAGAACTGTGCTTGTTAACTTGCAATTAGCAAAAAATTATTATTAGCAATTAGCTTCCCAGTGGAGAAAAGCTGCCGAGGAATATATTCAAAAAGTCAGACAATATGTGTCTGTGGTTGGCACTGGTTCATTGCAGCCATTTCACCACAAGAGGGGGTTTGATCAGCTAACCTAACTACCGTGAGAGGGTAGTTGGACTTTATTTTCCCCCCGGACTGTGGTCATCTTGGAATCTGGACTTTGTCCTCTGTGGTGAGAGACAGTGGACTTGGCCCTGTGAACAGGTCTTTGGGACCCCTCCATGTCTTCTTCTTTTCTTCTCTCCCTTGGACCTTTATGGACCCTCAGGCTATGGTCGTGTTTACCCGTTATAATCAAGATGTACTCAGCAGCGGAGCTTCTTGGTCTGCGAGATTCCCCCCTCTCGCAGGCTTGGCCCTCCACTCTATCGAGGGCCTACCTCGATGACGGGTTTTGGAACCCCGAGAGGTGGCATGCCGCAAAGAGGGAGCTGCGGGGTTTTTAAAAATTGTCCTTGTTTAACCTTTTTGGGGGATGGGGGGAGGGAGGGTTATAGGCCGAGCTCGTCACAGAGGCTTGTAATGGGAGGTGGGGAACGGGGTGAGGAGGAGCTCATCACAGAAGGGAAGGAGGGTGATCCTATCAGAGCCATGGTTGGGAGGGGCAGATATGGTGGGAGCAGGGGGCTGTATCATGTGTTGGGGGCACGTAGCCGCTGTCTTCAAGCGGTGGCATGCCTCGGCCCTTGGGACTCTTCTCGCTCCCCGAGTTGTCCAGAGTTACGGCGCCCGGGCCTGAGGTTGATGTTGTGTAATGCCAGGTCCGTGGTTAATAAGGCCCCCCTCATTTGTGACCTTATTCAAGAGGGGGGTGCGGACCTGACAGGTATTATGCAGACCTGGTTGGGCCAAGAGGGGGGGGGTTTCCCCTCGTGGAGATGTGCCCGCCAGGTTTCCGTGCATTTCATCGGCCAAGGGCCCAGGGTAGGGGTGGGGGGGGGTGGCGGTCGTTATAAAGGAAAGTCTTGATCCAAGGGAGACCACTGTACCTCAGATAGCCGGATGTGAGTTGCTCCTGGTGAAGTGGGGCCATGGTGTGCAGGTGGGCTTGCTGATCACGTACCTGGCTCCCTGCCACGTGACAGCGGCCCTGCCTGAGCTTCTCAACGTTATTGCCGAGGTGGCGGTTGACACCCCCAGGCTCTTGGTCATGGGGGATTTCAACCTGCCGTCTGTCGGTGAGGCGTCTGGGTTGGCTCGGGAGTTTATGGCTTCCATGACAGCCATGGACCTGACACAATTAATTCTTGGCCCTACTCACACAGGAGGACACACTCTGGACCTGGTTTTTGTCTCTGGTCAGTGGTTGAATGGCCTAGATGTTGGGGATATAGTCATTGAACCCCTATCATGGTCGGACCATTCTCTCCTGAGGCTAGACTTTCTGACCGCCGAACCCCGCCGCAGGGAGGCGGAACCGATTAGGTGGTTCCGCCCCAGGTGCCTGATGGATCCTGATAGGTTCCAGAGGGAGCTTGGGCCAGTGCCCGAAACTCTGGCTCATGATTCAGCCGAGGACCTGGTGGCCGCCATGAATAGGGCGGCCGCCGGTGCCCTGGACCGAGTCGTGCCTTTGCGGCCTCTGACCCGGCACCGAATCTGCCCGGCTCCTTGGTTTTCTGAGGAGTTGAGGGAGATGAAGCGCTGGAAAAGACGCCTAGAGAGTGGTTGTAAGTCAAGGATTTGTATTTGATTTTAAGGCTATGCCTGCTGGATAGGTGTAGCTAGATGCCTGGTAACTCTATTAAGCAGTACCACTATGGACCAGTAGGTGGCATCCAGAACACTCTTAGACACATGGCAACTATGACCATCTACCCAGCTGTTCCCACTTCTCTGTTCAAGCTGAAGTAATTTCTCTCTTTTGGTTTTTCTCTTTGCAGGTCAAGGTCTAATATGCAATGTTTGCAACTTTAAACTCGGCAGCGTTTGTCTTAGTTCTGATGATCCCTGTCGAACGAAGGAAGGCCAGCAGTGTGAGACGACCAGAGTTTATAAAGGTACAATTTACAGATACAGCTTAACAGAGTTGGAAGGGACCTTGTAGGTCATCTAGTCCAACCTTCTGCCTTGCCCAAGCAAGGGACCCCACACCATTTTTTGGCAAATGGCAGTCCAGTCTCTTCTTGAAAGCTTCCAGTGATGAAGCTCCCACAACTTCTGAAGGCAACTTCTGTTCCATTGGTTGATTGTTCTCACTGTCAGAAAATTTCTCCTTATTTCCAGGTTGAATCTGTCTTTGTTCAGGTTCCATCCATTATTCCTCGTCTGGCCTTCAGGTGCCTTGGAAAATAGCTTGACCCCCTTCCTCTCTGTGGCAGCCCCTCAGATATTGGAACACTGCTATCATGTCTCCCCTGGTCTTTCTCTTCACTAGACTAGCCATGCCCAGTTCCTGTGACCATTCTTTTTATGTTTTAGTCTCCAGTCCCCTAATCATCCTGATTGCGTTCCTCTGCACGTTTTTTGGAGTTTCAACATCTTTTTTGTAGTGTGGTGACCAAAATTGGATGCAGTACTCTAGGTGTGGTCTTACTAAGGCTTTATAAATCCGTATTAGTACCTCACTTGATCTTGTTTGTATTCCTCTGTTAATGCAATTTAGGATCGCATTGGCTTTTTTGGCTGCCACTGCACACTGCTAGCTCATATTTAGCTGGTTGTCTGAAAAACAAAGAGTGAAAGATGTGAGATGGAGGGATGGAGTGGGGGAGGTCTGGAGGGAGGGAAGGAGGGAGGGAGGGAAGGGGAGAGAGAGAGATATTTTGAGCATTGGGACCCATCAAGAAACTTCAAGACCTAAATATAATCACTCATTTTTTATCATGGGCTTCTGAGGGGACATTTTCAACTTCTTTGTAGGAGTCAAAAGTCTTAGTGGATAGGATTATGTTACAAATTAAGGGGCCATATCACCCATACATCGATAGGCAAGAGGATTTTTTTAAAAAAATGATGAAATCTGTTGTTGGACCACACTACTTTTATCAAGTGTTCCTTGCCTAAAAAGGCAGGAAGCCACACTGATCACATGAAAACTATACTGACAACAATACTCACCGTTGTCATCCTGGTTGGAGGAGATCTGAAGAAGACTGGAGGCTGCTAATGATTTCTCATCTTTTCATCAGAAATATGACCAAGGATCAAAGATTATTCTAGAGCAGAATTTCATGGTTTACGCTTTGGGCAAAATTAGAGGAAGAGCATCAATAATGTTGGAAAGACAAATCTGGGTGTGAAGAACATAAACAGGGACAGTTGGAAGTCAATCTTGGGGGTTAAAGGAGCTATCAGATTCTCTTAAAAACCTTCTTGTGCTAAGACCATGGTTTGGGCTTATAGTAATTTATAAGTTGTTTATTGCCCACCCCCGTTTTAGAGGAAATCTCTCAGTAGTCCAGTTCCTCAACCAACTACATTGAGACTAAAGTTTGGAGTGGAAATAAAATGATAGACACATGCAGTGGTGAAATCTAACATTTGTTACTACCAGTTCTGTGGGGGTGGCTTGGTGGTGGAGGGGTAATGTGACTGGGTCAGCGTGGCCATTTTTTTTTTTTACTTTTAAAATCATTTTTTTCTACAACCTCTTTGGCAAAGAGGTTGTAAAAAAAATGCTTTCAAAAGGCTCTGACGATCCCAGCTGAATTGCCTGATCGGCAGAGGCTTTTTTTCTTTTAAAAGCCTCTGCTGATCAGGCAACTCAGCTTGGATCATCAGAGGCATTTAAAAGAAAAAAAGCCTCTACCCATCAGGCAATTCAGCTTGGATCGTCAGAGGCTTTTAAAAGAAAAAAAGCCACTGCCGATCAGGCAACTCAGCTTGGATCGTCAGAGGCTCTTAAAAGCATTTTTTCCTACAACCTCTGAAGAAGTTGTAGAAAAAAATGCTTTTAAAAGCCTTTGACGATTCCAGCTGAGCCACACGATCATCAGAGGGTTGTGTTTTTTTTTACTTTTAAAAGCATTTTTTCGGCCGAAGAGGTTGTAGAAAAAATGCTTTTAAAAACTAAAAAAAAAAAAAAGCCTCTGATGATTGCGTGGCTCAGCTAGGCATGGGGAGTGGGGGCAGGGATTTTTGCTACCGGTTCTCCGAACCACCTGCCTCCATGGCTACCGGATCAGATGATCCAGTCCAAACCGGGAGCATTTCACTCCTGGACACATGTAAATAAAGTAAAGGAGATTCAATCAGTGGTGGGTTTCAACCAGTTTAACAACTGGTTCTGTGAGTGCATGCTTAATGCGCTTGTATGCAGCGTTCAAAATTTGAAGCTCAGCTGCTTACCTCCTAAGGCAGCCCCGGTAAGTAGAACAGCGGAGGTGTAGAAATCAGCTGTGCCGCGTGAATCATCTGAGCCAGAAACAATGAAATATAGGACAGGATAAGGCAGGATGGATGGACGAGGCCAGCTGATGGTTAGAACTACAGGTTCACTAGAACTAGTCCAAACTGGCAACAGCCCATCACTGGATTCAGTTCTTGATGACTATCTGGGCACAAGGATGCCGTTATCTTGTCAGCAATATGAAAGTGATCTGCCATTGCTTTCTTTGAGGATGTCCAAAAAGATGCTTTTTCAAAAGGCAACCGGATTCTGTTTTTTCTTGAAGAAAGAAAAACAAACAAATTCCAATTGCCTTTTGAAAAAGCACCCTTGGGACAACCAGGACCTGGATGACTGAGAATCTCCATAGACATTCTTCGAGGATGCTTTTCACCTTCCTGGAATTGCTTACAGCGTTGGGATTCCTTGATTGTATAGCATCTAAACCAGAGGTGAAATCCAGCAGGTTCTGACAGGTTCTGGAGAACCGGTAGAAGAAATTTTGAGTAGTTCGGAGAACTGGCAAATGCCACCTCTGGCTGGCCCCAGAGTGGGGAGGGAATGGGGATTTTGCAGTATCCTTCCCTTGCCACGCCCACCAAGCCACACCAGCCCACCAAGCCATGCCCACAGAACCGGTAGTAAAAAAAATTGGATTTCACCATTGATCTAAACTGTAACCAGACCACACCTTGATTAGCTTTTGAATCCAGTTAAGACCATGCAAGAGGTGCCATCTGGTAAAGCTACCTGTAAGTAAAGCAGATCTCATAATTTTCAGTTTTCAAAATGTCTTCTTGTGTAGGTCTCCCCAAGATGGAGCAAAGGTCCTAACTTTTAACATTTATTTCTCTCGCTTCTTCTTCCACTCAGGCACTCTAAGGCTTTTCACGAAACATGACTGCGGCCAACTGACTGAACTCTGCAACAAGACCGAGCAAAGGGATGATGTTTTTGACTTGGATTACAATCGCACTTGCTGTACTTTTGACTTATGCAATGGGGGAACCGTCAGCCAACCCAGCCTCACCCTCTTTACTGGCCTAAGCTTGGCACTTGGTTGGTGGCTTACACATTAACTTATAAACAAAATCAAAACAACGACGACAACAATAGTGGAAGGCTATGCTCTTCTCATTCTGAAGCAACCCTTAGGAACCCAAGACCCCAGTCTCTCACACGCTCGGTTCACCTCTCATGCCTAAAGAGATGAATTAAAAAACCCAGCAGTTGCATTCCCTCACCATCTTAATGTCGATTCTACCGTTACCAGGAAAATGTTGTGCATTTTCTTGTTCATTAGAGATTTAAGATATGGCGTAAAATTAGCCAAGTGAAATGTGTTAAGCCTGTGATGGTGAATTTATGGCACACACGCCCGAAGTGGCACGTGGAGCCATGTCGCCAGGCACGTGTGGCGTCACCTGTTCCTCTTTTGGGTTTCTGGCATGCATGCACGCACGATGATCAGCTGGCATTTTTGCATGCGGCAGTGCCAGAAACTGGAAGAGCTGGTTTTCCATTTTCCGGCATAAGCATCCGCGCCAGCCAGCTGATCGCCGCATGTGAATGTGTGCCAGAAAAAACCTGGAAGAGTAGCTGGCCAGCGCACCAGAGGTGGGTTTCAGCAGGTTCTGATCAGTTCTGGAGAACCGGTAGCAGAAATTTTGAGTAATTCGGAGAACCGGTAGCAAAAATTCTGACTGGCCCCGCCCCCATCTATTCTCTGCTTCCCAAGTCCCAGCCGATAGGGAGGAAATGGGGATTTTGCAGTATCCTTCCCCTGGAGTGAGGTGGGAATGGAGATTTTACAGTATCCTTCCCCTGCCCCGCCCACCAAGCCATGCCCGTCAAGCCATGCCACGCCCACCAAGCCACACCCACAGAACCGGTAGTAAAAAAGAATTTGAAACCCACCACTGCAGTGCGCATATGAGCACCAGAAATCAGAAGTTCATTTTTGGGCATGCACATGCACCCTGGGCAGCTCCTCTTCCGGGTTGCGGTCTAGACGAGCGGTCGCTCACTTTTTGGCACTCAATGACAAAAAGATTCGCCATCACTGTGTTAAGCAAACCCATGTGTGCAACAGAGTTTCCCTCCCTCTAGTAATCTTTCAGCAAGGCGTCTTGGACCTGAACCTGGACATAACTCAGGTGCTCTGAATGATGGCTTATCAAGCAGACACTATCCTTGTTGGTTTGTTTTTGGTTTTTCGTATCTGTATGAAAAGACATGGAATTGTTTATGTTTTTAATGAAAAAATGTATCAATAAAACATATATTCAAAAGGGGGGAAAAAAAGAAGAGACGACTTGACCAACCCTCTGTAGACCATAACACCATTGGCTATATTTGTTGTCTGTTTGTTATTTAATAAATGTTTGATTTGGTAAGCTGGAAGTACTGACAGCTTTGACTAGTATCAATAAAAATGAGTGTTTCATATTTGTACATGTTGTTTTAATCTGGGCAAGTTTTGAAAACCCAACTGTTGCCTGAAGATCATGCCCTCTACTCAAGTAGAAGGTAAAAGCAAACCCAAGAGGTTAAAGGTGAATAATCATGGATTCTATGTACTCAGGAAAGAGCTTTAGGGCCCCAGAAACCAGTTCAGTGGACAGGGGGTTGGGGATCCAAACTTGGTTTAATTGAGGGTCGCATCAGGGTTGTGTTTGACCTCAGGGGGCTGGGGTGAGTGTGGCCATCTCAACGTCCCTCATGTTGGGGGTGCCTGTAGTGGCCCAAGCACTCTGTCAGTGAAAATGGGGCTCCCGAGCTCCATTTTCGGCTGTGACGGCCTCCTGCAACCCGCTGCCAGAGAAAATGGAGCTGAGGAGGGCCAGAGGCAGAGGCACTGCAGGCCAGTCCTTTGCTGTTTCCAGAGTGGCCCCATGGGCCAGATCTTAGTATGCCATGGGCTGGATCCATCCCCCGGGCCTTGAGTTTGACACCCCTGCTCTATGTACTTGCCCTGTGCACCAGAGATGGGTTTCAGCAAGTTCTGACCAGTTCTGGAGAACCAGTAGTGGAAATTTTGAGTAGTTTGGAGAACCGATAGTAAAAATTCTGACTGGCCCCGCCCCCATCTATTCTCTGCCTCCCAAGTCCCAGCTGATCAGGAGGAAATGGGGATTTTGCAGTAAACGTCCCCTTGGAGTGGGGAGGGAATGGAGATTTTACAGTATCCTTCCCCTGCCACACCCACCAAGCCACGCCCACTGAACCGGTAGTAAAATAATTTGAATCCCACCACTGCTGTGCATATGTGCCACAGAAATAAATACGGATCACTTTTTATATAATCCTTAACTTTTCTTCCATCTCCAAAGTCTCCAAAGAACATTTTTGCAAGAAGTGCCATCATAGGAATTTTGCAGAAGTGGAAGTAGGAGCTGTACCAGTGGTGGGATTCAAATAACAACCTGTTTAACAACTGGTTCTCTGCCCTAATGACTGGTTGGGTGGGCGTGGCCATAGTGGGCATGGCCAGGGGGTGTGACAGGCAGCACTTGGCCTCTCACACACACACCCCTGGGAGCAAAAACGGGCTGCAGGGGGAAAGAACCTAGGAGGCCTCACTGAAGCCTCCTGGGAATAAAAACGGGCCACAGGGGGGACATGTCACACACCCCGTGCCCCATTTTGGGCCTAAAAAGCCTCCCTGCAGCTTCCTGGGAATGAAAACAGGCCATGAGGGAGGGCGCCGCACCACCCACACACTCCGTTTTGGGCCTAGTAGGTCACTCTGCGCTTACCTGGGAGCCAAAATGGGGTTTATGGGGAGTCTTGGAAGGGGTAGGGTGGGGAGGAGAGGGGCCAGTCAGAAATTTAACTACCAGTTATGCCGAATCAGTCCGAACTGGCTGAATCCCACTCCTGAGCTATAACCGAAGGCATTTAGAGACTTCCATGTTGCTTCTTCTGATTTGCCTGGTAGATTCAATTTTACATTCCTCCCCTTGCATCACTTAGCCATAACTGAATAACAGTTGAGAGATGAAATATCTCTTGGGATATTTGGCTCATCATTCTACTCAGGATATAACAGACGATAACCCTGGAATCATTCAGCACTCCATTTCATAACTCTTACGTAACATAATGCTTGGAGTATTGTCTTTATGAAATTTAATAACAAAGTTACCTTGTAGTTATACTGAAAAGCTGTTTATTGCATAATGAATAATCATCCTGACTGAAAGTCATGTATCATAGCCTGATAGAGGGAGGACATCTGCATAGAAACAAGGAGAGAGAGGAAGTTGTCTCCCATTCAAATAATGGAAGATTTTTCTAAATATGTCTGTCTCTCCATATTCATTTAGAGGAACAACCGATATTGCAGTAGGAGATGTTGCAGCAAATAGCAATTCCTCTATATATGGAAAGTCCTATATTGTACCGAACTGTATAGTTGCATTCAATTTCACTGATGTCCGTGGTGCAACCAGCCTCCCAGGCGATCAATCTAAGATCCGTATTGGGAAGTTCAAAGGAAGAATAATTGTTTTTTAAAAGTGGAGGGGGGAGGGAAAAGGACAAAAGATAGGGAACCACTTGAAATTCCAACCCACTTCAAACCTCAGCGCCTTGCCTTGGAACTCCATCTCTTACCTTTATATGCAGCTGTCTTAAAACAATTATCTCTTTGGCCAGTATAACAAGCGGTGGCTGTTCCAAGATGACTCCTGAACTCATAGCACCAGAGACAGTGAGCTGAAACATAGAAGAGCAGGAAGGGCAACAGCTGTAAACTACAATTGGGATTTTGCATGTTTTGTATGTTGCACGACACTGCAACACATTACAGTACCTTACAACTCAATGACCCAGGTAACGTATTTTTCGGTGTATAAGACGCACCGGAGTATAAGACGCACCTTCATTTTGGGGAAGGTAAACAAGGAAAAAAGTATTTTACCTTTGCCTACCAGCATTTTGGAACGATCTGGGGGGAATCTGCCCACAGCTTCAGGGAACAAGATAGGTGCCACGATTTGTAGCTGGTCACCCCTCTGGCCGCCCAGCAGGCAGCTTAGGGCAGGCAATGGCCACAATGACTTCATTCCCCTGCAATGTAAAAGCTGCCGCCTAAGCCCTCTGCGCCCAGGAGCTGAGCGAGCCGAACGAGAACGTCTAAAGAAAAACGCCCCTCCTTTCCAGACACCGCTGCCTGGATTCCCCAATGCAATAATCAGAGCCACGTTTCAGGCGGCGGGCGGCCAGTTCCCCTGCAATGTGCAACGGGGAACTGGGAACCGTTTTGGATTCGGGGATTTCGGGAAAGTTAACAACCGGTTCTCCGAAGTGGTGCGAACTGGCTGAATCTCACCACTGCTCCTTCCCCCCATTCCTAAGAGGTCTGTAAGGGGCGTGCATAAGAGCACCAGCGTGCCTACAGTCCCTGTCCTAATGTTTCCTCTATTTGTATCTATTTTATGTATTCAATTCATGCTTATACTAATATATATTACCTAATACGTTATTGACAAATAAATAAATAAATAAATGAGCAAACAGCTTCAAAAAAAATAATGATGACCCCGTTTATGAACACAGAGAAGAAAACTGATATACCCAAATTAAAACACAATAGGGAACAAACAGCTTCCTTTAAAAAAATACACCGACTCTACATATATACCAGGGTGAAATCCAGCAGGTTCTGACAGGTTCTGGAGAACCATTAGCAGAAATTTTGAGTAGTTTGGAGAACCTGCAAATATCACCTCTGGCTGGTCCTGGAGGGGAGGGGAGGGAATGGGGTGCTAGAGTGGGGAGGGAATGGGGATTTTGCAGTATCTTTCCCCTGCCATGCCCACCAAGACACACCACGCCCACCAAGACACACCCACAGAACCAGTAGTAAAAAAAATTGAATTTCACAAATTAGAATACCTTAAGAGCAAGATCAATGGAGACATGTCACTATTAGAAAAAAAAACAACAACCAAGAGCAAAGCGCTTACTATCTACCCTAGCCCACTCCAATGAAGCCCCTCTGGAACTGAACAATCACTTTCATAGCCTCCCCCTGAAAGAAAATACACAGACACTCATAAAAGAGCATGCATCAATAGCTTCTTTTAAGAAAAAGAGATGCAACCCAGCATTCCTGCGACAGAAAGAAAAGTATTCCAGACTTTCCTAGGAGAAAAAAAGGTGAACATCAGTGATAGGAGATTCAATTTTTAGGGGAACAGAAACAATAGTCTGCAGACCAGGCAGTCAATCTAGGGAGGTATATAGTCTCCCTGGAGAAAAAATCAAAATGTAACCAAGCAGAACCGCTTGCCTTCCAAATTCACCGGAGTTTTTACGAAGAGATTGGACAACCATTTGTCTGAAATGGTATTGAGTCTCCAGCTTGAGTAGGGGATTGGATTCCAACATCCTTTCCAACTCTGTTCTTCTGTTATTTTAGTCCGTTCTTTTGCGTTATCGGAAGTATAATAAATTTGCCTTACCAAACTGGGGTTTCTTTTTTAAAAAGTTAGTATCAAACTATGCATGTGTTTTGGAATCCTTACTCTCATAATCATAATCATAAATTTATTTGTCAAGCATATACAAGATAACAGGTAAAAGTTTAAACGTAATTTGAATACACGAAAAAAGTAAGTAAAAAGGAATATTAGGATAGATTTGCCTACTGGAAGTCATTTTCCATAATGAAATATATTTTATATACTTACGTATATCTTGAATTGCATTTCAAAATTGCGTGTTCAAATAATGATTAGATAACCAGTCGTGGATGGGACTGAAAAGAAGAAATTAGAACTATTCAAACCCACACACAGGTTTTTGTGTCCCCCCCCCCCCCCAAGAATGCTGCTTTTACCCCAGTCTTCTCACTCTTTCTAAGGGCTGGTTAAGATCCATTAAAAGAGCTGAATTATTTTTCAATTTACCCAAGGGGAAGGAAAGCAGAACGATCAATCAGCAGAGAAACAGATTGTTACTTATTTCCAAGGATTTAGCCCAATAACTCCAGTACAAGTTGTCTTTTGAATCAAGAAGCATTTATTCATATCTTACTTGTCTCTTACAGGTAAACATCTGGAATACAGTCTGGACCCTCCGGACAGTCACTTATATACCTCGGAGGCAGAGCCAAGGGAAGGAGGGGTCAAGGGAAGGGCTAGGTGGGTAGGATGGAGTTAACCCTTGCCCTGCCTGCACAATGTTAGGCATTTATATTTAACAAATCCACCCCCCCTCCCAAATGCCTCACAGTTGAAGTATGTGTGTGTTGCATATGTACACCTAATTTCGAAGTTAAATAGGCATGCTGTCTGTTCTGTAAAGGCTTAGTCAAGATATCTGCAACTTGTTCGACAGTCTCACAATGTACAGCTTTGATGAAACCGATGTTTGACAATTGCCTAACGTGCTTATTTTTGATATCTATATGCCTTGATCTTTGACCCACAGCATCTGCCGTGGATATATCTATGGCAGCCATGTTATTTTCATGTATAATTATCAGATAAGCTGGTTCAGTCCAAATGTTGGAAAGTAGTCATTGAACCATGTTAAATTGTTGGCTGCCTTTGACAGACAGATGTACTCTGCTTCAGCTGTGGATGTGGCTACCAAATTTTGCTTTCCGGTATACCAATGCACCAGGCAGTCGCTGATGAGGAATACGTAGCCAGAGGTGCTTTTCCTACTCTTCATGTCCTCTGCCCAGTCAGCATCTGCATAACAAGTTAGAGTTAACTAGTTCTAAGCACTGGCAAGCATCTACGCTGTATTTTAGGTACCTGATTATTCATTTTGTGCCTTCCCAGTGATAAGTTTTTGGTTCACTGACATGCCTAGACAGTAGATTGACTGCTAGAAGGATGTCTGGCCTTGTCCAGTTAGCTATGTATAATAGGGATCCAATGACGGATCTATAGAGTGTATTGTCCTTAAATGGTTCACCTTCATCATACATATGTTTTAGAAAGTCAGCTTGCATAGGTGTTTCGCTTGGTTTGGCATCCTTCATGTTTGCACTTCTCCAGGAGCTCCAATATTTTTTTCTTTCTGGGAGATTCTGAATCCCTTTTGTGTTTTGTTGATTTGGACCCCTAGGTACTTATTCACCTTTCCCAATGTCTTTAGTGTGAAATGTTTCCCTAACTTCTCAGCAAACTCATCACATTTATGTTTATGTTGGCCAAAATATAATATATCGTCCACATATACGAGTACGTATTCAATAGCTGTGCCTTCTTTCCTGATGAAGAAGCAGAGGTCAGCAGAAGTGGCAGTGAAACCCATGTCTCTGAGAGTTTTTGCTAGGCATTCATACCACCTTTTCCCAGACTGCTTTAGACCATACAACAACTAAACAACTCTTATTCAACAACTAAGTATCTCCCTTTTGTGTATCTTTCCCTGGGGGTGCCCTGACGAAAATTCTTTGTCTAGTTCAGTGTGTAGATAGGCTGTCTGTACGTCGAACTGGTATACTTCGAGACCTAGAATGGATGCTATAACCAGAGCGCTCTTAATGTTTTCGGCCCTGACTGTGGGTGAGTATGTGTCTATATAGTCATCAAGTTATTTCTGTGCAAACCCCTGAGCCACTAGTCTGGCTTTCTATAGGGTCTGGTTGTTCTCAAGTTCCTTGATTTTAAAGACCCATCTTGTCCCAATGGGTATTTTGTCTGCTGGGGCCTTAGAGGGGGTATATACATTTAGTTTTCTCAAGCTGGTCATCTCTTTCTCCATGGCTTGTTCCCATCTAATTCTCTCTTCCTGTGGCAGTCTGAGTACCTCTTCAAATGAGTTGGGTGTTGTCTTGTTTGTGTGTATTGATAGGATGTAGTCTTCTAATCTTTTTGGGATCTTATTTCTGTTGGATCTAATGGGTCTGGCTGGTAGTGTCTCTGTGTCATGCATGTATCTGGATTCCCTTTTTGTGAGGTTATCTAGCTTTATGATGGGGTGGTCCTCTTTCCACTCTTTGGTAGTTACCCTTTGTTTGTATCTTTCATGTGGTTTGGTTTCTACTGTGCCTTGTATATCCTCATCCCATACATCGCTCGTGTTTTCCTGCCTGGTAAATACTTCATTGAGGTGTATTTTTGACCAGTTGGTATTTTCGTGGAACACTGCTGTCCTAGATATGATAAATTTATCGTCTCTGTCAATGAATTTCTACCCTTTTGTCCCAGATTCATACCCCATGAATCTCAGTCTTCGCGAGACCTTGTCGCCCTTGCGTCTCAACTGTTTTGGGATATGTACATCTGCTGTGACCCCAAATATGTGTAGATGTGTTATTTGAGGTTTTCTGTTGTATATTACCTCATAGGGGGTCTTATTCACTACACTAGACCATAGTCTGCTCAGGGTGTAGTTAGGTAGTATGTGAGTGCCTCAGCCCAGAAAGAATGCCCTAGCCCTGCGTCTTCTAACACGCATCTAACCATGGTTTGTAATACGCCATTTTTTCGTTCCGCCACTCTGTTCTGGAATGCAGAAAATAGCAAAGAAGTAAAGTGTAGTACCCCTTGCATCTTTAGCCAATTTGTGAAGTCTCTAGATAGGAATTCTGACCCTTTGTCTGTCATTATTTGTTTTATTTTTGTGTTGTGTTGTATTTCTACTCTTTTGTAGAACTCTCTAAACTTCTGGAATACTTCATTTTTATGACTGAGTGTGTACACAAACCCATAATGACTGAAGTCATCTACTATAGCCAAGAATCTTTTTTTGTATTTTATAGAGGGCTTCATGAGACCCACTAAATCCATGTGTACTAACTGAAAAACTGTGTTGGTGATGCGTGTGGCTTTTTTAGGTTTGGGTTTGGTCTTGAGTTTGGAACATTTACACACGGAACACTCAGGGTAGTTTTTACAGCTCTTTACTTGCAAACCGTTAGAACAATCGACCATTTTTTGAATTACAGGGAAACTAGCATGATCCAATTTCCGGTGAAGTAAGTGGGCACAGTCATCATGTATAGGCTTGCCTATAGACAATTTCTCCTTGTGTGTAGTGTCATTAGTGTATTTATCTTTTGTGGTGTTGCCTGTCTTATCCCCCTCTGTTTCCTCAGAGGTGCCTACCTCTCTTCCCTTGCTTTCTATGTGGGATTTATGCTTGATTGGTAATCCCCTTCGGGTTGGAGGTATGTTAGTCCCCCATGGATAATGATCTTGCCAATGTCTTTCTTGTTCTTGGTCATATAGACCTTTTCTCCCTTAAATGTGGTTTTGATACCCATATCTTTGCTCAGTTTGAGTGTGGCTAATATGTTGTGTGGTATTTCGGATATGAGTAATACCCCCTCTATTTTACCTATCCCATTTATGTATGTATTTCCTTTCCCGGTCACTAGGACCCTGTCCTGGTTTGCTACCTTGATGTGGTAATTCTGCTCTGTGAATGATGTGAGGAGCTTCCTATTGTAAGTGGTGTGATTGGTGGCTCCTGAATCTATGAGCCACACATTTCCCTCTCTAATCTGTGTGTATGTATGTTTTTGGTCTCCAAGGCCATACATCTTTAGTAGGGTTGTTCGGAGTTTGTCTTTTCCTTGTGGTTCTTTTCTTTCATGGTTGTTAGTTTCCTCTCGTGATCTCACGACTCTGAGTAGTGGGTTCGGATTGGTGTTCTGCTCACTCTCAGCCGTCGTGAATTTTGCTGTGGCATCTTCGGTTGCCTGTAGTTCAGCCATGAGCTTGACATAGGCTCTGGTGTTTATTCTGTTCTCTGTTTCAGAATAAGTATCCTTAGGATTTGAAAAGCAACACGGGTCCAAGAAAAGAGCCTTTTCTGCCATGGTCTCCCTGCTTTGGAAGATTTTGACCCAGGAGTTGTCATCTGCCCCCCTCTGTTCTGGCCTTCAGGAAAAATCTTCAAACTTGTCTATGCCAGTTGGTATGGAGCACTAAAGGAAAAAAAAAAAAACTTTTGGCTGGAGATGGCTGGTGCACCAGAAAACGGCACCACCGTTTGCTCCAAACTCAGCATGAGAGCAAATATCGGCCCACACAAGATATACAAGAGGAGCAATTCCTTAAAAGTCCTATTCTGCCAACTGTTATGGCCCACCAGAAGCCAGCGGAGTTGGCAGCAGATTCGGCAGTTAGGGAGGAACATGGGCCAGTCCTGGATCAGTTTGCAATTTCCTAAAACTCCAGACCCACGAAGTCTTGAACTGGATACAACATTTGTGGTTAAAAAGAATAAAACAAAAATAAAATTGAATGTCAAAAATATTTCTCTCATCAGCTAGCCATACTCTTACTTGGATTCGAACTTTGGCTGCCTGCATGTTGGGCAGTTGTATTAACCTCTGAGTCACAAGTTCTCTTCTCTTCATCATCTTGAGCCAGGGGAGAGATTAAGTGTTTTACTATCGAGGCACCTGGTCTACCCCAACATGTCTAACAACTGTCTAACATGCAGGCAGCCCAAGTTGGAATCCAAGTAAGGGTATGGCTAGCTGATGAGAGCTAAATAGCTTGAAATAGATCTATAATAGTCTCCCTTTATTTCTTTATCAGAGAAATAAAAACTTGGTATAAAATGGTTTGTCATCAATGTGACTGCTTGAGGGCTCCTGGATTGGAGCTGAAAGATGAAAGGGAGGCAGTATGTTCCCTCCGACATTTTGATCAAAAAGCCATTGAAATGTGGGAAAGAAGGGGATACAATCAACTGCTGAAATACCTCCCTCTGTTTGTAAAATAATAGTTCTTAGATCACCATGTGGTCTCAAGGACCTAGCTCACTTCAGTTGAGTTTCACCTGGGAGAAGAACAAGGGATTTCTGATCCATAAGTGGAAGCAGCACCTGAATTAGATTCTGACCATATCAGGTGGGTTGCTAGAGAAGCTTTTCTGCTTTAGAACTGGAAATGTGAACACTCTTTTCTGGGAAGAGCACCTAACTTATGTTCCCTTACACAAGATGGTGCAATGGTTAGATTGCAGTATTGCAAGCTAACTCTGCTCACTGCCAGTTGTTCATCCCCTTAATTCAACTGGCATTCTAGAAGAGGTCTAGAGGTCCAGTTGGCTCCATTTTAAATTGCCTTCTGGAAGAGGTAAGATTGATAGCTTTTCCAAAGTTCATTGGAAAATGTTTATTATTATGCCTGGATAATAGTCTGGATATGATTTTAGTAGGATATAAATATTATAGAGCAGCCTTTCCCTACAATTGAAAGAGAGATAGTCAATAACTCAATATTTGTTCCCTTTGTTTACCTGGAACTAAGGAGAAATTTCCTGATGATTTCCTGATTTCCTGATGATTAGACAGTAGAACAACTTGCCTCCAGAAGTTGTGAACTTGCCTCCAGAAGTGTTTTTAAGAAGAGATTGGACAACCATTTGTCTGAAATGATATAGCACTTGCTGCTTGAGCAGCAGGTTGGACTAGGAAACCTTCAAAGTCCCTTCCAACTCTGTTATTCCGTTATTCCATTATTCTGTTATTAATGGTTAACGGAAGCTAAAATTCTGAACACATGGAAAGAGGCTTATATTATCCTGATTCCCAAAGAAGATTCAGATATAACCCAAATTAAAAACTATAGAACGATTTCATTAAACCCAGACTATAAAATCTTCGCATTAATAATTGCAGAAGGTCCCTTCCAACTCTGTTAGTCTATAACATTAAAGCATCAGTAATATTCAGGGTTTCCATTTCTGGGCTTTAGAGTCTAGACAATGACTTCCAGTTTCATGACTCATTCAGCTCTTCAGCTCATCTGAGAAATGCTAATAATCTCAAACTAATCCCTTGCTTCTGAAAAATATAAGATGTTGTATTTGCTGTTAAGGTTTTGCTGTTTCAGTTTTATTTTTGTTTTATTCTTTTTAACCACAAATTTAGTATTCAGTTCAAATCTTTGTGGGTCTTGGAGTTTTAGAAAATAGCAAACTGGTTTTAAAATCTTAATAAGCATTTGTCCATTTCTGAATTATTGTGTATGTGATTATCTCCACCCATTAGAAAGTACTTTTTCAATCACTGAATCCTGATTATTATCCAGTCCTAATCTTGGCCAGATGGAAGAAATTCATGAAGTTGGTAGGATAAGACTTTTATGGAATTGCTCCTCTTGCATATCTTGTGTGGACCGATATTTGCTCCAATGTTGAGTCTGGGGCAAAGAAGTGGTGGTGCCTTTTTCTGGTGCACCATCCATCTCCAGCCAAAAGTTTTTCTTTTCTTTTCTTTAGGGCTCCATACCAACTGGCATAGACAAGTTTGAAGGTTTTTCCTGAAGGCCAGAACAGAGGGGGGCAGATGTCATCTCCTGGGTCAAAATCTTCCAAAGCAAGGAGACCATGGCAGAAAAGGCTCTTTTCCTGGACCCATGTTGCTTTTCAAATCCTAAGGATACTTAGATTCTAAGGGTGATGCTCAGCTGCACTAAGAGCTTAATTGTGGGAGACTGTGATGAGACAGGAAAGTGATGGGAATCCCCTTTATTTGTATTCTTCAAAAATCTCCTTGTGGCTTCATTGGAGGGACCTTACATACTTCCCAACCTCTCTCCCTGCAAGTCCTCACTGTCCTTTG
The DNA here is from genome assembly GCA_030761175.1 of Masticophis lateralis. Classification (NCBI taxonomy): domain Eukaryota; kingdom Metazoa; phylum Chordata; class Lepidosauria; order Squamata; family Colubridae; genus Masticophis; species Masticophis lateralis. The sequence continues at coordinate 26,279,540 of JAUDYJ010000002.1, forward strand.
CTTTATTTGTCTTCACAGCCAATCAGCTTCTCTCTCTGTGTGTGAGACATCACAACCATCAACAGTCAATGCCCAACTGTCACCACCTTAATGAGCCATGTTGGATAGTTAAGTGTCTCAATTTTTTCTTTTTAAAAATGACATGAAGATTTGTACTCATTCTCCTGCAATTTCCTTTGAATATGTGCAACCTACCTGACACCTTATTTCATATTTTCCTCATACCTGAATGTTTTTCCTACATTATTTTCACAAAGGATATGTGGGCTTGTGTGTGAGAGCAAGTGTTTTCCCCTAGAAATGGTTCCAGTGGGATGAGATCCAGGTTCAAATCACCATGTAGTCACAAAACTGACTGGATTATTTCAGTACAGACTTGCATTCATTGGCTTGATGAACTTCACAAAGAGCTTGTTGTCAGGATCTCTCACCAGAAAGGCAATATGTAAAATGGAAGTGAATGAACACCCTTCGAAAGGTGCAGGAGTATGGACAGATTTCAGAAAAAAATTGCAAACTACAGGATTCAGGTGACCCTGAGGGAACAGATACCTCCAAGTGGCCTCAACGACTGACAGAAAGAGGCTAAGGGGCTGGAAGGAAGATAAATCCTCCCATTCTCCACCATTCAGTCATACATGAAGGCGCTTCTTGGATGAGAATCGAAATGTTTTCCATTCCTCACCAACCAGTCAGAGCTGAAGAAGCTTCTTGGGTGAGAAGAAAAACATCTTCAAAGAAAAACCAGAAAGTCCAATTATCTTTTGAAAAAGCACCTTTGGAACAACCATGACCTGGATGACTGAGAATCTCCAGAGACATGCAAAATGGAAGTTTTCAGTGAGTGTGTGTGAAGAATTCTAATCATGGGAGTCTAGTCTCAGTCCATATTAAGGAAGGAAGCTTTGTAACAGAAAGATTTGTTTAGGGAAATGTATGAGAGAAATAAAAGTAAGTGAAGCCTAGGACCTAGCTAACTCCATCCTATCAGGAGGTGAGATTATCCATCTCATAAAACAGATACAGGCAGAGATACAGAGGAAATCCTAAATTCTCTTTCTACACTTCCAGTATAGAAGGAAAAGCCTCAGATAGCTCAACAGGCTAAACAGCCTGTTATTAACATCCAGCTGTCTGCAATTATTGCAAGTTCGAGGCTCAAGGTCGACTCAGCCTTCCATCCTTTCTAAGGTAGGTAAATTGAGGACCCAGTTTGTGGGGGCAATAAGCTGACTTTGTATAAAAATATACAAAAGTATGAAGGCTATTGCTTAACGCATTGTAAGCCGCCCTGAGTCTCCGGAGAAGGGCGGCCTATGAATCTAATTTTTAAAAAAAGACATTCCTTCTGTATTTTCTCCCTTTGCTTCATAGTGTGAGGGAGGCCTAGGCCTTAAAGGCCCACTGTGTGAGGCAGGACGCTCAATCAAAGGCCTCTGTAATAAGGCTCCCTTCCCCCTCCCATGATATCATGAACAAATGTCGCTCTAGGATGCAGCACTCACTCTCCTTAAAGGACACAGCACTCACTCTCCTTAAAGGCCCTGGCTTTCCAGAGTTATGCTGGAACACACACACACAGACCCACACAGATACAGACACCCCAGGGGTGTCTTACCCTCACAGTGCTTGTCTCTGTAAGTAAGTCATCTGTATACCACATTTGGTTGAAATACACACACACACACAGTGGGGCAAAAAAGTATTTAGTCAGCCACCAATTGTGCAAGTTCTCCCGCTTAAAAAGATGAGAGAGGCCTGTAATTGACATCATAGGTAGACCTCAACTATGAGAGACAAAATGAGAAAACAAATCCAGACAATCACATTGTCTGATTTGGAAAGAATTTATTTGCAACTTATGGTGGAAAATAAGTATTTGGTCAATATCAAAAGTTCATCTCAATACTTCGTTATATATCTTTGTTGGCAATGACAGAGGTGAAACATTTTCTGTAAGTCTTCACAAGGTTGGCACACACTGTTGCTGGTATGTTAGCCCATTCCTCCATGCAGATCTCCTCTAGAACAGTGTTTTTTGGGACTGTCGCTGGGCAACACGGACTTTCAACTCCCTCCAAAGGTTTTCTATGGGGTTGAGATCTGGAGACTGGCTAGGCCACTCCAGGACCCTGAAATGCTTCTTAAGAAGCCACTCCTTCATTGCCCGAGTGGTGTGTTTGGGATCATTGTCATGCTGAAAGACCCAGCCACGTTTCATCTTCAATGCCCTTGCTGATGGAAGGAGGTTTGCACTCAAAATCTCACAATACATGGCCCCATTCATTCTTTTCTGTACACGGATCAGTCGTCCTGGTCCCTTTGCAGAGAAACAGCCCCAAAGCATGATGTTGCCACCCCCATGCTTCACAGTAGGTATGGTGTTCTTTGGATGCAACTCAGCATTCTCTCTCCTCCAAACATGATAAGTTGTGTTTCTACCAAACAGTTCTATTTTGGTATCATCTGACCATATGACATTCTCCCAATCCTCTTCTGGATTATCCAAATGCTCTCTAGCAAACTTCAGATGGGCCAGGACATGTACTGGCTTAGGTAGAGGGACACGTCTGGCACTGCAGGATCTGAGTCCCTGGCAGCGTAGTGTGTTACTGATGGTAGCCTTTGTTACGTTGGTCCCAGCTCTCTGCAGGTCATTCACTAGGTCCCCCCGTGTAGTTCTGGGATTTTTGCTCACCCATGGGGTGAGATCTTGCGTGGAGCCCTGGATCGAGGGAGATTATCAGTGGTCTTGTATGTCTTCCATTTTCTAATTATTGCTCCCACAGTGTTCTGGCCCCGGGCCAAGAATGAACCTCCCCTCAGACAACCAGAGGTTAATCAACTGGCAGGCAACCAAATAAGATGATAACAAAGGTCGGCAGCACTCCGCAGCTGCTTGCCAACGTATTTATTAAAAGGTCCGTCACATACACACCACAGCTGAGACGCAGGGCCGATTCAAAGCCGGGATCCACGAATCTTTGTTTTTGTTCGTCACAAAGATATGACTACGATCCCTCACTTATATAGTCTGGTAGGAGGCGTGGTCCACCAGCTAATCACGACCACGCCTTTTCCTCTGCTGGGCTCTCCTGTCTCTCCGACGCTGGCGAGGGTCCAACCAAAACTCGCTCCCCTCGTCAATGTCCTCTTGTGGCTGCGGGGACAAGCTTGGCTCTGGACCTATCTCCTGCCCTTCGGTGTCCTCCAGAGGCATTGCCAGAGAGGAGAGTCCTGGAGAAGGAGGCCTTGCCAACTCCTCTCCCTCACTCTCAGAGTCCTCCCCTGCTGATGATGCAGGCTCAGGCAACGGAGCCACAACACACAGTTGATTTCTTCACACCAAGCTGCTTGTCTATTGCAGATTCAGTCTTCCCAGCCTGGTGCAGGTCTACATTTTTTTTCTGGTGTCCTTCGACAACTCTTTGGTCTTCACCATAGTGGAGTTTGGAGTGTGACTGTTTGAGGTTGTGGACAGGTGACTTTTATACTGATAACAAGTTCAAACAGGTGCCATTAATACAGGTAATGAGTGGAGGACAGAGGAGCCTCTTAAAGAAGAAGTTACAGGTCTGTGAGAGCCAGAAATCTTGCTTGTTTGTAGGTGACCAAATACTTATTTACCACCATAATTTGCAAATAAATTCTTTCCAAATCAGACAATGTGATTGTCTGGATTTGTTTTTTCATTTTGTCTCTCATAGTTGAGGTCTGCCTATGATGTCAATTACAGATCTCTCTCATCTTTTTAAGCGGGAGAACTTGCACAATTGGTGGCTGACTAAATACTTTTTTGCCCATTGTGTGTGTGTGTGTGTACATATATATATATTCTTACTTTTTCGTAGGATTTATGTGTATTTTTCTTTAGCTAGGTTTTTCCTACGTAAACCAAGATTTTTCTGCAGCCCTAGTACAGTGAAATCACATCCACTATTTTCTGGGCTTTTTTTTCTTCTGACAGCCAGCAGGCCCTATGCTGCCCATTGGGAGACTTATATAGATCTATTTCTGGCTCGTTAGCCCTCATCAGTAAGCCATACCCACATCTCACGTATCCTCCCTGTAAAGGTACAGTATTTATTTTCTTACTTTTTCGTAGGATTTATGTGTATTTTTCTTTAGCCAGGTTTTTCCTACGTAAACCAAGATTTTTCTGCAGCCCTAGTTCAGTGAAATCACATCCACTATTTTCTGGGCTTTTTTTTTCCTTCTGGCAGCCAGCAGGCCCTATGCTGCCCATTGGGAGACTTATATAGATCTATTTCTGCCTTATTAGACTTCCTCAATTAGCCACACCCACCTCATGTATCCTCCAGAAACTAGTGAATGTGATTTCACTGAACTAGAGCTGCATAAAATCTTGGTTACGTAGGTAGAACCTGGCTATAAAGAAACACACACACACACACACACGCATATATATAGAGAGAGATTGACAGAATTGGATAAGATATTAACAGGAACAGAAGAAAGGGTGATAAAAACCTGTATAGCTATTTACTGGGTATCAAATTAGAAGAAGAACAAGTGAAGGAGACAATGATAGCATGGACAGTCTCTTTATTTTTCCAGCATCAGAAAGACTGGTTTTTAAATCACAGAGATGTGCTAGAACCAATTTTAGACAGAAAAGCAAGCCAGCTGGAGGGTAGTAATGAAGCAATTGTCACAGAGGTGAGTTTGGCTAATGTCTGATTAGCACTAATTAAGAAAGTGATGTGCCATATAGAAAAGCTGCTCAGGAAGAGAAAGTCTGTTGAATTTTTAAGGCTACACCTGGTGAATGGAAGACATGAGTGTAAAAAGGAGGACATGTTCTCCTTTTACTGGATATTTGGTAACCCTGCTCACTATCTCCTAATTTGGGGATGCAATGTAGTGGCAGAGACTGGAAACCTTTTAGCATGGTAGCTGGAACCAGCTTCTTTTCATGATGGATCTAGGCTTTATTGTAGGAGCCCCCTTCTCTTGCCTCCCCTTGTCCTTCATACCTTCCCATCCAGTGAACAAAACGGCATTTAGAAAGAGCTCCTAGAAAGAAAGAATACATTTTAGGTGGAGGTTTTTCTCACACGAGGCAGCCTGGATGGCCCCACGTGGAAATTTAGGTATCTTTTTGAAGCTCCAAGCATTTTGATTTACAGGTTTCCATTAATGTAGATGACTTTGACCCACTCTCATTATGGAACACCAACTTTTGTTTTTGTCTTCTGTAGGTTATCTTAATTTTTTCTTTGTTTCTTGCGAAATTGTGCAAGAGTGCTATCGGACAACTGGGGAATTAATGCAAACGGTAGAGCGCTTGCTTAGTAAGCAAGAGGTAGCAGGATTTATGCCAGCTATTATTATTTATTTTGATCCAGCCATAGAAAATCCTTCTCAACTCCCTTTCTGCACTTCCTCCAAGTTTCTTTGTGTTTCTTTGAAGACGTTTCGCTTCTTATCCAAGAAGCTTCTTCAGCTGTGGATGGATGGTGGGAATGGAAGGGTTTATACTCCTTGCAGATAGCTGGTCATTTGTATTCTTTTAGTGAGTCATTGAGGCCACCTGGAGGTTTATCTGTGTCGTCAAGATCACCTAAGTAGTGCAAATGGGTGTGGAACCTTCTTGGAACTGCTAAAAGGATTGTATTGTAGACCGGAGATTGGATAATGTTGTATCCCCTCTCCCTCTGTTGAGAGAGGGCTGCTCAGTTTTGACATAATGGCTTCTTTGACTCCTCTTTCAAACCAGCAGTTCACTCTGTCCAAAATGCCTTTGTCTTTTTCTTTTTTAAAAAATTTTTTAAAAACAAACTTTATTAAACATAAAAAGATAAAATACCATATCATGTACACACAAAATACGTTTGTGTTAATACAAACAACATTACTTACGAAAAACAAGAAACAACAACAACAACAAAGAAGAAAGTGACTTCAGTCACACATCCGTTATCTTGTTAAGGGTGCCTATTTGTTAATGTTATTGTCATACAGAATTTTACATTTATTCTCGTTTCTTCGAGTTATCCAATTGTGCCATCTATTCCATGCCGTATAATATTTTGAGTCTACGTTATCTTTTAACTCAAATGTTAATTTATCCATTTCCGCACAATTATAGATTTTTTTGGGATTATTCGTTGATCTGTTGTCAATTGATCCTTTTTCCAATATTGAGCTAATGCCAATCTGGCTGCCGTGATTATATGTAATATTAAATATTTTGTTTCTTTCCTATGGTTTTCTTCAATCATGCCTAATAAGAAGATTTCTGGTTTTAGTTCTATTTCCTTCGCTGTTATTTCTGTTAGCCAAATTCTTATTTTTTCCCAGTACTTCCTAATTTTTGGGCAAAGCCACCAGATGTGGAAGAAAGTGCCCTGTGCCTGTCTGCACTTCCAGCAAATTGGACTTAAATTCAGATACATTTTTGCTAACCTCGAAGGGGCCAGATACCATCTATACCACATTTTATATTGATTCTCTTTATAAACCGCTGATTTTGTTATACTATAATTACTTTCCCACACTTTTTCCCAATCCTCCAATTGAATGTTATGTCCAATATTTCTTGCCCATGCTATCATTTGTCCTTTTACTAATTCCTCTGCTAAATCAAATTCTAATAAGTATTTGTAAGTTTTTGAAATTAATTTTTCCTCCTTGGCTTCTAAAAGTTTATCCAATCGATTCGGTTTTAATTCAATTCCTCCTTCCTCTTGATCCTTTTTGTATCTTGCTTTTCTCTGTAGGTAGGGCCAGCAGTCTATCTGTATTCCTTGGTCTCTTAGTTCTTCTTGTGTTTTTAATATTCCCTGAGAGTCCAATATTTCATTGTATCTTAGCATTTTTTGAATTGCTAAAGTGTTGGGATGCATTATCGCCTCCATTGTGGATAACCATCCAGGAACTTTCATTTAATGTTTGCTTTTGATTTCTTGCCACGTATAAACTAATCAGTCTCTTAGTATGTGATTACAAAAATATTTATATTTTTGTTCCTGGTGTTCCATAAGAAGGCGTGCCACCCCATCAACAAGTCATGTCCCTCTAAAATTAATAGCCTTTGATTTTTCAAATTCACCCAATCCCTAATCCATGTCAGACTTGTTGCTTTATAGTATGTTTCCCATGCTGTCAGTCCAAATCCATCTCTGGCTCTATCGTCCTGCAATGTACTTAATTTGATTCTTGTCTTTTTCCCTTTCCATACAAATTTTGTAGTTATTTTATTCAAATTAGTAAAGAATTTTTTATCCAATTTTACAGACATTGTTTGAAATAAATAAAGCAGCCTCGGCAGAACATTCATCTTTATCACTGCTATCCTCCCTAGTAGTGATAATTTCAATTTCCCCCATTTTTCTCTTTTATTTTTTGGACTAAGTTTCCATAATTATTCTCCTTTATGGTTGCACATCTAGCTGTCAATTTATACCTAGATATTTCACCTTTTTTACTACCTGTAATCCTGATTCTTTAATTAATTCCTCTATTTGTTTTCCTGTTATATTTTTTGTTAACATTTTGGACTTATCTTTGTTAATTTTTAAACCTGCTACTTTTCCAAATTCCTCTGTCTCCCTTATTAATATTGGTCCTGTTTTTAATGGTTCTTCTATGAAGAATACAAGGTCATCTGCGAATGCTTGGACCTTGTATTCGTTTCGTTTTACATTTAATCCTTTTATCTTTTTATTTGATCTAATTCTTATTAATAGATTTTCCAATGTTAAAATAAAAAGTAAGGGTGCAAGTGGACATCCCTGCCGTACTCCTTTTTTTATTTCCAGAAATTTAGTAAAGTATAATTTACTATTATACTTGCTTTTTGTTTCGTATATATGGAGGCTATCATTTTTTCAAATCTCTCCCCGAATTTCATGTTTTTTATTTGCTGAAGCATAAATTGCCAATTGACCTGATCAAAAGCTTTTTGTGCATCCAGAAAACCCAGTGCTACCTGCTTCTCTGAATATTATGCACCTCATAATATTCTAATACATTAATTACTGTTCTTATATTATTTTTTATTTGTCTCGTTGGTAAAAAACCGTTTTGATCTGAGTGTATTCTACAATTCAGTAATTTTTTCATCCTATTTGCCATTATATTCAAAAAAAATTTGTAATCAGTGTTTAATAAAGAGATCGGTCAATAATTTTTTATTTGTGTTATATCTGCTCCTTCCTTCGGTATTAGCGAAATGTATGCTTCCCTCCATTAGTCTGGTAGCCTTGCCTCTGTTAGTGCCTCATTACATGTTTCTAATAGTATCCAATTTAATGTTTCTCCTAGTCCTTTATAAAATTCAGTTGGTAATCCATCTGTTCCTGGGGTTTTATTGTTTTTTTGTTTCTTGATCACTTCCTTTAGCTCTTCTATTGTAATTCCTCATTTAATATCTCCTTTTCTTCCTCTGTTAATGCCAACATTCCCTCCCTGCTTAGATATTGATTTATTTCCTCATCTATCACTCTATCTTCCTCATAAAGTTCTTGAAAAAATTGAGATACTAGCTCCTTTTTCTTTTCTAAACTATATTGCATTTTGCCCCTTTTGTCCTGTAGTTGTTGGATTATTCTTTTTTCCCTTTCTTTTCTCAATCTATAAGCAAGCCACCTCCCTGGCTTATTCGCATGTTCGAAGTGATTCTGTTTTATAAATTTCAATGCCTTTACGTAGTTTTCCTGTTCCTGTTATATTCAATTTATGTTTAGCTGCTGTCCATTTCCCTCTAATTTGCTCATTCCCAGGATTATCTTGTAATTTTCCATCCCAATTTTTAATCTCTTCTTTCACATTATTATATTCTTTTTCCCTTTTCTTTTTTCATTTTGCATTATAGGCTATTGTTAATCCTCTCACATAGGCTTTCATTGTGTCCCATAAATTCTGAAGAGAGGTGTGATATTTTGTATTATCTCTGAAAAACAACTTTAATTCCTTTTCCATGAAAAAGTCCTTTGTCTTTTTCAATGCAGATGGATTACTGAATCTTTTCCTGATGGGTTCATTCTCTTATGTTGTGCCATGCATTTGCAAAGTGATTGTTTTGTTTCCCCAATCTACATATCTGCATGTGTCTCACTGCATGGTACTTATCATTGTACTTTCCATGTGGTCCTCCTAAACTGATGAGGAGTTCACCCTAATGTTGGGTGATTGCTTAGCCTGAAAAGATGATAATTTTATTTACTTATTTATTTGTTTGTTTGTTTGTGTGTTTATTTTGTCAAGAACTTATTAGGTAATGAGTATAAGCATGAATTGGATACATAAAATAGATACAACTAGAGAAAATATTAGGACAGGGACGGTAGGCACGCTGGAGCTCTTATGCATGCCCGTTACAGACCTCTTAGCAATGGGATGAGGTCAATAGTAGCCAGTCTAAGGTTACAATTTTGGGGGTTTTGGGATGAAACCACAGTCAGGTAATGCATTCCAGGCATTGACCACTCTGTTGCTGAAGTCATATTTTCTGCAATCAAGTTTGGTACAGTTTACCTTAAATTTGTATCTATTGTGTGTTCGTATATTGTTGTGGTTGAAGCTGAAGTAGTCAGTGACAGGTAGGACATTGTAGCAGATAATTTTATGAGCTACATTTAGGTCATACTGAAGGCGGCATAGTTCTAAGTTTTCTAAGCCCAGAATTTCAAGTCTGGTGGCATAAGATATTTTGTTGTGAGTAGAGGAGTGGAGAACTCTTCTTGTGAAATATTTCTGGATATGTTCAATTGTATTAATGTCCAGTATGCAGTGCGGGTTCCAGACAGATGAGCTGTATTCGAGAATTGGTCTAGCAAATGTTTTGTATGATCCGGTTAGTAGTGTGATATTACCAGAGAAGAAACTATGCAAGATTAGGTTTACTTGATGGGTTTATCTCCAAATGATGTGGATAACAGGAGGATAAGGAACAAAATGAGACGGTCAAGGTAAATCATAATATGTCCCAAATGGGTAGTAAGATAGTAGTGATTTCTTCAGGATCAAGGAAGGAGAAGGCTGCAGAGATGAAGGAATGGCAGGTTGATTTCCCTCATCATCCCAAAGCAGGCTTGGCACACTCAGGTGGAGGAAAAGGTGCACGCTTCCCATTGCACCTGTCAGTGAAACAACACTTTCGAACTTGAATTTCACTTACAAACATGAGAGTAGTGTCACATCTCCAATAGTCAGTTCCTATAGGACAACGAGCGTAGACTCCCTGAAATTTACCATCTTTAAAGGGAGAAAAAAAAAAACTGTGAGTCAGGGAGAAACATGAAGATCGAGAGATGGGAGCTGAAGGCCTGCTGAGCAAATGCAGCCAGTGGCTCCCAGCCAAGGACTCTGGCACCCAAATGAGACAAATATAGTTCTCAAGGTTAATTTACCCTGCATTCACTCCATTGAATTCAAATGTCCCAGCCCCAAGAAAATATTTGCTTCCTCATTTTGTGTACCACCAGGAGTTGGCCTTCATTACTTGCTGGAGCTCTACCACTAGATCAGGGGTGGGCTTCAAAAATGTTAGCAGCAACTTCTCTGCCTGGTTGCAGGGTGGGTGTGGCCATGGTGGGCGTGGTCTCGTCGGCCTCATTCACCATGGGGGGGGGGGCTTTTTGCCCTCCCCATACTCCGGAGGCTTTCCTCAAGCCTCCAGGAGGGCGAAAATGGCTTCCACAGGCTCCACAGGCCCTCTGAACTTCCCGAACTTCTAGTAGGCACATTTTTCGCCCTCCCCGAGTCTCCGTGCATGTCCTGCACTTACCTGCATCCAAAATGGGCCAATTGGGGACTTTGGGAGGGGCGGGATGGGCAGGGCCAGCCAGGAGTGGGATTTGGGGGTTCTCTGAACTGCACAGAATCTCATCTAGAGGTTCTCCCAAACCCCAGCAAACCCCCAGCAGCCCATCCCTGCACTAGATGGAGAATAATGGGAAATGCAGTGAAATTCCAGAATGCTGAGCCAGGAGAAAGTGTCCATAACATTAAATCAGAATGGGACAACTTGATGCTGCTAGCTTGGCACGGCCAGCTGAGGGTGGCCTTCTCACCACCGCCAAGTCCCCTTTGCCAATTCAGCACCACAATTTCTTCTCAGGACACATCAATACTGGAAATTCGCTATGGGCACCTGATAGAGAGCTGTGCAAGCAAGCAGGTCAGTGAGCAGCTGGGGGCAGGGATGGAGAGCCAGGCAGGAGAGCGGGTGAGCAAGGGGGCTGTCAGAGGGTGGCGGAGGTATGTTGACTCCATCCTAAATGCTGAACTAGCAGTTGGGCTGCAGCAGAGAATGGAGTGGCACTAGACTGGGCACTTCTCATTTTGACCCCCTCACTGCCAACATTTCCTGTGTGGGCAGCTTGGCTCTGGTGGTGTGTGGGCGGTGGGCAGGGCTTCTGCTGCTCTGCCAGTTTTTTTAAAGGTGAAATGGGTCTGCTAGGTTTTTTTCTTAAGCACTGCCACCATCCATTGCAAGGGGTTTTTTTTTGTTGTAGAGCAGCGGTGGCACTTAAACAAAACTGGCAGAGCCATGACACAAAAAAAAGAAAAACTGGCAGAGTCGCGGCACTTTAAAAAAAAAGTGGCACAGAGTGGCAGAAGATCTGCCTACTGCTGTTACACTGCTGCTGCCAAACTGCCCATTCGGGGTGGAGCCAAGGCAATGGCGGCAGTGAGGGGGTCAAAATCGGAAGTACCCCCCGCCCGGTGCTGTCCCATCCCCCACTGCTGCCAAACTGTTGGTTTGGCACTTGGGCCAGAGTCAACCTACCACCGACCCCTTCTGACAGTCCACTCCCTCACTGGTTCTCCATCCAGTGCCCGCAGTGAGTTATCCCGGCAGCAAATTTCCGGTCTTGACATGTCCTGCAAAGAAATGGCAAAGAAATCATGTTTGGGTGTGCTGGAATCTTACCTGATGAGTACACTGATTCCGTCACACAAAACTCAGTGCCTTCTCTGCACTTTACTGCTCCCACCTGGCATCTGTCTTGATACGGTCCCCTGCAGCTATAGCAGGTGATTCCATGGGCTGCAAGAACGAAAGAGAGCAAAAGCAGTTTCAGAAAACCTTTGCTTCCTTTTCATACAAAATTCAGAGTATGATTTTAAAGAAAAAAAGTTTTAAACTGTTAAAAGATTTACTGCCTATTTCCAACTTTACTTCATTGTTTAAAATTTTGGAAAGCAACAACTGGCAAGAAGAATTACTTAAGAGTTTACAATCACTTCCTCCCTTCCTTCTCAAAGCACTATGGATCTGTACAAACAATGGATCAGCCCAAAAGAATCTGTGGGACTCTTGAGGGATTTAGATTACTAGAGTGGTCAAGTCTTAGCTAAATCAGGCTCGTGTGGCTTGGAAGTGGACTGCAGAAACATTTCATATATTATGATTAGGATGCAAAGTTATTTATTAGGATGCAAATTTACCTGGAACAGCAGAATATACTATAAGCTACAGTTGCAACAGTGCAGTTCAGGTGTGGCAGAAGCTGCAAATCTGCTGTTAAAGATAACAGGAATAACGTAATAATAGAATAAGAAGGGACTTTTGAGGTCTTCTAGTCCATCTCTTTCTCAAGCAGGAGAAACATGGAAAAGCCACTATTATAAGCATGTACAAAGGTAAACGTAGGGGTCAATTTCCACTTGCTTAGAAATGTTAGTGAATGAATACAGATCAGCCAATGTGATTGCATTATTTAAATGCAATCACATTGTATGAAATATTTGTATGAAACCGACTGTGTAAATTGTTTGTGTTTGTATTTGTATTCCCATCACCTGGGATCTTTCTGAGCTGGTTGAGCACATTGCCCTTTTGAGGAAGGCCAAGGTGTTCTTGCACAATTAACAGAGTTGGAAGGGACCTTGTAGGTCATCTAGTCCACCCCCCATCCCCACCCAAGCAGGAGACCCTACACCATTTCTGACAGATGGCAGTCCAGTCTCTTCTTGAAAGCCTCCAGTGATGAAGCTCCCACAACTTCTGAAGGTTGATTGCTCTCTCTGTCAGAAAATTCCTCCTTATTTCTAGGTTGAATCTCTCCCATGAAGAGGAATTGCTGGTTTATAAAATGGCTGCTATGCAGGTACAACCAGCCCAAAATAATACAGGGATCAAATTTATAATGTTCCTGTCTTACTCTTTCTGTCCAGAATTACACGTTCATCAATTTAGCCTTCTCTGATTTGCTTTTTTGGAAGTACAATAGAACTTGGGCTCCCTTTTTTAAACAGTTAATATTAAACTTTGTATTTGTTTCGGAACCATCATTCCAACACTCACACATTTGTATTTTTGAATTTCCTGATGGAGCTAATATTACCTTATGTGATGATACATGTTGTAGAATAGTTTCTGATGAAGTGCATTTTAAAATGTATGAAAGTCCAAATTTTGAATAATGATTAGGTTAGCTGTTATGCTTCAGTATTCAAATCAACAAACTGGATACGTTCAAACATCCATAGTGGATATTTTATTTTTTCAGGATACTGCTTCACATCCACCTGTCTTTTTTTTCCCCTCTCATTTTAAAGGCTAGTAAAGAGCTGGGGGTTTTTTTTTTTTCAACTTACCCAGGGTGGAAGAAAGCAGAATGAAGAACCCACAGAGAAGCACCTTCTTCATTCTTGCTCAGATGCTTCACTTGGCAAAAGGGATGAGGCTGAACAGGAGGGAAAATCTGTGTGATCCAGATCAGACTCTTTTGCAAGACCTGTCCATCCTATTTATTTTGGGTGAAGCTCCTGGGAAAGCCAATTAAAAAGGACTCTAGTTTGTCTTGGGCGGGGCCTGTTCTTCTGACATTGAAGTTTCTGTCTAATGTGAAGGCTTGCCTTGTATAGTACAAAAGAGTTTATTATATTATCTAGGAGGTCTTTGCATTTGTAACGAACCATTTGAAACATCGGAAGCAGCTCGGGAGTTCATGGCTTCCATGACGGCCATGGACCTGACCCAGTTAGTTCATGACCCCACCTACATTGGGGGACACACGCTGGACTTGATTTTTGTCTCTGGTTAGTGGCTGAATGATCTTGAAATAGGGGATCTAGTTATTAAGCCCTTTTCATGGACAGTTCATTCACTCCTTCAGTTAGACTTTCGGGCCGCTTCCCTTTGTCGCAGGGAGACGGAACCAACCAGGTGGTTCCGTCCCAGGCCCCTGATGGACCCAGAGAGGTTCCTGATGGACTTGGGCCATTCCCAGAGGCTCTGGTTCATGACTCAGCTGAAGAACTGGTGGCCGCCTGGGATAGGGCGGCCACTGGAGCTTTGGACTGCGTCGTGCCTTTGCGGCCTCTGACTCAGTGCCAATTTCAATTAGCTCCTTGGTTCTCCAAGGAGCTGTGAGAGATGAAGCACTGGAAAAGATGCCTAGAGAGTGACTGGAGAGCTGGAAAGAAGGAAAAAACCCAAAGTATCAAGAAGATGTGATTTGAACTACTTGAAATTTGGATTTATTCAAGACCCTGGTAGTGAGCTGGATCCACGGCCACTTTGTCTTGTGTGTTCTGAGAGTTTAACCAATGATGTCATGAAACCTTCGAAACTCAGAAGACACTTGCACTCAAAACACCTGGATTTGGCTAACAAATCACTTGAATATTTTGAAAGAATCGGTGAAAATATGCAAAAGCAAGTAAGTGCTTTAATAAAAACGACACATGAAGATAAGTCCTTATTAAAGGCTTCTTTTCTGATAGCATTTCAGATTGCAAAACAGAAAAAGCCATATATGATTGGAGAAGAATTAATTAAGCCTTGCATGTTACAAGCCTGTGAAGAGGTTCTGGGGAAACATGCCATCCAGAAACTAAAAGCAATTCCTACGTCCGCTACCTCTATCAAGCACAGAATTGAAGGCATGGTTGAAGATGTTGAAAATCAAGTTATAAAAATGGTGAAAAATTCACCATTTTATACAATTCAACTTGATGAATCAAAAATATAAATAACAAGGCACTTCTCCTTTGTTTTGTGAGGATTGAATGTGAAGGAGAGTTACAAGAAGAACTACTTTGTTAGCTCAACTTGCCAGTTAGAACAACTAGCTCTGAGATTTTTGAAGCACAGAATAGTTATTTCCTAGAACATGGAACTGAATGGAAAAAGTGTATTGGGATATGTACAGACTGTGCCACAAACATGACTGGACGTCTTTCAGGAATTGTTGCAAAAGGAAAAAGTTTTGGTCACCCAGACATTTTGTCTACACACTGCATTATTCATCGTGAGCAACTTGCAGCAAAAAAATGTCCCCAGAACAACACAAAGTATTATCAGAGGTTATTAAAATTGTAAATGAAATTCGATACAAATGCTCAATTCTTGAATATTTGAGGCACATTGTGAAGACATGGGTTCTGAGTATACTCACCTAGAAATGCCATCAGTGGAGAGAGAATTATTTGTCAAGTTTAGATTTGAACTTTTATATACCAACATTAAATTTGGCCGGTACAGGAAAATCCCGTAGGACGAAAGAACATGTATATGTGGGGAAAACTTCATGGAGGATACAGCGCATATAATAATTGAGTGTAGGCTGTATGAGGAAGTAAGAAAACAATATCTCTCCCCAATTATAAATAAATTTCCTCACTGGAATGTAAGGCATAAATTAACATTTCTATTGAAGGCAGACTCTCCTCCTCTGGTAAGGGCTATCACTCACTATCTTAAGAGGACGACAGCAATACGAGCCAGTTACATTGAAAAGAATTTTATTGACTGTAAGAAAGACGAGCTGAGTTAGAGAGGAGCTATCTTATCTTATTTGAGTTATCTAGTTTTGGAAATTTAGTTATTGAATTTCAATATTGTTAAATTTTAATGTCACATACCATATATTTTTACACAGTTATTTCTGTATCTGTTTCTTCTATCTTTTCCTTTTTGAAAAGGCCTTCGGGCTATTCAATAAAATACATACAAACATAAGGAATCTCAGAAAAAGGGGCTGTCAAGAGAAACATCATCTCCTCAAAGGTCACATCCCACCCCAAAAGGAAAGCTAGAGAGAAGGAGAGAATCAGTTATATTGAAACACAACTCTTATAATTTTCTAATATCGATTTTGGAAGGAATACCAAAGCCTGAAACAATCACAATTTATGTCAATGGTCAAATTTGTCATGTCCCATATTTCTTGATTACTTCTCAGTCACTGCCTTCCTTTGGACAATCCCTCTCAATATGTCAATCACCAGTCATAGATTTGATGGTGATGTTACCTAGTTTGGGTAATGAAGCACCTGGAAGAAAACAACCAAGCTCAGAGAGCACCAAGGACCCCTCAATCGTCCACAAATGAATAGATCAAAATAAAAGGCTGGGTGTCCACCACCTTCTGCTTGATGCCTAGAGTTTTCAGTCCCTCACCAATATCTCTTTTGTGGGGAAACCATATTTTATTTATTTTACTTTTATTTCCAGATTTTTTAAAAATCCCACCTTTATTATTTCTATAAATAAGGTGCTGAAGATACCTGGTTCTCCTTCCTTCTCCTTCACCAACAACAACCCTGTGAGGTAGGTTGGGCTGAGATAGAATGAAATGGTCCATAGCCATCCAGCCAGCTGTCACGCCTAAGATGAGACTAGAACTCACAGTATCCCAGTCCTAGCTTAGTCCTTTAGCCCAAACTGGCTCTGGAACTGGTTTGACCTTCTTTTCTTCTAGGACATTTTATTATTATTTTTAGGATGGTCTACATCTTTTGTGGTTCATGTTGGTCTTCAAGTTTTAGCAAGGCCTGATTCTGCTTAGCTTCTTCAGTTCAGCCAAGGTCAGTTGGAGCTGCTTTCAACTTTAGGTTTTACACTCTGACAAAGGAGTGTAAAATTGCTTCCTCCTCTCCTACCTCATCCTACTTTCACTTCCTTTCCCCCACTACTCTCTTCTTTTCCCCCTTCTCACCTTCTTTCCTACCCCTGTCCCCTGCCCTTCCTTCCTCTCCTTTTCCCTTTCTTCCATTCCTCTCACTCCCTCTCCTCTTCCTAATTATGACGGAGTTTTATGGCTGAAAAGAAAAGGTTAAAATCAATTAAAATAGGAGAAAAGAATATCAAGGGGACAAAACCAACTGCTGAAGTGCCTCCATCGTTTTGCAAAATAATAGTTCCTGCATCACCATAACCTCTGGAGGACATGGCTGATGTCAGCTGAGTTTCACGTCAGAACTGAGGAAGGGATTTTCTTTTTGTAGACGGAAGCGGCCTCTGAGCAGGATTCTGACCCTGTTCAGTGGCTTGTGAGAGAGGCTATTTTGCTATGGGAATGGAAATGGAAATGGGTCAGCTAATGCGTGCTTGATCATAGTTCAAGGAATGTCGCCAAGTGACAGAATCCCCACATCCCACTTAGCCAGATGAAAGAAATCAAGGTCTGGAGTGATGCATTCTCTGAATCTGACTTTATTGCTCTGACTTGGCCAAACACTCTTGGCCAAAACCTCTTGGGAAGGTTGAGCAAATTGCTGTGCCGAGCAGAGAGATGGATCAAATAAAATTTGAGGTTCCTTCCAACTTGTATATACTTTCTATGACTTTACGATTCCTGTTACCTCCAGGTTTTTAAACAATGCAGTTTCAATTTAAACTCGATCTATTAATGGCCAGGAGTTATATTGCTGACTTGTGAAGACGCATGGAGACGCTTCCGGTAAGCCTGCTTTTAACGAAACTCTCTCAGCTTTTTAGTTTCTTTCTCCCACATATTTATCCAATGAAATAATTTAAACAAATTAAACAATTCTGAAATAGAAGATAGCAAAGAAGTGGGAGTGGAAGATAAGCTGCTGTTTGGAAAGGAGATTGGTTTTTACCTCCGTGGTTCCTCGGCTGAGACCATCATTAAGGCCTACTTTAACTACAATTGCCGAGGGAGGATAAATTGTTCCGATATTTAACTTTGCTGAGAGATACTGGATTAATTATCTACCAAAATGGTAAAAAAAAAAAAAAAGTTCAACGGGAAGGCTGTCAAAGCTGGAAGAACGGGAAAAGCATGTTCAGACATTTAATTTATTTTAATAGCTTTTAACTTTTATATGTTATTGATTTTATTTTGCCTGTTCACTGCCCTAAGTCCCTTTTGGGAGTAGGGCAGTATATAAATTTGATAAATGAATGAATGAATGAATGAATGAATAGAGCTGGGGCAAGCCTTGTATCTAAATTAAGTAAACGTATACAACCAACCTCGATTTTACCAATTTGTAAAGTCTTTCAGGTTAAACTTGTCCCGATTATGCTCTACGGTACCAAAATCTGGGGTCTTACAGAGGCCCCCATATTGGAGAGAACTCAAAATAATTTGTTAAGGAGGATGCTGGGGGTAAACAATTCCACTTCGGCGGCAGCCCTCAGAGCTTAATTGGGACATTTTTCACTGTACACTTACACAATCACTAGGGAGGTAGCCTACTGGCTAAAAATGACTCAGATGGAAGCCAGTAGACTTCCTAAAATCTGCCTAGAGGAACAGAAGATCTCAAATCCTGAAAGGTATTCTGGCTAACACGGCTGTCAGATATATTGAATCGATATGGCGTAGGGTTTCTGTTGTGTGACACACTGAAGCAAGTTAAACAACGGATTAAAGATATACATGGGCAAATGGACATGGCAACTTTTTCAACTAATCATTCCCTTAAGCTTCTGACAGCAGTTAAAACAACTTTCACCCTGGAAAAATATTTACACCTAGAAATGCCATCAGTGGAGAGAGAATAATTTGTCAAGTTTAGATTTGAACTTTTAGATACCAACATTAAATTCGGCCGGTACAGGAAAATCTTGTATGACGAAAGAACATGTATATGGGGGGGGGCAAACGTCGTGTCCCCAATTATAAATAAATCTCCTCTCTGGAATGTAAGGCATAAATTAACATTTCTATTGAAGGCAGACTCTCCTCCTCTGGTAAGGGTTATCACTCGCCATCTTAAGAGGATGACAGCAATACGAGCCAGTTACATTGAAAAGAATTTTATTGACTGTAAGAAAGATGAGCTGAGTTAGAGAGGAGCTATCTTATCTTATTTGGGTTATCTAGTTTTGGAAATTTAGTTATTGAATTTCGATAATGTTAAATTTTAATGTCACATACCATATATTTTTACATTGTTATTTCTGTATCTGTTTATTCTATCTTTTCCTTTTGAAAAGGCCTTTCGGACTATTCAATAAAATACATACATACATAAGGAAGATCAGAAAAAGGGGCTGTCAAGAGAAACATCATCTCCTCAAAGGTCACATCCCACCCCAAAAGGAAAGCTAGAGAGAAGGAGAGAATCAGTTATATTGAAACACAACTCTTATAATTTTCTAATATCGATTTTGGAAGGAATACCGAAGCCTGAAACAATCACAATTTATGTCAATGGTCAAATTTATCATGTCCCATATTTCTTGATTACTTCTCAGTCACTGCCTTCCTTTGGACAATCCCTCTCAATATGTCAATCACCAGTCATAGATTTGATGGTGATGTTACTTAGTTTGGGTAATGAAGCACCTGGAAGAAAACAACCAAGCTTAGAGAGCACCAAGGACCCCTCAATCATCCACAAATGAATAGATCAAAATAAAAGGCTGGGTATCCACCACCTTCTGCTTGATGCCTAGAGTTTTCAGTCCCTTGCCAGTATCTCTTTTTTGAGGAAACCGTATTTTATTTATTTTACTTTTATTTCCAGATTTTTTAAAAATCCCACCTTTATTATTTCTATAAATAAGGTGCTGAAGATACCTGGTTCTCCTTCCTTCTCCTTCACCAACAACAACCCTGTGAGGTAGGTTGGGCTGAGATAGAATGAAATGGTCCATAGCCATCCAGCCAGCTGTCATGCCTAACGTGAGACTAGAACTCACAGTGTCCCGGTTCTATCTTAGTCCTTTAGCCCAAACTGGTTCTGGAACTGGTTTGACCTTCTTTTCTTCTAGGACATTTCATTATTATTTTTAGGATGGTCTACATCTTTTGTGGTTCATGTTGGTCTTCAAGTTTTAGCAAGGCCTGATTCTGCTTAGCTTCTTCATTTCAGCCAAGGTCAGTTGGAGCAGAGAGTTGGATCAAATAACATCTGAGGTTCCTTCCAACTTATATATACTTTCTATGACTTTACGATTCCTGTTACCTCCAGGTTTTTAAACAATGCACAGTTTCAATTTAAACTCGATCTATTAATGGCCAGGAGTTATATTGCTGACTTGAGAAGACGCATGGAGACGCTTCCGGTAGGCCTGCTTTTAACGAAACTCTCTCAGCTTTTTAGTTTCTTTCTCCCACATATTTCTCCAATGAAATGTTTTAAACTAATTAAACAATTCTGAAATAGAAGATAGCAAAGAAGTGGGAGTGGAAGATAAGCTGCTGTTTGGAAAGGAGATTGGTTTTTACCTCCGTGGTGCCTCAGCTGAGACCATCATTAAGGCCTACTTTAACTACGATTGCCGAGGGAGGATAAATTGTTGCGATATTTAACTTTGCTGAGAGATACTGGATTAATTATCTACCAAAATGGTAAAGAAAACTGAGTTCAACGGGAAGGCTGTCCAAGCTGGAAGAACAGGAAAAGCATGTTCAGACAAGGCCTAAAGCTGTAAAGCTCGTCCAGCGAGATAGAAGGGAAGGCCAAAGACTTTTTAATGAAACAAAGACCATGAACATAATGGCAGAAGTCCACCCTCCCCCAGGGGTGCAACTGCCCTCACCTGTCTCGTTTTCCTTAAGAATGGGTGAGACATTTCCGCAACAACCAGAGGTCACTTTTGATTCCTTTGGCTCTCCAGAGAAGGCGATGGTAGTAACTCCGGGTCCCTCCACCAGAAGGGTGGAGGGAGAGACACAAGGAATAGCGCCTCAGGGTGATTGACTAGACAACAAATGGCCTATAACCAGGGTATCTTATACCCCTAGCCTTTCCCTCCTGTCCTGGAATATAGCTGGCTGGAAAGGCGTTGCCAACCGGATGGATTTTATAAAACTGATTTCAACACATCATCTCATCCTCCTTCAAGAAACCTGGATGACAGATCAGCTTACCGGGCTTTGCCTCATGGCATAAACCGGCAGGCAAAGTCAATTTAAGAGAGAGGGCAATTGGGGGTCTAACCACGATGGTCAAAAGGGGTATGGGATGGAAGGGTGAAGAAATTTCTTTAGACCCTCAATTCCAATATATTCTGCCTATTAGATTTTCTTTCAGGGGGATGGACTTAATCTTAATTAATGTATATATCGCTCCTTTATCACTCCATCTTTTAGGAAGGGACTTGTGGGATGAATTAGATTCAGTATTAGCTACCCTCAAGGGACACTTTCCCCAAGCAAAAATTATATTAGCCGGAGATACTAACGCAAGACTAGGCCCCTCAATGAAGAACTATGTTAAGCGAGGCCTGGTACCAACCGGATACTTTTATAATGAGTTCACCTGGTCCTCAATGGACCAGAGGGCCAATAAATATGCCCAGAGGTTAATTTCTCTGCTGTTTATGAATGATATGCAAGTACTTAGTGGCTTGAGTGACGGGTACATATATCCCTATACTTTCTCATCCAACAAAACATCAACCTCTATTGATTATATTTCCACTTCCTCTAGTTTAGTACATCATTTTTCAGAGGTAAGAGCTATATTTAGAGAGGACTTTCCCATCACGGCTTTGGTTTCACTCTCCTCAGAAGTTAGGCCTCATTTAAGAGAGGAAACTGACACCTTAGTAAACGCTCGGGTTTATAACTACAAAAGGCTATATTGGCACAGACTTGAGGTTGAATCTGTGACAACTTACCTGGGCTCAGTCGAAGCCAGACAGCTAGCAAGGGAAATTTCCCAATCTAAGACTGGAGACAACACCCCAATATCAGCTTATATAGAGCTAACTTCTACTCTTAAGAACTTAATGATCCAGAATGATAGCAAAGTAGATGGGATCTCTAGAAAGTGGTTTGACGACGATTGTCACAGGCTGAGGAGAAATATAAGAGCCGCAGTAAGGAAAGTGAATTGGTCCAGACAGGATGGTGATTATTCAAATATGGTTCAACTCAGGAGAGCATACAAATCCCTCCTGAAAAACAAGAAAAGATGCTATAACACCAGGATATCGAAAGAGGTAGAAATGGCAGCGAAATCCCAATTCCCTACGATCTTTTGGCATAAGTTAGCTGGTATATTAAAACAACGTTGCCCATTCATGGACACTGATATATCAGCAGTAAAATGGGAGAAGCATTATCTTGCTTTATTTGATGATAACAATACAACGAATGTCCTGCAACTGGATATTCTCCAGCAGGAATTGAGGAAATGTCCCGAATGGACACCAGTTACCTCTATTGAAGTTAAACATATAATTCAATCCTTAAAGGCTGGGAAGGCCCCTGGAAAGGACTTGCTGCCGCCCGAACTCTTTAGGTCCAACATTGATTTCTGGGTACCAGTGCTGGTAGCACTGTTTACTTATATCGATAAAGTAGGGATAATCCCGGAAGGGTGGAGGTTAGCAATAGTATTTCCAATTTTTAAAAAGGTGACAGGCCCCATCTAACTATCGACCCATCAGCCTTCTCAATATAATTTCAGAAATGTACACGAAGCATCTGTTACACAAAATTGAGGACTGGTGCTTAGATAAGGAAATTTTGGCAAAGGAGCAGGCAGGCTTTAGATTGGGTAGGTCTACCATTGACAATTGCTTTGTCCTTTCCCATTTAATTAATAAATACAAGCCCCAGAGGAAAAAACTGTATACCGCCTTTATTGATCTTACTGCTGCATTTGATTCCATTGATAAGAACCATTTGTGGAGGAAACTACAAGTCATGGGGATGGATCCCAGACTTACTTTGTTGATCAGGATTCTTTCTACTAATACGGCAATTAGAGTCAGATATGCAGCAAATGGGGCCTCAACAAATAGCATACCAACAACTAGGGGAGCGAGGCAGGGCTGCCTGCTGGGCCCTACTCTTTTTAATCTTTATATAAATGATATCCCAGCACAGCTGGAAGATCTTCTAACGCACAGCTCCAAAATAGGCTCAAGATTTATTAATGTATTAATGTACGCTGATGATTTAGTGCTGTTTTCTAGAACCCAAATAGGGATGAGGAGACTTCTTGCCAAGCTCTCACGTTATTGTACTACAAACCACTTAACTATAAATGTAGCTAAATCAAAAGTTTTAATCTTTGGCAATAAGAATAAAAAGCATAACTGGCATATTAATGACACAAAGATTGAACAAGTTACCCGATATACCTATCTTGGAATTGTTTTTCCAGTGCAGGTGGTTGGACTCTGCACCATCAATACATTTCTCAAAACTTCTTTGAGTGAGGGTGTCTTCCCCACTGCCTTGAAAGAAGCGGTGGTGAGGCCCCTCCTCAAGAAGCCTTCCCTGGACCCGGCAATGTTGGTAAATTATCGTCCTGTCCCCAACCTTTGCTCTATTGCAAAGGTTTTTGAGAGTGTAGTTGCGTGAGAGTTGCCTCAGTACCTTGATGAATCGACTGTTCCAGTCGGGTTTCAGGTCCGGGTACAGCACGGAGATGGCATTGGTCGCATTGGATGGTGATCTCTGTAGGGCTCGGGACAGGGGTTGCTCCTCTGTCCTGATCCTATTAGACCTCTCAGAGGCTTTTGATATGATCGACCATGGTATCATGCTGCACCGGTTGGAAGGGTTGGGAGTGGGGGGCACCTTTTTACAGTGGTTCTTCTCCTTTCTCTCCGACCTGTCACAGTCTGTGTTGACAGGGGGGCAGAGGTCGACCCTGAGGCCCCTTGTTTGTGGGATGCTGCAAGGGTCGGTCCTCTCGCCCCTTCTGTTCAACATTTATGTGAAGCCGCTGGGCGAGATCTTCCGTGGTTTTGGGGTGAAGTGCCACCAGTACGCTGATGACACCCAGTTGTACATCTCCACTCCAGACCACCCCAATGATTCCCTCGAAGTATGTTCCGGTGCCTGGAGGCCGTATGGATCTGGATGGGAAGGAACAGACTCAGGCTCAACCCATCCAAGACTGAGTGGCTGTAGTTTCTGGCATCCAGATATAATTAGTTGGAACCATCACTTACTACTGGAAGCGAGTCATTGGCCCCCACGGATAGGGCTCGCAACTTGGGTGTCCTTCTGGACTCACGGCTGTCTTTAGAAGAGCATATGACGGCCATGGCCGGGAGGACTTTTTATCAGGTTCGACTGATTCGCCAGTTGCGTCCCTTTCTGGATCGGGACTCGTTACGCACGGTCACTCACGCCCTTATCACCTCAAGCCTGGACTACTGTAATGCTCTCTACATGGGGCTCCCCTTGATGAGCACCCAGAGGCTCCAGGTGGTCCAGAATGACTCCCCTGCTGCGCGAGCTGCACTGGCTCCCGGTGGTCTTCCGGGTGCGCTTCAAGGTCTTGGTTACCACCTTTAGAGCGCTCCATGGCTTACGACCAGGGTACTTACGGGACCACCTTCTGCCACCAATAGCCTCTCACCGACCAGTTCGCTCCCATTGAGAGGGGCTCCTCAGGGTGCCGTCGGCCAAAGAATGTCAACTGGTGGCCCCCAGGGGGAGAGCCTTCTCTGTGGAGGCACCTGCCATCTGGAACGAGCTCCCCCCCAGAGATAAGGAGGCTTCAAGACTTATGCACCTTCTGCCGCGCCCTAAAAACTTTTTTATTCCAACAGGCTGGTCTGGCCTAACTCTCCCCTTTTAAATTAGGTTTTAAAATGTTTTATATAATTGGATGTTTTAAATTTTCTTCTCTGAGCCCAAATTATTTAATTTATTTTAATAGCTTTTAACTTTTATGTTATTGTATTTTATTTTGGCTGTTCACCGCCCTGAGTCCCTTTTGGGAGTAGGGTAGTATATAAATTTGATAAATAAATAAATAAATAGTCAGAGCTGGGGCAAGCCTTGTATCTAAATTAAGTAAATGTATACAACCAACCTCGATTTTACCAATTTGTAAAGTCTTTCAGGTTAAACTTGTCCCGATTATGCTCTACGGTGCCAAAATCTGGGGTCTTACAGAGGCCCCCATATTGGAGAGAACTCAAAATAATTTGTTAAGGAGGATGCTGGGGGTAAACAATTCCACTTCAGCGGCAGCCGTCAGAGCTGAATTGGGACATTTTTCACTGTACACCTACACAATCACTAGGGCGGTAGCCTACTGGCTAAAAATGACTCAGATGGAAGCCAATAGACTTCCTAAAATCTGCCTAGAGGAACAGCAGATCTCAAATCCTCAAAGGTATTCTGGCTAACACGGGCTGTCAGATATATTGAATCGATATGGCGTAGGGTTTCTGTTGTGCGACACACTGAAGCAAGTTAAACAATGGATTAAAGATCTACATGGCAAATGGACATGGCAACTTTTTCAACTAATCATTCCCTTAAGCTTCTAACAGCAGTTAAAACAACTTTCACCCTGGAAAAATATTTACACCTAGAAATGCCATCAGTGGAGAGAGAATTATTTGTCAAGTTTAGATTTGAACTTTTAGATACCAACGTTAAATTTGGCTGGTACAGGAAAATCTCGAATGACGAAAGAACATGTATATGGGGGGCAAACGTCGTGTCCCCAATTATAACTAAATCTCCTCTCTGGAATGTAAGGCATAAATTAACATTTCTATTGAAGGCAGACTCTCCTCCTCTGGTAAGGGTTATCACTCGCTATCTTAAGAGGATGACAGCAATACGAGCCAGTTACATTGAAAAGAATTTTATTGACTGTAAGAAAGATGAGCTGAGTTAGAGAGGAGCTATCTTATCTTATTTGGGTTATCTAGTTTTGGAAATTTAGTTATTGAATTTCGATAATGTTAAATTTTAATGTCACATACCATATATTTTTACATTGTTATTTCTGTATCTGTTTCTTCTATCTTTTCCTTTTTGAAAAGGCCTTCGGGCTATTCAATAAAATACATACATACATAAGGAAGCTCAGAAAAAGGGGCTGTCAAGAGAAACATCATCTCCTCAAAGGTCACATCCCACCCGAAAAGGAAAGCTGGAGAGAAGGAGAGAATAAGTTATATTGAAACACAACTCTTATAATTTTCTAATATCGATTTTGGAAGGAATACCAAAGCCTGAAGCAATCACAATTTATGTCAATGGTCAAATTTGTCATGTCCCATATTTCTTGATTACTTCTCAGTCACTGCCTTCCTTTGGACAATCCCTCTCAATATGTCAATCACCAGTCATAGATTTGATGGTGATGTTACTTAGTTTGGGTAATGAAGCACCTGGAAGAAAACAACCAAGCTTAGAGAGCACCAAGGACCCCTCAATCATCCACAAATGAATAGATCAAAATAAAAGGCTGGGTATCCACCACCTTCTGCTTGATGCCTAGAGTTTTCAGTCCCTCGCCAGTATCTCTTTTTTGAGGAAACCGTATTTTATTTATTTTACTTTTATTTCCAGATTTTTTAAAAATCCCACCTTTATTATTTCTATAAATAAGGTGCTGAAGATACCTGGTTCTCCTTCCTTCTCCTTCACCAACAACAACCCTGTGAGGTAGGTTGGGCTGAGATAGAATGAACTGGTCCAAAGCCATCCAGCCAACTGTCACGCCTAAGATGAGACTAGAACTCAAAAGAACAACACTAGTTGAAAATAGCAATCTGGCTTTCCACTATGGAGGCATTGGTACATCTTAATGTTATCAACATGGAAAAAATTGTAAGATACAAGCATATCTTAAATGACAAAAGGACATTAAAAACTAAACAGGAGTGCAGGGGGATTGGGTGGGAGTGTGCCCACACCTATAATGCAAAGCTCCCCCCGCACTTCCCCACCCCTCTCGAATGTGTGTGGCCCTCAGGCCCAAAAGGGTCCATGTGGGGGAGCAACACATGTATGGTGGGGTTGCGTGTGTGTATGCTCAGGGGCAGCACTAGGGAGTGGGGCATGAGGGCAGCATTGCATTATGGGTGTAGGCATGTGCCCACCCGACCCTCTCCGCACTCCCCCTGATTTCAGCATGTAAGGGCAAAAAGGTTTGCCATCACTCCCCTAAAGCATTCAATGACTAGTCATGTTAAAGAGCAGAGTGTTGATGTTGTGATTACTTGTTGATCACTAGTCTTGCTTTGGGACAATCACTGATCATATGTCAGTCACCAATCATGATGCTAGAGAATTGTCTCTTCTCTCCCTCCCTTTCTCCCTTGCCTTTCAGGCATGTGTTTTAGTAGGAGCAATCCTGCAATTTCTGGGCTAGTTTATGCTATGTTGGCTTTGGATGCCTTATTCATTTGCTGTAGGAGGAAAAAAAATATTAACTCATATTTTAATATATTTGACACAAATCAGCTTTTGTTTCTCATAATCCTAGCAAAGGCCAACATCACAGATTGTATCGTAGTCTTCCTTGAAGAACATTTCTTGAGGAAATACCTCCCTGGACACATGGGACACATCATCTCAGAAGAGCTTCAAACTCCACCCATACCATCACTCAACACGTGTTCATTTTAGTAGATAAAATGAATCCACTGAATCGTACATCTGCCCCAGACAAATCTCCTTTTATCCAGCTTAGAAGACATTCATTTGAAATCCAAAATGAATAAGATTCTTCTCTTTGGAATTTCTGTCATACTCTTCAGCACTACAGGTAAGTAAGTAAGTCACTCAGTCAGTCTGTAAGTAAGTAAATAAGTAAGTAAGTAAGTAAATGAGTAAGTAAGTAAGTTAACAGCTTTTTGTATTTAGGAAAGATTTGTCATGGCTTGACTTAGAAAATATTTAGTTGAGATTTGATCCATCCCTTAAATGTAGAAGCTCATTTGCATAGAGAAATACAAAGAATTTTGTCTGATCCAGAGCTTGACTTGAAGACCAGCAGGGTTATGGATCAAGGTCTGCTCTCAAAGGGAGCATGATTATGTAATATATTTGGGCAGAGCTGGAGCTAGAATATCTGGATAGGAAGGTTCATGAAATTTGTTGTGGATCTAACTGGGTCCACAGACAGACCATGATCTTGGATGATGGTGCTAAGGTGGAAGGAAATTCTGGAATCTATTCAGTAGGCAAACTCTGCATTGGTGATCAACCAAACTCAAGGTATAAAAATCTACCCCTTATAAAGGTATGGGATAACCCCATATTTAACAATAGTTAAGGCAATAAAGATATTTGGATAGTGGACATTGCAATCCCTGAAGACAGCTGAATTAAAATGAAAGAAGTGGAGAAAATTACAAAATACAAACACCTGCAAATGGAAGTAGAATGGCTGTGGCAAAAGATAGCAAGGATAGTACCAATAGTAATAGGTATCTTATGATGAGCTCTGTGGTGCAGTGGTTATAGTTGCAATATTGCAGGATACTTCTGCTGACTGCCGGCTGACTGCAGTTTGGCAATTTGAATCTCACCAGGCTCAAGGTTGACTCAGCCTTCCATTATTCCAAGGTCAGTAAAATGAGGACCCAGATTGTTGGGAGCAATATGCTGACTCTGTAGAACCACTGAGAGAGGGCACTGTGAAGCAGTATATATAAGTCTAAGTGTTATTGCTATTGCCTATGTATAATAATTGGCCACCTAATGAAAAGGAAGGACTCACTGGAGAAGAGCCTAACGCTGGGAACGATTGAAGGCAAAAGAAGAAGGGGATGACAGAGAAGGAGGTGGCTGGATGGAGTCACTGAAGCAATTGGCGTGAGTTTAAATTGACTCCGGTGGTTGGTAGAGCACAGGAAGGCCTGGAGGAATGTTGTCCATGGGGTCATGATGGGTTGGACCCAACTTCGCAACTAACAACAATAAATAATAATAATATGGTTTTATTGTTTTTAATGTTATAAGTTGCCTAGTGTTGTCTTGCAGTCAAATGGGTCGTAAATAAATAAACAACAAAAAAAATAAATATTTTTGGTGAACACCATAAAACAAAAACATCTGCCTATCTCAGGTCCTTGGGAAAGACTCAATATGTGGATAAAAAATGTTAAATCCAATCTAGATATCTGGTTGACTTTGTGACCAACCATCATCATCATCATATTGCTGCAACAATCCACAAGGATATGATACAAAAAATGCAAAATCCCTGTTCTGCTTTACAGGTCTTGGCCATAGTAACCTTTTTCTATCTTACAGGTTATTGTCTGTGGTGCTATGATAAATACCAGTCAAGTCCTGAATGGATTGCTGCTTGTTATGCTTGTGACACAGATCAATGTTACAAGAAAGGTTTCTATAGAGGTAAGATCCTGGAGCTCCAAGGCAGTTTGAAGTGGGCTGGAATTTCATGGGTTTCCCCTTCCTTTTGTCTTTTTTCTCCACCACCCTTTTAAAATTATCCTTCCTTTTAACTTCCCAACACAGGTGGCTTGTTGGTCCACTGGGATGCTGGTTGTACCACAGGCAAGAATATTACATGTGGCGAAACAAGGGTTTGGGAAAGTGAAGGTGACCCCTATAAAGAATCCACATGGTGCTGCAGCTCTTTTCAGTGCAATACTGGTCCCCCAATTTAGTAAATTCCAAGAGACAAATCTGTTCAGAAGAATCTCCCATGAACAAAGGGAAACATCATCTTCTCTCTTCCCATTTCTACAAAGATGTTCTCCATCTGTCATGCTGTGTCCTTCTGTGGGATCACATTCAGAATTATTTGTCATGTAATAAATAGTTTCTGAGAATAATCACAGGGTTCCTTGGCTCTTCTGTTTGTAAAAGACAATATTCCTAATATTACTGCAAGTTACATGTTATGAAAGATAAAGTGCTTAATAAATTCCAGGGTTATCACCAGTTACAACCTGAGTACAATACAAAGACGAACCAACTAATCAAAATGTCATATCATCTTTCAATTATTACCCAGTTATGCTCAGTGATGCAAGAGAAAGAATGTACTGTATTTTTGGAGTATAAGACACATTTTTCCCCCAAAAAAGAGAGTTAAAACCTGAGTGCATCTTATACTATGAATGTAGCCCTGCTCAGCCTCTCAAACGGAGGCTTCAGAGGCTGAAAAAAGCCTCAGAAATGAAGCTTCAGAACAAAAGCCTAAGAAACAGAACTTCAGATAATAAGCCTCTGAAATGAGGCTTTTTTTCTGAAGCTGTTTCAAAGGCTTTCAGAGGCAGAAAAAAAAGCAAAGCACAGGGCTCACATCCAATGAACCTGTAGCACCCCCCAACAGAATCAAAACTCCAAGGCAGGCATCTTCTTCAAGGCATGAATTTATTACAGATGTCATATTGGCACATCTGGCAAAACCTGAAAGCCCCAGGTTTTCCCCACCCTAAGTAAAATTAAAGTTCCTTCCCCTCTATTCACATGTGTATCACATGGTCCAATCAGATCACTGTCTCAACTTTGGTTGACCTCCAGTCACGCCTGCCAAGGTGCAGGCTGAATATCCTTGACTTCTCACTGAATATGAAAATGTCATTCAGGAAAACTAGGACACCCTTGTACATGTGCTCATGCAGCACCTCAGTGATTAGGTGCATGAAAGCGGCAGGAGCTCCTTGTATCCAAACGGCATGACCTTGAACTGGAAGCACCTAACGGGCAATTAAAGGTGGTCTTCCATTCATTTTCCTCCTTAATCTGCACCTGGTAATAGGCTTCTCTCACGTCTAGCTTGGTGAACACTTTGCCCTTCACTAGGTGACTTAGCATGTCTTTCATTAGGGGGAGAGTTAGGTGTTCTCCACGTACACAGCATTAAAACCACAGAAGTCCACACAGAGCCTCATCCCTCCGTCCATCTTTTCTTTGAGCAGCATGGGGGGGGGGCGACTTTAGATTTGGCAGGTTGGATGAAACCCCTTGCCAAATTGGTCTCGATGTATTTTCTTAATTCACCCATCTCTTTAAGGGTCATGGAGTACATCTTGGGTTTTGGCAGCTTAGTTCCCAGCACAAATTCTACAGCACAGGTGGTGGAGAGAGGGAGGATGTTACATCCGTGCTCGCTGAATGCATCTGCCAGATCCCTGTACTCTTTGGGCACCTGGGGGCAGCCAGGCAGGTCATCTGTGGCAGCTGTGGCCCCCTCCCCCCAACCAGGGCTTCTTGGGGGCTGTAGCAGTTGCGCTTTGGCCTGAGGGGGTGGAGATAGTGGGCCGATGCCTATTTTTAGTTTTGTGTAGCCATCTTCCCATATGATAACCGGACCCCATATGATCAGCCAAACAAGGCCTAGGATAAACGACTCTGTTATATTCGGAGCTTCCACAAAGTGTATAAGTTGCCAGTGGCATCCCATCTCCAGGCTCATGAGCTCAGTGATTAAAGTGGCTGGGCCTTCACCTATTAGTGTCCCATCAATGTGCTCAACGCATATGGAGTGCCCCAGGGGTTTTGTGTCTATCCCTAGCCTCTGGATGATAGAGAGGCTAATTAGGCACCTGATACATCTGATGTCTAGGATGGCTTCTATGTCCCTCTTGGTCCCTGTTCTGGGTACCACTATATGGGACTTTATGGAAAGGGGGCAGATGTCTTCATTTACCATCAGTTCCTCTTCATTGGCCTCCCTGCTCTCGGTGGTGGTGTCTGGAGAGGGTTCTGGAGCTGGAGAAAAACATTACAGAGGTTGGTGAGTACAGCACAAAACATCATGGGCTGTTCCCTGATACCACTAGATGAGATTGCTATGGCTCGTTGCCTTAGAAGAGTGAGGAAAATTCTCAGGGAAGACTCTCACCCTGGTCATGACTTCTTTACCCTTCTATCATCGGGAAGGAGATATAGAAGTATAGCCAGCCACACTGTTCTGTCCCCAACCCCACGCACACACGCCAACAGATATTCAGGAATTAAAGACCAAACCAGCCGGCAAAATCCTTTTCCTTATGATAACGGAACTTGGCAACAACCTAGTGGCTGCCTGCCAAGAGTTTATTATTTACAAAGAGGAGAGATAACTTCTCCCCACTTGTGATACATCAAAGGAAAGCAGCTCAATAATTACAATCAAGTCCAGAGATAATCCAGTCTTAAAGCAAAAGTCTGTCAGTGCAGAACGGCATGGAAGCTTTTATCCTGTGGGGTGTGGTCCAGTGACTCAGCCTAATCCCAGGCACGCCCTTTCTTCTGTTGTGCGCGTTTATCTCTGCGACGCTAGCATGGGTCCAGCCAAGACTCATTACCCTCATCACTGTCCATCTGTGGCTGTGTGGATGTGCTTCGCCCTGGCCCTATCTCTTGCCCTTCGTCGGACACCGAAGGCATTGCCAGAGAGGAGGGTCCTGGAGAGGGAGGCCTTGCCAACTACTCCCCTTCACTCTCAGAGTCCTCTCCTGACGATGACACAGGCTCCGGTAACGGAGCCACAACACACACAAACAGGCTATCAGACTCCTGAATGAGAAATAACATCATAACTATGTAGTATGATTGACTGCAAGGGCAGCGCAATATGTAACATGTTCACACTGGTGCAATAGGTCTCAGTGTTTTGTTAATATGATTTATTGGGTTAGGAATTTTCTGTCTTCACTGAGAGTTGTATTATGTTGGGGGGGGGGTGCTCTGAGGAAGCTCAACCAATCTCAATGTACATGTGTTGTGCACTGACAATAAAGATTTGAATTGAATTGAATTGGAGCTTCTCCCCCTTTTGAAGGTGGGGAAGGAAACTCAAGCGCTTGCCAAGTGAGTTTTCCATTGTTCAGCAGTCTCCACAGACTTTTCTTCACTTTAGAGGCCACTGGAACCCAGGGCTGGGGGACGGAGGATGGTGCCAGGCATTGATGACCGGTGGTCTTGCTAGTCACACCTGAAGCACTTGATTGTGGCTGTGGGGGTCGGCTTTGGTTCTCTGACCTGTTTTGCAGGGGCTTGACATCCCAGGGGTCACTTAGGTTTTTCTTTTCTGGAGTAGGTTTCCAGTGAGGGTGGATCTCAGGGTCCATGGCCACTGCCACCAGTCCTGTATGTGATCAGGGGCTCCTCTTAGGGAAAAACTTTCCCAAGTTCCTCATCCAGGGCCTCTTTGAATTGGTGGACAAAGAGGCATTCTGGCCAGTCTCTTAGTTTTCCCACCACTCTTCGGAATTCCCAGACAAACTCCTTTGCAGGTCAGCCCCTCTGCTTCAGGTCCTTGATCTCAGCCTTTGCTTTTCCCTCTGGGCCATATCCTCATATCGGGTCCTTAGCAGCTGCACTAATTTGTTGGCATCTTCTAATTCTGGGGTGCCTTCATCATGTAATTGGGGTATCCATTCAGCTGCTCATTCTTCCATCATATGGTCTGTGATTGCTGAGATTATTTCCTGATCTGATTGGTGCTGATCCCCATAGGGGTCGAGGTTGGACCAGATCCAGTTCAGAAAGTATGCCAGCTGCCCCGGGGTTCCAGGGGGCAGGAGGGGCAGCTGGTGGTACCAGCAGCAGAGCAGGAGCCAACTGCAGAGACAGGGCTGGCATCCACTGGCACTGCACCCACCCTTGGCTGGGGTAGAATGCCCATCCAGGGGGGATTTGATCTACAGGGGGCAGTCAGAGGGGTGTCTGGAAAGGAGGGGTATTTGGCCTCAGCAGTCCTAGGGTCTTCCTCTGGACCCCAAGGATGGAATGGCCAAGTGGAATGAGGCAGACACACCACTCTGGGCAGTCATGCTCCCGTGGCCAGGGAAGGTGAACGTAGGCTGAATCAAGGCCTAGCCAGGCTGGCTGTTTGGAGGGAATTGAGTAATGCTGTCCATGCTAAGCTGACTGAATCTTTCTGGGAGGTTGGCTAGCGACTGGCTCCAAAACAGTGGTGAGAGACTCCACTCCCTGGCATTGCTGAGCTCAAGGGATCTCGTTGCTTTTCACTCAAAGACTGTGGTGCGCTCTGCCCAGCCTGACGTAATCTGGGATTCCTGAAGCATCGGACTACTAACTAACTCTTGGGATGGTGGGAAACTTGCAGCATCACCTCATTGGGAAGGGTCCAGCTACACGAACTGCCAGGGCACCAGTTCTTTCGGCCGTGTAGCCAAAAAGGATAATCACCATGAAGGCCTCAATATGCCTTTCTTTCAACCAGGGTTAGGGTTAGGATTAGAGCTAGAGTTAGAACAAGGGACAAAATCACATCTGGGACTTTACAGCACAACACAATGACTCACGTGTTTAGACATACTCATGTCAAGAAATGTTTCATTATTTTTGGACCATCTTGGTTTAATAGGCTGATGCTTTCTTGTTCAAGGCTTTGCACCCAGTTTCTCTAAAGGATGCCTCAAAAGTCAACCTTTTTGGATTTGTCCAGGGACTCAAGGCCCGGGATAGTTTCCTTCCTTAGACCATCTTTCCAGATCTGGCTTCCTGGATGAACGAATCTCTGCTTCCTCGATGGTGATCAATAGCAGGCAAATCCAATCATTGATCAATCAATACAGCCATCTGGCAGGTTCCAAGCTGTATCCAGATCCCCAGACTCATTGATGGAACCATGACTTTAACCCTTTTCAATTCAGGATCAGTCTAAGATCAGGGTTGATGATTTTCCAAAGGTCGGGCACAGAGGCAAAAACGGCTGACCTCTTGGGTGTCCTCAGATGACTCTTCTTAATAGAGAAGACCCATAATAAGCCCTATCTGGCTAAAATGATGGGATGAGTGGTAGTAACCGGGGAGAGGTAGTTGATGAAATAACCCAGCCCTATGTCTACAGAGCTTTATTGATTGTTCCCAGCAACTTGAACGCAACCAGAAGCAACCTGGCAACTCAGCCTGAACCCAGAGATAAAGGTGGGACCTCTTGCTCCTAATCAACACTGAATGGAGCTGACCACAGAGTCAGGAGAACCAGTGCCAGACAGGGCCACCATCCACCCCAACCTCTGTAGCCAGTCCAGAAGGAAGCCTCAGTATGGAAAGCCACCAAGAAGCCTCTATCCTGATCATGCTATTACTGTAGCAATTTGAAGGCTCAACTAAGGAGCCTTGGTGGCACAGCAGACTAAACTATTGTTAAAGTAGCACTTAGCTGCCAGCTGCCTGCAATTACTGCAAGTTCAATTCTCACCAGCCTCAAGGTTGACTCAGCCTTCCATCCTTTCAAAGTAGGTAAAATGAGGACCTGGTTTGTGGGGGCAATAAGCTGACTTTGTATAAAATAGAACATCGTTTCGGGTGAGGCCAAATAGCCCTACTAAGCAGGTATATACAAAAGTATGAA
Source organism: Masticophis lateralis (assembly GCA_030761175.1). Classification (NCBI taxonomy): domain Eukaryota; kingdom Metazoa; phylum Chordata; class Lepidosauria; order Squamata; family Colubridae; genus Masticophis; species Masticophis lateralis. The sequence goes on from JAUDYJ010000002.1 coordinate 26,314,733, forward strand.
GGCTATTGGTGGTTTGGCGTCACGGCGATGCAGACGGGGAAATGGCGGGGCTCTGATGAGCCTTGGCAAAACCCCATCTGGCTAACCGCCGCTGACAGGTCTGCAGACCTACCTTGTCCTGAAGGGACAGGGGAAAAAAGAGGGATCCCTTGGGCAGCCGAGAGGAATAGGAAAGTTCCTCGGAGGCTGGAGGCAATACTCTAAAGTCAGTGGCGGGGGACAGCAGCCATGTTGGCTGTCCCGAGACTGCGACAAATCAGGATAAGCAAAGTGCAGGAGGAAGGAAGAAAGGACAAAGCACTTCGGAGCCGGGTGAGTGACACCAGCCCCTGCAAGAAACAATACGTTGATGAGGATATTTATAAATAAGACCCCCAGCCTTACTTAGCGATTGAAGATCTGAGGGGCTTGAAGATTTTTTGGGGGGGAAAGGGGGGGAAGAAGTTTTAAACTCTTTAAAAACTGTATTTCACCAGTGATTGATTGGAAGGAATTGCTTATTAACTAAATAAAGCTTGATATTTGAAATTTTTTCTTAAAACTGAGAACTTGAAAAGAAAAAAGCGAAGGATTTGCCACCTTTAAAAGCCAGACAAAGAGATCAAATGGGTTGCTACATAAATGTTTCAAAATGGCGATTGAAACTGTGACTAAGTGAAAGTGCTCATTGTGGAAATTTGCTTTCCCTGAAAAGAACCTATTTGACTTGCTACATATTGTGGATTACTTTGAAAAGAACTATGGTTTTTTGAACTTTGGAGATCCCTATTCTGTCGTTTGATGGTTTTACAAAGAAAGCAGAGATACAATGTTTAATAAACTTTTAACTAACTAGCGCAGCAACAGAAGTTTTGGCGCAGCAACACAAGATGAGAAGCTGATGTTTTTACTGGAAGCAGACTTTATAATGGAATCAAAAGGATATGCAGAGTTTTAAGCGTGGAAGTATTGACTTTGAATTGAAATGCACATGGACAGATAAGGAAAAGAAGCAAAATAGATAAATTGGATAGCAATGTTTGGATGTTTAATTGTTTAAATGGTTCAGAATTTAAATGAGCTTTAAATGAAAATAAGAAGCGTTCATGGTAAATAAAGATAGAAATATTATAAAAATAGAAATGGGAAGTCAAGGCGACTAAAAGTGATATGTTCATAAAAGCATAATTTGTTGTAACATGCTTTAGTTTTAATTTGATAACAAAGTGGTGGAGGATAATTGTGATTAATTGTCAATGATTTTAGATGATGTATTAAGGTACACAGATGGAAATTATAATTGTGATTATATTTAATATATACTGGGAATGATTAATATTAAGAAATAAATGGGGATACACCCTGGAAGAATATAGTTGAGACGGTGGATTAAAAGATAATATCTGGAAAAAGAAATTTTTAATAGATTAGTAGAATAGAAATTGGAGTTAATGGAGGAGAATATGCTGAGAAATCAGCCAAACAATGAAATGATGGAAATCAGCCAAATAATAGGTGGAGTTGAGTAGGAGAATGCTGTTAGTCAGCCAAATAATAGGTGGACTTAAGGAGGAAAATGCTGTTAATCAGCCAAAACAAAAAATGCTGTTCATCAGCTAAATAAAAGGGGGAGTTAAGGAGGATAATATGCTGAAAACTCAGCCAAAATATGCAATGCTGGAAATCCGTCAAATAATAGGTGGAGTAATGGAGGAGAATGAGGAGAATATATTGAAGAATAATTATTAACAAGGAGTGAAAAAGAAACTGTTGGGTGATAATTAAAATGAAATGGTAAATTTTGAGATTTCTGTGTAAAAGTTTAAGAATATAACAGGAAAGATTGGGTTTAGAAAATGAGAAAAATAGAAAGAAATCTTGATTAATAAATTGAAATAAAAATTGAGTTGTATATATTTTGAAATTAAGATTTGTGGTGATAAAATTGTAAGGTAAATATATAGATTAATAGAATAGATTGTTTTTCTGTTTAATGTTGATGCTAAAAGGAGCAAGGGATAAAAAATTTAGATAAAGTGGTTTTGAATTTTGATTTATAATTGAACTTATAATTGAATATAAAAAGGAGATTTGTTTTAGTAGGAGATTAGGATGTATGCTGAGATAATAGAAAGATTAATTAAGATGTTGAAATTTATGTTAAAATTGTTTGTTTTTCATTTGTTAAATTGGTGTACCCATTTGTGACTGGACCAAGACTTCATTCTGAAAAAAAAATTTGTTTTATGTTTATATTGGAAAAAATGAAAAAAAAAAATACAACAAAAAAAGTATGAAGGCTATTGCTTAATGCATTGTAAACCGCCCTGAGTCTCCGGAGAAGGGTGGCATATAAATTGAACTAATAAATAAATAAATAATACTGTTTTAATCCCACATCCAGATCTGAAACCTGACTTGAAGAAGCCCTGATAATTCATTTCATCCAAGATTCTCTAAAGCTGTTCCATGATTACCTTATCAGCAAAACTCCAGAGGGCAGGATGATCAGAGAGTGGAGAAAAACTCTCCCAAATGGTTGGGTCTCACAATCGTTTCTTGAGAACCCAGGGGTGAAATGCTACTGGTTCAGGGCAGTTTGCCTGAACTGGTAGTGAAAATGCTACTGGTTTGCCTGAACTGGTAGTGAAAAAATGCTTCAAAAAGCAAAAAAGAAGAGCCTTGGTGGCGCAGCAGCTTAAGTGGTGCTAAAGTGACACCAGCTGCCTGCAATTACTGCAAGTTCAAATCTCACCAGGCTCAAGGTTGATTCAGCCTTCCAGCCTTTCGAGGTAGGTAAAATGAGGACCCAGATTGTGGGGACAATAAGCTGACTTTGTATAAAAAAGAACACCGCTGGGGGGGGGGGGCTTGGTATATACTACTTAGTATATACTTTTGTATATACTAAGCAGGTATATACAAAAGTATGAAGGCTATTGCTTAACTCATTGTAAGCTGCCCTGAGTCTCCAAAGAAGGGCGGCATATAAATTAAATTTAAAAAAAAAAGTTCAGAAGATCACGCAGCACAGCTGATTGTCCAAACTTTTTTTAAACTTTTTTTTAGCATTTTTTTTTTACTACCAGTTCAGGCGAATAGGTAGTAAAAAATGCTTTTAAAAAGTTTTTTAAAAGGGTTCTGATGCTTAGCTGTGAAAATCAATTGTTCCACGCTGGAACGTTTTTTTTACTTTTTAAAGCATTTTTTTACTACCTATTGCCCGAACCAGTATTTTTGTGTAAAGTGTGATAGTTGGTTTTCCCGGTCACATGACTACCAAGCAATGCCCACTCAGTCACATGACCACCCAGCCACACCCACCCAGTCACATGCCCAGCAAGCCATGCTCACAGAACCAGTAGGGAAATTTTTTGAATTTCACCACTGGGCTAACCAATGACTCCTTAAGAAGCAACGAACAATCCACCACAACCAAAGTTCATCACCTCCCAGAAAGGCTGTGCCAAACAGGAGGGACATCAATCCAATAGAAGATGGCCAAACTCAAAGTCATGAGGACCCTGTCGACATCTGGTCCAATAGGTTCAAACACCTCCCATAAATCAAGGCTGGCTTCCAACTGGGAGTGAATTTAGGCAAGTTTGACTGACGGATGCTTTGCAATTTCCTCCACACAGCCTTGAAGGAGAATCCCTTTACCTAAGGTGGCTCAAGACATCCTCAACAAGGTTGCCAGTTGGCTATATTGTTATATTTAATGCATTTACTTTGGATGTGGACATTTATTTTAACTTTGTGGCTGTACAGGTGTTAATATGTATACACACGTACTCACAAAGAATCACACATGAATCTCCATACTGTACCCTGGCCTGAACCCAGACTGAAAATAGTCCAGATAATCTATTGTATCCAAGGACCTCTGCATCTGAAAGTCAATCACCCTCTCAAGAACCTTACCCCTCAGAAAAGAAGAATGAAAACTGAAAGAAAGCTAGCCAATATATTCAGTCCAAGGACAAAATGTTGAGGGGGTGGGGAACACCCCTGACACCATCAACAGCTGGCAGAATCCTCCCTCCCTCAAAGATCCATGAACCACCATTTGGACAGAGGCTTTAATCAACACAGAAGGGGAAGAGTTCAGAACTCAGGTGGTCAAGCTTACCACGGCGAGGACCTTGTCCAATTCCTCAGGATGTCCCAGCTCAAACTCTTTCCAGATAACTGAGTTCAGAAGTGCCTTGGTCACTTCCAGGGGACCTGGCCAAAATTAGATCTGTTTCATCTCCACAGTTTCTTGCCCTGAGATCCTGCAATATGATAGAACAACATGGCCAGGCAGCTGGGGAATTAGCTCAAATGGTAGAGTGCTTGCTTCGCATGCGAGAGGTAGCAGGATCTATGCCTGAATTCTCCAGCTATTATCATTTATTTTGATCCAGCCATAGAAAATCCTTCTCAACCCCCTTTCTGTACTTCCTCCAAGTTTCTTTTCATGTAGTCATCCCAAAGGTGCTTCCCCCCCCCCCCCAAGAGGCAAATAGACTTTCTTGTGTTTCTTTGAGGACGTTTTGCTTTTCATCCAAAAAGCTTCTTCAGCTCTGAATGGACGGTGGGGAATGGAAAGATGTATATAGCTGGTCATTTGCATTCTTTTAGTGAGTCATTGAGGCCACTTGGAAGTTTATTTGTGATTTCAAGGTCACCTAAGTAATGCATGCCTCCGGAGTTGTCTTTAGATTAGATCCACCGACCACCTCCCAGACACACTGACTACCTGCTGCTTGACCATCTTGCTGCTTGACTATTTTATTATCTTTTACTATCTTACTATGACCATCTGGTTGATTGGCCGGACTGGAGACCATGACAGTCATCGGAGGACTTTGGAGCCGGTTCCTAATATTATTCTATCCTGAGGGGGTGTTGCATTTTTAGGACAGTATGGCCGGACCTCTGTGAGAGAGTGGCCCTGCCTTGTTTCAACTTACTGGACCTTTGCAACGAACCACAGTGAGAGGGTGGTTTGACACCCCCCAGCAGGACTGGGCAGAACTTAACAACTGTATCGCTACTGTGGGAGGGTAGCGAGGACCCTCCTGATAGACTTCTTCGCTCCTGGATATTGTTTTACCACTGCGGAAGCCATGTTTTACCGTCCTCTATGTTTTTTATATATTGTTCCAGATGTATTCAAGGGCCACGCTTCTTGCCCTGCGAGATTCCCCCCTCTCGCAGGCCTGGCCCTCCACACTATCGAGGGCCTACCTTAATGACGGGTCTTGGGACCCCGAGAGGTGGCATGTGGCAAAAAGGGGGTTGAGAGGGTTTTTTAATTCGTTTTTAAGAATTTTAAGGGGCTCCGGGGTGGGGGTGGGAGAGGGTTTGGGGGGGAATCCAAATGGGAAAAGGACAGGCTTGGTATTGGGTGTTATGGAGGGTGTAGACGCTGGAGGTAAGAGGGCTCCCAGAGAGCCCCCTGTCGAGGGTTGGGCTATAGAAACATTGTGTGGGAGGGGCAGATATGGCGTGAGCAGGGGACCGTATCATGTGATGGGGGCACGCGCTCGCTGTCTTCGAGCGATTGCGTGCCCCGGTCCCCGGAGCTATTCCCGTTCCCCAGGTTGTTCGGAGTCTCAGGACCCGAGGCTCCGGTTGCTGTTATGCAATGCCAGGTCCGTTGTAAATAAGGCCCCCCTCATTTGTGACCTCCTTCAAGAGGGGGGTGCGGACCTGGCCGGTATTACTGAGACCTGGTTGGGCCACGAGGGTGGGGTTCCCCTCGTGGAGATGTGCCCGCCAGGTTTCCTTGCATTTCACCAGCCGAGAGCTCAGGGTAGGGGTGGGGGAGTAGCGGTCATTATTACGGAAAGTCTGGATCCGAGGGAGGCCACTGTTCCTCAGATAGCCGGGTGTGAGTCCATCTTTGTGAGGTGGGGTCCTGGTGGGCAGATGGGTCTGTTAGTCGCGTACCTGGCTCCCTGCCGCGTGGCAACGACCCTGCCCGAGCTTCTCAATGTCATAGCCGATGTGGTGATTGGCACCCCCAGACTTATGGTCATGGGGGATTTCAATCTGCCATCCATCGGCGAGACATCTGAGATAGCTCGGGAGTTCATGGCTTCCATGACGGCCATGGACCTGACCCAGGTAATTCAGGGCCCAACTCACATTGGTGGACACACCCTGGACTTAGTTTTTGTCTCTGGGCAGTGGTTGAGTGGTCTTGATATTGGGGATATAGGTTTGGAACCCTTGTCATGGACTGACCACTCGCTCCTGCGGCTCGACTTTCTGACCGCTGCACCTCACCGCAGGGAGGCGGAACCGACCAGGTGGTTCCGCCCCAGGCGACTGATGAATCCCGATAGGTTCCAGACGGAGCTTGGGCCATTTCCTGAGACACTGACACACGACTCGGCCGAGGACCTGGTGGCTGCCTGGAATAGGGCGGCCGGTGGGGCCTTGAACCGTGTCGTGCCTTTGCGGCCTCTGACCCGGTGCCGAACCCACTTAGCTCCTTGCTTCACCGAGGAGCTGAGGGAGATGAAGCGCCGGAAAAGACGCCTAGAGAGTGGTTGGAGGGCCAGCCGCTCCGAATCTGACTTGACACTAGTAAGAGCTCATATTAAGACTTACATAGTGGCGATAAAAGCGGCAAAGTCTAATTACTTTGCTGCTCTTATCGCGTCATCAGATAATCGCCCAGCCGCCCTGTTTAGGGTGACCCGCTCCCTCCTCCATTCGGGAGCGCGGGAGGATCCCTTACAGGGACGTGCTGAGGATTTTGTTCAATATCTGGATGACAAAATAACTCAGATTCAGGACGACCTGGCCGCTGACTGGGTTGGTTCAGGCGGGGTGACTGAGCCAGGTCTTGAGAGTGTTATCTGGGCTGAGTTCGACCCTGTGGCTCCCGAGGACGTGGACAGGATTCTGGGAAGACTGAACACAACCACATGTTTACTGGACCCGTGTCCCTCCTGGTTGGTGCTGGCCTCCCGGGAGGTTACACGAGGCTGGCTCCAGGAGATTATAAACGCTTCTTTGAGTGAGGGTGTCCTTCCGCCTGCCTTGAAGGAGGCGGTAGTGAGGCCCCTCCTCAAGAAGCCCTCCCTGGACCCAGCTGTTTTAGCTAACTACCGTCCTGTCTCCAACCTTCCCTTCTTGGCGAAGGTTGTTGAGAGTGTGGTTGCGTGGCAGCTCCCCCGATACCTGGATGAAGCTGTCTATTTAGACCCGCTCCAGTCCGGCTTCAGGTCTGGGTACAGCACCGAAACAGCATTGGTCGCGTTGGTGGATGATCTCTGGAGGGCCCGGGGTAGGGGGTATTCCTCTATCCTGGTGCTGTTAGACCTCTCAGCGGCTTTTGATACCATCGACCATGGTATCATATTGCGCCGGTTGGAGGGACTGGGGGTGGGGGGCACCGTTCTGCGGTGGTTCTCCTCCTATCTCTCCGACCGGTCGCAATCTGTGTTGACAGGGGGGCAGCGGTCGACCCCGAGGCGCCTGGCATGTGGGGTGCCACAAGGGTCGGTCCTCTCGCCCCTCCTGTTCAACATTTATGTAAAGCCGCTGGGTGAGATCATCCGTAGTTTTGGGGTGGAGTTCCATCAGTACGCTGATGATACCCAGCTGTACATCTCCACCCCAGACCACCCCAACGATGCCGTGGAAGTGATGTCCCAGTGCCTTGAAGCTGTGCGAGTCTGGATGGGGAGAAACAGGCTTCGACTCAACCCCTCCAAGACCGAGTGGCTGTGGTTGCCGGCGTCCCGATATAGCCAGCTGACTCCATCGCTGGTTATTGGGGGCGAATCATTGGCCCCCACGGAAAGGGTTCGCAACTTGGGCGTCCTCCTGGACTCGCGGCTGTCTTTAGAGGATCACATGACGGCCGTGGCCAGGGGGGCTTTTTATCAGGTCCGCCTGATTCGCCAGCTGCGGCCCTTTCTAGATCGGGACTCCCTACGCACGGTCACTCATGCTCTTGTCACTTCCCGTCTGGACTACTGTAATGCTCTCTACATGGGGCTCCCCTTGGGGTGCACCCGGAGGCTCCAACTGGTGCAGAATGCGGCCGCGTGGGGGATTATGGGAGCGACGGGACGCTCCCACGTGACACCTCTCCTGCGCGAGCTGCATTGGCTGCCGGTGGACTTTCGGGTGCATTTCAAGGTGTTGGTAATCACCTTTAAAGCGCTCCATGGCTTAGGGCCAGGGTACTTACGGGACCGCCTTCTGCCACCAATTGCCTCCCACCGGCCGGTTCGCTCCCACAGAGAGGGCCTCCTCAGGGTGCCGTCAGCCAGACAATGCCGGCTGGCGACCCCCAGGGGGAGAGCCTTCTCTGTGGCAGCACCCACCCTTTGGAATGATCTGCCTCCAGAGTTAAGAACAATCTCTGACCTCCCAACCTTTCGGCGGGCTTTAAAAACCCATCTCTTTCAGCTCGCCGGCCTAGCCTGATTCCTATAATATTTTATTATTTTAGTGTTGTATTTTGAATATGTAGTTAGTTTTTAATTCTATGGCCACTCATATTACTATTTTATAGAATTTTAATCTTTGTATGTTTTGTTTTTTAATTGGCTGTACACCGCCCTGAGTCCGCAAGGAGAAGGGCGGTATATAAATTCAAATAAAGATAAAGAAAGATAAAGATAAAGAAATGGGTGTGGAACCTTCTTGGAAGTGCTAAAAGGATTGTGTTGTAGACTGGAGACTGGATAGTGTTGTATCCCCTCTCCCTCTGTTGAGAGAGGGCTGTTCAGTTTTGACATAGGTGGCCTCTTTGACGCCTTTCCAACCAGTGGTCCACTCTGTCCAAAATGTGGACTTTGTTATCTTCAAAGTGTGGCCTTTGTCTTTTTCAATGCAAATGGATTACTGAATCTTGTCCTGATGGGTTTGTTCCCCTATGTTGGGCCATACGTTTACAAAGTGATTGTTTTGTTTCCCCAATCTACAGATCTGCATGTGTCTCATTGCATGGTACTTATCATTGTACTTTCCATGTGGTCCTCCTAAGCTGATGGGGAGTTCACCCTAATATTGGGTGATCGTTTAGCCTGAAGAGATGAATTTATTTATTTATTTATTTATTTATTTAGTCAAGAACATATTACATAATAAGTATAAGCATGGATTGGATACATAAAATAGATACAAATAGAGGAAACATTAGGACAGGGACACTAGGCACGCTGGTGCTCTCATGCACGTACCTTACAGACGTCTTAGCAGTGGGGTGACGTCAACAGTAGACTGTGTTAGGTTAAAATTTTGGGGGTTTTGGGATGAAACACAGAATCAGGTAGTGCATTCCAGGCATTGACCACTCTGTTGCTGAAGTCATATTTTCTGCAATTGAGTCATTTATGTATAGTATGAAGAGTTTTAGTCCTAGCACCGCTATTAACAGGTGCAGGATTTGATAGGATGCTGCCTATTTTGACCACCTGTTGTCTGTGTGACAGGAACACATCTATCCAATTATGTAGGGGTCTGGAGATGCCATAAGATTTTAGTTTTAGAAGTAGTTTGTCATGTACCACTGAATCAAAGGCATTACAGAAGTCTATGTAAATTGTGTCTATTGCTTTGCCCTGATCAAGATTTGTAGTCCATGTGTTCTTGCAGTGTAGAAGTTGTAGATTACTGGATAATTTTTTTTCTGAAACCAAATTGTTTATTAGAAAATAGGTTGTTTGTTTCTAGGTGGAGGGTAATGGAATGGTTAATGATGTATTCCATGACTTTGCAGGTGACGCAGCATAAAGAGATTGGTCTGTAATTTTCAACTAGGCTGGGGTCTCCCTTTTTGAAGATAGGGATGACCATGGCTAGTGACCATAGCTTGGGTAGAGAGCTGGTCCTGAAGGATTTTTCAAAGATTATGCTATAGCAATAGACAGCTTTTTTATGAAGTATGCACATAGTCCATCAAGTACGATAGATAGAGATGGTTTTAGTCTGAGTAGTGACTTTTCAACATTATCTTCTGTGAAATCTATTTGTGTTAAATTGTTTGTGGTAATTGGTGCTTTCAGTCTTTATTTGGTGGCTTATAATTTTGTAGCAGCTTTTAAAGTTAGCTATATAGCCAGTTTTGTTTTTTCACCAGAGGGTTTTTTTTTTTAAATTGGAGCTTTATTATTGATACGGGTAATTTGTTTTTCCTGGTTTTGGTGGTGATTAGTGGTACATATAGCTTAATAATTCTATTGATTTCGAGCAAGAAAATGTTATAATGGTCTTTGGCACTGTAACAGCCAGAGAATAGAATTTGCGAATCAAGAGATGAGAAGTCGATGTCTATGAGATCATAGTTGGCTTTTTTAAAGTTGTAGTTGGGTATCCCATTATTTTGGTGATTTTTGTAAGGGCGTATATTGAGACAAAAGTCAATCATGCTGTGGTCACTGTTGGAAAAGCGTTCTTTTATTTGTAGTCCATAAATTGAATTTAAGCTGTTGCAGAAGATGAGGTCGAGGCAGTTGTTGAGTCTAGTGTTGTTAGTTACTAGTTGATCTAGACCTAGATTTATAACAGTTCGTAGACAATAGTTTCCAGAAGAGTGAGTTCATGTGCAACTTGAATATTTTTTAGGTTTAGTGACTTTTTGTAGAAGATAGCTACTCCACTCTCTCTGCAGGTTTCGCGATCAGACCGGCAAAACCCCAACTCCAAGTAAAGACGCGGAAGCAAGCATTTTCCAAAGTTCACTTTACTAGAATAGGCAAACGGGCACATTGGGAATCCCTAATCTGAAAAGCCCGGGTTTTCCTTCAGTTAGTCAAAGCTCCCAAAATCACACCCTTTCTCCCCAATCGATCACATGCTCCAATCGTTTGTTCCATCTCGACCCAGCCCCCCGACCACTCCTTCTCCAGATGCTGGATGCCCTGACCTTGACCGACAGGAAGAATGCTATTATGTCTACTAACCCCCTCTCCTAAATCCCCCCTCCTCCTTTCCCACACATGAGGAGGTGGCAGCATTGAAGCTTCCGGCTTAATATGGCTTCCAAAGCTGACAGTGATGGTCTCTTACTGTGATGATGGAGTCAGGGAGGGATGAGTTTAGCCATGTTTCACAGACAAATATCATGTCAAATGCAGCACTATTTAATAAGAGAAGGAGTTCGGGCATTTTGTTAACAATGCTTCTTGTGTTTATTAGTTTGCATTTGAGGTCAGTAGTGGTTGGTATTGAGGAAGTAAGAGGTTACCTAGTTTTGGATTAGGGATGGGTGGATGTTTTGGGTAAAGTGACCAGACGTCCCGCTTTTGAACAATTTGTCCTGCGTCCCGCAGCGTTTTTAAAAAGTCCTGATTTTCGCTGGTCCCTTACAATCTATTGCTGCCTCCTGAGCTGATGGCTAGAGGGAAAAAAAACTGTTTAAACTCTTGCCGCACAGCTTCAAAGGGCCGCACTACAGCTGATCAGTGTCAAAAGAAAACAAACGAGTAGACTGGTGCCTGCAAAAATACAAAAAAAAGCCCCTTTCAGCTTCAGCATAGGTTAATTACCTATGTTGATTAGATCGGCCTCTGACTCTCAGCTCATTTGCTCTCAGCTGTTTTGCACAGGGGTCTTTTATTAGCTGCAAAGGGTCCTGGAGCAGATTTTTTTTTCTCCTTGTGTAATTCAAACTGAAAACAAAAGTTCAAGATTTTAAAACACAAAAGAAAAAAAGCTCTATTTAACTAGGGATTTATAATAATTGAGATACTATTAATTATATATTATGTTGAAAGCAGAAATGGTTAAATTATGGAAGAATATATGGGGGAAATTATCTGGTTTATTATTATCGGTAAATATAATTAATTGATTTGTAAGAAATAGGATTGCATGGAAATAATTGGAATATTCATGCTCATATTGATTAATATATAAAAAAGATAGTTATATAACTAATTGATTTATATTAAAATGTTGAATTTGTATTAAACAACTGTAATATTACATAATTAGCCAATGTGAGGATGGATATAAAAATAGATGACAATGGGAAGGGGTATAATATAGAATAGAAGGGAAAAACTGATTTTGATTAAGATTGGAGATGAGGAAGAAGGGTAATATTCGTTTTTTTAAAAAATAGATGAGGAATAAATATGGCAAAAAGGAGATATAGAAATTGTAAATTTAATTGAAATGACTAAACACTGTTTAAATTTGTGAACCAGCCAAATACTCTGTTCAAAGAAAATACATCGTATGTTTGTATGTTGTGTTTCTAATTATTGCTATTTATTCATATTTGTTCTCTTTTATTCTTTAAAGTTTAACAATTCATTCTTAATATCTTTATATTTGTTTGGGGTTGGCTTTCTTCCCTTTCATCTTTTTTATTGTACAGCAATCTTTCTTCTCAAACCTACCATCTGTCTCCTTTCTCTTTCTTTCTTTCTTTCTTTCTCTTTCTTTCCTTCCTTCCTTCCTTCCTTCCTTCCTTCCTTCCTTCCTTCCTTCCTTCCTTCCCTTTCCTCCCCTTTTATTCTCCTCCCTACTTTCTCTTCCTTTCTCCTTCTCCTCCTCTCTTCCTCCCTCTCTTACTCTCACTCCTACTCTAATTTCTCTTCCCTTCCTTCGTCCCTCTCTATTGCTATATTCTTTTATGCATATGGACTACTCAGAGGGCTGAAAAAGTTATTTTTGACTGGTCCTCGCACTTTTGACCAGTCCTTGAACTTATGACTGTCCTCACATTTTATGTTTTTGCCCTATCTTATCACCATGGTGTAGAGAAGCAGTTGTGAAATGATGACATGGTTGTTAAGAATGCTGAATGGGCATAAATGTGAAGATGGTCATAAGTGTAAAGACCAGTCAAAAGTGCAAGGACCTCTCAGAAATGACTTTTTTCAGCCCTCTGAGTAGTCCCTATACACATAGCCATGGCCACCCGGTCACATGACCAGCTAGCCACGCCCATCCAGTCACATGTTCTCCAAGCCACACCCACAAATAAGCCACGCCCACAGAACCGGTAGTAAAAAGATTAGAAACACCCCCCCCTCCCCCGTCGATGGTGTCCCTCTTTACCAATGTTAAAATCTGGTCACCTTAGTTTTGTGTGATGGAGGATTGGATGATGGGGGATTGATTGTGGGTCTTACTTTTTATGCAGTCAGCACGGTAGTCGATGTACAGATTTGATGGGATCCTTTTTCTGTAAAATCTTTAGCTATTAATTAGTGCAGATGTGTTTGGAGAGGAGAAACACAGATCATGGGAGCGGAGTATAAATTCATGTTGTTAATCATTCCTGGGCAGAATCCAACACTGTCTCAGCAATGCTTAGCAGACACAGCAAAGCCTGGGCTCTCTTCAGTTTGGGCCAAGAAAGTCCAAAATATACACTCTGTGTCCAGGAGCCAGAGAGATGGATGAGGAGTCTGCACATCCTGGAAAGGAGATCCATTTGCTTAAGCAAGTAACTCAGTGTTTGCAATTCACAAGGAAAGGATAGAAAGTAAGTAGAATAAATGAACAAACCAGCTACTGCATTATTCTTCTTTAGCCCTGCTCAAAGACCCGCTGTTTTGCTTCCTGTTTTAAAACCCACCTATAGATGTTTCCTGTGCCAAGTCAGACCCTGAGATTATTCTGGAGTCCTCTGAAGGTGCCCTTCGAAATGAAGAGATTAATTACAAGTGTGAGGACCTGGTCAGTGATGGCACCGGGGGTGCTATTCAGCAGGTTCTGACAGGTTCTGGAGAACCGGTAGTGGAAATTTTGAGTAGTTCGGAGAACCGGCAAAAACCACCCAGAGTGGGGTAGGAATGGAGATTTTGCAGTATCCTTCCCCCAGGAGTAGAGAGGGAATGGAGATTTTGCAGTATCTTTTCCCTGCCACATCCACCAAGCCATGCCCACCAAGCCAAACACACAGAACCGGTAGTAAAAAAAAAATGATTTCTGCCCCTGGTATGAAGATCACAAAGAGGTAAAGAAAGGCAGCTGCTCAGACCCTGGGGAATGTGTAGAAAAGAAGTGATAGAATTGCATTGCTCAGAATACATATTTATTGTTTATTTGTCCTCTTTGGGATAATAATAGGGTTCCCCGACCTGTATTTTCCAGTTGTTTTGAATCAGAGATTGTCATGCACAGTCACTTGATGGATTTACCTCCAAATGATGTGGATAACACGAGGATAAGGAACAAAATGAGACAATCAAGGTAAATCATAATATGTCCCAAATGGGTAGTAAGATAGTAGTGATTTCTCCAAGATCAAGGAAGGAGAAGGCTGCAGAGATGAAGGAATGGCAGGTTGATTTCCCTCATCACCCGAAAATAGACTTGCATCACACAGTGGGAGGAAAAGGTGCACGCTTCCCATTGCACCTGTCAGTGAAACAACAATTTAAAACTTGAACTTCAGGTGCAAGCTTGTGAGTAGCGCCACATCTCCTACGGTCATCTTCTGTACCACAACGAGCGTCGACTCCCTGAAATTTACCACCTTTAAAGGGGGGAAAAAAACTGTGAGTCAGGGAGAGACATGAAGATCGAGAGATGGGAGCTGAAGGCCTGCTGAGCAAATGCAACCAGTGGCTCCCAGCCAAGGACTCTGGCACCCAAATGAGACAATTATAGTTCTCAAGGTTAAGTTATCCTGCATTCACTCCATTGAATTCAAATATCCTAGCCCCAAGAAAATATTTGCTTCCTCATTTTGTGTACCACCAGGACAGCTTGTTAATAGAGAATGGGTTGGCCTTCATTACTTGCTGGAGCTCTACCACTAGATCAGGGGTGGGCTTCAAAAATGTTAGCAGCAACTTCTCTGCCTGGTTGCAGGGTGGGTGTGGCCATGGGGGGCGTGGTCTCGTCGACCTCATTCACCATGGGGGGGGCTTTTTGCCCTCCCCATACTCCAGAGGCTTTCCTCGAGCCTCCAGGAGGGCGAAAATGGCCTCCACAGGCTCCACAGGCCCTCTGAACTTCCCGAACTTCTAGTAGGCACATTTTTCGCCCTCCCCGAGTCTCCGTGCATGTCCTGCACTTACCTGCATACAAAATGGGCCAATTGGGGACTTTGGGAGGGGCGGGATGGGCAGGGCCAGCCAGGAGTGGGATTTGGGGGTTCTCTGAATTGCACAGAATCTCATCTAGAAGTTCTCCCAAACCCCGGCAAACCCCCAGCAGCCCATCCCTGCACTAGATGGAGAATAATGGGAAATGCAGTGAAATTCCAGAATGCTGAGCCAAGAGAAAGTGTCCATAACATTTAATCAGAATGGGACAACTTGATGCTGCTAGCTTGGCACGGCCAGCTGAGGGTGGCCTTCTCACCACCGCCAAGTCCCCTTTGCCAACTCAGCACCACAATTTCTTCTCAGGACACATCAATACTGGAAATTCGCTATGGGCACCTGATAGAGAGCTGTGCAAGCAAGCAGGTGAGTGAGCAGCTGGGGGCAGATATGGAGAGCCAGGCAGGAGAGCGGGTGAGCAAGGGGGCTGTCAGAGGGTGGCGGAGGTATATTGACTCCATCCTAAATGCTGAACTGGCAGTGAGGCTGCAGCAGAGAATGGAGTGGCACTAGACTGGGCACTTCTCATTTTGACCCCCTCACTGCTACCATTGCCTGTGTGGGCAGCTTGGCTATGGTGATGTGTGGGCGGTGGGCAGGGCTTCTGCTGCTCTGCCAGTTTTTTTAAAAGTGAAACAGGTCTGCTAGGTTTTTTCTTAAGCACCGGCACCACACATTGCAAGGGATTTTTTTTGTTGTAGAGCAGCAGTGGCAGTTAAAAAAAACTGGCAATGAGAATCAAGGAAAATAACACAATTAACTGATCATCAAGGACAAAGCAGATTTGGAAATAAAGAGATGGGGGAAATAATACAGGAATATTATACACAATTGTACAGGAAAGATGCAATAGAAGAGGGCAAAGTGGCAAGTATTTACAAAAAGCTAAACCACCAAAAATCCCCAAAGAGGTCGAGGAGTTATTGGATGGAAATATAACGATGATGGAACTAACCGAGGCAATTAAGAAACAGAAGAAAGTCACTCGGGGGGTTGTTATACAAAGAGATACTTTTCAATGATGGGGGCAGATGGAACTTGAAATCTTTTAAAACTCTGTTGGAAGATGGGAAGAATTTAACTTGGTTGCAGTATTGTCAACTTCAATTGAGATGGAGAGAAGATCAGAAAATTGGACTAATGTTACATGAAGAAGATCTGGTGATACAGATGAAACAGAAAGGACCGATGCATATTAAGAGGGTGTATAATTTACTGCTAGAAAGAGACTCAGAGAGTGAACTAGTCAAGGATTGTATGATAAAATGGGCACAGAATTTTGCAGAACCAGTGATGTTAGAAACTTGGGAAAAGATCTGGGTCCAGAATGTTAAATTTACGCAGGCACAGAATCTGAGGGAAAATTTTTATAAAATGTTTTATAGATGGCATTTAGATCCTAAGAAATTATCACGTATGTATCCAAATGTTCAACCTAAGTGTTGGAGGTGTGATTGTTTGGATGCTACATATTTTCATATCTGGTGGACTTGCAGGAAAGTGAAAGCTTTCTGGATTAAACTTTGGTGGGTTATGCAGAATGTTTTGAAAAAGAAGCTTCAATTTTCTCCGCAATTGTTTTTGTTGGGTATAGTTAAGGATTGTTCACCGAATGAAACAAGACTGATTTTATATATGATTACTGCAGCTAGATTACTGATTGGACAATATTGGAAAAAAGATAGCGTACCGACTATAGAAGAATGGACTTTAAAGATGGCTAATCTTGCGGAAATGGCAAAGATTTCTGCATATTTAAAAGATAGGACCCATGAAGTTTTTGTTCGGGATTGGAAGAATTGGGTGGATTATGTGCAGAACAAATATCAAACTAAGAAGTACCAGCTAGTATTTGATTGAGGACAACAAAAATGGGATGATTATGTTTAGAATAAGTACTAAGTTAAGAATTTTTGGTTAGTTTTCTGATAGAGCTTGAAGTAATAAAGGATTACTCTTACGGTTATTATTAGGTTAAATATATATATTATATTGTTTCTTAGATATTAATTTGATACATACTTTGTTTATACTGCTGTCTTTGATAAAACGATGGGGAAAAATTTTTATACATGTGTAGTTTTAAGGGGGCATTTACAAATCTTATAAATTTTATTTGTTTAATATGTTTTTTTTATTACTAGTTAGAATTCTGGATTAATTTTATTGTCAGAGTTATGATATATATTATGGATCTCACCTATATCTAAGCCTTAATAATGATTGAAATATACTTATGATTTGTATGTAACGGAAGTCAGGGGGGGGAGGGTTGGGGGGAAAGGGGGGAGGGGGTAATTGTGGGGTTAAAAATGTATTGTAAAACTTTTTCAATAAAAAAAAAAAAAGAAAAAGAAAAAAGAAACAGAAGAATGGAAAGGCACCAGGTCCAGATAGACTGCCAGCCAAATATTATAGGACTTTACAGGAATCACTATTGATCCCAATGCTGGAGGTCATGAATGAAGTAATGATAAAAAAAGAAATACCCAAGACATGGACTGAGGCATATATCACTTTGATTCATAAAGAAGAGACAGACCCACAACAAATCAAAAACTATAGGCCGATATCCCTGCTAAATGCAGATTATAAAATCTTTGCTATGATATTGGCAGAAAGAGATATTTGAATAATTTTATACATTCAGATCAAAATGGATTCTTACCTAAAAGACAAATCCGAGACAATATAAGAATAAAGGTATGAACATTTGACAAGAGGAATATAAACTACAAGCTTTTGCAGACAATTTGGTCTTTATTATGGAAGAATCTTTAACATCAATAAATAAATTGCTAGAAAGAATTGGAGAGTTCGGAGAGGTGGCTGGCCTAAAAATTAATAAAGAAAAGACAAAGATAATGACTAAAAGTATGCTGAAAAATCAAAAAGAAGAACTGACGGAGATCTCAAGTATCCAGGTTACGAATAAAGTAAAATATCTGGGAATACAATTAACATCAAGGTGTAGCTCTCTCAAAGAAGATAATTATATTAAGGTTAAGCGACAGATAGGACAAGATTTGGAAAAATGGGGAAATTTGCAACTATCTCTAATTGGGAGAATTGCAATCAGAATCTTATATTTATTCCAAAAAATTCTGATAAAGCTGGACAAGGAATTTTTTATAGATTTAAATAAAATGATACTGAAATACATTTGGCAGGGAAAAAGGCAAGAATAAAAATGAAGTTGTTACAAGATGCTAAAATGAGGGGTGGATTTGGCTTACCTAACTTTGAACTTTATTACCAAGCAGCTATCTTAATATGGATTAAAGAATGGATATCATTAGGAAATACTAGATTATTAAATTTGGAGGGACATGATTTGTTGTTGGGATGGCATGCCTATTTGTGGTATAAAGGAACTAAAATACAGGGATATTTTAGAAGACATAAAATACGTGAAGCCTTATGGTTGAACTGGGAGAAGATAAAAAAAGGACACTATTTGAAGATACCACTCTGGGTATCTACAATTGAAGCATTTTCGTATTCAGTGATGTTTAAAGGGAAACAAATAATAAGATACAAGGAACTATTGGATGAAAAGGGTGAACTTAAATTAAAGCAAGATTTAGAAGGTCAAAGGTACAACATGGATTGGTTTACATATAAGCAAATACTTTCTAGATATCGAGAAGATCTTAAACAAGAAGGGTTTTATAATGTATTAACTAATTTGGATAAGATTTTGATGGGTTCTGATGATCATGTAATTAAAAAGCTATATGGTTATTTGCTAGAAGTTAAATTGGAGAAAGAACAAGTTAAAGAATCAATGATAGCATGGAGAAAGAATTTTAGTTATGGTATTGATTTAGGCAAAAATTGTGGTCACATAATTATAAAATGACAATGTCTACAGCATATAAGGAGAATTTGTATAAGATGTTTTACAGGTGGCATCTACCCCCATCAAGGATAGCCAGAATGTTCAGAATAAATCGGAGAAATGTTGGAAATGTCATCAGACCCCAGGATCCTACTACCACATGTGGTGGACATGCGTAGATGCAAGGAGATATTGGACCATGATTCACATGTGATTGGAAAAAATGATAAAGAGACATATTGTATTGTCGCGTCACTGCGGAGGCTGCTGGACTCGCTGGGTTCCTGCTGGGCTCCGTTCCAAGTGCCCCTGGCTTCCTCCTCGCCCCTGGACCGTGCTGATACCATCAATGCTGTGTGTGGCCCTCTGGTGGTCGGAGGAGTTGGGGCCACCAGACAATGGGGTTGACAGGGCAGATGGGGGTTTCCCCAAGTCTCCTCCCACCACCCCTCCCTAGGGGTTACTTGGGGATGTGGTTGATGGGGGTGTGAGAGGCCGATCTTTATTGACTGTTCCATCTGGACATGTCTTTTGGCATCGAACTGCCCGTATTGCCCCTCAGGTGCTCCGCTTCCCCCCACCCCCAGGAGGTACCAGGGACGATGTACCAGACTGACAGAACTTGCCTGCCGGCGGAAGGACTGGGATATTAGTGCTCCCAACATGGCCGGTGTGAGAGAGCAGTCCATGTGGTTCCTGACCTACGGATTTCCCCTCATTGCACTGAGAGGGCAATGGGGGAGGGCTACTCGTGTATCACTTGTCACGTTTGTTCCCTGGACTTGTCATCAGCTGATGAGGTTTCCTCCTTTGGAGTTTTCCCGGACTATGTCAGTTTATTTTAACATCATTACAGTCCCTCAGATGTATTCAAGGACTGAACTTCTTGGTCTGCGAGATTCCCCCCTCTCGCACATTTGGCCCTCTATGCTATCGAGGGCCTACCTCAATGAAGGGTGTTGGAACCCAGAGAGGTGGCATACAGCGAAGAGGAGGCTGTGCGGTTTTTTAGCCAAATTTTTATCCGTATTTTAAGAGGGCCTGGGAGAGGGGAGGGTTGTTTGACAGGTTTGGGGGTAAACCCACAGGGGGGAAAGTCTGATCGGGCTGGGGGGCATGGCTTAGAGGCTGCGGGATTGGGGGTCGAGGAGGGGGCTAGAGTTTGTACCAATGAGAGTTTTTCCATCAGTGCTGTAGGAGGGAGGGGCAGATATGGCGGGAGCAGGGGGCCGTATCCTGTTGTGGGGGTGTGCCCCCGCTGTTTGCAAGTGGTGGCATGCCCCAGCCCTCAAT
Source organism: Masticophis lateralis (assembly GCA_030761175.1). Classification (NCBI taxonomy): domain Eukaryota; kingdom Metazoa; phylum Chordata; class Lepidosauria; order Squamata; family Colubridae; genus Masticophis; species Masticophis lateralis. The sequence continues at coordinate 26,334,872 of JAUDYJ010000002.1, forward strand.
GCTCTTCTCGTTCCCCGGGTTGTGCGGGCCCTCAGACCCCGGGCTTTTAGTTGATGTTGTGCAACGCTAGGTCCATGGTAAATAAAGCTCCCCTCATTTGTGATCTGGTTCAGGAGGGAAGTGCGGACCTGGTGAGTATTATGGAGACCTGGTTGGGCCAGGAGGGGATGTTCCCCCTCGTGAAGATGTGCCCACCGGGTTTCTATGCATTCCATCAGCCGAGGTCCCAGGGGAGGGGCGGGGGAGGGCCGGTTCTTGTAAAGGAAGGACTTGTTCCGAGGGAGACCACTATACCTCAGATAGCTGAGGTGATTGCCGAGGTGGTGGTGGAGACCCCAGGCTTATGGTCATGGGGGACTTCAATTTGCCATCTGTCGGTGAAGCATCTGAGGTGGCCCGGGAGTTCATGGCTTCCATGACGACCATGGACCTGACCCAATTAATTCATGGACCCACTCATACGGGAGGACCCACTCTGGACTTGATTTTTGTCTGGTCAGTGGATGAATGATCTTGAGATAGAGGAGATAGCGATTGAGCCCTTGCCATGGTCAGATCATTTCCTTCTTAGACTCGACCTTCTAACCGCCCCACCCTGCTGCAGGGAGGCGGACCAGACTAGATGGTTCCGCCCCAGGCGCCTGATGGATCCTGATAGGTTCCAGATGGAGCTTGGGCCATTTCCTGAGGCTCTGACTCAAAGCTCGGCTGAAGAGCTGATGGCCGCCTGGGATGGGGCAGCTGCTGGTGGTTTGGGCCAAGTCGTGCCTTTGCGGCCTCTGACCCGCCACCGAGTTTTCTTGGCTCCTTGGTTCTTTGAGGAGCTGAGGAAGATGAAGTGCCAGAAAAGACGCCTGGAGAGCGGTTGGAGGACCAGCCATTCCGAATCTGACCGAACACTGGTGAGGTCTCATATTAAGACCTACCTAGTGGTGATAAAAGCAGCAAAATGTAACTATTTTTCCACTCTTATTGCATCTGTAGATAACCGCCCAGACGCCCTGTTTAGGGTGACTTGCTCCCTTTTCCATCTGGGAGCGCGGGAGGCAGGGTCAGGCTGAGGACTTTGTGCAGTATCTGCATAATAAAATCAGATTCGGGAAGGCTTGGTCTCTGACTGGGTAGATACAGGCGGGATGATGAAGGCAGATCTTGAGAATGTCATTTGGGAAGAGTTCGACCCTGTGGCTCCTGAGGACATGGACAGGATTCTGGGATGGCTGAATGCGACCACATGTTTATTGGACCTGTGTCCCTCCTGGTTGGTGCTGGCTTCCTGGGAGGTTATGCGAGGCTGGCTCCAGGGAATTATTAATGCATCTTTGAGTGAGGGTGTCTTGCCTCCCGCCTTGAAAGAGGCAGTGGTGAGGCCCCTCCTCAAGAAGCCCTCTCTGGACCCGGCTATTTTGGCTAACTATCGTCCTGTCTCCAACCTTCACCTTGTGGTGAAGGTTGAGAGTGTGGTGGCGTGACAGCTTCTGCAGTACCTGGAGAAAGCTGTCTATCTAGATCTGCTCATGTCCGGCTTCAGGCCAGGCCACAGCATGGAAATGGCATTGGTCGCATTGGTGGATGATCTCTGGAGGGCTCGGTATAGGGGTTGTTCCTCTATCCTAGTCCTGTTAGATCTCTCAGCGGCTTTCGATACCATCGACCATGGTATCATGCTGTGCCGGTTGGAGGGGTTGGGGGTGGTGGGCACTGTTTTACGGTGGTTCTCCTTCTATCTCTCTGACCAGTCACAGGTGGTGTTGGCAGGAGGGCAGAGGTCAACCCCGAGGCACCTTCTTTGTGAGGTGCCACAGGGGTTGATCCTCTCACCCCTCCTGTTCAACATTTATGTGAAGCCGCTGGGTGAGATCATCCGCTGTACATCTCCACTCCAGACCATCCCAATGATGCCCTTGAAGTAATGTCCCGGTGCCTAGAAGCTGTACAGGTCTGGATGGGAAGAAACAGGCTCCAACTCAACCCTTCCAAGACCAAGTGGCTGTGGCTTCCGGCGTCCCGATATAGCCAGCTGGTGCTATCGCTGGCTATTGGGGGTGAGTTATTGGCCTCCACGGAGAGGGCTCGCAACCTGGGCATTCTCCTGGATGCACGGGTGTCTTTAGAAGAGCATATGATGGCTGTGGCCAGGGGGGCTTTTTATCAGGTTTGCCTGATTCTCCAGTTGCGCCCCTTTCTGGATCGGGACTCCTTACGCACAGTCACTCAGGCACTTGTCACTTCTCTCCTGGACTACTGCAACACTCTCAACATGGGGCTCCCCTTGAGGAGCACCCAGAGGCTCCAACTGGTGCAGAATGCGGCTGCGCGGAGGATTATGGAAGCGACGGGGCACCTCTCCTGCGCGAGCTGCATTGGCTCCCAGTGGTCTTCCGGGTGCACTTCAAGGTGTTGGTTACCACCTTTAAAGCGCTCCATGGCTTAGGGCCTGGGTACTTACGAGACCGCCTTCTGCCACCGATAGCCTCCCACCGGCCAGTACGCTCCCACAGAAAGGGACTCTTCAGGGTGCCGTTGGCCAGACCATGTCGGCTGGCGACCCCTAGGGGAAGGGCCTTCTCTGTGGCAGCACCTGCCCTCTGGAACAATGTGCCCCCAGAGATACGTAGGATCCCTGATCTCCGGGCTTTTCACCGTGCCCTTAGAACTTTTTTATTTTATCAAGCCGAGCTGGCTTGACCCCCCCCCCCTTAGATATTTTTAGATATTTTTAATTGTAAATTGGTTTTAATAGGGGTGTTTTAAATTTTATTGGGCCAACTCTTGTTTAATTTCTTTTAAATATTTTTAAATTTTGTATGTGATGTTTTTACTTTTGGCTGTTCACCACCCTGAGTCCAGTAGAAGAAGAGTGGTATAAAAATCGAATAAAATAAATAAATTAAATAAATAAATAAATATTGATTTTAAACCAGAGATATTTTTATTAGGGATTGTACCAGAGATATATAATAAAGAAGTGTAATATCTAATCGTAAATCTCTTGACAGCAGCCAGAATTCTATTTGCTAAAAACTGGAAAGGAGAAAAGTTACCTAACGATGAGGAAATTATTAAGAAAATGATGGATTGTGCTGAAATGAGCAAATTGACATTTGAAATAAGAGAACAGGAAGATAAACAATATTATTTGATATGGGATTCATCTTATCAATGGATAGAGAATAAGAATTGGAAATAATTATGATATAAATGTTGTTGAAACTTTTTGAAAATAAGTTAAAATGCTTAGTGACAAATTGAGAAAAGGAGGAGCACAAAAAATACCACCAACTGTTACACTGTCTTTGATTGTATGGAATGATAATGGTTTTTATATTCTATTTTGTCTTGTTTCGTTTTCGTTGTCATAAAGGCAGACCCACATCTAATAACACACATTATTACCTGAGATTATGATCAGATGACATGTTCCTCCAAGGATGTTATTGGAGAAACATCAATGAACTTGTCATCAAAGTCTTGCCCTGAAGTTCAGAGATCCCGTGAAAGACCTCTGGAAACTTCACCAGATCTAAATAATGCTGGTCTGAGTATTCATGGGCCTTGCCATGTTCTGCCCACTTTGTGGGTCCTGATTTGGCTTCCTGTTAGTTACATGATGCCATTTAATGAACTGACTGGCCCCGACCCCATCTATTCTCTGCCTCCCAAGTCCCAGCTGATCGGAAGGGAATGGGGATTTTGCAGTAACCTTCCCCTGCCACACCCACCAAGCCACGCCCACAGAACCAGTAGTAAAAAAATTTGAATCCCTCCACTGGTTATGGCTGAAGGTCTTAAACAAGAATCATGTTTGGGTGTGCTGGAATCTTACCGATTGAGTACACTGATTCCGTCACACAAAAATCAATGCCTTCTCTGCAGTTTACTATTCTCCCCAGGCATCTTTCTTGAAACGGTGCACTGCAGCTATTGCAGGTGATTCCATGGGCTGCAAAAACGAAAGAGAGCAAAAGCAGTTTCAGAAAACCTTTGCTTCCTTTTCATACAAAATTCAGAGTGTGATTTTAAAGAAAAAAAGTTTTAAACTGTTAAAAGATTTACTGCCTATTTCCAACTTTACTTCATTGTTTAAAATTCTGGAAAGCAACAACTGGCAAGAAGAATTACTTAAGAGTTTACAATCACTTCCTCCCTCCCTTCTCAAAGCACTATGGATCTGTACAAACAATGGATCAGCCCAAAAGAATTTGGGGGACTCTTGAGGGATTTAGATTACTAGAGTGGTCAAGCCTTAGCCAAATCAGGCTCATGTGGCTTGGAAGTGGACTGCAGAAACATTTCATATATTATGATTAGGATGCAAAGTTATTCATTAGGATGCAAATTTACCTGGAACAGCAGAATATACTATAAGCTACAGTTGCAACAGTGCAGTTCGGGTGTGGCAGAAGCTGCAAATCTGCTGTTAAAGATAACAGGACTAACGTAATAACAGAGTTGGAAGGGACCTTTGAGGTCTTCTAGTCCATCTCTTTCTCAAGCAGGAGAAACATGGAAAAGCCACTATTATAAGCATGTACAAAAGTAAACGTAGGGGTCAGTTTCCACTTGCTTAGAAATGTAAGTGAATGAATACAGATCAGCCAATGTGATTGCATTATTTAAATGCCTTGTATGAAACCGATTGTGTAAATTGTGTTTGTATTTGTATTCCCATCATCTGGGATCTTTCTGAGCTGGTTGAGCACATTGCCCTTTTGAGGAAGGCCAAGGTGTTCTTGCACAATTAACAGAGTTGGAAGGGACCTTGTAGGTCATCTAGTCCAACCCCCTACCCCCACCCAAGCAGGAGACCCTACACCATTTCTGACAGATGACAGTCCAGTCTCTTCTTGAAAGCCTCCAGTGATGAAGCTCCCACAACTTCTGAAGGTTGATTGCTCTCTCTGTCAGAAAATCCCTCCTTATTTCTAGATTGAATCTCTCCATGAAGAGGAATTGCTGGTTTACAAAATGGCTGCTATGCAGGTACGACCAGCCCAAAATAATACAGGGATCAAATTTATAATATTCCCGTCTTACTCTTTCTGTCCACAATTATACGTTAAATTTCCTTCTCTGATTTGCTTTTTTGGAAGTACAGTAGAAACTGGGCTCCCTTTTTTAAACAGTTAATTTTAAACCTTGTATTTGTTTCGGAACCATCATTCCAACACTCATACATTTGTATTTTTAAATTTCCTGATGGAGCTAATATTAACTTATTTGACAATACATGTTGTAGAATAGTTTCTGATGAAGTGCATTTTAAAATGTATGAGTGTTCAAATTTTGAATAATGATTAGGTTAGCTGTTATGCTTCAGTATTCAAATCAACAAACTGGATACGTTCAAATATCCATAATGGATATTTTATTTTTTCAGGTTACTGCTTCACATCCACCTGTCTCTTTTCCCCCCTCTCCTTTTAAAGGCTAGTAAAGAGCTGGGTTTTTTTTTCAACTTACCCAGGGTGGAAGAAAGCAGAATGAAGAACCCACAGAGAAGCACCTTCTTCATTCTTGCTCAGATGCTCGACTTGGCAAAAGGAATGAGGCTGAACTGGAGGAAAAATCTGTGTGATCCAGATCAGACTCTTTTGCAAGACCTGTCCATCCTATTTATTTTGGGTGAAGCTCCTGGGAAAGCCAATTAAGAAAGGATCCGTGGCTCTAGTTTGTCTTGGGCGGGGCCTGTTCTTCTGACGTTGGAGTTTCTGTCTAATGTGAAGGCTCACCATGTATAGTACAAAAGAGTGTATTATATTATCTAGGAGGTTTTTGCATTGTGTAACGAACCATTTGAAAGATCCCACTTGTCATGTCCCTTGTTTAACGATTACTTCTCGATCACTGCCCTTGCTTTTGACAATCACTTCATGTAGGTTAATCACCAGTGATGGGGCCTTGGTGCTCTCCGAGCTTGCTTGTTTTCTTGATGATGATGTTACCTCAGAATCCCTCATTTCAACCCTGAGCTATAAATATTCTCCTTTATTGGTACCAATCGCCAATATCGGGTTTTTTTCCCCCTGTTCTGATAGAATATTTATTCTAATTTTTCCCTTTAATAATCCCTCAATGGTTTACCAAACTAATCACATACATAAATAGACCAAAATAAAGGCTTTGTCGAGTGCTGCTGCCCAGAATTTTCATTGCCTCATCAATAACTTTGTTTGGGAGGAACTCTATGAAATTGGTTTCACCTTGCTTTCTTCTAGGATGTTCTCCCCATTTTTCTCCCACAGCTTTGGGATTTCTCATGGTTTTTATACTACTAAAGATTGAGCTTCTTCACTGGCACGTGCAATGCACAACTTTGCAGATGGTACAATACGCAAAAAGAAGTGAAGCCCTCACTGTCTGGAATGAAATAATGGTGCTGATTGATTTTTTGGTTTGGTTTTAGATTCGAATGTTTTCCATGATGAGTGAAAAGAAGCAAAGGAATTGTTTGCATTTCTTTACTAATACAAAAGATGTTACTAATGATAATAGTAGCAGTACCAATATGTGTACTTCCCTTAATTGTGATCTGATCAATGAATCAGAGCCTCCACAGTTCTCCACAGGCACCATTAGGAAGAACATTCAAACTGGAGGTGGAAAGAAGAAAAAAACCCAAAGTATCAAGAAGATATGATTTGAAGTATTTGAAATTTGGATTTATTCAAGACCCTGGTAGTGAGCTGGATCCATGGCCACTTTGTCTTGTGTGTTCTGAGAGTTTATCCAATGATGGCATGAAACCTTCGAAACTCAGAAGACACTTGCACTAAAAACTCCCAGATTTGGCTAACAAATCACTTGAATATTTTGAAAGAATGTGTGAAAATATGCAAAAGTAAGTAAGTACTTTAATAAAAATGACACTTGAAGATAAGTCCTTATTAAAGGCTTTTTTTCTGATAGCATTTCAGATTGCAAAACAGAAAAAGCCATATATGATTGGAGAAGAATTAATTAAGCCTTGCATGTTACAAGCCTGTGAAAAGGTTCTGGGGAAACAGGCCATCCAGAAACTGAAAGCAATTCCTATGTCCGCTACCACTATCAAGCACAGAATTGAAGGCATGGTTGAAGATGTTTATTTATGTATTTATTTATTAATCAAATTTGTATACCGCCCTACTCCCCGAAGGACTCAGGGCGGTGAACAGCCGATTAAAATACAATGTCATACACAAGTTAAAAAATTTAAAATAAATTAAATAATTTTGCTGAAACAACTTGAAAATCAAGTTATAAAAATGGTGAAAAATTCACCATTTTATACAATTCAACTTGATGAATCAACAGATATAACTAACAAGGCACTTCTCCTTTTTTTGTGAGGACTGAGTGTGAAGGAGAGTTACAGGAAGAACCACTTTGTTATCTCAACTTGCCAGGCAGAACAACTAGCTCTGAGATTTTTGAAGACTGAATACTTATTTCCTAGAACATGGAACTGAATGGAAAAAATGTATTGGGATATGTACAGACGGTTCTGCAAACATGACTGGACGTCTTTCAGGGATTGTTGCAAAGGTGAAAAGTGTAGGTCACCCAGACATTTTGTCTACACACTGCATTATACCTCGTGAGCAACTTGCAGTGAAAAAAATGTCCTCAGAACTACACAAAGTATTATCAGATGTTATTAAAATTGTAAATGAAATTCGACACAAACACTCAATTCTCGAATGTTTGAGGCACTTTGTGAAGAAATGGGTTCTGAGTCTTCTCATCTTCTTCTGCATGCTGAGATGGCTGTCAAGAGGCAAAATACTAATCCAACTGTCCGCCCTGCACGAAGAAGTTAAATTATTTTTCTACCAGCAAAATAATACAAAATTTCAAGAAGTCTTGTCTGACGATGAGTGGGTAGCCACGCTTGCATGCCTGGCAGATATTTTTTCACTGTTAAATGAACTAAACGTATCTTTGCAAGGGCAACTTAAGGACGTGTTCACACTATGAGGTAAAATGGATGCTTTTCAAAAGAAATTATTGCTGTGGCAAACACGATTGGCTGAAGAAGATCAGCAGATATTTTCAAATTTTGATGAATATATGAGAGAGAAGGATGTCAACCAGCAGGTGATAACCACTGTTGAACAGCACTTACAATCACTCCAGAATCTTTTGGCCATTATTACCCAAAGAAAGAAGATCCCAGACATGGCAATATGTGGATAATAGAACCATTTGCAGCAAACATTGAAGATAGCAATTTAAGTATGCATGAAAAAGAAAGCCTTATCAATCTCTCATCCGACGACAGTCTCAAAGCTAAATTCCAGTTATCCATATCAAGATCTCTTTTCTGGCTCTCCATAAAAAGTGAATATCCATGGCTGAGTGAAAAAGCAAGGATTTTTTTTTAAATTTTTATTTTTATTTTTAAAGAAAACATAAAACATAAATCCATCATCCATTACAATTGCAAACAGCGTGTCGGTCGGTTAAAATCTTTTGTGCTTCATCTCTATATTCGGAATTTACTAATTATCTAATTTCTCATGTTGTCAAACAAATAATCATCCTTATTTATCATTTATTTAACTATGGCTTTACCGCTTCAAAAAATTATTTTCAAATAATTTATAACATTCATTTCATGTTTCATATTTCATCTCCATGATTTCTTATCTAGCCATTGATAAAATAAATCCCATATCTTATAATATTGTTTATCTTCTTGTTCTCTAATTTCAAATGTCAATTTACTCATTTCAGTACATTCCTTAATTTTCTTAATAACTTCATCTTGCGTTGATATTTTCTCATTTTTCCAGTTTTTAGCAAACACAATTCTGGCTGCTGTTAAAACATTCACAATCAAATATCTCAATTCTCTATCATATATTTCTGGCACAATCCCTAATAAAAAAAAATCTCTGGCTTAAAGTCTATGTGTTTTTTTAACATTTTTTCCAACCATGTGTGGATTATAGTCCAGTATCTTTTAGCTTCTACACATGACCACCACATATGGTAATATGAGCCCGGTGTCTGATAACATTTCCAGCACTTTTCAGATTTGTGAAAAAACATATTTGTGCAAAAAGACATTTTCATCTGTCACAACAATTAAAACTTGGCTTGAAATAACAATGGCTCTCTTATCTTCTGGTAACATCATTGGAGCCAAAAATCCATACTTATTTCAAACAAGCAGGAACAAATATCATACTAAAAATGAGTAATATTTAAATAAGCTTCAATTATTTTGTAATAATTAAACTAATTTTAATAATGTTGTTACAATTTAACAACCTTTAAAGATTTTGTTATGATTAAGTAAGCATTTACTTAATCATAACAAAACATTTATTTTGTTATAATTAAATAAGCATTTATAATTTTGTTATATTAAATAGGTGCATTTCATATTAATAAAATGGAAGTTCTCTGTAAAATGTATTTATCTTTTTTAAACAATTCATATTTGTGGTCCGCAGGATTTAAAATTATGAACTTGGTGGTCCCTGAGGTCCAAAAAGTTGGGTACCCCTGCTGCAAAGCACCTGAGGACAAGAAGCAACGGGTAGAAAGTAATCAAGGAGAGAAGCAATCTAGAACTGAGGAGAAATTTCCTGGCAGAACAATTAATCAGTGGAACAAGTTGCCTCCAAAAGTTGTAAATGCTCCAACACTGGAAGTTTTTAAGAAGAGATTGGATAACCATTTGTCTAAAACAGTATAAGGTTTCCATCCTAAGCAGGGGGTTGGACTAGAAGACCTTCAAGATCCCTTCCAACTCTGTTATTCTGTTCTGCTCTAAACCTGCTACCAATTGAGGTTTTATGTACACGCTCAAAAACCCTCCCATCTATTCTTTCTGCTGGGCTGATGATTTCCATTAAGAGAATCTTTAAGTACAGTCAGCACAGCAGGTGAATTTGGTTGCATTTCCTTCTCTTTCTAAATTTCTTTCTTTCTCGGCAGGCCATCAACTCCGATTCCTGAATCTTTGCATGGTGTGGTTGCAAGCATGAATGTGCAGGGGCAGCGTGGGGGGGGCAGGTACAGGGGGAAACATTGCATTATGGATGTAGGCATGCGCACACCCGACTCCCCCACACTTCCCCCACTTTCGGCATGCGAGGGCAAAAAGGTTTGCCATCACTGGTATAGGGTTTCCTGTTTAAGTGATGGGAGTTGGACTAGAGGACCTCCAAGGTCCCTTACAATTCTCTTGTTCTATTCTTTTGTCAACCCTGCTTATATGCCTTCTTCATCTTTCAACATAGCAGCTTCAGCCTAGTCTCCCAAAGGTCTGCTGAGCCAGAGCAGCCAGCAGTTCATAGCCGAGGTCTTGGTCAGCTGCATAAGGTGGCCATTGTTCCCAAGACTAAGGAAGGCCCTGCATTCACAAGATTGAGTTCAAAGTATCCTATCCAACCCCCCGGTTTCCATAACTGACGGTTGAAGATTAGCAAGACAAGACAGCTTTAGAACAAGGAAGTTTGCATTTCGGATAGCCGTCCTGTACTTAAAAAGTCAGTATTCTCTAGCAGTTCTCCTTGTTCATACCATGAGGAAAAGCAGTTAATCAAACTGGATCCACACTTCTACTAAATACATCCCTCAAACTTCTATTAATATGAGTTTTAATGTTTTAATGTTTCCTCTAGAGGAATAATGGCATCCAGAACCTTTTCTAAAGAAGAAAAGAAGGATGTCAGGCACATGCAGAACTCACATAAGGAAGCTCAGAAAAAGGGGCTCTCAAGAGAAACATCTCCTCAAAGGTCACATCCCACCCAAAAAGGAAAGCTAGAGAGAAGGAGAGAGTAAGTTATATTGAAACACAACTCTTATAATTTTCTGATGTCAATTTTGGAAGGAATACCAAAGCCTGAAACAATCACAAGTTATGTGAATGGTCAAATTTGTTGTGTCTCATATTTCTTTTCTTTTTCTTTCTTTTTTTTTTTTTGTAGTTGAATTTATAAACTTTATTAATAAATCTTAAAAACATACAAATTACATATAATGAACATATAATGAACATAAAACAGAGACAAAAACAGAAAAAAACATTAAAACATTATGTATAGTCATTCATTGAAGCAGTAGATTGTAGTGGTGTTTCTATTTACACAGCCTTTTATAATTCCCATAGATCTTACAGTAATTTGTTATTAACCTTTTTGACCTCGTTTATCTCCATTTTACTAAGACAATTTTTGAGATAAGTGTTACCATGGTTTGAAAACATCATAAATATAAGATTGATTACATTCTACTACACCTCTAATTATTCCCTGTGTTTATTTTTTCTGTGGTAGCCCTGATCCAGTGGTACCATTTGTCCCAAACTTTATAAAATTCAGTTTCCTCTTTCTCCTTTAATTCTTTAGTCAATCTGTCCATTTCTGCACACTGAGTTATCTTTTCTTTTATCTCATCCTCCAATGGGATTTTGTCAGATTTCCAATTACTAGCATAAGTTATTCGTGCCGCCGTTAAGATGTGTATTAACAAATACTTTATTTCTTTGGGGTAGGGTTTAGTAAGAATTCCTAATAAAAAGGTTTCGGGTCTTTTATCAATTTGTATGTTAGTAATTTGTTCTATCCACCTCTTAATAACGGACCAGAATTTTTTCGCTGCCGGGCACGTCCACCACAAGTGGTAGAATGTGCCTTGTGGATGTTTACACTTCCAACATGCCAGATTCATTTTCGGGTTTATTTTGGCCAGTCTAGATGGCGACATATGCCACCTTCTTAGCTGGTTTTCCTTGTATGCCGTAGCCAGGGTTATTTTTGTGTTCCTTTTCCAGAGTTCTTCCCATTTTTCCAGTTCTATTGAGTATTTGAAATTCTGCATCCATTTGACCATAGTATGTTTGACTATCTCCTCTTCCATCTTATATTTTAGCAGAAATTTATAGATTTTGCTAATTAATTTTTCACCGAAATCTAACAAGATAATATCTAATTCCTGCTTTTCCTTACATATCTGATATTTTTTTGTGTATTCTTTATGTTTGGATTGTATCTGTGTAAATGTCCACCAATCAATTTCCTTATTTAGCTCAAGTTCTAATTGTTGTTTAGGTTTAAGTTTCCCTTGATGGTCAATTAACTCTTTATATCTTATTATGTGTTTGGGATCTAATAAATGTGGGTGTTTTAGTGCTTCTACCGGGGAAAGCCATAATGGAATGTTAGTGTAATGTTGTTTTTTGATTTTCAGCCAAATTAGGAATAAAGCGTGCCTGAGGATATGCCTTTTGAAATATGTATGAGATTTATATTTTTCTTCCCATAAAAAGGAATGCCATCCCGCTTGCAAGTCATGGCCTTCTATAGATAATATTCTATTATTGTTTAACTCCATCCATTCCTTAATCCAAACCATTCCTGCTGCTTGGTAATAAAGTTCCCAGTCAGGGAGTGCTGTTCCTCCTCTTTCCTTGGCATCTTGCAGCAACTTAAGTTTTATTCTAGGTCTTTTTCCTTGCCGTATAAATTTTGATGTGATCTTATTTAAATCCACAAAAAAAATTTTTCCCTAGGTTAATTGGAACCACCTGGAATAAATACAACAATTTTGGTAATATATTCATTTTTCTGATTGAAATTCTGCCCATTAATGAGATTTGCATTTTTTCCCAATTTTCCAAATCTTTTTTTAACTGAATAATTAATTTATCATAATTATATTCTTTTATGGAGGAGGTTCTTGATGATAGCCAAACACCTAGATATTTAACTTTGTTTGTCACTTGCATTTGGGCCCTGTTTTCCTTTTTTTTTTTTTTGAGTTTTAAAACCAACTTTATTTGATATAAACAGATAAAAGATAAAAAAGACAAAAGTTATAAAAACAATCTTAAGGCTAAAAACGAAGTACACTTCAGTATTACTTATGGTCTAATATTACTAAGCAAAAGTTTTCTATCTATAACATTTCAATATATAACCATATATATACATTTATCTTCACTTGCTATGATATATTTATGTTGACGGTGTAAATTTACTAACTTTGGTCTCTTGATGTATTTACCATCTGTTTTTTCCCCTTGTTTGTCAATCCATTCATACCATCTATTCCAAATTTGATAGTAGTGTGAGTCTTCCTTGTTTTTTAATTTTAGAGTTAATCTATCCATCTCTGCGCAGCAATATATTTTATGAATTATTTGTTCTTCTGTTGGCAACTTTTCTAATTTCCAAGACTGGGCTAGGGTTAATCTTGCTGCTGTAATTATATGTAGTATGATATATTTTATTTCTTTTTTAATTTCTTTTTTAAATATACCTAATAAAAAGATTTCAGGCTTTAGGTCTATCTTTTCTTCTGTTATTTCTGTTATCCATTTTCCAATTTTCATCCAGAATTTTTTTTATTTTTGGGCAGAGCCACCAAAGATGATAAAATGTTCCTGGGGCTTGTCTACATTTCCAACATGTTGGGTTACAATTTGGGTACATTTTTGCTAGTCTGGCTGGAGCCAGGTGCCATCTATACCACATCTTATAGTGATTTTCTTTAAATGTTACTGCCTTAGTTATTTTACAATTGTTTTCCAATTCTTTCTGTTGGGTTTTTGTCAAGTTTTTAACTATTAGTTTAGATTTGTTCCTATTTATCTTTAACCCTGCCACCTCTCCGTATTCTTCTATCTTCTCAAACAATTTCGGTAATGATTCTAGGGGCTCTTCTGCTATGAGGACTAAGTCATCGGCAAAGGCTTGGGTTTTATACTCTTCTTGTCTTACTTTTAATCCTTTTATATCTTGGTCCTCCCTAATTTTTTTAGCAAAATTTCCAACGATAAAATATACAATAGAGGAGATAATGGGCACCCTTGTCTTACTCCTTTTGTTATGTTAATTTGATCAGTCATCTCCTCATTAATAATTACCTTCGCCGTTTGTTTAGTATACAATTTCCCTATGATATTTTCCAAATTTAATCCCAGATGCATCTGTTTTAACTGTTGTTTTAAAAGTTCCCAGTATAAATTATCAAAGGCCTTTTGGGCATCAAGGAAAACCAGCGCCAGCTGTTTCTCCGAGTGGACTTCATAATATTCCAGCGTATTTAGTATTGTTCTCAAATTATTTCTAATGTTGCGGCCCGGCAGGAAGCCATTCTGATCAGAGTGTATATAATCGTTCAAAATTCTTTTGAGTCTTTCTGCTAGAATGGTAGTGAAAATTTTATAGTCAGTATTTAATAAAGATATCGGTCTATAATTCTGAATCTGTTGAGGGTCCGTGTCTTCTTTATGTATAATAGTAATTATGGCTTCTGACCAGGTTTGTGGGATTTTCGAGTTATGAAGAGCTTCATTGAAGACCTCTAGCATTTTATCTTCTATTATTCCCTGTATTGATTTATGTAATTCTCCAGGGAGCCCATCCGGTCCCGGAGTTTTATTGCTTTTAAGTTTCTTAAATGTGATATCTAGTTCTATGCTGGTTATTGGTTTGTTTAACACTTCTCTTTGATCGTCTGTGATTGGAGGCATATCCATTTTTTGAATATACTGCTTTATTTTTTCTGGGTCTACATCTTCTTGTTTGTATAGTGCTGTGTAGAATGACTGGACAATTTCTTTCTTTTCTTTCCTGGTGTAATGAATTTCTCCTTTTATGTCTCTAAGTTAGTATATCATTCTTTTATCTCTGTTCTTCTTCAATTTATAGGCCAACCATCTTCCAGTTTTGTTCGCAAATTCAAAATAATTCTGCTTGGCCATCTTTATTTTCTGAGCTAATTCTTTTTGATTCAGCAAATTCAAATGATGTTTTATTTCTTTCCATTTCTCTTTTATCTTTTTGTCTTGAGGTTGGCGTTGTAGTTGAAGTTCTATATTTTTTAAGTCTTCCTGAAGATCCTTTAGTTGTTTATTTTTTTCTTTATTCTTTCTTCCTGTATAGGCCCCTAATAAATGCTTTGGCAGTGTCCCAATTGTTCTGGGTGGAAGTATCTTTTTTACGGTTTATTTTAAAGAACCATCCTAGCTCTTTTTCCATCATCTCTTTAAAATCCGATTCTTTACAAATTCTTTGGTTCATTGTCCATCTTTTAAATCTTTTCACTCCTTTCCAGTATACCATTATAGGATTATGGCCCATTGATTCACTTCTATATCTATCTTCTCCACCCCATTTCTAATGTTGGTGGTCATCCACGCCATATCAATCCTAGACCACAATTGGTGGGGGTGGGAATAGAAAGTGAATTGATATTGATCGTCATGGGTCTCCCTCCACGCATCTCTTAAATTTAGTTCCTTGGCCATATCAAAAAATTCTTTGGGAAGAGTTTCTTTTTTCCTTTTGTTCTTTTTAACGCTTTTATAATCTTTTTTTACATCCACTATTGCGTTATAATCACCAATAAGACAAATATCTTCATAATCCATCTCAACTAATTTATTATGTATACCTTTGAAAAAGTCCCGTTGATTTTGATTAGGGGCATAGATTACCACCAGCAATATTTTCCTTTTTTCTAATATTAATTCTATCATTACTGTTCTACCGTCTTCATCAGCATATATTAATTTTGAGAGAATCCAATCTTTCACATATACTGCCACTCCTCTGTTGTTGTTTTTTTGTTGGCTAAAGAGGTGTATAATTTTCCTAATTTAGGGTTTTCTAGAATTTTTTGATACTTTTTTTTATGTGTACTTCCTGAAGACATGTCACATCCGCTCCAATTTTCTGTAATTTAGAAAAGATTTGGGTTCTTTTTTTCTGAGCATTCAAACCATTTATATTAACAGAGAAAAGATTCAAGGCCTCTTCCATTTTCTACTATAGCTGTTTTTTCGTATTTCTTGTCTCCATCCGTGTTTTCATCTTCGCCCCTTCCCTCTCCTCTCTATCTTTGTCCTGTCTTATCCTCCCTTCTTTCTCTATGGATGGTTCTGAGAGGGTGTCTTCTTGACTCTTACTTTCTAGTTCCTCTTTGCTACCTTGACCTTCCTCCTGATCAAAATGTGCCTCATGAAATTCTCTTGCTTTCTCTAATGAGTCTAATTTATATTTTTTCCCTTCCCAGGTTACCAGCACACCTTCTGGGGTTAGCCACCTACAAGTTATTTTGTGTCTATTTAATTGATTTGTGAGAAACTGGTATTCTTGTCTTTGACTCCTAATTCTGCGGGGAATCTGTTTTAGAATAATAATTTCTTTACCCTTGTAGGTCAATGTTCCACCTCTAGATTTCATGTACACCTCATCTCTAATTGATCTCCTGGAAAATTTCACGTGTACCTCCCTCGGCAGTCGGTGTCTCCTTATATAATTTGTCTGGACATGATACGTTTCTTCTAATTGTTGCTGTATATCCTGTTTATCTTTTTCCACTATTTCTGCAATTATTTCTGCCATCTTTCCGTCAAGGTCTTCTTCCTTTTCCTCAGATACATTTTGAAATCTCAAAAAATAGGAGGCTTTTTCCATTTCGAGGATTGCTACAGAGTCAGACAATTCTTTATTTATTTGGGCTGTTTTCTGTTCCATTTTATCAACTTTTTTTTCTACAGAATCTATTTTAACTTCCGCATTCTTAACTCTTTGTTCATTTTTGGATATTGATTTTTGGATATCGCCAATTCTATCATTCATATTCTTAATATCCCCTCTAACCTCTCCTAATTCATTTCTAATTTCAGTATGGAGTGATCTCATTTCTTCCTGATTCTCTGCCAATTTTTCCTGTGTTTTTAGAAGCGTTTCCTGTATCATGGAAAACATATTTTGCATCATGTCTAATGTCATTTCCGTTTTCCCTTTCTCTTTAACCACTACGCTATCTAATATTTTTTGTTGGCCTTGTTGACTAGGTGATGCTGCTGCTAATGGCATATTAACTGTTGGCTTCTTTGCTGTTTTTGTTATCATAGAAGTAGTTGACATTTTTATTACTCTAAATAGGCTTTCCCAAGCTAGCATATGATGTTTAGGTATTATTTTGATATCCACTAGTTCTTTAGTTTTCACAACTATTTTTCCTTATTGTTATCTAATATCACTCCTTGGCCACAACTCAATCACTCTCTTTCGGTTATTTACACCACTAGATTATTGAAACCACAATTAAGTATTTTTCAATTATTCATACAATTAGTT
Organism: Masticophis lateralis; assembly: GCA_030761175.1. Classification (NCBI taxonomy): domain Eukaryota; kingdom Metazoa; phylum Chordata; class Lepidosauria; order Squamata; family Colubridae; genus Masticophis; species Masticophis lateralis. Next base: position 26,351,965 of record JAUDYJ010000002.1, read on the forward strand.
CATTAATTTTAACTTTTTTGATTTACATTCAATCAAGTTTTCTCAGATTATCTTATTTATAATTAATTCAGCACCCCCCCTTATTAATCACAATTATATATCTAGTATCTTATATTTAAGTCTTAATCAACAATTGGAATTCATATCTTAAATAGAAAACTAAATTTATAAAAAAGTAATTGATTTAACAAAAGGTTAGAATGATTAAATATTCAAGTAAATTCAGGTATTCAGATAAATATTATCCAATCAGATATCTACCCAGTTTAAGTTTAAATTAATAGGTTGGTTTTAAAATGTTCTGAGTCCATTATCCAGTTCACTTCCTTCTATGACTTTAATATGGCTGCTCCTGTAGATTCTCCGAACAGTTGTCTTTTGCAGCACCAGGAAACTATTTAACGCTCTGCCAACTCAGAGTTCCAGGTTCCTAGTTTTTCTGATACTCTTTTAACTTCTTCTTTTATAGTTTTTTGAAGTTGTTCCACTCTACTATATATCTTAGAAGCTTGTTGTTTTCGCTTAGTCACTGCGTGAGGGTCTGCTTCTCTTACGGATGCTGCGATTCTATATGAGCGCTCTCCTTGCAAATCACCGCCACCAGCTGTTCCCTCTTCTCATGCACCTTCTCCTCCGTTTCCTTCTAATAACCTCGTTGCCGGGAATCACCTCTCCGCACTCTCACTCAATCCGCTTTCCTATCCTTGTCTTCGCTCTAGACGGCTGCCATCGCTCCTGTCTGCCCAAACAAGCAAACTTTCTCCCCGATAGATTCGGGGGGGGTTGTCCCACTATCTCTGCAGCGCTAGCGCGGTGCCCAGAGGCTTTGTACTTCCCCTCTTTTTTTCCGATCCCTACAGGATCGAAAAAGCCCTTAATGGGCTTCTACCGTAGGATATTGGGGTTCCAGAAATGGCAGCGGCCATTTCTTCCCCCTTTTCACGGTGACGTCACCGCCCAAACTTCTGTTGTATCTCATATTTCTTGATTATTTCTCAGTCACTGCCTTCCTTTGGACAATCCCTCTCAATATGTCAATCGCCAATCATAGATTTGATGGTGATGTTACTTAGTTTGGGTAATGAAGCACCTGCAAGAAAACAACCAGGCTCAGAGAGCACCAAGGACCCCTCAATCATCCACAAATGAATAGATCAAAATAAAAGGCTGGGTGTCGACCACCTTCTGCTTGATGCCTAGAGTTTTCAGTCCCTCACCAGTATCTCTTTTGTGGGGAAACCGTATTTTATTTATTTTACTTTTATTTCCAGATTTTTTAAAAATCCCACCTTTATTATTTCTATAAATAAGGAGCTGAAGATACCTGGTTCTCCTTCCTTCTCCTTCACCAACAACAAACCTGTGAGGTAGGTTGGGCTGAGATAGAATGAACTGGTCCAAAGCCATCAGCCAGCTGTCATGCCTAAGGTGAGACTAGAACTTACAGTATCCCGGTTCTAGCTTAGTCCTTTAGCCCAAACTGGCTCTGGAACTGGTTTGACCTTCTTTTCTTCTAGGATATTTCATTATTATTTTTAGGATGGTCTACATCTTTTGTGGTTCATGTTGGTCTTCAAGTTTTAGCAAGGCCTGATTCTGCTTAGCTTCTTCAGTTCAGTTAGAGCTGCTTTCAACTTTAGGTTTTACACTCTGACAAAGAAGTGTAAAATTCCTTCCTCCTCTCCTACCTCATCCTACTTCCCCTTCCTTTCCCCCACTACTCTCTTCTTTTCCCCCTTCTCACCTTCTTTCCTACTCCTGTCCCCTACCCTTTCTTCCTCTCCTTTTCCCTTTCTTCCATTCCTCTCACTCCCTCTCCTCTTCCTAATTATGACGGAGTTTTATGGCTGAAAAACAAAAGGTTAAAAAAATCAATTAAAACAGGAGAAAAGAATATCAAGGGGACATAACCAACTGCTGAAGTGCCTCCGTCGTTTTGCAAAATAATAGTTCCTGCATCACCATAACCTCTGGAGGACATGGCTGATGTCAGCTGAGTTTCACGTCAGAACTGAGGAAGGGATTTTCTTTTTGTAGACAGAAGCGGCCTCTGAGCAGGATTCTGACCCTGTTCAGTGGGTTGTTAGAGAAGCAATTTTGCTATGGGAACGGAAATGGGTCAGCTAATCCGTGCTTGATCATAGTTCAAGGAATGTCTCCAAGTGACAGAATTCCAACATCCCACTTAGCCAGATGAAAGAAATCAAGGTCTGGAGCAATGCATTCTCTGAATCTGACTTTATTGCTCTGACTTGGCCAAACACTGAACTCTAAACTCTAAATTCTGGCTGGAGGCTTTGCTGTTCAGTGGCAGCAGGATGGCTCTACTTTTAGTGCTCATTTAGAGGGAACCTCTAGATGGGTGATTTGAAGGCTTCTGTAGGAAGTTAGCTCCCACCCCTCTCCTAGGAAAATGAAATATTTTAGGAAATATTAAAAGGGCAGAATATTTCCCCTAAAAGGGAGGCAGAAACTCAGCCCCTCTCACCTTTGTCAATGGGCCATTAAGGCCTGGGCCAGTCTATTCTACATAACAAAGATCTACCTCCTTCAGGCAAAACCATAGTAGGAATTGCCAAAGCCCTTTCATTACATCACCTAGCAAGGCTCAACCAAGCTTGGGACCCAGGATAGCCTACAGAGTTGCCCCTGCATGGCCCCATGGGAGTCTGACAACCAATCAGAATACAAGCTCAAATTCAAAAATCCAGAGAGTGCATAAAACTCAGGCACTCTCAGCATCTCTTCCTTTTTTCCCCCTTCACCCAAGACCTTCAAGGCATGTCATCCTGTCCACCATTAAAACCATCTTTCCAAGCAGTCTCCATGTTTCCTGTGTTTTTTTCCTCACTTGGAACTGAACCCAGAAGGATATTTCTTCTGGGATTCGACTGGAAGCATCACAGCGAGACAGTCAGGGAAATAGCGAGCTCCCATGAGCTCCCAAACCATCACATTTTAGATCAGCTAAACTTTCTAGATGGTCAGTGTAAGGACTTCCATAAAGTGTGCATAGCAGTAGTTTAAACAAGTAAGATGAGGGCATGAGTCACCAGAGTGCTGTCTTCCCTCTCCGAGTAAAGCCACAACTGTTGCAGCAACCAAAAGCAGGCCAAAATCACCCTAGTCACAGTCTCCAGCTGACCTCAGAGAAGCCCCCCCACCCCAAATTGTAGCTGCTTCTGCAAGGGTAGGGCAATCCCTTCCAGAGGCAGTGCAGGGGGATTCTGACATTAATATCAATGTTCATAGGGTTAGTGCAGGGTTCAGAAACCTTAAACACTCAAAGAGCCACAAAGGTCCTAACTGGAAGCTCCCGTTCAGTTCTGGAGCCGACCGGAAGTCTGGTTCCCTTATCATAATGTCCTCCTAGAGTTCAGATGGAGTAAGCTCTCTCTCATCCAGACCTTAATAACTTTCAGACAGTGCTTTTTTTGCTCAGAAAGACTGCTAGCCCATCTCTATTAGCGACCTGTTCTGGTGATACACAAAATGAGGAAATGGGTATATTCTATGGATTAGGACACCTTGAGCTCAATCAGCTCAGCTCAGCCCCCCATCGCCCCCTCTCTTTTTGGCCTGGTTCAGGCCTTGCCAGGGCATTGTCACCCCAGCCCATTGCTTGCCTGCTGAATGATATCTTCCTATGTGGTTCCATCATGGCCTCTCTGGACAATGTCGCTGCGTGGCTCCCGTAGACTGACCCCTATTTTTCTGTGCCTGTGGTCTGGCTAATGTCATCATCTCCTTAATCCGTATGGAGAACTACAGCTTGGGATACAAGTTCTGACGAAGTTGGTTTAATGGCTGTCTTTCACCACTGGCTTTACCAACATTAGACTACTCTTGCTGGCCAATCATTGTGAGAGGATGATGTGGTCAGCTATGCCTGGGTATCAAGTTTATTAGATTAGATTTATTAGATTTATATACCGCCCTTCTCCTTACGGACTCAGGACTTACGGACTTCTCCTTACGGACTCAAAAGTCATGTATCTCCTCCCACTGCTGTGAGAGAGCAATGGAGTCCAGTTTACTTGTACCCAAGACTGGCACACTTCTGTTCTCCTCGGACTTTAAATCACCGAAGTGGTCCCCCTGACCATAGACTTTTTCTCATCCCCCAATGACCGGATGTATTCGGCGACTGAGCTATTGCTACTGCGAGATTCCCCCCTCTCGCAGGCTTGGCCCTCTACTCTATCAAGGGCCTTCCTTGATGACGGGTCTTGGAACCCGGAGAGGTGGCACGCGGCAAAGAGGAGGTTACGGGGTTTTTTAACAAAATTTTTAGAGAAGTTCTTAAGGGGTACGGGGAGGGGAGAGGTTGATTAGGGATGGAATTGGAGGGGTCCATATAGCTACAGAACACCATAATTTGTCTGAGGGTCATGGCGGGAGGGACGGGGAAGGAAACCTGGCTGCGGTGCCAGGGGGCGAGGATGGGGGCTGTTCAATTGGTACTGTGGGTGGGAGGGGTAGATATGGCGGTAGCAGGGGACCGTATCTGGTTTCAGGAGTGAGCACTCGCTGTCTGCGAGCAATGGCGCACTCCGGTCCCCAATGCGTCTCTCATCTGCCGGGTTGCACAGACCCTCAGGGCCCAGGCCTTTGGCTGATGTTATATAATGTCAGATCTGTGATAAATAAAGACCCTCTCATTTACGATTTTGTCCAAGAGGGGTGTGTGGATTTGGCAGGGATCACGGAGACCTGGTTGGGCAGGAGGGGGGGTTCCCCTCATCGAAATGTACCCACCAGGTTTCCGGGCATTTCATCAGCCGAGGGCTCAGGGGAGAAGCGGGGGGGGCAAGGGGGGGGCGGCTATTATTAAGGAAAGTCTGTCTGAGGGGACCTCTGTTCCACAGATAGCCAGATGTGAATCCCTCCTTGTGAAGTGGGGTTGTGGAGTGCAGATGGGCCTGCTGACTGCGTACCTGGCTCCCTGCCACGTAGCGGTAGCCCTGCCTGAGCTGCTAGACATAATAGCCAGGGTGGCGGTGGATACTCCTAGACTTATAGTCATGGGGGATTTCAACCTGCCATCTGTCGGTGAAACATCGGAGATAGCTCGGGAGTTCATGGCTTCCTTGATGGCCAGCGACCTGACCCAGTTAGTTCAAGGCCCTACTCACATGGGGGGTCACACCCTGGACTTGATTTTTGTCTCTGGTCAGTGGTTGAATGATCTAGAAATAGGGGATTTAGTTATCAAGCCCTTGTCGTGGTCAGATCATTCACTCCTTCAGCTAGACTTTCGAGCCGCTTCCCTCCGCCGCAGGGAGATAGGTGGTTCTGTACCAGGTCCCTGTGTTGTGGCTCCGTTGCCCGAGCCTGCGTCATCAGCAGGGGAGGACTCTGAGAGTGAGGGAGAGGAGTTGGCAAGGCCTCCTTCTCCAGGACTCTCCTCTCTGGCAATGCCTCCGGAGGACACCGAAGGGCAGGAGATAGGCCCAGAGCCAAGCTCATCCCCGCAGCCACAGGAGGACATTGACGAGGGAAGCGAGTTTTGGTTGGACCCTCGCCAGCGTCAGAGAGACAGGAGAGCCCAGCAGAGGAAAAGGCGTGGTCGTGATTAGCTGGTGGATCACGCCTCTTACTAGACTATATAAGAAGAGGGATCGTAGGCATATCTTTGTGACGAACAAAAACAAAGATACGTGGATCCCGGTGTTGAATCGGCCCGGCGTCTTAGCTGTGGTGTGTATGTGACGGACTGTTTAATAAACACGTTGGCAAGCAACTGCGGAGTGCTGCCGTCATTTTGTTATCATCTCACTTGGTTGCTTGCCAGTTCCTTAGCCTCTGGGTGTCTGAGGGGGGTTCTTTCTGGGCACGGGTCCAGAACAGCCTGATGGATCTGGATAGGTTCCTGATGTAGCTTGGGCCATTCCCTGAGGCTCTGGCTCACGACTCGACTGAAGAACTGGTGGCTGCTTGGGATAGGGTGGCGTCTGGAGCTTTGGACCGCGTCGTGCCTTTGTGACCTCTGACCCGGTGCCGATCTCAATTGGCTCCTTGGTTTTCTGAGGAGCTGAGAGAGATGAAGCACCAGAAAAGATGCCTGGAGAGCAATTGGAGGGCCAGCCGCTCCAAATCTGACCGAACACTGGTGAGGTCTCATATTAAGACCTACCTAGTGGTGATAAGAGTGGCAAAATCTAACTATTTTTCTGCTCTTATTGCATCTGCAGAGAACCGCCCAGCTGCCCTGTTTAGGATGACCTGCTTCCTGCTCCATATGGGAGCGCAGGAAGATCCCTTGCAGGGTAGGGCTGAGGATTTTGTGCAATAACTGCATGACAAAATTGCTCAGATTCGGGAAGATTTGGACTCCGATTGGGTGGGTTCAGAGGGAGTGATGGAGGTGAGTCTTGAGAGTGTTATCTGGGAGGAGTTTGATCTGGTGACTCCCGAGGACGTAGACAGGATCTGGGTAGGTTGAGCACTGCCACATTGGACCCATGTCTCTCCTGGTTGGTGCTGGCCTCCCGGGCGGTCACACGAGGCTGGCTCCAGATGATTATTAATGCTTCTCTGAGTGAGGGTTTCTTCCCCTCCGCCTTGAAAGAGGTGGTGATGAGGCCCCTCCTCAAGAAGCCTTCCCTGGACCCAGCTGTATTAGTGAACTATCGTCCAGTCTCCAACCTTCGCTTTGTGGTGAAGGTTGTTGAGAGTGTGGTAGTGCGACAGCTCCCCCAGTACCTGGATGAAGCTGTCTATCTAGATCCGTACCAGTCGGGCTTCAGGTTGGGATACAGCATGGAAATGGCATTGGTCGCATTGGTGGATGATCTCTGGAGGGCTCGGGACAGGGGGTATTCCTCTGTCCTAGTCCTATTAGATGTCTCAGCAGCTTTTGATACCATCAACCATGGTATCATGCTGCACCAGTTGGAGGGACTAGGAATGGGGGCACCATATTGCGGTGGTTCTCCTCCTTCCTGTGTGGCCAGACGCAGTCTGTGTTGGTAGGGGGACAGAGGTCAACCTCGAGGCACCTTGGTTGTGGGGTGCCGCAAGGGTCAGTCCTCTCACCCCATTTGTTCAACATTTGTGTGAAACCACTGGGTGAGATCATCCGTGGTTTTGGGGTGAAGTTCCATCAGTACGCTGATGATACTCAGCTATACATTTCCACCCCGGACCACCCCAATGATGCCCTTGACATGATGTCCCAATGCCTGGAGGCCCTGTGGATCTGGATGGGGAGAAACAGACTCAGACTGAACCCCTCCAAGACCGAGTGGCTATGGCTCCCAGCGTCCTGGTATAGCCAGCTAGTTCCATCGCTGACTATTGGAGGTGAGATCCTGGCCCCCTCAGAGAGGGCACGCAATCTGGGTGTCCTTCTGGATGCATGGATGTCTTTAGAAGATCACATGACGGCTGTGGCCAGGGGGGGTTTTATCAGGTTTGCCTGATCCACCAATTGCGGCCCTTTCTGGACCAGGATGCCCTGCACACGGTCACTCATGGGACTACTTCCCGTCTGGACTAGTCTCTACATGGGGATGCCCTTGAAGAGCACTCGGAGGCTTCAACTGGTCCAGAATGCGGCTGCATGGGTGATGATGGGAGCGACATAGCACACCCATGTAACACCTCTCCTGCTCCAGCTTCACTGGCTCCCAGTGGTCTTCCGGGTGCGATTCAAGGTGCTGGTTACCATCTTCAAAGCGCTCCATAGCTTAGGACCTGGATATATGCGAGATCGCCTTCTGCCACTGATGGCCTCCCACCGACCAACAAGCTCCCACAGAGAGGGATTCCTCAGGGTGCCATCGGTCAACCAATGTCGACTGGCAACCCCCAGGGGGAGAGCCTTCTCCGTGGGGGCACCAGCTCGCTGGAATGAACTGCCCCCGGAGGTACGTATGATTCCCGACCAACGTACCTTTCATTGTGCCCTTAAGACTCTACTATTCCAACAGGCTGGGCTGGCTACATAAGGAATTGTAAGGGGGTTTTAATTGTGAGTTTTAATTGTGAGTTTTTAAATTGGGGCCAAATTGTTTAATAAGTTTTAAATTGTTTTTAAATTTTGTATAATATGTGGTTTTACTATGGCTGTACACTGCCCTGAGTCCTTCAGGAGAAGGGTGGTATAAAAAATTTAATAATAATAATAATAATAATAATAATAATAATAATAATAATAATAATGGATTATAATAACAGAAATGCAAAATGGATCAAACAGGTTGAGGACTCTATTAAAGTACATAAAATGGAAGACATGAAAATAACAAAAGCAATGGTGCAAAGACAGTCAAGAAAAGTGAAGAACTGGAGTGCACCTGGGCCAGATGAGCTACATGGCTTCTGGTTAAAGGCACTTACAAGTGTGCACAAAAGATTGGCAACCCAGATGAACCAGTTCCTAAAAACACCTGAAAATGATGAATGGATGACAACTGGAAGAACATTTTTGATCCAAAAAGATAAAGAAAAAGGAAAGGCCCCGGGAAACTATAGGCCAATCACCTGTTTGCCAACAACATACAAGCTTCTTACTGGTATCATTGCAAACCAAATCTATGGATACCTGGAAAGAAATAACTTGCTTCCTGTAGAACAGAAAGGATGCTGCAAAAACTCAAGAGGAACAAAGGATCAATTGCTGGTTGACAAGCTAATCCTAAAGAACTCAAAGAAAAGACGAATCAACCTGTTCATGGCTTGGATAGACTATAAGAAAGCATTTGATTCAGTTCCCCATAGCTGGATCAAGAAATGCCTGGAAATCTTTGGCATCAGCAGAAACATACAAAAATTCATGGAATCTTCAATGAACCTCTGGAAAACAAAACTTATGGCTAATGAAGAAGAACTAGGTGAAGTTGAAATTAAACAAGGCATTTTCCAGGGCAATTCCCTTTCCCCCCTACTTTTTATACTCTCAATGCTACCACTGACAATCATTTTGAAAAATCTGAGCTGTGGATACGAACTTGCAAAGAAAGGACTGAAAATCTCGCACTTGATGTACATGGATGATTTGAAGCTGTTTGATAAAACAAAAGCTGAACTGAATTTATTAACTGAACACACAAAAGAATTCAGCCAAGATATTGGTATGCAGTTTGGAATTGACAAATGTGCAACAATAGCAACCAAAGCAGGTAAGATCATAGAAGAGGATGGAATAGAACTAGAGAATGAAGAAACGATAAAGGCAGTAAAATCAGAAGAAGGCTACAAGTACTTGGGGATTTTAGAGGCCTCTGACTTAATGCATAATAAAGTCAAGGAAATAACTTCAGCCAAGTACATTCGGCGAATTCGTAAGATATTAATGTCCAAACTGAGTGGAGGAAACATCATAAAAGCCATAAATACCTGGGCTATACCTGTGATTCGATACTCTGCAGGAATAATTGACTGGACCCAGATGGAGTTAGACAATTTGGACAGAAAAACAAGGAAGCTTATGACAATGAATCATGCCTTGCACCCTAAAAGTGATGTTGACCGATTATATTTACCAAGAGCAGAGGGTGGTCGAGGACTCCTACAAGTAAAGCAGACTGTGGAAAAAGAAAAATGCAGCTTGAATGATTACATCCAGAAAAGTGAAGAACCAATGATTAAGGAAGTAAATAAAGGAGGCCTTTTAAAGACAACTAAAACAAAAGCAGAATATAAGAAAGAAGTAATTGAGCAACGAGCTGAAAATTGGAAAAGCAAAGCTCTGCATGGCCAATACTTGAAAAGTATCGAAGGCAAAGATGACCAGAAACTAACTTGGAACTGGTTAAGATCAGGAGTACTGAAAAAAGAAACAGAAAGCTTTATTTTGGCAGCTCAAGAACAAGCCCTAGCCACAAACTGCATGAAGGCAAAAATTCAACATGTTACCACCAACAACAAATGCCGCCTCTGTAATGAGAAAGATGAGACAGTCAACCACCTGATCAGTGGATGCAGCAAAATTTCACAAACCGACTACCTACAACGCCATGACCGTGTTGCTAAGATCATTCACTGGAAATTGTGCCAGAAGTTTGGATTTGAGTACAGCAAAAACCACTGGGAACATCAGGTTGAGAAAGTTCTAGAGAATGAGAAACTCAAGATCTTGTGGGACTTTAGGATTCAGACTGACAGGCACTTGGTCCACAACACACCTGACATAACGGTAGTTGAAAAGAAAAAAGTATGGTTCATTGACATTGCAATACCTGGTGATGCACGAATTGAAGATAAGCAGCAAGAAAAAATCACAAAGTACCGGGACTTGCAAATCGAAGTTGAGCGACTATGGAAAAAGAAATCATGTGTTGTTCCGATTGTAATTGGAGCCCTTGGAGCAATACCCAAAGGGCTACCCCGCTATTTAGAAATTCTAAATTTACCGGACTTGAACATTTTGACTCTACAAAAAACCACCTTACTCGGAACAGCTTACATCCTCCGACGATACCTTAACAGTTCCTAGGTCCTTGGTTAGGACTCGAGCTGCTGAGCTATTAACCAGCCTCAAAGACTGTGAATCTCACTACAGATTAACCAATAATAATAATAATAATAATAATAATAATAATAATAATAATAATAATAATAATAAACTGGATGCAGATGCTACATTAGTAATGTTGGTCATGTTATATATTTGACAGAATCCTTGTCAGGGAACTGTTGGCTGCACTCTTGCTCAGCAGGCCATCAACTCCGATCCCTGAATTTTTACGTGGTGTAGTTGCAAGAGTGCATGCGCAGGGGCAGTGGGGGGGAGCAGTGTGCAGGAGGGAAACATTGCATTATGGGTGTAAGCACATGCACACCTGACACCCTCCCCCCCCCCCCGTGCTCCCACTGCTTTCAGCATGCGGGGGCAAAACCCTATCACTGGTATAGGGTTTCCTGCCTAAGCAAGGGGGGTTGGACTAGAAAACCTCTAAGATCTCTTACAACTCTCTTGTTCTATTCTTTTGTCAACCCTGCTTATGTGCCTTCTTCATCTTTCAACATAGCAGCTTCAACCTAGTCTCCCAAAGGTCTGCTGAACCAGAGCAGCCAGCAGTTCATAGCCAAGGTCTTGGTCAGCTGAGTAAGGTGGCCATTGTCCCAAGTCTAAGGAAGGCCCTGCATTCACAAGATTGAGTTCAAAGTATCCTATCCAACCTCCCAGTTTCCATGACTGACGGTTGAAGATTAGCAAGACAAGACAGCTTTAGAACAAGGATGTTTGTATTTTGGATAGCCATCCTGTACTTGAAAAGTCAATTTTCTCTGGCAGTTCTCCTTGTTCATACCCTAAGGAAAAGCAGTTAATCAAACTGGATCCACAGCTCTACTAAATACATCCCTCAAATTTCTATTAATATGAGTCTTAATGTTTTAATGTTTCCCCTCAAGAGATAATGGCATCTTAGAACCTTTTCTAAAGAAGAAAGGAAGGATGTCAGGCACATGCAGAACTCACATAAGGAAGCTCAGAAAAAGGGGCTCTCAAGAGAAACATCTCCTCAAAGGTCACATCCCACCCGAAAAGGAAAGCTAGAGAGAAGGAGAGAATAAGTTATATTGAAACACAACTCTTATAATTTTCTAATATCGATTTTGGAAGGAATACCAAAACCTGAAACAATCACAATTTATGTCAATGGTCAAATTTGTCATGTCCCATATTTCTTGATTACTTCTCAGTCCCTGCCTTCCTTTGGACAATCCCTCTCAATATGTCAATCACCAATCATAGATTTGTTGGTGATGTTACCTAGTTTGGGTAATGAAGCACCTGGAAGAAAACAACCAGGCTCAGAGAGCACCAAGGACCCCTCAATCGTCCACAAATGAATAGATCAAAATAAAAGGCTGGGTGTCCACCACCTTCTGCTTGATGCCTAGAGTTTTCAGTCCCTCACCAGTATCTCTTTTGTGGGGAAACAGTATTTTATTTATTTTACTTTTATTTCCAGATTTTTTAAAAATCCCACCTTTATTATTTCTATAAATAAGGTGCTGAAGATACCTGGTTCTCCTTCCTTCTCCTTCACCAACAACAACCCTGTGAGGTAGGTTGGGCTGAGATAGAATGAACTGGTCCAAAGCCATCCAGCCAACTGTCACACCTAAGATGAGACTAGAACTCAAAAGAACAACACTATTTTAAAATAGCAATCTGGCTTTCCACTATGGAGGCATTGGTACATCTTAATGTTATCAACTTGGAAAAAATTGTAAGATACAAGCATATCTTAAACGACAAAAGGACATTAAAAAGTAAACAGGAGTGCAGGGGGATCGGGTGGGCGTGTGCCCACACCCATAATGCAAAGGTCCCACACCCATAATGCAAAGGTCCCCACCCCTCATGAATGTGTGTGGTCCCCAGGCCCAAAATGGCCCACATGGGGGTGCAAAACACATGCCTGGTGGGATTATGTGTGTGCATGCTCAGGGGCAGTGCTAGGGGGCGGGGCATGGGGGGAGCATTGCATTATGGGTATAGGCACATGCCCACCTGACCCTCCTCACACTCTCCCTGCTTTCAGCATGCGAGGGCAAAAAGTTTGCCATCACTCCCCTAAAGGATTCAACAACTAGTCATTTTAAGGAGCAAAGTGTTGATGTTCTGATTACTTATTGATCACTAGTCTTGCTTTGGGACAATCACTGATCATATGTCAGTCACCAATCATGATGCTAGAGAATTGTCTCTTCTCTCCCTCCCTTTCTCCCTTGCCTTTCAGGCATGTGTTTTAGTAAGAGCAATCCTGCAATTTTTGGGTTTGTTTATGCTATGTTGGTTTTGGATGCATTATGCACTTGCTGTAGGAGGAAAAAAATATCAAGGCATATTTTAATATATTTGTCACAAACCAGCTTTTGTTTTTCATAATCCCAGCAAAGGCCAACATCACAGATAGTATCGTAGTCTTCCTTGAAGAACATTGCTTGAGGAAATACCTCCCTGGACACATGGACACATCATCTCAGAAGAGCTTCAAACACCAGCCATACCATCACTCAACTCAGAAGAGCTTCAAACTCCGCCCATACCATCACTCAACACGTGTTCATTGTAGTGGATAAAATGAATCCATTGAATCGTACATCTGCCCCAGACAAATCTCCTTCTATCCAGCTAAGAAGCCATTCATTTGAAATCGAAAATGAATAAGATTCTTCTCTTTGGGATTTCTGCCATGCTCTTCAGCACTACAGGTAAGTAAGTAAATCAGTCAGTCTGTAAGTAAGTAAGTAAATAAGTAAGTAAGTAAGTAAGTAAATGAGTAAGTAAGTAAGTTAACAGCTTTTAGTATTTAGGAATGATTTGTCATGGCTTGACTTGGAAAATGTTTAGTTGAGATTTGATTTCATCCCTTAAATGTAGAAGCTCATTTGCATAGAGAAATACAAAGGATTTTGTCTGATCCAGAGCTTGACTTATAGACCAGCAGGGTTATGGATCAAGATCTGCTCTCAAAGGGAGCATGATTATCTTATATATTTGGGCAGAGCTGGAACTAGAATATCTGGATAGGAAAGTTCAGTGAAATTTGTTGTGGATCCAACTGGGTCCACAGACAGACCATGATCTTGGATGATGGTGCTAAGGTGGAAGGAAATTCTGGAATCTATTCAGTAGGCGGACTCTGCATTGGTGAACAACCAAACTCAAGGTATAAAAATCTATCCCTTATAAAGGTATGGGATAACCCCATACTTAACAATAAAGGCAATAAAGATATTTGGATAGTGGACATTGCAATCCCTGAAAACAGCTGAATTAAAGTGAAAGAAGTGGAGAAAATTACAAAATACAAACACCTGCAAATGGAAGTAGAATGACTGTGGCAAAAGATAGCAAAGATAGTACCAATAGTAATAGATACTTTATGATGAGCTCTGTGGTGCAGTGGTTATAGTTGCAATATTGCAGGATACTTCTGCTGACTGCCAACGGACTGCAATTTGGCAGTTTAAATCTCACCAGGCTCAAGGTTGACTCAGCCTTCCATCTTTCCAAGGTCAGTAAAATGAGGACCCAGATTGTTGGGAGTAATATGCTGACTCTGTAGAACCTCTGAAAGAGGGCACTGTGAAGTGGTATATATAAGTCTAAGTGTTATTGCTATTGCCTAAGTATAATAATTAGCCACCTAATGAAAAGGAAGGACTCACTGGAGAAGAGCCTAAAGCTGGGAATGATTGAGGGCAAAAGAAGAATGGGATGACAGAGAATGAGGTGGCTGGATGGGGTCACTGGAGCAGTCAGCGTTAGCTTAAATGGACTCGGGGGGATGGTAGAGGACAGGCCTGGAGGAATGTTGTCCAAGGAGTCACGATGGGTCAGACACAATTTCACAACTAACAAAAATAAATAATAACAATATGGTTTTATTGTTTTTAATGTTGTAAGCTGCCCAGTGCTGCCTTGCAGTCAGATGGGTGGTAAATAAATAAATAAACAAACAAACAAATATTTTTGGTGATAGCTTTAACACCATAAAACAAAAACATCTACCTTTTCAGGTCCTTGGGAAAGACTCAATATGTGGATAAAAAATGCTAAATCCAATCTAGATATCTGGTTGGCTGTGTGACCAATCATCATCATCATCATCATCATCATCATCATCATCATATTGCTGCAACAATCCACAAGGATATGATACAAAAAATGCAAAATCCCTGTTCTGCTTTACAGGTCTCAGCCATTTATAACCTTCCTCTATCTTACAGGTTATTGTATGTGCTATGATAAGTACCAGACAATCCCTGGAGGGATTCCTCCTTGTTATTCTTGTGATACAGATCAATGTTTCAGGAAAGCTAAATATAGTGGTAAGATCCTGGTGCTCCAAAGCAGTTTGAAGTAGACTGGAACTTCAAGGGTTTTCCCTTCCTTTTATCTTTTTCTCACCACCACCCTTTTAAAATCATCCCTCCTTTTAACTTCCCAACACAGATGGCATGTTGGTCTCCTGGGATGCTGGTTGTACCACAGTCAAGAAGAATATTAAATGTGGTGAAGAAAGGGTTTGGGAAAGAAAACATTGCTCCTATAAAGAATTCACATTTTGCTGCAACTCTTCTCATTGCAATTCTGGTCCCCCAATTTAGTAAATTCCAAGAGACAAATCTATTCAGAAAAATCTCCCATGAACAAAGGAATAAATAGTTTCTGAGAATAATCACAGGGATCCTTGGCACTTCTGTTTGTAAAAGACAATATTCCTAATATTACTGCAAGTTACATGTTATGAAAGATAAAGTGCTTAATAAATTCCAGGGTTATCACCAGTTACAACCTGAGTAAAATACAAAGATGAACCAACTAATCAAAATGTCATATCATCTTTCAATTATTACCCAGTTATGCTCAGTGATGCAAGAGAAAGAATGTACCGTATTTTTGGAGTATAAGACACATTTTTCCCCCAAAAAAGAGAGTTAAAATCTGAGTGCATCTTATACTATGAATGTAGCCCTGCTCAGCCTCTCAAACGGAGGCTTCAGAGGCTGAAAAAAGCCTCAGAAATGAAGCTTCAGAACAAAAGCCTAAGAAACAGAACTTCAGATAATAAGCCTCTGAAATGAGGCTTTTTTTCTGAAGCTGTTTCAGAGGCTTTCAGAGGCAGAAAAAAAAAGCAAAGCACAGGGCTCACATCCAATGAACCTGTAGCACCCCCCAACAGAATCAAAACTCCAAGGCAGGCACCTTCCTCAAGGCATGAATTTATTACAAATTTCATATTGGCACATCTGGCAAACCCGAATCTGAAAGCCCCAGGTTTTCCCCACCCAAAGTAAAATCAAAGTTCCTTCCCTTCCATCCACATGTGCATCACATGGTCCAATCAGATCACTGTCCCAACTTTGGTTGACCTCCAGTCATGCCTGTCAAGGTGCAGGCTGAACGTCCTTGACTTCTCACTGAATATGAAAATGTCATTCAGGTAAACTAGGACACCCTTGTACATTTGCTCATGCAGCACCTCAGTGATTAGCTGCATGAAAGCGGCAGGGGCTCCTTGTATCCAAACAGCATGACCTTGAAGTGGAAGCACCTAACAGCCAATTGAAGGCGGTCTTCTATTCATCTCCCTCCTTAATCTGCACCTGGTAATAGGTTTCTCTCAGGTCTAGCTTGGTGAACACTTTGCCCTTCGCAAGGTGGCTTAACATTTCTTTCATTTGGGGGAGAGGTAGGTGTTCTCCACACACACAGCATTAAAACCACAGAAGTCCACACAGAGCCTCATCCCTCCATCCTTCTTTTCTTTGAGCAGCAAGGGGGGGGGGGCGACTTTAGATTTGGCAGGTTGGATGAAACCCCTTGCCAAATTGGTGCCAATGTATTTTCTTAATTCACCCATCTCTTTAAGGGTCATGGAGTACATCTTGGGTTTTGGCAGTTTACCAAATTTTTCAGAGTATAAGATGCACTGGAGTATAAGATGCACCTATCTTTTTTGGTTGTTTTTTTTTAAAGGGTTTTTTTTTAATTTTTTAGACAAGTGCACATACAAACATACAATGTATTTTCTTTGAACAGAGTATTTGGCTGGTTCACAAATTTAAACAGTGTTTAGTCATTTCAATTAAATTTACAATTTCTATATTTCCTTTTTATCATATTTATTCCTCATCTATTTTTTTTAAAAAACCAATATTACCCTTCATTCCCATCTCTAATCTTAATCAAATTAAAATTTTCCCTTCTATGCTATATTATACCCCTTCCCATTGTCATCTATTTTTATATCCATCCTCACATTGGTTAATTATTAAATATTACAATTGTTTAATACAAATTCAATATTTTTCTATAAATCAATTAGTTATAACTATCTTTTTTGTATATTAATCAATATGAACATGAATATTCCAATTATTTCCATGCAATCCAATTTCTTACAAATCAATTAATTATATTTACCAATAATAATAAGCCAAATAATTTTTCCATATTTTCCTCCAAACCATAATTTAACCATTTCTGCTTTCAACACACTGTACAATCAATAGCATCTCAATTATTACAATTCCCTAGTTAAATAGACTTTTTTTTCTTTTGTGTTTAAAATTTTGAACTCTCCTCTTTTGCTCTAAGTTTCCCATTGTTTGCACCTACCTTTTTTGGTGAGCAAAAAGAAAAAAAATCTCTCTCCCTGCCTAATTTTTTCATGTTGCAGCAGAGCCTGCTTTACTTTCAGTTTCATTTTAGTTAAGGAAAAAAAGCTAGGGACTCAAGGCCAGGGATAGTTTCCTTCCTTAGACCATCTTTCCAGATCTGGTTTCCTGGATGAATGAATCTCTGCTTCCTCGATGGTGATCAATAGTAGGCAAATCCAATCATTGATCAATCAGTACAGCCATCTGGCAGATTCCAAGCTGTATCCAGATCCCCAGGCTCATTGATGGAACCATGACCTTAACCCTTTTCAATTCAGGATCAGTCTAAGATCAGGGCTGATGATTTTCCAAAGGTCGGGCACAGAGGCAAAAACGGCTGATTTCTTGGGTGTCCTCAGATGACTCTTCTTAATAGAGAAGACCCATAATATGCCCTATCTGGCTAAAATGATGGGATGAGTGGTAGTAACCGGGGAGAGGTAGTTGATGAAATAACCCAGCCTTATGCCTACAGAGCTTTATAGGTTGTTCCCAGCAATTTGAACGCAACCAGAAGCAACCTGGCAACTCAGCCTGAACCCAGAGACAAAGGTGGGACCTCTTGCTCCTAATCAACACCGAATGGAACTGGCCACAGAGTAAGGAGAACCAGTGCCAGACAGGGCCACCATCCATCCCAACCTCTGTAGCCAGTCCAGAAGGAAGCCGCAGTATGGAAAGCCATCAAGAAGCCTCTATCCTGATCATGCTATTACTGTAGCAATTTGATGGTGAAACTAATACTGTTTTAATCTCACATCCAGATCTGAAACCTGACTTGAAGAAGCGCTGATAATTCATTTCATCCAAGACTCTCTAAAGCTGTTCCATGATTATTTTATCAGCAAAACTCCAGAGGGCAGGATGATCAGAGACTGGAGAAAAACTCTCCCAAATGGTTCGTTCTAACAATGGTTTCTTGAGAAAGAGGCTAACCCAGGGATGAAATGCTATTGGTTCACCCAAACTGGTAGCACCCAAAAAATGCTCTAAAAAGCAAAAAAAAAAAAAAAAAAAAAAAATTCCGAGGATTGCGCAGCACAGCTGATCATCTGAACTTTTCTTTTTACTATTTTTTAGCATTTCTTTATTTTTTTTTATTTTTTTTATTTGATTTGTATGCCGCCCTTCTCCGGAGATTCAGGGCAGCTTACAATACATTAAGCAATAGCCTTCATACTTTTGTATATATTTATACAAAGTCAGCTTATTGCCCCCACAAACTGGGTCCTCAATTTACCCACCTTAGAAAGGATGGAAGGCTGAGTCGACCTTGAGCCTGGGTAGGATTGAACTCACAGAATTACAGGCAGCTGGATGTTAATTGCTGCCTTTAGTAGGAGGCATTAGCCCCCTACACTACTCAGGCTCCTACTTTACTACTGGTTCAGGCAAATAGGTAGTAAAAATGCTTTTAAAAAGTAAAAAAAAAAGGTTCTGATGATCAGCTGTGACAATCAGCTGTGCCACGCTGGAACTTTTTTTTTTACCTTTTAAAGCATTTTTTTCCTCCCTATTGCCCGAACCAGTATTTTTGTGTAAAGTGTGATAGTTTGTTTTTGAGCTCTCTGTGACTCTGTGAGGTTCCTGCTTGTTGCAGGGGCCATTTTGTGTGAAGTCCAACTGCTTTTGCATTGTGTGTGAGTTAGTTGTGTGGCTTTTGTGTTATTTTTGTGTAAAGTGTGATAGTTGGTTTTTCCAGCCACATGATCACCAAGTAATGCCCACTCAGTCATATGACCACCAAGCCACAGCCACCTGGTCACATGCCCAGAAAGCCACATCCAGCAAGCCATGCCCACCAAGCCACGCTCACAGAACCGGTAGGGAAAATTTTTGAATTTCACCACTGGGCTAACCAATGCCTCCTTAAGAAGCAACAAACAATCCACCACGGCCAAAGTACATCACCTCCCAGAAAGGCTTTGCCAAACAGGAGGGACATCAATCCAATAGAAGATGGCCAAACTCAAAATCATGAGGACCCTATCGCCATCTTCTGGTCCAATAGGTTCAAACACCTCCCATAAACCAAGGCTGGCTTGCAACTGGGAGTGAATTTAAGCAGGTTTGACTGACGGATGCTTTGCAATTTCCTCCGCGCAGCCTTGAAGGTGAATCCCTCTACCTAAGGTGGCTCAAGACATCCTCAACAAGGCTGCCAGTTGGCTATATTGTTACATTTAATGCACTCACTTTGGATGTGGACATTTATTTTAACTTTGTGGCTGTACAGGTGTTAATATGTATACACATGCACAAAGAATCATACATGAATGTCCATACTGTATCCGGGCTTTGGTCATTTCCAGAGTACCTGACCAGAATTAGACCTGTTTCATCTCCCCAGTTTCTTGTCCTGAAATTCTGTAATACGGTAAAACAAGGTGGCCAGGCAGCTGGGGAATTAGCTCAAATGGTAGAGTGTTTGTTTCGCATGAGAGAGGTAGCAGGATCGATACCTGCATTCACCAGTTAATCTCTATTCGCTTTTGGCTTCCCTACAGAAAATCCAGTCCCAGGCAAATTGTGCATATTATCCTAAATTTCTACACTGTTGCAAAGCAGTCCAGGCAGACAGTTGAGCATTAGTGGCAATACCAAATTCTTGCTTTACTCTTGCAGGAGATGGTGGGATCAATGCCCACCTTCATCAGAAAGGTTTTTGGTGGATCCACCCCAGTCCACCCTGGATGATTCTGCATAACAGCTTCTAGGTGGCTCTTTCTTGAGAAATCATGAAACAGAACTACTAGGGTGTAGTGCGATCAGCTCAAAGGAAAGAATGCTTGTGTCAGATCCCTAAAAGTGATACTGCCATTCAATTGGAGGATGTGGGAGACTTGGATTCAATTTATTAGCATTGCCTGCATCAACAGATATTTTACAACCTATATCCTGGCGCCAAAGAGCCCTGAGATCCTCTTTACCTGGAGGAATTTTTATGATAGCTATCTGGGTTGTTTCACTTTAAAGGATAACAGCGGGAATGCATGTTTGTTCGGGTTCTCAGGGAAGCTAGGAAAGAAAACACCTTCACACTTGTGTATTGGTTAAAATCTGAATTCTGGCTAAAAGGGAGGGGTCTCTACTGCTTTAATCCTACTTGTCTTGCCTAAGGGTATTCAGATCATGTTTTACCTGGATGGCTTTCACTTCTGCTTAATAAAAGAATCCTTTTGAACAACCACGTTTCAAGAGTTCATACTTTCTTAACTTAGAAGAAGAGGCAATCCTTACAGCTTGCATTACATGCAAGAGATAGCAGGAGCAATGACTGTGTTGTGCTAGTCAACCTTTTACTCCATTTTGCCAAGTTATTTGGACATTTTTTTAAAAAAAATCTTAAGTTTCTGCATTCTGAATTCTTGAAGTTTGGTGAGTCAAGGGTAGCTGGAGCTGGGGAATTAGCTCATATGGTAGAGTGCTTGCTTTGCATGCAAGAGGTGGTGGGATCGATGCCCACATTCTCCAGTCATTTGTTTATTTTATTTTGGCCATTTTTATCTCCTTCATTTCCATCCATGTATAAAATCATTCTCAAAAATCTCTTTTTAGTTATGACCTAGTACAGGGATGACAAACTCAAGGCTCAGGGGCTTTATCTGGCATGCGGTGTGGTTAGATCTGGCCCATGGGGCTGCCCTGGAAACAATGAAGGACTGGCCCATAGTGCTAATGCCAGCGAAAACACAGTTTGGGAGGGCTGCTCACGGTCTTCCCAAGCTTCATTTCTGCTGGCAGAGGGTTGCAGGAGGCCATCACAGCCAAAAATGGAACTCAGGAGCCCATTTTCTCTGGCAGAGTGCTCGGGCCACCATAGGTGCCTCCCGACATGAGTGATGTCAAGCTGGCCACGCCCAACCTGGCCACGCCCTCTCCTCAATGAAATCAAGTTTGACACCCCTGACCTATCATCTTCCTGTTCTTTCATATACTCTGGAAGTACATCTGAGAGGCAATTGGGGAATTATTCAGCCAATAAGAGGGCTATTAATTGTTTTCTACTAGAAGACTATGAATGCCCAGGATCTTCCAAGAAGCAAATAATCAGAGCCACTCACGAAGAGCTAAACTCAGTAATTTTATTGTCTACCACCTACATTACAAGAATCTCACCAGGCTTCTTGCCTTGCAATGGGAATGATCAGATTCATCTTCATGGGATTTGGGAGAGGCCAAGCTTACATCACCTGCAGATGTGCAATGACACCAAGCTAGGCCTTCGCTTAACCCAGGGCTGTCAAACTCCCAGCCCGCGGGCCGGATGCGTCACACACTGGCCACGCCTGGTTTAGCGAAGGGGGGGAAAGTCCTGATACATCACATGATGCTGGTGTGATGATGTGAGTTTGGCACCCCTGGCTTAACCCATTCTTCCAGCCAAGATGCCAGTTTTCCACCTGATCTCCACATCAACCCTCTCTCAGCCCCTCTGGAGCCACCAGTGCTTCACCGGGTGCAAATGAACATGCACACACAAAAAGGAGGATTCGTTCCAAAACCCAGTTTAATGGAGGCAACACAGTAGCATACAGTAGAGACTGAGCTGCTAAGCCAAACAAAGTCGGAGACGCCCTAGCTCTCCTCCCATACTGTTTTATAGGGTGTGGATACAGTTAACTATCATTAGGCAGGCAATGATTTCTCACAGCTGTCACAATCAAAGCTGGTGCTTCTTCTGTTCATGCTTGTCACAGGCATAGGACGTCATTCCCCTCTGGATTCTTATCTCTTCAGCAGCTAATTTACGTGCCCGTTCCACCCCACCTCTTCTTGCCTTCCGTCCATCACCCACTATTAGTGTACATGGTGTCCTAATGCAACACCCCCCTCCACCGTGTTTTATTGCTGGAATCTGTCAGTATTCTCCGGATCCCCTTCATGGTCTTCAATACCATCCATCAAGGTGATGTGTTGTCCAGGGGCTTTTGACACTCGCCACCCACTCTTTTCTTCCTTCTGTCAATTCTACTGAGGTCTTCTTTTGTATGAAGTCACAGTTCTCTAATTGTCTCAAGACATTCAAAAATGTGATTGACGCTGGGCTCACTTTCCATGTGAGAAAAGTGGGAGGAGGAGGAATCTTATTAGCTCAATGAGACTGTAAATTTTAGCCTTGACATTTTCTAGCATAACTATAATCTCTGATATCTGTCTGTCTATGTCTGTCTATCAATCAGTCATCTAATTGACAAGACTTTAAGAATCAAATATTTCAGAATTCCACCCCTGATGTATAGGAAATTCTTCTTTCCAGCATCAAAAAGACCAGTTTTTAAATCACAGGAATGTGCTAGAGCCAATTTAGGCAGAAAAGCAAGCCAGCCAGAGGATTGTAATGAAGAGATTGTCACAGAGGTGAGTTTGGTTAATGTCTGATTAGCACTAATTAAGAAAGTGATGTGCCATATAGAAAAGCTGCTCAGGAAGAGAAAGTCTATTGGATTTTTAAGGCTACACCTGGTGAATGGAAGACATGAATGTAAAAAGGAGGACATGTCCTCCTTTTACTGGATATTTAGTAACCCTGCTCACTATCCCCTAGTTTGGGGATGCAATGTAGTGGCAGAACTGGAAACCTTTTCGCATGGTAGCTGGAACCAGCTTCTTTTCATGATCGATCCAGGCTTTATTGTAGGAGCCTCCTTCTCTTGCCTCCCCTTGTCTTTCATACCTTCCCATCCAGTAGACAAAGCAGCATTTATAAAGAGCTCCTAGGAGGAAAGGATACATTTTAGGTGGAGGTTTTTCTCACACGAGGCAGCCTGGATGGCCCCGTGTGGTAATTTAAGCGTCCTTTTGAAGCTCCAGGTATGTTGATCTGCAAGTTTCCATTAATGTAGATGAATTTGACTCACTCTCAATATGGAACACCAAACTTCTGTTTTTGGCTTCTGCAGGTTATCTCAGTTTTTCCCTTTCTTTCTTGCGAAATTGTGCAAGAGTGCTGTCGGACAACTGGGGAATTAGAGCAAATGGTGGAGCGCTTGCTTAGCAACCAAGAGGTAGCAGGATCTATGCCTGGATTCTCCAGCTATTATCATTTATTTTGATCCAGCCATAGAAAATCCTTCTCAACCCCCTTTCTGCACCTCCTCCAAGTTTCTTGTCATGTAGTCATCCCAAAGGTGCTTTCCCCCTCCCCAAGAGGCAAATAGACTTTCTTGTGTTTCTTTGAAGACGTTTTGCTTTTCATCCAAGAAGCTTCTTCAGGTTTGGATAGATGGTGGGGAATGGAAAGATTTATACTCCTTGCAGATACCTGGTCATTTGCATTCTTTTAGTGAGTCATTTAGGCCACTTATCATTGTACTTTCCATTTGGTCCTCCTAAGCTGATGGGGAGTTCACCCTAATGTTGGGTGATCGCTTAGCCTAAAAAGATTAATTAATTAATTAATTTAGTCAAGAACATATTAGGTAATAAGTATAAGCATGGATTGGATACATAAAATAGATACAAATAGAGGAAACATTAGGACAGGGACACTAGGCATGCTGGTGCTCTTATGCATGCCCCTTACAGACCTCTTAGCAATGGGGTGATGTCAACAATAGCCAGTGTTAGGTTAAAATTTGGGGGGCTTTGGGATGAAACCACAGAGTCAGGTAGTGCATTCCAGGCATTGACCACTCTGTTGCTGAAGTCATATTTTCTGCAATCGAGTCATTTATGTATAGTATGAAGAGCGTTAGTCCTAGAAGGCTGCCTTGCAGGACACCACTATTAACAGGTGCAGGATTTGATAGGGTGCTCCCTATTTTGACCACTTGTTGTCTGTTTGACAGGAACGCAGCTATCCAATTATGTAGGGGTCTGGAAATGCCATAAGATTTTAGTTTTAGAAGTAGAAGAAGTAGAAGAAGTAGGCGCGGTTGGATTTCATGCGCAGGAGGTTCTCTTCTTGTTTGGTGTGGTAATTGGTGCTTTCAGTCTTTATTTGGTGGCATATAATTTTGTAAAGTTAGCTACATAGCCAGTTTTGTTTTTTCACCAGATGATTTTTTTTTTTAACTGGAGCTTTCTTATTGATACAGGTAATTTGTTTTTCCTGGTTTTGGTGGTGATTAGTGGTACATATAGCTTAATAACTCTATTGATTTTGAGCAAGAAAATGTTATAATGGTCTTTGGCACTGTAACAGCCAGAGAATAGAATTTGTCAATCAAGAGATGAGAAGTCGATGTCTATGACATCATAGTTGGCTTTTTAAAGTTGTAGTTGAGTATCCCATTATTTTGGTGATTTTTGTAAGGGCGTATATTGAGACAAAAGTCAATCGTGCTGTGGTCACTGTTGGAAAAGGGTTCTTTTATTTGTAGTCCATAAATTGAGTTTAAGCTGTTGCAGAAGATGAGGTCGAGGCAGTTGTTGAGTCTAGTGTTGTTAGTTATTAGTTGATCTAGACCTAGATTTATAACAGCATTGTATAGGGTTGTATGAATGGGTTCAGTTGTACATTCATTTATTGTCCAATTAATTAGAGGTAGGTTGAGGTCACCAAGAAGGATGAGAGGGTATGGGCAGGAGGCTGCCTATGTTAGTAGTGAAGTTAACTTGTTTGCTTGTGCGATATCATACTCAGGGGCTCTGTAACATAGTAAGAAGTGACGTGTGGTGTTTAAGGACAGTTCGCAGACAATAGTTTCCAGAAGAGTGAGTTCATGTGCAACTTGAATATTTTTTAGGTTTAGTGACTTTTTGTAGAAGATAACTACTCCACCCCCTCTGCAGGTTTCGCGATCAGATTGGTAAAACCCCAATTCCAAATAAAGACGCGGAAGCAAGCATTTTCCAAAGTTCACTTTACTAGAATAGGCAAACTGGCACATCTGGGAATCCCTAATCTGAAAAGCCCGGGTTTTCCTTCAGTTAGTCAAAGCTCCCAAAACCATCCCCTTTCTCCCCAATCGATCACATGCTCCAATCGTTTGTTCCATCTCGACCCAGCCCCCCGACCACTCTTTCTCCAGATGCTGGATGCCCTGACCTTGACCGACAGGAAGAATGCTATTATGTCTACTAACCCCCTCTCCTAAATCCCCCCTCCTCCTTTCCCACACATGAGGAGGTGGCAGCATTGAAGCTTCCGGCTTAATATGGCTTCCAAAGCTGACAGTGATGGTCTCTTACTGTGATGATGGAGTCAGGGAGGGATGAGTTTAGCCATGTTTCACAGACAAATATCATGTCAAATGTAGCAGTATTTAATAAGAGAAGAGTTCGGGCATTTTGTTAACAAGGCTTCTTGTGTTTATTGGTTTGCATTTGAGGTCAGTAATGGTTGGTATTGAGGAAGTAAGGAGTGATGGAGGGTTGGATGTTTTGGGTGATGGAGGATTGGATGTTGGGTGATTGATTGTGGGTCTTACTTTTTATGCAGTCAGCACGGTAGTCGATGTACAGATTTGATGGGATCCTTTTTCTGTAAAATCTTTAGCTATTAATTAGTGCAGATGTGTTTGGAGAGGAGAAACACAGATCATGGGAGCAGAGTATAAATTCATGTTGTTAATCATTCCTGGGCAGAATCCAACACTGTCTCAGCAATGCTTAGCAGAAACAGCAAAGCCTGGGCTCCCTTCAGTTTGGGCCAAGAAAGTCCAGAATGTACACTCTGTATGCAGGAGCCAGAGAGATGGATGAGGAGTCCGCACATCCTGGAAAGGAGATCCATTTGCTTAAGCAAGTAACTCAGTGTTTGCAATTCACAAGGAAAGGATAGAAAGTAAGTAGAGTAAATGAACAAACCAGCTACTGCATTATTCTTCTTTAGCCCTGCTCAAAGACCCGCTGTTTTGCTTCCTGTTTTAAAACCCACCTATAGATGTTTCCTGTGCCAAGTCAGACCCTGAGATTATTCTGGAGTCCTCTGAAGGTGCCCTTTGTAATGAAGAGATTAATTACAAGTGTGAGGACCTAGTCAGTGATGGCACCAGGGGTGAAATTCAGCAGGTTCTGACAGGTTCTGGAGAACCGGTAGTGGAAATTTTGAGTAGTTCGGAGAACCGGCAAAAACCACCCAGAGTGGGGTGGGAATGGGGATTCTGCAGTATCCTTCCCCTGACACCCCTACCAAGCCATGCCCACCAAGCCACACCCACCAAGCCAGACCCACAGAACCGGTAGTAAAAAAAAATGATTTCTGCCCCTGGTATGAAGATCACAAATGGGTAAAGAAAGGGAGCTGCTCAGACACTGGGGAATGTATAGAAAAGAAGTGATAGAATTGCATTGCTCAGAATACATATTTATTGTTTATTTGTCCTCTTTGGGATAATAATAGGCTTCCCCGGCCTGTATTTTCCAGTTATTCTGAATCAGAGATTGTCATGCACAGTCACTTGATGGGTTTACCTCCAAATGATGTGGATAACAGGAGGATAAGGAACAAAATGAGACAGTCAAAGTAAATCATAATATGTCCCAAATGGGTACTAAGATAGTAGTGATTTCTTCAAGATCAAGAAAGGAGAAGGCTTCAGAGATGAAGGAATGGCAGGTTGATTTCCCTCATTATCCCAAAGCAGGCTTGGCACACTCAGGTGGAGGAAAAGGTGCACGCTTCCCATTGCACCTGTCAGTGAAACAACACTTTCGAACTTGAATTTCACTTACAAACATGAGAGTAGTGCCACATCTCCCAAAGTCACTTCCTATAGCACAACGAGCGTAGACTCCCTGAAATTCACCACCTTTAAAGGGGGGGAAAAAACCTGTGAGTCAGGGAGAGACATGAAGATCGAGAGATGGGAGCTGAAGGCCTGCTGAGCAAATGCAGCCAGTGGCTCCCAGCCAAGGACTCTAACACTCAAATGAGACAATTATAGTTCTCAAGGATAAGTTACCCTGCATTCACTCCATTGAATTCAAATGTCCTAACCCCAAGAAAATATTTGCTTCCTCATTTTGTGTACCACCAGGACCACCAGCTTGTCAATAGAGAATGGGTTGGCCTTCATCACTTGCTGGAGCTCTACCACTAGATCAGGGGTGGGCTTCAAAATTTTTAGCAATGGGTTCTCTGCCTGGTTGCAGGGCGGGTGTAGCCATGGTGGGTGTGGCCTAGTTGGCCTCATGCATCATGGAGGTAACATAGAATAATGAAATTGGATATAAAAATGAAATAAGGGGTCAGCCTAGAGGATCTCTGAAGGGCCCCTTAACTAGTAAATATAAGAGACAAATATTGAGTTCAAAAAGTGAAACTGCAGGGTTACTCAAACCACAGGTTAGCTCACCATTCTACAGTTGGGAAGTTCAAGAATTCAAACGGCAGAGAAATGCAGAACTAACCCACATGGAGTTTCTTGCTTAAGAAACAAAGGAAGGCTAGCTAAAGAGTATGGTGTAGCGACAAGGGGGCGGGCTGTGGGCTGTCAGCACTGTAACCAATCATAAGATGTCAAAAGTATGTATAAGAGTAACTGCATCAGAACTCTTTGGGGGTTCTGTTTTTGCTTCTTGTATTGGCACTGAACCTTGCGCAATAAACCTTTTCTGTTTGATCCTGGAATTCCGTGTCAGTTCCTAGAATTCCATAAGAAATGGCTACTCTGCCGGGACTGACAGGAAGAAGACATTGACTTTCCAGACGGACTGCCCTGGTGGGCAAACCCCTGTCTCGGTGTTTGAATCTCCAAGCCGGCTCCGTAGCCCTTGCCTACGGGGAGACTTTGTTGAAGGGATAGGGGACATGCCCGCCAGCGAAGCACTCCAGTCAAGGATCCTTAAGGGACAAACAGAATTGGTCCTTCAGTCCGCAGACAGCAGAAGACGCCTGCAGGCAAGTATAAGTAAAGGAATTGTACCTATTCCCGTTTGGAATGGAAGAGGGGGCTGATCACCTCCTAGGAGACATGGTGGCATCCTAAAATCTCCAATAGGGAGTTCAAGTCTCCCAAAGGAATTCAAGTCTCCTATTAGGACTGTGTGGGTGGTTAAACCATTGCAGTCCCCGCATTTTGACCGTCGGAAATTCCAGCACATCGGGTCAACGGTTGTGTGTTAGGACATGGGTGGGAGTAGTAGCAAAAGAGGTGCCTCATGGTCACCCCTGCAATGTATGTTAAACAACTTCAAAGTAGGTTTCCTGAGAGATTATGGAGACCCCCAATGTAACCCTGATACACTACAGACATTTTGCCGTAATGAGTGGACAACCTTCGGCGTGGGGTGGCCAGAGGAAGGTTCTTTAGACCCAGGGCTCATCTTGAGAGACCACCAGAGAGTAACAGGAGATGGACATTGGGACCAGTATCCATATATTGATCAGTGGAAAACTAACGTGAAAGAGAGACCCCCTTGGTTAATCAAGTGTCAGGCAGAGTTTGCTAGGGTCTGTTTGATGAAATCTAAAAGAGAGGAAGTACAACGACCCCCTTTGTATTCTACACGAGTAAAACCAGTAACTCAACCAGTAACTCCCCCTGCAATAAAGACTGAACCGGTTCCTGTGCCACCAGAAACAGAGAATCTGACAAAACCTAAGTCAAAGAAGAAAATAAAGAGAAGTGCCTCATGGTCTTCAGTGAGCTCTGAAGATTCTGTGTCAAACAATACTAAAAGTAAAACAAAGGCCCGGGGTGAAACTATTGCCCCTCTTAGAGAAGTAATTGTACCAGGAGTAAATGCCTAGGGACAGCCTCAAAATGTTCCTATGCTTCAATATGTGCCTTTTACAACCACTGATTTGTTGAATTGGTGACAGCACTATGGGCTGTTTTCAGAGAAGCCTCAAGAAATCATTGATTTGATGGCTACCATTATAGAAAGTCATAAGCCCACCTGGCCAGACATGCAACAACTTCTTTCCACCTTACTGAACCTTGAGGGCCAGGAAAAGTACAGGATAGCAAAGGAAGTGGTCCTCAGGCAAAGGTACCCAGATGGTGGGCAAGGGGCTCAAAAAAATAGGGTCAATGCAGCAGTGGAAGAAGACCCACACTGGGACCCTTCGAACAATCAACACATAACATTGTAGAGCCAGTAACGCCTCTTATGTTTAGAAACCTTGAGGGAGGCTGCCAAGAAGCCAGTTAACTATAATGCTGTGACTAACATATGGCAGGAAAAGACAGAGTCACCAGCCTCATTTTTTAGCTAGATTGATAGAAGCATATAAAGTGAACAGTGGAATTGATGTAGAAAATGCCCAGAATAGAGCCCTGCTAATTGAACGATTTATTACCCAAAGTACCCCTGACATCAGAACAAAGTTACAGAAGACCGAGGGGGCATTTGGAAAGAATGTAGCAGAGATAATGGAAATAGCCCAGAAAGTGTATCGAAACAGGGACCGAGAGGAAGAAAGAAAGTCTGATTTAAAGGAAAGAAAGAAAGTAGAAATGTTGGCAGTAGCAATAGGAGGAATGAAGATTGGATCGAACCAGTGTGCTAACTGCAAGCAAGAAGGACACTGGAAATGGGTATGTCCCAATAGACGAGGACGGGGTATGGGATTCCAGCCAAGTTTGCGAGGAAGAGGAAGTGGAAAGATGAGAGGCCGAGGCCATTTCCAACCCTTCTTATGGAGGAAGAGGAAGATCAGGAAGAGGACAAGGAGTGGGGCAGATGTCCAATCGGCAAGACCCCGCTAGTGAAGAAATGATTGCCCTGGCAGAAATGAACTGGGAAGGCTGAAGGGGTCCAGGTTCCGAGGACCCACCCCCCGAACCCATAGTAAAGTTACGGGCGGGAGGAAAAATAATTTAAATGTTAGTGGATACAGGTGCTAGTCAATCCATGTTAAATCAAATGATTGGATCCCCTTCAGAAAAATCAATAACAATACAAGGGGTATCAGGAGATACGAGTTTAAAATCCATCTTGAAGGAAGGCATTCCAGATGCTGAAAGATGAACTCATGAAGGCTCCAGCACTAGGCTTGCCAGATATCACTAAGCCATTTAAATTGTATGTAGATGTCAGAAAGGGGATTGCAGTTGGAGTCCTAACTCAAGACAGTAGACCGGTAGCCTATCTGTCTAAACAATTAGATGTGCCAGCCTAGGGTTGGCCACAATGCCTTAAAACACTGGCCGCTGCAGTCATGCTTTTAAAGGAAACTAATAAACTAACCCTCAATGCTCCAGTTGAAATTCAAACTTCTTGTGCTTTACATACTATTTTGGAACACAAAGGGCATTTATGGATAAGTAACCAGAGAATGTACAAATATCAGGCTCTTTTGACTGATAATCCAAATGTAACTTTACACCAATGTACTACATTAAATCCGGCAACACTTCTACCACTCCCTGATGTCTCTAAGCCATTGCATGATTGTGTCCAGACAATCGAAATGCAGTATTCATGTAGACCAGATCTTGGCCACATGTAGACTATACGTGGTTTACAGATGGCTCAAGTTTCATGCAGGAGGGTATTAGGAGAACTGGATATGCAGTAGTAGATGATAAACAAACTATCCTCAGTGGCAGTCTCCCCTCAAATCTCCGTGCCCAAGCTGCAGAGATATATGCCTTATAAAGAGCAATGATGAAGGTAGCGGGGAAGACCTTGAATGTTTACATAGATAGTAAATATGCATTCTTAACTATACATGCCCATGCAGCCATTTATAAAGAAAGGGGCTATATGGATTCATCAGGAAAGATAATACAACATGCCCCTCTTATCAAGAAATTGATTGAGGGGGCCCAGTTACCAGCCCGCTTGGCAGTTATCCATTGCCCTGGACATCAGAAGACTGATTCTCCAATAGCAAAAGGAAATAGAAGGGCAGACATAGCAGCTAAACATGCCGCTATGCAAGGACCAGATTATTCGGAAGAAATACTTGGAAAATTATGTTATTTGAATAACTTCATTGAAAAATCAGAGCCTACATACACCCCCACGGAGGAACAAAAACTGAGGTTAGATTTACACGCCACCTCATTGAAAGGCTGGTGGCATCTCCAGATGGAAGGGTAGCAGTCCCGTTAGCTCTAGCTGTACGATTAGTATGATGTGCCCATCGTGAACATCATTTAGGGAAAGCCTCCCTGTTACAGCAACTGGAGAGGTCATTCTATATTCCGATGGCAGCTGCAATTATTGCTAGAGAGTGCAACCAGTGTTCCATATGTGCTCAAGTGAATGCAAGACAAGGGAAACAACTACCCCCAGGAACCTAGCCTATTTCATATATACCTATGGACTATTTAGTTGTTGATTTTACTGATATGCCAAGGCGCAACAAGTATTGTGCGTTATTACTCTTCATTGATACTTACTCTGGGTGGGTTGAGGCATTCCCCACCATCAATATAAAAGCTATCCAGGTGGCTTGTTCGTTGCTTAAAGAAATCATTCCAAGATTTGGCTGCCCAACCAGAATATCATCGGACAATGGACCAGAATTTGTACATCAGATAAACAAACATTTGGCTGAAGCATTAGGTGTGAAATGGCGCCATCACTGTGCATTTCGGCCCCAGTCGGCTGCAAAAGCTGAACGAGCTAACAGGACTATCAAATCCATAATTACTAAATTTTGTCTAGAAACACATTTGAATTGGATAGAAGTATTACCTATGGCTTTATATGCTATGCGTACCATGCCTCGAACCTCCCTAAAACTCTCACCGTTTGAACTCCTATATGGACGACCCCCTGTGTTATTTACACCTATACAGGGGTATCCAGACTTGGGGCATATGGGCGGAATAGAGGCACAAAAATTGGTCCAGCAATTACAACTACACAATGATAAGGTAAATAAATTGAGACATTATATACTAGAACAGGTCCCACCACCAGTGGAGACACCAACACATTCATTCAAACCAGGAGATAGAGTGTGGGTTAAGCATTGGAAAGAGGACCCATTAACACCCAGATGGAAGGGGCCCTATACTGTTGTCATGTGTCTCCATTAGCAGTTTAAACCTTAGAAGGAAAGAGCTTGGTCCATTGGACCAGACTCAAGGTAGCAAAAGATTCTGACCCAGTACAATATCAAGTGCAGAAGACAGATAAGCCCCTAGTACTGAAATTCACCAAAAAGCATCTTACTGAACCTGACCGGAAAAAGGTTTTCAACGTACAATGCGAAGATAGACTCTGCTGAATCCTACCGGCAATGGATTCTCTATGCACAATCTGAGATGGCAAGCCTTGCTGAACCACCCCGGAAGTGGTTCCCTGCGCACGGCAGAAGAAGGGAAAGGAGGGGGCAAGCTAAAGAGGCAGATTTAAGATACTTCCTGCTTTTGTTAGTCCAAGTCGCATATAACCCTAACCTTCTTCCTGATGTGGTGATTTTGTAGATTAAGGGAATTGTGACTGGATAGGTTCTGTGTAGAGGACAATTATGAGTTTTCTGTGGCTTTGACTATTATTGGCAAAGGACCTAATGAATAATAACACACTGAATAGTAGTTCCCAATGTTGTGAGAATGCCCAAGTGACACCCTTGCCCTTGAGAAAGGATATGGGAAAGTTGAGAACCCCAAAAGACAAGGCAAGAACGGGTCACAAGGTGTGAACTCTTTGGAACAGGTCCACTCCCACCAACAATATATCATAAATAGGTGGGGTTGGTACCCTGGACCTAAGGCAACCCCAAAACCTAAAGACAAGCATCTGACAATCCCAGAACAGAGTGGGGTAGAACAAAGGGAGAATGGGCCCCTGTAACAATTGAGAAAGGGGAACTATATGTTAAGAATATTGGAATTGAGTTAAAGATCAATGTCCATCAGAAATACACTTGACCCTAGAATGACACTTATATATTTAAAAACTAACTAATGGCATTTCTCCTTATGCCCACTATTTATTTCAACAGAAGGTCACTTTCTCAATACCACCACATGTCTCCATTAGATCCAACACAGGCGTATGTCTCCTACTTCCCCTTGGAAATGCAAGCTAATATTATCTTTTTGAAGACACTATTCTCAGAGATAAGGAAAAGGACCCTACACTAGAAGTTCCATTGCCTGGCTGGATTAGACAGATGTTATTCCTGTTGTGATAGGCCAGACTTTTATTCTTTGTTCAGACAACTAGCTATGAGAGCAGTGAAAGAGATAAGAGTTGAAAAAAAATGAGTTGATTTTGATGGAAAGCCTTATAGACTGTAAAATTGACCCTGATCTCTTTGATGAAAATGAAGTTTCTGATGCAGGAACATATGTACAACTCGCACCCAGGGAAATGGAGAGAGAGTGCCTTCAGAGATTGAGAATTGAAAGTCATTTCATATGTATTACTTATCTTTTCTGTCTCTCTACTGTGTAACCTTATCCTGAACTGATTATGTTATGACAAATATCATATGTTTGCTTGCTTATTAAGAAGTATAGAATTTTACATACTGAAAAACATGAAACAGGTAGGAAACAGTGGAAGTTTCTGCATGGAAAAACTTCCAGAGGGGGGAATAATATAGAATAATGAAATTGGATATAAAAATGAAATAAGGGGTCAGCCTAGAGGATCTCTGAAGGGACCCTTAACTAGTAAATATAAGAGACAAATATTGAGTTCAAAAAGTGAAACTGCAGGGTTACTCAAACCACAGGTTAGCTCACCATTCTACAGTTGGGAAGTTCAAGAGTTCAAACCGCAGAGAAATGCAGAACTAACCCACATGGAGTTTCTTGCTTAAGAAACAAAGGAAGGCTAGCTAAAGAGTATGGTGTAGCGACAAGGGGGCAGGCTGTGGGCTGTCAGCACTGTAACCAATCATAAGATGTCAAAAGTATGTATAAGAGTAACTGCATCAGAACTCTTTGGGGGTTCTGTTTTTGCTTCTTGTATTGGCACTGAACCTTGCGCAATAAACCTTTTCTGTTTGATCCTGGAATTCCATGTCAGTTCCTAGAATTCCATAAGGGGGGGCTTTTTGCCCTCCCTGGGCTCCAGAGGCTTTTCTCAAGCCTCCAGGAGGGTGAAAATGGCCTCCGCAGGGTCCACAGGCCCTCTGAACTTCCCAAAGTTCTAGTAGGCACATTTTTTGCCCTCCCCAAGTCTCCGTGCATGTCCTGCACTTTCCTGCATCCAAAATGGGCCAACTGGGGACTTTGGGAGGGGCGGGATGGACGGGGCCAGCCAGGAGTGGGATTTGGGGGTTCTCTGAACTGCACAGAATCTCATCTAGAGGTTCTCCCAAACCCCGGCAAACCCCCAGCAGCCCATCCCTGCACTAGATGGAGAATAATGGAAAATGCAGTGGAATTCCAAAATGCTGAGCCAAGGGAAAGTGTCCATAACTTTTAATCAGAATGGGACAACTTGACGCTGCTAGCTTGGCACAGCCAGCTGAGGGTGGCCTTCTCACCACCGCCAAGTCCCCTCTGCCAACTCAGCACCACAATTTCTTCTCAGGACACATCAATACTGAAAATTCGCTATGGGCACCTGATAGAGAGCTGTGCAAACAAGCAGGTGAGTGAGCAGCTGGGGGCAGATATGGAGAGCCAGGCAGGAGAGCGGGTGAGCAAGGGGGCTGTCAGAGGGTGGCGGAGGTATGTTGACTCCATCCTAAATGCTGAACTGGCAGTGGGGCTGCAGCAGAGGATGGAGTGGCACTAGATTGGGTACTTCCCATTTTGACCCCCTCACTGCCACCATTGCCTGTGTGGGCAGCTTGGCTGTGGTGGTGTGTGGGCGGTGGGCAGGGCTTCGGCAGCTCTGCCAGTTTTTTAAAAAGTGAAACGGGTCTGCTAGATTTTTTTCTTAAGCACTGCCACCACCCATTGCAAGGGTTTTTTTTTGTTGTAGAGCAGCGGTGGCACTTAAAGAAAACTGGCAGAGCCATGGCACATAAAAAGAAAACCTGGCAGAGGCCACAGCCACTCTACAAGGAACAGAAACCTTGCAATGTGGCAGTGGCACTTTAAACAACAAACTGGCAGAGAAGTAGAATGGGGAAAAAAACTGGCAGAGTTGTGGCACTTTAAAAAAAAAGTTGCAGAGTGGCAGAAGGTCTGCCTACTGCTGTCACACTGCTGAAGCCAAACTGCCCATTCGGGGTGGAGCCAAGGCAATGGCGGCAGTGAGGGGGTCAAAATTGGAAGTACCCCTCCCGGTGCTGTCCCATCCCCCACTGCAGCCAAACTGTTGGTTTGGCATTTGGGCCAGAGTCAACCTACCACTGACCCCCTCTGACAGTCCACTCCCTCACTGGTTCTCCATCCAGTGCCCGCAGTGAGTTATCCCGGCAGCAAATTTCCGGTCTTGACATGTCCTGCAAAGAAATGGTGGTGGCGAGAAGGCCTCCCCCAGCGAGCTAACGGCCTCGAGTTGTCATAAAGGCAGATCCACATCTAATAACACACATTATTACCTGAGATTATGATCAGATGACATGTTCCTCAAAGGCTGTTATTGGAGAAACATCAATGAACTTGTCATCAAAGTCTTACCCTGAAGTTCAGAGATCCCGTGAAAGACCTCTGGAAACTTCACCAGATCTAAATAATGCTGGTCTGGGTATTCATGGGCCTTGCCATGTTCTGCCCACTTTATGGGTCCTGATTTGGCTTCCTGTTAGTTACATGATGCCATTTAATGAACTGACTGGCCCCGACCCCATCTATTCTCTGCCTCCCAAGTCCCAGCTGATCGGGAGGGAATGGGGATTTTGCAGTAACCTTCCCCTGCCACACCCACCAAGCCACGCACACAGAACCAGTGGTAAAAAAATTTGAATCCCTCCACTGGTTATAGCTGAAGGTCTTAAACAAGAATCATGTTTGGGTGTGCTGGAATCTTACCTCTTGAGTACACTGATTCCGTCACACATCGATCAGAGTATTTAGCACACTTTACTGCTCTCCCCTGGCATCTGTCTTTAAGCGGTCCCCTGCAGCTATAGCAAGTGATTCCATGGGCTGCAAGAATGAAAGAGAGCAAAAGCAGTTTCTGAAAACCTTTGCTTCCTTTTCATACAAAATTCAGAGTGTGATTTTAAAGAAAAAAAGTTTTAAACTGTTAAAAGATTTACTGCCTATTTCCAACTTTACTTCATTGTTTAAAATTCTGGAAAGTAACAACTGGCAAGAAGAATTACTTAAGAGTTTACAATCACTTCCTTCCTCCCTCCCTCCCTCCCTCCCTCCCTTCTCAAAGCACTATGGATCTGTACAAACAATGGATCAGCCCAAAAGAATTTGGGGGACTCTTGAGGGATTTAGATTACTATAGTGGTCAAGCCTTAGCCAAATCAGGCTCATGTGGCTTGGAAGTGGACTGCAGAAACATTTCATATATTATGATTAGGATGCAAATTTACCTGGAACCGCAGAATATACTATAAGCTACAGTTGCAACAGTGCAGTTCGGGTGTGGTGGAAGCTGCAAATCTGCTGTTAAAGATAACAGGAATAACGTAATAACAGAGTTGGAAGGGACCTTTGAGGTCTTCTAGTCCATCTCTTGGTCAAGCAGGAGAAACAGGGAAAAGCCACTATTATAAGCATGTGCAAAGGTAAATGTAGGGATCACTTGCTTAGAAATGTAAGTGACTAAATACAGATCAGCCAATGTGATTGCTTTATTTAAATGCCTTGGATGAAACCGACTGTGTAATTTGTTTGTGTTTGTATTTGTATTCCCATCACAAAAATTTTGTTAAAACCCCCATTTAAAAACAATCAAGCAAGGCCAGCTTGTTG
Organism: Masticophis lateralis; assembly: GCA_030761175.1. Taxonomy (NCBI): domain Eukaryota; kingdom Metazoa; phylum Chordata; class Lepidosauria; order Squamata; family Colubridae; genus Masticophis; species Masticophis lateralis. The sequence continues at coordinate 26,388,729 of JAUDYJ010000002.1, forward strand.
AAATAAATAGGTCTTAAGGGCCTTTCGGAAAGTGCGGAGGTCCGGGATCAAACGAACTTCTGGAGGCAGCTCGTTCCATAGGGTGGGTGCCCCCACAGAGAAGGCTCTCCCCCTGGGGGCCACCAGCCGACATTGCTTGGCTGATGGCACCCTGAGAAGGCCCTCTCTGTGTGAGCGTACTGGCCGGTGGGAGATTATCGGTAGCAGCAGGCGGTCCCGCAGGTACCCCGGTCCCATGCCATGGAGTGCTTTAAAGGTCAAAACTAACACCTTGAAGCACACCCGAAAGACCACCGGAAGCCAGTGCAGCTCGCGCAGGAGAGGTGTCACATGGGAGCGCCCTGTCGCTCCCATAATCACCCGCGCGGCCGCATTCTGGACCAGTTGGAGCCTCCGGGTGCACCCCAAGGGGAGCCCCATGTAGAGAGCGTTACAGTAGTCCAAGCGAGACGTGACGAGTGCATGAGTGACCGTGCACATGGAGTCCCGATCCAGAAAGGGGTGCAACTGGCGCATCAGGCGAACCTGATAAAAGGCCCCCCTGGCCACGGCCGCCACATGCCCTTCCAAGGACAGCCGTGAATCCAGGAGGACACCCAAGTTGCGCGCCCCCTCTGTGGGGGCCAATGACTCACCCCCAATAGCCAGCGATGGCACTAGCTGGCTATACCAGGATGCCAGCATCCACAGCCACTCGGTCTTGGAAGGGTTGAGACGAAGCCTGTTCCTCCCCATCCAGACCCGCACGGCCTCAAGGCACTGGGACATCACTTCGAGGGCATCATTGGGGTGGTCAGGGGTGGAGACGTACAGCTGAGTGTCATCAGCGTACAGTTGGCAACTCACCCCAAAACCACGGATGATCTCACCCAGCGGCTTCACATAAATGTTGAACAGGAGCGGCGAGAGGACCGACCCTTGTGGCACCCCGCAAACGAGGCACCTCGAGGTCGACCTCTGCCCCCCTGCCAACACAAACTGCGATCGGTTGGAGAGATAGGAGGAGAACCACCGTAGCACGGTGCCTCCCACCCCCAGACCCCCCAACCGACGCAGCATGATACCATGGTCGATGGTATCAAAAGCCGCTGAGAGATCTAACAGGACCAGGACAGAGGAGCATCCCCAGTCATAGGACTGGGACCAGAGTGCACCAGCCTACAGGGGCCCTGCCTGCTCCCCAGCTGGAAATGTGGAAATCTCTGCCCTGCTGGAAATCTCTGCCCTGGGGTGGCACGTGCAATGCGCAACTTTGCAGGTGGTACAATACGTAAAAAGAAGTGGAGTCCTTGCTGTCCAGAATGAAATAATCGTGCTGATTGATTTTTTTGTTTGGTTTTAGATTTGAATGTTTTCCATGAGGAGTGAAAAGAAGCAAAGGAATAGTTTTCATTTCTTTAGTAATACAAAATATAATGTTACTAATGATAATAGTAGCAATACCAATATGTGTACTTCACTTAATTGTCAGCTGATCAATGAATCAGAGCCTCCACAGTTCTCCTCAGGCACCATTAGGAATTCAAACTGGAGGTGGAAAGAAGAAAAAAACTCAAAGTATCAAGAAGATGTGATTTGAACTACTTGAAATTTGGATTTATTCAAGAACAGCTGGATCCACGACCATTTTTTTTGTTCTGAGAGTTTATCCAACGATGGCATGAAAACGCAGAAGACACTTGCACTCAAAACACCTGGATTTGGCTAACAAATCACTTGAATATTTTGAAAGAATCCGTGAAAATATGCAAAAGCAAGTAAGTGCTTTAACAAAAATGACACTTGAAGATAAGTCCTTATTAAAGGTTTCTTTTCTGATAGCATTTCAGATTGCAAAACATAAAAAGCCATATACGATTGGAGAAGAATTAATTAAGCCTTGCATGTTACAAGCCTGTGAAGAGGTTTTGGGAAAGCAGGCTGTCCAGAAACTGAAAGCAATTCCTAAGTCCGCTACCTCTATCAAGCAGAGAATTGAAGGCATGGTTTAAGATGTTGAAAATCAAGTTATAAAAATGGTGAAAAATTCACCATTTTATGTAGTTCAACTTGATGAATCAACAGATATAACTAACAAGGCACTTCTCCTTTGTTTTGTGAGGATTGAGTGTGAAGGAGAGTTACAGGAAGAACTACTTTGTTAGCTCAACTTGTCAGGTAGAACAACTAGCTCTGAGATTTTGAAGCACTGAATAGTTATTTCCTGGAACATGGAACTGAATGGAAAAATGTATTGGGATATGTACAGACGGTGCCGCAAACATGACTGGACGTCTTTCAGGGATTGTTGCAAAGGTGAAAAGTGTAGGTCACCCAGACATTTTGTCTACACACTGCATTATACCTCATGAGCAACTTGCAGTGAAAAAAATGTCCTCAGAACTACACAAAGTATTATCAGATGTTATTAAAATTGTAAATGAAATTCGACACAAACGCTCAATTCTCGAATGTTTGAGGCACTTTGTGAAGAAATGGGTTCTGAGTCTTCTCATCTTCTTCTGCATGCTGAGGTGAGATGGCTGTCAAGAGGCAAAATACTAACCCAACTGTCCGCCCTGCGCGAAGAAGTTAAATTATTTTTCTACCAGCAAAATAATACAAAATTTCAAGAAGTCTTGTCTGACGATGAGTAGGTAGCCACGCTTGCATGCCTGGCAGATATTTTTTCACTGTTAAATGAACTAAACGTATCTTTGCAAGGGCAACTTCAGGACGTGTTCACACTATGAGGTAAAATGGATGCTTTTCAAAAGAAATTATTGCTGTGGCAAACATGATTGGCTGAAGAAGATCAGCAGATATTTTCAAATTTTGATGAATATATGAGAGAGAAGGATGTCAACCAGCAGGTGATAACCACTGTTGAACAGCACTTACAATCACTCCAGAATCTTTTGGCCATTATTACCCAAAGAAAGAAGATCCCAGACATGGCAGTATGTGGATAATAGATCCATTTGCAGCAAACATTGAAGATAGCAATTTAAGTATGCATGAAAAAGAAAGCCTTATCAATCTCTCATCCGACGACAGTCTCAAAGCTAAATTCCAGTTATCCATATTAAGATCTCTTTTCTGGCTCTCCGTAAAAATAACAAATAACAAAGATTTGCGCATGCCCAAGATGGCGGCTGCCTCACGCCGTGAGGAGATGGGCATCGGCGGGCGATTTTAAATGGGTCTGGGGGGGTTGCAGACTATCGGCAACCCCCTACCCGGCTTGCTGAGTTTGTGGCCGTTGCGCTGGTGGGTTTGAGTGCCCTCCAGCGTTTTCCATCTGTTGCTGGCCTTCGGGGAGTTGCGGAGCTGTCGCCGCCGGTGTGTGTCAGGGAGGAGAGGAGAGAACGCCGCCAGACGCCGCCGGAGCGGTTTGGAATGGCGAGAAGCGGCGGCAAGCGGCGAGAGCGGCGAGAGCAGCGAGAGGTGGCCAGCGAGTCTGGGGGGGGTGATTGCAGACCATCCGCAACCCCCCCCACCTGACCCGCGGAACATCGGCCCCTCTCGCAGGGGGGTTGGCGCTTGCCAGCGTTCTCCTGGTGGGACTGGCCGTCGGGAGCTGCTGCCGCCCGTGTGTGAGGAGAGGAGAGAGAGATGCCGCCGGAGTGGTCTGGAGTGGCGGCAAGTGGCAGTAGCGGCGAGAGTGGTGAGAGACGGCCAGCGGAGCCTAGGGGGGCGGCTACAGACCATCGGCAACCCCCCCCACCCGGCCAACGGAATATCGGCCCATCTTGCTGGGGGGCGGGTGCCTACCAGCGTTCTCCATACGTGACTGGCCTTTGGGAGCTGCTGCCACCTGTGTGTGAGGAGAGAGGAGTGAGACGCCACCGGAGTGGTTTGGAGAGGCGGCAAGCGACAAGAGTGGCGGGAGGCGGCCAGCGGAGTCTAGGGGGGTGATTGCAGACCATCGGCAACCCTTTCCCTCCCCCCCCATTTGGGCCCGTGGAAGATCTGGCCCTCTCGCTGGGAAATATCTGGCTCTCTCGCTGGGGATCGCAGGTTGGCGGCAACCTCCCCCCCCCCACCTGGCCCGTGGAAGATCTGGCCCTCCCGTCGGGGAATATCTGGCCCCCCTCGCCGGGGACTATCTGGCTCTCTCGCCTGTAGTACCATCGACCCGCTTTCTTTCTGGAGTAGCTTGGAACTCGGCCCTACTACCATCGTGCACGCTGGCGTTATCGCAGAACAGGTCTCTCCACGGGAGGACTGATGGAGCTGGCTCCACCTTCGTTCATCCCTGATGGGGGAGTTCTATTCTCGCAGGACAAATATGCCAGGCCCCTGTGAGAGAGTGGCCTGGACTTTCCAACTTCCTGTCTGGCGGACCTCCGTGAGAGGGCGGTCCGGGTACCCCCGCAGTGACTTTGAACTTATAGACCCCTCCCACTACCGTGAGAGGGTAGCGGTGATTTCTCCTGTCTGTTCTTCGATATTTTTTATGTACCAGCACAGACTCTAGCCATGCCTTTCTTCTGTCCATCTTCGTTATGTGTTTCGGATGTTTTCGAGGTCCAGCCTTCTTGCCTTGCGAGACTCCCCCCTCTCGCAGGTTTGGCCCTCTACATTATCGAGGGCCCACCTTAATGACGGGTTTTGGGACCCCGAGAGGTGGCATGCCAAAAAACGGGGATTGAGGGGTTTTTTAAACTTGTGTTTTACTAAATTTTTAAGGGGCTCAGGGGTGGGGGTGGGAGTGGGTTTGGGGGAGAACTCACAGGGGGGAAGGTCAGACCCAGCTGTTCATGGGGCCGCGGGGGGTCAAGATTCTGGAGGCAAGAGGGCTTCTACTAAGCCCTCTGTCGAGGGCTGTGCGATTAAGATACTGTGTGGGAGGGGCAGATATGGCGTGGGTAGGGGACCATATCATGTGGCGGGGGCTCGCACTCGCTGTCTTCGAGCGATTGCGTGCCCCGGTCCCCCGAGCCATTCCCGTTCCCCGGGTTGTCTAGAGTCTCAGGACCCGAAGCTCCGGCTGTTGTTATGCAACGTGAGGTCCGTTGTCAATAAGGCCCCCCTCATATGTGATCTTCTTCAAGATGGGGGTGCGGACCTGGCTGGCATTACTGAGACCTGGTTGGGCCACGAGGGGGGGGTTCCCCTTGTGGAGATGTGCCCACCAGGTTTCCTTGCATTCCACCAGCCGAGAGCTCAGGGGAGGGGTGGGGGAGTAGCGGTCATTATTAAAGAAGGTCTGAGTCCGAGGGAAACCACTGTACCTCAGATAGCCGGGTGTGAGTCCATCTTCGTGAGGTGGGGTCGTGGTGGGCAGATGGGTCTGTTAGTCACGTACCTGGCTCCCTGCCACGTGGCAACGACCCTGCCCGAGCTTCTCAATGTTGTAGCCGAGGTGGTGGTTGATACCCCTAGGCTCATGGTCATGGGGGATTTCAACCTGCCATCCATCGGTGAAACATCTGAGTTAGCTCGGGAGTTCATGGCTTCCATGACGGCCATGGACCTGACCCAGGTAATTCAAGGCCCGACCCACGTTGGTGGACACACCCTGGATCTAGTTTTTGTCTCTGGTCAGTGGTTGAGTGGTCTTGATATTGGGGATATAGTTGTGGAGCCCTTGTCATGGACTGACCACTCGCTCCTTCGACTCGACTTTCAGACCGCTGCACCTCACCGCAGGGAGGCGGAACCGACCAGGTGGTTCCGCCCCAGGCGCCTGATGGATCCTGATAGGTTCCAGATGGAGCTTGGGCCATTTCCTGAGACACTGACACACGACTCGGCTGAGGATCTGGTGGCTGCCTGGAATAGGGCAGCCGGTGGGGCCTTGGACCGCGTCGTGCCTTCGCGGCCTCTGACCCGGCGCCGAACTCACTTATCTCCTTGGTTTACCGAGGAGCTGAGGGAGATGAAACGCCGGAGAAGACGCCTAGAGAGCGGTTGGAGGGCCAGTCGCTCTGAATCTGACTTGACACTAGTAAGAGCTCACATTAAGACTTACTTAGTGGCGATAAAAGCGGCAAAATCTAATTATTTTGCCGCTCTTATCGCGTCATCAGATAATCGCCCAGCCGCCCTGTTTAGGGTGACCCGCTCCCTCCTTCATCCGGGAGCACGGGAAGATCCCTTGCAGGGTCGTGCTGAGGATTTTGTGCAATATCTGGATGACAAAATAACTCAGATTCGGGATGACTTGGCCGCCGACTGGGTTAGTTCGGGCGAGGTGACTGAGGCAGGTCTTGAGAGTGTTATTTGGGCTGAGTTCGACCCTGTGGCTCCCGAGGACGTGGACAGGATTCTGGGAAGACTGAACACAACCACATGTTTACTGGACCCGTGTCCCTCCTGGTTGGTGCTGGCCTCCCGGGAGGTTACATGAGGCTGGCTCCAGGAGATTATAAACACTTCTTTGAGTGAGGGTGTCCTTCCGCCTGCCTTGAAGGAGGCGGTGGTGAGGCCCCTCCTCAAGAAGCCCTCCCTGGACCCAGCTGTTTTAGCTAACTACCGTCCTGTCTCCAACCTTCCCTTCTTGGCGAAGGTTGTTGAGAGTGTGGTTGCGTGGCAGCTCCCCCGATACCTGGATGAAGCTGTCTATTTAGACCCGCTCCAGTCCGGCTTCAGGTCTGGATACAGCACCGAAACGGCATTGGTCGCGTTGGTGGATGATCTCTGGCGGGCCCGGGGTAGGGGATATTCCTCTATCCTGGTGTTATTAGACCTCTCAGCGGCTTTGCGCCGGTTGGAGGGACTGGGGGTGGGGGGCACCGTTTTATGGTGGTTCTCCTCCTACCTCTCCGACCGGTCGCAATCTGTGTTGACAGGGGGGCAGCGGTCGACCCCGAGGCGCCTAGTGTGTGGGGTGCCGCAGGGATCGGTCCTCTCGCCCCTCCTGTTCAACATTTATGTAAAGCCGCTGGGTGAGATCATCCGTGGTTTTGGGGTGGAGTTCCATCAGTACGCTGATGATACGCAGCTGTACATTTCCACCCCAGACCACCCCAACGATGCCGTGGAAGTGATGTCCCAGTGCCTTGAAGCCGTGCGGGTCTGGATGGGGAGAAACAGGCTTCGACTCAACCCCTCCAAGACCGAGTGGCTGTGGCTTCCGGCGTCCCGATATAGCCAGCTGACACCATCGCTGGTTATTGGGGGCGAATCACTGGCCCCCACGGAAAGGGTGCGCAACTTGGGCGTCCTCCTGGATCCACGGCTGTCTTTGGAGGATCACACGACGGCTGTGGCCAGGGGAGCTTTTTATCAGGTTCGCCTGATACGCCAGTTGCGGCCCTTTCTAGATCGGGACTCCCTACGCACAGTCACTCAGGCACTCGTCACCTCTCGCCTGGACTACTGCAATGCTCTCTACATGGGGCTCCCCTTGGGGTGCACCTGGAGGCTTCAACTGGTGCAGAATGCGGCTGCGCGGGGGATTATGGGAGCGACGGGACGCTCCCATGTGACACCTCTCCTGCGCGAGCTGCATTGGCTACCGGTGGACTTCCGGGTGCGTTCAAGGTGTTGGTGACCACCTTTAAAGCGCTCCATGGCTTAGGACCAGGGTACTTACGGGACCGCCTTCTGCCGCCAATAGCCTCCCACCGGCCGGTGCGCTCCCACAGAGAGGGTCTCCTCAGGGTGCCGTCAGCTAGACAATGTCGGCTGGCGACCCCCAGGGGGAGGGCTTTCTCTGTGGCAGCCCCTACCCTCTGGAACGATCTCCCTCCAGAACTGAGAACAATTGCTGACCTCCGGACTTTTCGTCGGGCCCTAAAAACCCATCTCTTTCAGCTTGCTGGTCTAGCCTGACCCCGCTGAATTTTTAAGATTTGTACTAGAGGGTTGGGTTTTTTAATTATTCAATGGTTTTAATTTTAGCCACAGTTATATGTTTTTTAAGAAATTTTAACTTTTGTATACTATGTTTTTATTTGGCTGTCCACCGCCCTGAGTCCGCAAGGAGAAGGGCGGTATACAAATCTAATAAATAAATAAATAAATAAATAAATAAATAAATAAATAAATAAATAAATAAATAAATAAATAAATAGTGAATATCCATGGCTGAGTGAAAAAGCAAGGATTTTTTTTCAATTTTTAAAAAAAATTTAAACAAAACATAAAGCATAAATCCATCATCCATTACAATTGCAAACAATGTGTCGGTCGGTTACAAATCTTTTGTGCTTCATCTCTATATTCAAAATTTACTAATTATCTAATTTCTCATATTGTCAAACAAATAATCATCCTCATTTATCATTTATTTAACTATGGCTTTACCACTTCAAAAAATTATTTTCAAATATTAAATTTATAACATTCATTTCATGTTTCATATTTCATCTCCATGCTTTCTTATCTAGCCATTGATAAAATAAATCCCATATCTTATAATATTGTTTATCTTCTTGTTCTCTAATTTCAAATGTCAATTTACTCATTTCAGCACATTCCTTGATTTGCTTAATAACTTCATCTTGCTAGTATTTTCTCATTTGTTAGTATGAGAATACTTGTTAGCATTTTCTCATTTTTCCAGTTTATAGCAAACACAATTCTGGACGCTGTTAAAACATTCACAATCAAATATCTCAATTCTCTATGGTACATTTCTGGCACAATCCCTAATAAAAAAATCTCTGGCTTAAAGTCTGTGTGTTTCTTTATCATTTTCTCCAACCATGTGTGGATTGTAGTCCAGTATCTTTTAGATTTAGATTTAGATTTAGATTTTATTACATTTTTATACTGCCCTTCTCCCAAAGGACTCAGGGTGGTGTACAGCCATATAAAACAATCCCATACAAAAATTAAAAACCATTAAAATAATTTAAAGCATTTGGCCGTAATTTAGAACCCCTAGCTAAGAACCCCTTTAAAACCATTTAAAACCCATTAAAATTAATTTATTCGGTCAGGCCAGTTTTTAGCTTCTACACATGACCACCACATATAGTAATATGAGCCCGGTGTCTGATGACATTTCCAGCACTTTACAGATTTGCAAAAAAACATATTTGTGCGAAAAGACATTTTCATCTGACACAGCAATTAAAACTCGGCTTGAAATACAAATGATTCTCCGTCTTGTGGTAACATCATTGGAGCCAAAAATCCATAAACTTATTTCAAAAAAGCAGGAACAAATATCACACTAAAAATGAGTAATATTTAAATAAGCTTCAATTATTTTGTAATAATTAAACTAATTTTAATAATGTTGTTACAATTTAACAACCTTTAAAGATTTTGTTATGATTAAGTAAACATTTATAATTTTGTTATAATTAAATAAGCTTTTATGCTTTTGTTATATTAAATAGGTGCATTTCATATTAAAAAAATGGAAGTTCTCTGTAAAATGTATTTATCTTTTTTAAACAATTCATATTTGTGGCCCGCAGGCATTTTAAATTATGAACTTGGTGGTCCCTGAAGTCCAAAAAGTTGGATATCCCTGCTCCAAAGCACCTGAGGACAAGAAGCAACGGGTGGAAACTAATCAACGAGAGAAGCAACCTAGAACTGAGGAGAAATTTCCTGACAGAACAATTAATCAGTGGAACAAGTTGCCTCCAAAAGTTGTAAATGCTCCAACACTGGAAGTTTTTAAGAAGAGATTGGATAACCATTTGTCTAAAACAGTATAAGGTTTCCATCCTAAGCAGGGGGTTGGACTAGAAGACCTTCAAGATCCCTTCCAACTCTGTTATTCTGTTCTGCTCTAAACCTGCTACCAATTGAGGTTTTATGTACACACTCAAAAACCCTCTCATCTATTCTTTCTGCTGGGCTGATGCTTGAAGTTATCACAAGATTTAGTAGAAGGATATATCCATTTGATACACGCGCCAGATTATTTCACCACCATTAAAGGTCAATCATTCTGGCAGTTGCCTTTGTTCTTGTCCTGAGGGAAGGAACCCCCAGTTCTATTACTTACATCCCTGCATTTTCCATTAAGAGAATCTTTAAGTACAGTCAGCACAGCAGCAGGTGAATTTGGTTGCATTTCCTTCTCTTTCTACATGCAGCTTTGTTCATTTGATGTGAAGTTGTTGAGGACAAGGGAAGGGATTCCCAAAAGACTTCTGGATTCACTTTGAGAACACTTTGAGCTCCTGCTGCCATGTTGAAAAGTTTTCAGTCTCTGTCACTGCAAAACTGGGGGATAGTGAGGCAGAGTTACTAAATATCCAGTAAAAGGAGGACATATCCTCTTTTTTACACTCATGTCTTCCATCCATCAGGTGTAGCCTCGAAAAATCCCACAGACTTTCTCTTCCTCAGCAGCTTTTCTTTCCTCACCTGGCTTCACCTTCACTAATCAATTAATCTTTAAAATTAAGTATTAAATTAAAAGAAAACATGCAGTTAAAAGCCAAAGCGTATTTTTAAAAAACGAACAACTGGGTGGAAGGATGGAGACCCGACTTCCCAACCCTTCCTACCAGGAATTGCAACCCCAGGATTCCCCTTCCCAGGAGTGCCCTGGTCATCTGAGAATCATTTTGGGTCATTCCCAGCTGCTCTCATTCAATTTAGGAAGCTGGCTACCAAAGAATTCACTTTGGCAGCAAAATCATCTGTTTGTTGGCAGGAGAAGGAAATCCCCGCGCCATTCAGCATGCCATCTTGGAGAAGATCTTGCTTTAGTTTCTTTACAGGTATAGAAAAGAGCAACAAAGATGGCAAAAGGCTGATAGTCCTTACAAGAAGTGAATGTCTTTAGTCTAAAGAAGAAATTGCTGAGCAAGACACAATAGAAGCCTTTCAATCCTCAAAGGGATGTCACAAGGATAACTGATTCCCTGTAGCATCCAAAGGCAAAAGACAAGAAGGAAGGGAAAGAAGCCATGCAGAGGTGAATTAATCTCAGCCATATTTTGTATGTTTTTAATTGATTGTACCTCACTGTCCTTATGCAGGACTTTGATCATTATGAAGATTTGATTTGTTATTTAAGTCTGTGTCGGAATTGATGCTACTGGAGGGGGAGTAGGTAGAAAGAAGCTAAGGCAGAGAAAAGAAATATGCGTAACCAGAAATCATTTGTGGAAAGAACCCAAATCCTGAAGCATTCAACAACTGGTCATTTTAAAGAGCAAAGTGTTATTATTATTATTATTTATTATTTATTAGATTTATATACCGCCCTTCTCCTTACGGACTCAGGGCGGTGAACAGCCAAAATAAAAATTCAATACATAAAAGTTAAAACTTAAAACACATATACATTAGGCTGAGAATTAAAACCAAATAAATATTAAAATGCGACGACGCTACAAACATTAAAAATTTTAAAATTTTAAAAATTCTAAAAATGCGGCAGGGATCAGGCTAAACCGGCAAGTTGAAAAAGATGCGTCTTCAGGGCCCGACGAAATGTCCGGAGGTCGGAGATAATTCTCAATTCTGGAGGAAGATCATTCCAGAGGGTGGGGGCTGCCACAGAGAAGGCTCTCCCCCTGGGGGTCGCCAGCCGGCATTGTCTGGCTGACGGCACCCTGAGGAGGCCCACTCTGTGGGAGCGAACCGGCCGGTGGGAGGCAATTGGCGGCAGAAGGCGGTCCCGTAAGTACCCGGGTCCTAAGCCATGGAGCGCTTTAAAGGTCATTACCAACACCTTGAAACGCACCCGGAACTCCACCGGCAACCAATGCAGCTCGCGCAGGAGAGGTGTAACGTGGGAGCGCCCCGATGCTCCCATAATTCCCCGCGCGGCCGCATTCTGTACCAGTTGGAGCCTCCGGGTGCACCCCAAGGGGAGCCCCATGTAGAGAGCATTGCAGTAATCCAGGCGAGAGGTGACGAGTGCCTGAGTGACTGTGCGCAGGGAGTCCCGATCTAGAAAGGGCCGCAGCTGGCGTATCAGGCGAACCTGATAGAAAGCCCCCCTGGCCACAGCTGTCGTATGATCCTCCAAGGACAGCCGTGGGTCCAGGAGGACGCCCAAGTTGCGCACCCTTTCCGTGGGGGCCAATGATTCGCCCCCAATAACCAGCGATGGTGTCAGCTGGCTATATCGGGACGCCGGCAGCCACAGCCACTCGGTCTTGGAGGGGTTGAGACGAAGCCTGTTTCTCCCCATCCAGACCCGCACGGCTTCAAGGCACTGGGACATCACTTCCACGGCATCGTTGGGGTGGTCTGGGGTGGAGATGTACACCTGAGTATCATCAGCGTACTGATGGAACTCCACCCCAAAACCACGGATGATCTCACCCAGCGGCTTCACATAAATGTTGAACAGGAGGGGCGAGAGGACCGACCCTTGCGGCACCCCACACACTAGGCGCCTCGGGGTCGACCGCTGCCCCCCTGTCAACACTGATTGCGACCGGTCAGAGAGGTAGGAGGAGAACCACCGTAAAACGGTGCCCCCCACCCCCAGTCCCTCCAACCGGCGCAACATGATACCATGGTCGATGGTATCAAAAGCCGCTGAGAGGTCTAACAGCACCAGGATAGAGGAGTACCCCCTACCCCGGGCCCTCCAGAGATCATCCACCAACGCGACCAATGCCGTTTCGGTGCTGTATCCAGACCTGAAGCCGGACTGGAGCGGGTCTAAATAGACAGCTTCATCCAGGTACTGAGGGAGCTGCCACGCAACCACACTCTCAACAACCTTCGCCAAAAAGGGAAGGTTGGAGACTGGACGGTAATTAGCCAAAATAGCTGGGTCCAAGGAGGGCTTCTTGAGGAGGGGCCTCACCACCGCCTCCTTCAAGGCATCCGGTAGGGCACCCTCACTCAAAGAAGCATTTATAATCTCCTGGAGCCAGCCTCGTGTAACCTCCCGGGAGGCCAGCACCAACCAGGAGGGACACGGGTCCAATAAACATGTGGTTGCGTTCAGTCTCCCCAGAGTCCTGTCCACGTCCTCGGGAGCCACAGGATCGAACTCAGCCCAGATAACACTCTCAAGACCTGCCTCAGTCACCCCGCCTGAACCAACCCAGTCAGCGGCCAGATCATCCCGAATCTGAGTTATTTTATCATCCAGATATTGAACAAAGTCCTCAGCACGACCCTGTAAGGGATCCTCCCGCGCTCCCAGATGAAGGAGGGAGCGGGTCACCCTAAACAGGGCGGCTGGGCGATTATCTGATGACGCGATAAGAGTGGCAAAATAGTTGGATTTCGCCGCTTTTATCGCCACTAAGTAAGTCTTAATATGAGCTCTTACTAGTGTCAAGTCAGATTCAGAGCGACTGGCCCTCCAACCGCTCTCTAGGCGTCTTCTCCGGCGTTTCATCTCCCTCAGCTCCTCGGTAAACCAAGGAGATAAGTGAGTTCGACGCCGGGTCAGAGGCCGCAAAGGCACGATGCGGTCCAAGGCCCCACTGGCCGCCCTATCCCAGGCCGCCACCAGGTCCTCAGCCGAATCGCGTGTCCGTGTCTCAGGAAATGGCCCAAGCTCCGTCTGGAACCTATCAGGATCCATCAGGCGCCTGGGGCGGAACCACCTGGTCGGTTCCGCCTCCCTGCGGTGAGGTGCAGCGGTCAGAAAGTCGAGTCGAAGGAGCGAGTGGTCAGTCCATGACAAGGGTTCCATACCTATATCCCCAATATCAAGACCACTCAACCACTGACCAGAGACAAAAACAAGATCCAGGGTGTGTCCACCGATATGAGTCGGGCCCTGAATTACCTGGGTCAGGTCCATGGCCGTCATGGAAGCCATGAACTCCCGGGCTATCTCAGATGTTTCACCGATAGATGGCAGGTTGAAATCCCCCATGACCATAAGCCTGGGGGTATCAACCGCCACCTCGGCTACAACATTGAGAAGCTCGGGCAGGGTCGTTGCCACGTGGCAGGGAGCCAGGTACGTGACTAACAAACCCATCTGCCCACCACGACCCCACCTCACAAAGATGGACTCACACCCGGCTATCTGAGGTACAGTGGTCTCCCTCGGATCCAGACCTTCCTTGATAATGACCGCTACTCCCCCACCCCTGCCCTGAGCTCTCGGCTGATGGAATGCAAGGAAACCTGGTGGGCACATCTCCACGAGGGGAACCCCCCCCTCGTGGCCCAACCAGGTCTCGGTAATCCCGGCAAGGTCCGCCCCCCCCTCTTGAAGGAGCTCACATATGAGGGGGGCCTTATTGACAACGGACCTTGCGTTGCATAACAACAGCCGGAGCTTCGGGTCCTGAGACTCTAGACAACCAGGGGAACGGGAATGGCTCGGGGGACCGGGGCACGCAATCGCTCGAAGACAGCGAGTGCGAGCCCCCGCCACATGATATGGTCCCCTACCCACGCCATATCTGCCCCTCCCACACAGTATCTTAATCGCACAACCCTCGACAGAGGGCTTAGCAGAAGCCCTCTTGCCTCCAGAATCTTGACCCCCCGCGGCCCCATGAACAGCTGGGTCTAACCTTCCCCCCTGTGAGTTCTCCCCCAAACCCACTCCCACCCCCACCCCTGAACCCCTTAAAAATTTAGTAAAACACAAGTTTAAGAAACCCCTCAGTCCCCGTTTTTTGGCATGCCACCTCTCGGGGTCCCAAAACCCGTCATTAAGGTGGGCCCTCGATAATGTAGAGGGCCAAACCTGCGAGAGGGGGGAGTCTCGCAAGGCAAGAAGGCTGGACCTCGAAAACATCCGAAACACACAACGAAGATGGACAGAAGAAAGGCATGGCTAGAGTCTGTGCTGGTACATAAAAAGTATCGAAGAACAGACAGGAGAAATCACCGCTACCCTCTCACGGTAGCGGGAGGAGTCTATAAGTTCAAAGTCACTGCGGGGGTATCCGGACCGCCCTCTCACGGAGGTCCGCCATACAGACAGGAAGTTGGAAAGTCCAGGCCACTCTCTCACAGGGGCCTGGCATATTTGTCCTGTGAGGATAAGACTCCCCCATCAGGGATGAACAAAGGTGGAGCCAGCTCCATCAGTCCTCCCATAGGCAGGCCTGTTCTGCGATAACGCCAGCGTGCGCGATGGTACTAGGGCCAAGTTCCAAGCTACTCCAGGAAGAAAGCGGATCGATGGTGCTACAGGCGAGAGAGCCAGATAGTCCCCGGCAAGGGGGGCCAGATATTCCCCGACGGGAGGGCCAGATATTCCACGGGCCAAGTGGGGGGGGGAGGTTGCCGCCAACCTGCGATCCCCAGCGAGAGAGCCAGATATTTCCCAGCGAGAGGGCCAGATCTTCTGCGGGCCAATGGTGGGGGGGAAGGAAAGGGTTGCCGATGGTCTGCGATCACCCCCCTAGGCGCCGCTGGCCACCTCCCGCCACTCTCGTCGCTTGCCGCCTCTCCACCACTCCAGCGGCCTCTCTCTCCTCTCTCCTCTCACACAGGTGGCAGCAGCTCCCAAAGGCCAGTCACGTATGGAGAACGCTGGTAGGCAGCGTTCTCCATGTTGATGTTGTGATTACTTCTTGATCACTAGCCTTGCTTTGGGACAATCACTGATTGATTATTTATTTATTTATTTATTTATTTATTTATTTATTTATTTATTTATTTATTTGTCAAACATGTACAACATAGCTGGTACAGGTATAAACATAAAAAAAGTAAGTAAGTACAGATAAATGGGGACAGTAAGACAGGGACGCTAGGCACGCTGGTGAGGTCCACGGTAGACAATTTGAGGTTGAAGCTGTGAGGGCTTGAGGCTACAACAAAAGAGTCGGGTAGAGCATTCCAGGTGTTGACCACTCTGTTGCTGAAGTCATATTTTCTACAATCAAGTTTGGAGCGGTTTACCTTGAGTTTGTATAATTGTTTGCCCATGTATTATTGTGTATATTACTGTATATTATCGTGTATCATATGTCAGTCACCAATCATGATGCTAAATAATTCTCTCTTCTCTCCCTTCCTTTCTCCCTTGCTTTTCAGGCATGTACCTTAGTAGAAGCAATCCTGCAATTTCTGGGCTCATTTACACTATGTTGGCTTTGGATGCATTGTGCACTTGTTGTAGGAGGAAAAATATATCAAGGCATATTTTAATATATTTGTCACAAACCAGCTTCTGTTCCTCATAATCCTAGCAAAGGTCAACATCACAGATTGTACCATACTCTTCCTTGAAGAACAGTGCTTGAGGAAATACCTCCCTGGACACATGGACACATCATCTCAGAAGAGCTTGAAACTCCACCCATACCATCACACAACACGTATTCATTTTAGTGGATAAAATGCATCCACTGAAACGTACATCTGCCCCAGACAAATCTCCATCTATCCAAGTAAGAAGCCATTCCTTTGAAATCCAAAATGAATAAGCTTCTTCTCTTTTGGATTTTTGTCATGCTCTTCAGTACTACAAGTAAGTAAGTAAGTAAGTAAGTAAGTAAGTAAGTAAGTAAGTAAATGAGTAAGTAATTAAGTTAACAGCTTTTAGTATTTAGGAAAGATTTGTCATGGCTTGACTTGGAAAATGTTTAGTTGAGATTTGATTCCATCCCTTAAATGTAGAAGCTCATTTGCACAGAGAAATACATTTCGCGCAGCACGGCTGATTGTCCAAACTGTTTTTAAACTTTTTTTTAGCCTTTGTTTTTACTACCAGTTCAGGCGAATGGGTAGTAAAAAATGCTTTTAAAAAGAAAAAAAAAAGGTTCTGATGATTAGCTGTGAAAATCAGTTGTGTCACGCCGGAACTATTTTTTTTACTTTTTAAAGCATTTTTTTACTACCTATTGCCTGAAGCAGTATTTTTGTGTAAAGTGTGATAGTTGATTTTCCCGGTCACATGACTACCAAGCAATGCCCACTCAGTCACATGACCACCAAGCCACACCCACCCAGTCACATGCCCAGCAAGCCACACTCACAGAACCAGTAGGGAAAATTTTTGAATTTCACCAGCGGGCTAACCAATGACTCCTTAAGAAGCAACGAACAATCCACCACGACCAAAGTACATCACCTCCCAGAAAGGCTGTGCCAAACAGGAGGGACATCAATCCAATAGAAGATGGCCAAACTCAAAGTCATGAGGACCCTATCGCCATCTTCTGGTCCAATAGGTTCAAACACCTCCCAGACACCAAGGCTGGCTTCCAACTGGGAGTGAATTTAAGCAGGTTTGACTGACGGATGCTTTGCAATTTCCTCCACGCAGCCTTGAAGGAAAATCCCTCTACCCAAGGTGGCTCAAGACATCCTCAACAAGGCTGCCAGTTGGCTATATTGTTACATTTAATGCATTTACTTTGGATGTGGACATTTATTTTAACTTTGTGGCTGTACAGGCGTTAACATGTATACACACACACTCACAAAGAATCACACCTGAATCTCCATACTGTACCCTGGCCTGAACCCAGGCTGAAAATAGTCCAGATAACCTATTGCACCCAGGGACCTCTGCATCTGAAAGCCAATCACCCTCTCAAGAACCTTACCCCTCAGAAAAGAAGAATGAAAACTGAAAGAAAGCTCGCCAATACATTCAGTCCAAGGACAAAATGTTGAGGGGGAGAGCACTCCTGACACCATCAACAGCTGGCAGAATCCTCCCTACCTCAAAGATCCATGAACCACCATTTGGACAGAGGCTTTAATCAACACAGAAGGGAAAGAGTTCAGAACTCAGGTGGTCAAGTTTACCACGGCGAGGACCTTGTCCAATTCCTCAAGATGTCCCAGCTCAAACTCTTTCCAGATAACTGAGTTCAGAAGTGCCTTGGTCATTTCCAGGGGACCTGGCCAGAACTAGACCTGTTTCATCTCCCCAGTTTCTTGTCCTGAGATCCTGTAATATGATAGAACAAGGTGGCCAGGCAGCTGGGGAATTAGCTCAAATGGTAGAGTGCTTGCTTTGCATGCGAGAGGTAGCAGGATTGATACCTGCATTCTCCACTTAATCTCTATTCACTTTTGGCTTCCCTACAGAAAATCCAGTCCCAGGCAAATTGTGCATATTATCCTAAATTTCTACACTGTTGCAAAGCAGTCCAGGCAGACAGTTGGGTATTGGTAGCAATACCAAATTCTTGCTTTACTCTTGCAGGAGATGGTGGGATTGATGCCCACCCTCATCAGAAAGGTTTTTGGTCGATCCACCCAGTCCACCCTGGGTGATTCTGCATAACAGCTTCTAGGTGGCTCTTTCTTGAGAAATGATAGAGCAGAACTATTAGGATGCAGTGCGATCAGCTCAAAGGATAGAGCGCTTGCTTTACATGCAAGAGTTAGCAGGAGCAATGGTTGCATTGTGCTAGTCAATCTTTTGCTCCATTTTGCCAGGTTATTTGGACATTTTTAAAAAATCACTTTACTTTCTACATTCTGAATTCTTGAAGTTTGGTGAGTCAAGGGTAACTGGAGCTGGGGAATTAGCTCATATGGTAGAGCGCTTGCTTTGCATGCAAGAGGTGGTGGGATCGATGCCCACATTCTCCAGTCATATGTTTATTTTATTTTGGCCATTTTTATCTCCTTCATTGCCATCCATGTATAAATCATTCTCATCATATCTCTTTTTATATATGACCTAGCACAGTGGTGCCAAACTCAAGGCCCAGGGGCTGGATCTGGTGCACGGGGTGCTTAGATCTGGCCCATGGGGCTGCCCTGGAAACAGTGAAGGACTGGCCCATAGTGCCTGTACCAGGGAAAACACAGCTTGGGAGGGCTGCTCACGGTCTTCCCATGCTCCATTTCCACTGGCAGAGGGTTGCAGGAGGCCGTCACAGCCAAAAATGGAACTCAGGAGCCTCAGGAGACTGCTCAGGCCACCACAGTTGCCCCCCAACACGAGTGATGTCGAGCCACGCCCAACCTGACCACGCCCACTCCTCAATGAAATCAAGTTTGACACCCCTGACCTATCATCTTTCTGTTCTTTTATATACTCTGGGAAGTACATCTGAGAGGCAATTGGGGAATTGTTCAGCCATTAAGAGGGCTATTAATTGTTTTCTATTAGAAGACTATGAATGCCCAGGATCTTCCAAGAAGCAAATAATCAGAGCCACTCACGAAGAGCTAAACTCAGTAATTTTATTGTCTACCACCTACATTACAAGAATCTTACCAGGCTGCTTGCCTTCCAATGGGAATGATCAGATTCAACTTCATGAGACTTGGGAGAGGCCAAGCTTACATCACTTGCAGATGTGCAATGACACCAAGCTAGGCCTTCGCTTAACCCAGGGCTGTCAAACTCCCAGCCCGCGGGCCGGATGCGTCACACACTGGCCACGCCTGGTTTAGCGAAGGGGGGGGGGAATCCTGATACATCACATGGTGCCAGTGTGATGATGTGAGTTTGACACCCCTGCCTTAACCCATTCTTCCAGCCAAGTTGGCAGTTTTCCACCTGAACTCCACATCAACCCTCTCTCTTCTTCTTTCTGTCAATTCTACTGAGGTCTTCTTTTGTATGAAGTCACAGTTCTCTAATTGTCTCAAGACATTCAAAAATGTGATTGAAGCTGGGCTCACTTTCCATGTGAGAATAATGGGAGGAGGAGGAATCTTATTAGCTCAATGAGACTGTAAATTTTAGCCTTGACATTTTCCAGCATAACTATAATCTCTGATATCTGTCTGTCTATGTCTGTCTATCAATCAGTCATCTAATTGACAAGACTTTAAGAATCAAATATTTCAGAATTTCACCCCTGATGTATAGGAAATTCTTCTTTCCAGCATCAAAAAGACCGGTTTTTAAATCACAGGAATGTGCTAGAGCCAATTTAGGCAGAAAAGCAAGCCAGCTGGAGGGTAGTAATGAAGAGATTGTCACAGAGGTGAATTTGGTTAATGTCTGATTAGCACTACTTAAGAAAGTGATGTGCCATATAGAAAAGCTGCTCAGGAAGAGAAAGTCTGTTGGATTTTTAAGGCTACACCTGGTGAATGGAAGACATGAGTGTAAAAAGGAGGACATGTCCTCCTTTTACTGGATATTTGGTAACCCTGCTCACTATCCCCTAGTTTGGGGATGCAATGTAGTGGCAGAGACTGGAAACCTTTTAGCATGGTAGCTGGAACCAGCTTCTTTTCATGATGGATCCAGGCTTTATTGTAGGAGCCTCCTTCTCTTGCCTCCCCTTGTCCTTCATACCTTCCCATCCAGTGGACAAAGCGGCATTTAGAAAGAGCTCCTAGGAGGAAAGGATACATTTTAGGTGGAGGTTTTACTCACACGAGGCAGCCTGGATGGCTCCTAGTGGTAATTTGGGTGTCCTTTTGAAGCTCCAGGTATGTTGATCTATAAGTTTCCATTAATGTAGATGAATTTGACTCACTCTCAATATGGAACACCAAACTTCTGCTTTTGGCTTCTGCAGGTTATCTCAGTTTTTCCCTTTCTTTCTTGCGAAATTGTGCAAGAATGCTGTCGGACAACTGGGGAATTAGAGCAAATGGTGGAGCGCTTGCTTAGCAACCAAGAGGTAGCAGGATCTATGCCTGGATTCTCCAGCTATTATCATTTATTTTGATCCAGCCATAGAAAATCCTTCTCAACCCCCTTTCTGCACCTCCTCCAAGTTTCTTTCCATGTAGTCATCCCAAAGGTGCTTTCCCCCTACCCCCAAGAGGCAACTGGACTTTCTTGTGTTTCTTTGAAGATGTTTTGCTTTTCATCCAAGAAGCTTCTTCAGCTTTGGATAGATGGTGGGGAATGGAACGATTTATACTCCTTGCAGATACCTGGTCATTTGCATTCTTTTAGTGAGTCATTGAGGCCACTTATCATTGTACTTTCCATTTGGTCCTCCTAAGCTGATGGGGAGTTCACCCTAATGTTGGGCGATCGCTTAGCCTAAAAAGATTAATTAATTAATTTAGTCAAGAACATATTAGGTAATAAGTATAAGCATGGATTGGATACATAAAATAGATACAAATAGAGGAAACATTAGGACAGGGACACTAGGCATGCTGGTGCTCTTATGCACGCCCCTTACAGACCTCTTAGCAATGGGGTGATGTCAACAATAGCCAGTGTTAGGTTAAAATTTGGGGGGCTTTGGGATGAAACCACAGAGTCAGGTAGTGCATTCCAGGCATTGACCACTCTGTTGCTGAAGTCATATTTTCTGCAATCGAGTCATTTATGTATAGTATGAAGAGCGTTAGTCCTAGAATGCTGCCTTGCAGGACACCACTATTAACAGGTGCAGGATTTGATAGGGTGCTCCCTATTTTGACCACTTGTTGTCTGTTTGACAGGAACGCAGCTATCCAATTATGTAGGGGTCTGGAAATGCCATAAGATTTTAGTTTTAGAAGTAGAAGAAGTAGAAGAAGTAGGCGCGGTTGGATTTCATGCGCAGGAGGTTCTCTTCTTGTTTGGTGTGGTAATTGGTGCTTTCAGTCTTTATTTGGTGGCATATAATTTTGTAAAGTTAGCTACATAGCCAGTTTTGTTTTTTCACCAGAGGGTTTTTTTTTTTAACTGGAGCTTTCTTATTGATATGGGTAATTTGTTTTTCCTGGTTTTGGTGGTGATTAGTGGTACATAGCTTAATAACTCTATTGATTTTGAGCAAGAAAATGTTATAATGGTCTTTGGCAGTGTAACAGCCAGAGAATAGAATTTGCCAAACAAGAGATGAGAGGTCGGTGTCTATGAGATCATAGTTGGCTTTTTTAAATTGTGGTTGACTATCCCATTATTTTGGTGATTTTTGTAAGGGCGTATATTGAGACAAAAGTCAATCATGCTGTGGTCACTGTTGGAAAAGGGTTCTTTTATTTGTAGTCCATAAATTGAGTTTAAGCTGTTGCAGAAGATGAGGTCGAGGCAGTTGTTGAGACTAGTGTTGTTAGTTACTAGTTGATCTAGACCTAGATTTATAACAGCATTGTATAGGGTTGTATGAATGGGTTCAGTTGTATATTCATTTATTGTCCAATTAATTAGAGGTAGGTTGAGGTCACCAAGAAGGATGAGAGGGTATGGGCAGGAGGCTGCCTATGTTAGTAGTGAAGTTAACTTGTTTGCTTGTGCGATATCATACTCAGGGGTTCTGTAACATAGTAAGAAGTGACGTGTGGTGTTTAAGGACAGTTCGCAGACAATAGTTTCCAGAAGAGTGAGTTCATGTGCAACTTGAATATTTTTTAGGTTTAGTGACTTTTTGTAGAAGATAGCTACTCCACCCTCTCTGCAGGTTTCGCGATCAGACCAGTAAAACCCCAACTCCAAGTAAAGACGCGGAAGCAAGCATTTTCCAAAGTTCACTTTATTAGAATAGGCAAACTGGCACATCTGGGAATCCCTAATCTGAAAAGCCCGGGTTTTCCTTCAGTTAGTCAAAGCTCCCAAAACCACCCCCTTTCTCCCCAATCGATCACATGCTCCAATCGTTTGTTCCATCTCGACCCAGCCCCCCGACCACTCCTTCTCCAGATGCTGGATGCCCTGACCTTGACCGACAGGAAGAATGCTATTATGTCTACTAACCCCGTCTCCTAAATCCCCCCTCCTCCTTTCCCACACATGAGGAGGTGGCAGCATTGAAGCTTCCAGCTTAATATGGCTTCCAAAGCTGACAGTGATGGTCTCTTACTGTGATGATGGAGTCAGGGAGGGATGAGTTTAGCCATGTGTCACAGACAAATAACATGTCAAATGTAGCAGTATTTAATAAGAGAAGAGTTCGGGCATTTTGTTAACAAGGCTTCTTGTGTTTATTGGTTTGCATTTGAGGTCAGTAGTGGTTGGTATTGAGGAAGTAAGGGGTGGGCTTACCTAGTTTTGGATTAGGGATGCGTGGATGTTTTGTGTGATGGAGGGTTGGATGTTTTGGGTGATGGAGGATTGGATGTTGGGGGATTGATTGTGGGTCTTACTTTTTATGCAGTCAGCACAGTAGTCGATGTACAGATTTGATGGGATCCTTTTTCTGTAAAATCTTTAGCTATTAATTAGTGCAGATGTGTTTGGAGAGGAGAAACACAGATCATGGGAGCAGAGTATAAATTCATGTTGTTAATCATTCCTGGGCAGAATCCAACACTGTCTCAGCAATGCTTAGCAGAAACAGCAAAGCCTGGGCTCCCTTCAGTTTGGGCCAAGAAAGTCCAAAATGTACACTCTGTATGCAG
This sequence comes from Masticophis lateralis, assembly GCA_030761175.1. Lineage (NCBI taxonomy): Eukaryota > Metazoa > Chordata > Lepidosauria > Squamata > Colubridae > Masticophis > Masticophis lateralis. Next base: position 26,411,739 of record JAUDYJ010000002.1, read on the forward strand.
GAGCCAGAGAGATGGATGAGGAGTCTGCACATCCTGGAAAGGAGATCCATTTGCTTAAGCAAGTAACTCAGTGTTTGCAATTCACAAGGAAAGGATAGAAAGTAAGTAGAATAAATGAACAAACCAGCTACTGCATTATTCTTCTTTAGCCCTGCTCAAAGACCTGCTGTTTTGCTTCCTGTTTTAAAACCCACCTATAGATGTTTCCTGTGCCAAGTCAGACCCTGAGATTATTCTGGAGTCCTCTGAAGGTGCCCTTTGAAATGAAGAGTTTAATTACAAGTGTGAGGACCTAGTCAGTGATGGCACCGGGGGTGAAATTCAGCAGGTTCTGACAGGTTCTGGAGAACCGGTAGTGGAAATTTTGAGTAGTTCGGAGAACCGGCAAAAACCACCCAGAGTGGGGTGGGAATGGGGATTCTGCAGTATCCTTCCCCTGACACCCCTACCAAGCCATGCCCACCAAGCCACACCCACCAAGCCAGACCCACAGAACCGGTAGTAAAAAAAAATGATTTCTGCCCCTGGTATGAAGATCACCAATGGATAAAAGGCAGCTGCTCAGACACTGGGGAATGTGTAGAAAAGAAGTGATAGAATTGCATTGCTCAGAATACATATTTATTATTTTATTTGTCCTCTTTGGGATAATAATAGGCTTCCCCGGCGTGTATTTTCCAGTTATTCTGAATCAGAGATTGTCATGCACAGTCACTTGATGGGTTTACCTCCAAATGATGTGGGTAACAAGGAACAAAGGATAAGGAACAAAATGAGACAATCAAGGTAAATCATAATATGTCCCAAATGGGTACTAAGATAGTAGTGATTTCTTCGAGATCAAGGAAGGAGAAGGCTGCAGAGATGAAGGAATGGCAGGTTGATTTCCCTCATCATCCCAAAGCAGGCTTGGCACACTCAGGTGGAGGAAATGGTGCACGCTTCCCATTGCACCTGTCAGTGAAACAACACTTTCGAACTTGAATTTCACTTACAAACATGAGAGTAGTGCCACATCTCCCAAAGTCACTTCCTATAGCACAACGAGCGTAGACTCCCTGAAATTTACCACTTTTAAAGGGGGGAAAAAAACTGTGAGTCAGGGAGAGACATGAAGATCGAGAGATGGGAGCTGAAGGCCTGCTGAGCAAATGCAGCCAGTGGCTCCCAGCCAAGGACTCTAACACTCAAATGAGACAATTATAGTTCTCAAGGATAAGTTACCCTGCATTCACTCCATTGAATTCAAATATCCTAACCCCAAGAAAATATTTGCTTCCTCATTTTGTGTACCACCAGGACAGCTTGTCAACAGAGAATGGATTGGCCTTCATCACTTGCTGGAGCTCTACCACTAGATCAGGGGTGGGCTTCAAAAATTTTAGCAATGGGTTCTCTGCCTGGTTGCAGGGCGGGTGTAGCCATGGTGGGTGTGGCCTAGTTGGCCTCATGCATCATGGAGGTAACATAGAATAATGAAATTGGATATAAAAATGAAATAAGGGGTCAGCCTAGAGGATCTCTGAAGGGCCCCTTAACTAGTAAATATAAGAGACAAATATTGAGTTCAAAAAGTGAAACCGCAGGGTTACTCAAACCACAGGTTAGCTCACCATTTTACAGTTGGGAAGTTCAAGAATTCAAACGGCAGAGAAATGCAGAACTAACCCACATGGAGTTTCTTGCTTAAGAAACAAAGGAAGGCTAGCTAAAGAGTATGGTGTAGCGACAAGGGGGCGGGCTGTGGGCTGTCAGCACTGTAACCAATCATAAGATGTCAAAAGTATGTATAAGAGTAACTGCATCAGAACTCTTTGGGGGTTCTGTTTTTGCTTCTTGTATTGGCACTGAACCTTGCACAATAAACCTTTTCTGTTTGATCCTGAAATTCCGTGTCAGTTCCTAGAATTCCATAAGAAATGGCTACTCTGCCGGGACTGACAGGAAGAGGACATTGACTTTCCAGACGGACTGCCCTAGTGGGCAAACCCCTGTCTCGGTGTTTGAATCTCCAAGCCGGCTCCGTAGCCCTTGCCTACGGGGAGACTTCGTTGAAGGGATGGGGACATGCCCGCCAGCGAAGCACTCCAGTCAAGGATCCTTAAGGGACAAACAGAATTGGTCCTTCAGTCCGCAGACAGCAGAAGACGCCTGCAGGCAAGTATAAGTAAAGGAATTGTACCTACTCCCGTTTGGAATGGAAGAGGGGGCTGATCACCTCCTAGGAGACATGGTGGCATCCTAAAATCTCCAATAGGGAGTTCAAGTCTCCCAAAGGAATTCAAGTCTCCTATTAGGACTGTGTGGGTGGTTAAACCATTGCAGTTCCCGCATTTTGACCGTCGGAAATTCCAGCACATCGGGTCAACGGTAGTGTGTTAGGACATGGGTGGGAGTAGTAGCAAAAGAGGTGCCTCACGGATACCCCTGCAATGTATGTTAAACAACTTCAAAGTAGGTTTCCTGAGAGATTATGGAGACCCCCAATGTAACCCTGATACACTACAGACATTTTGCCGTAATGAGTGGCCAACCTTCGGCATGGGGTGGCCAGAGGAAGGTTCTTTAGACCCAGGGCTCATCTTGAGAGACCACCAGAGAGTAACAGGAGATGGACATTGGGACCAGTATCCATATATTGATCAGTGGAAAACTAACGTGAAAGAGAGACCCCCTTGGTTAATCAAGTGTCAGGCAGAGTTTGCTAGGGTCTGTTTGATGAAATCTAAAATAGAGGAAGTACAACGATCCCCTTCTTATTCTACACGAGTAAAACCAGTAACTCAACCAGTAACTCCCCCTGCAATAAAGACTGAACCGGTTCCTGTGCCACCAGAAACAGAGAATCTGACAAAACCTAAGTCAAAGAAGAAAATAAAGAGAAGTGCCTCATGGTCTTCAGCGAGCTCTAAAGATTCTGTGTCAAACCATACTAAAAGTAAAACAAAGGCCTGGGGTGAAACTATTGCCCCTCTTAGAGAAGTAATTGTACCAGCAGTAAATGCCTAGGGACAGCCTCAAAATGTTCCTATGCTTCAATATGTGCCTTTTACAACCACTGATTTGTTGAATTGGTGACAGCACTATGGGCTGTTTTCAGAGAAGCCTCAAGAAATCATTGATTTGATGGCTACCATTATAGAAAGTCATAAGCCCAACTGGCCAGACATGCAACAACTTCTTTCCACCTTACTGAACCTTGAGGGCCAGGAAAAGTACAGGATAGCAAAGGAAGTGGTCCTCAGGCAAAGGTACCCAGATGGTGGGCAGGGGGCTCAAAAAAATAGGGTCAATGCAGCAGTGGAAGAAGACCCACACTGGGACCCTTCGAACAATCAACACATAACATTGTTGAGCCAGTAACGCCTCTTATGTTTAGAAACCTTGAGGGAGGCTGCCAAGAAGCCAGTTAACTATAATGCTGTGACTAACATATGGCAGGAAAAGACAGAGTCACCAGCCTCATTTTTTAGCTAGATTGATAGAAGCATATAAAGTGAACACTGGAATTGATGTAGAAAATGCCCAGAATAGAGCCCTGCTAATTGAACGATTTAGTACCCAAAGTACCCCTGACATCAGAACAAAGTTACAGAAGACTGAGGGGGCATTTGGAAAGAATGTAGCAGAGATAATGGAAATAGCCCAGAAAGTGTATCGAAACAGGGACCGAGAGGAAGAAAGAAAGTCTGATTTAAAGGAAAGAAAGAAAGTAGAAATGTTGGCAGTAGCAATAGGAGGAATGAAGATTGGATCGAACCAGTGTGCTAACTGCAAGCAAGAAGGACACTGGAAATGGGTATGTCCCAATAGACGAGGACGGGGTATGGGATTCCAGCCAAGTTTGCGAGGAAGAGGAAGTGGAAAGATGAGAGGCCGAGGCCATTTCCAACCCTTCTTATGGAGGAAGAGGAAGATCAGGAAGAGGACAAGGAGTGGGGCAGATGTCCAATCGGCAAGACCCCGCTAGTGAAGAAATGATTGCCCTGGCAGAAATGAACTGGGAAGGCTGAAGGGGTCCAGGTTCCGAGGACCCACCCCCCGAACCCATAGTAAAGTTACGGGCGGGAGGAAAAATAATTTAAATGTTAGTGGATACAGGTGCTAGTCAATCCGTGTTAAATCAAATGATTGGATCCCCTTCAGAAAAATCAATAACAATACAAGGGGTATCAGGAGATACGAGTTTAAAATCCATCTTGAAGGAAGGCATTCCAGATGCTGAAAGATGAACTCATGAAGGCTCCAGCACTAGGCTTGCCAGATATCACTAAGCCATTTAAATTGTATGTAGATGTCAGAAAGGGGATTGCAGTTGGAGTCCTAACTCAAGACAGTAGACCGGTAGCCTATCTGTCTAAACAATTAGATGTGCCAGCCTAGGGTTGGCCACAATGCCTTAAAACACTGGCCGCTGCAGTCATGCTTTTAAAGGAAACTAATAAACTAACCCTCAATGCTCCAGTTGAAATTCAAACTTCTCGTGCTTTACATACTATTTTGGAACACAAAGGGCATTTATGGATAAGTAACCAGAGAATGTACAAATATCAGGCTCTTTTGATTGATAATCCAAATGTAACTTTACACCAATGTACTACATTAAATCCGGCAACACTTCTACCACTCCCTGATGTCTCTAAGCCATTGCATGATTGTGTCCAGACAATCGAAATGCAGTATTCATGTAGACCAGATCTTGGCCACATGTAGACTATACGTGGTTTACAGATGGCTCCAGTTTCATGCAGGAGGGTATTAGGAGAACTGGATATGCAGTAGTAGATGATAAACAAACTATCCTCAGTGGCAGTCTCCCCTCAAATCTCCGTGCCCAAGCTGCAGAGATATATGCCTTATAAAGAGCAATGATGAAGGTAGCGGGGAAGACCTTGAATGTTTACATAGATAGTAAATATGCATTCTTAACTATACATGCCCATGCAGCCATTTATAAAGAAAGGGGCTATATGGATTCATCAGGAAAGATAATACAACATGCCCCTCTTATCAAGAAATTGATTGAGGCGGCCCAATTACCAGCCCGCTTGGCAGTTATCCATTGCCCTGGACATCAGAAGACTGATTCTCCAATAGCAAAAGGAAATAGAAGGGCAGACATAGCAGCTAAACATTCCGCTATGCAAGGACCAGATTATTCGGAAGAAATATTTGGAAAATTATGTTATTTGAATAACTTCATTGAAAAATCAGAGCCTACATACACCCCCACGGAGGAACAAAAACTGAGGTTAGATTTACACGCCACCTCATTGAAAGGCTGGTGGCATCTCCAGATGGAAGGGTAGCAGTCCCGTTAGCTCTAGCTGTACGATTAGTATGATGTGCCCATCGTGAACATCATTTAGGGAAAGCCTCCCTGTTACAGCAACTGGAGAGGTCATTCTATATTCCGATGGCAGCTGCAATTATTGCTAGAGAGTGCAACCAGTGTTCCATATGTGCTCAAGTGAATGCAAGACAAGGGAAACAACTACCCCCAGGAACCTAGCCTATTTCATATATACCTATGGACTATTTAGTTGTTGATTTTACTGATATGCCAAGGCGCAACAAGTATTGTGCGTTATTACTCTTCATTGATACTTACTCTGGGTGGGTTGAGGCATTCCCCACCATCAATATAAAAGCTATCCAGGTGGCTTGTTCGTTGCTTAAAGAAATCATTCCAAGATTTGGCTGCCCAACCAGAATATCATCGGACAATGGACCAGAATTTGTACATCAGATAAACAAACATTTGGCTGAAGCACTAGGTGTGAAATGGCGCCATCACTGTGCATTTCGGCCCCAGTCGGCTGCAAAAGCTGAACGAGCTAACAGGACTATCAAATCCATAATTACTAAATTTTGTCTAGAAACACATTTGAATTGGATAGAAGTATTACCTATGGCTTTATATGCTATGCGTACCATGCCTCGAACCTCCCTAAAACTCTCACCGTTTGAACTCCTATATGGACGACCCCCTGTGTTATTTACACCTATACAGGGGTATCCAGACTTGGGGCATATGGGCGGAATAGAGGCACAAAAATTGGTCCAGCAATTACAACTACACAATGATAAGGTAAATAAATTGAGACATTATATACTAGAACAGGTCCCACCACCAGTGGAGACACCAACACATTCATTCAAACCAGGAGATAGAGTGTGGGTTAAGCATTGGAAAGAGGACCCATTAACACCCAGATGGAAGGGGCCCTATACTGTTGTCATGTGTCTCCATTAGCAGTTTAAACCTTAGAAGGAAAGAGCTTGGTCCATTGGACCAGACTCAAGGTAGCAAAAGATTCTGACCCAGTACAATATCAAGTGCAGAAGACAGATAAGCCCCTAGTACTGAAATTCACCAAAAAGCATCTTACTGAACCTGACCGGAAAAAGGTTTTCAACGTACAATGCGAAGATAGACTCTGCTGAATCCTACCGGCAATGGATTCTCTATGCACAATCTGAGATGGCAAGCCTTGCTGAACCACCCCGGAAGTGGTTCCCTGCGCACGGCAGAAGAAGGGAAAGGAGGGGGCAAGCTAAAGAGGCAGATTTAAGATACTTCCTGCTTTTGTTAGTCCAAGTCGCATATAACCCTAACCTTCTTCCTGATGTGGTGATTTTGTAGATTAAGGGAATTGTGACTGGATAGGTTCTGTGTAGAGGACAATTATGAGTTTTCTGTGGCTTTGACTATTATTGGCAAAGGGCCTAATGAATAATAACACACTGAATAGTAGTTCCCAATGTTGTGAGAATGCCCAAGTGACACCCTTGCCCTTGAGAAAGGATATGGGAAAGTTGAGAACCCCAAAAGACAAGGCAAGAACGGGTCACAAGGTGTGAACTCTTTGGAACAGGTCCACTCCCACCAACAATATATCATAAATAGGTGGGGTTGGTACCCTGGACCTAAGGCAACCCCAAAACCTAAAGACAAGTATCTGACAATCCCAGAACAGAGCGGGGTAGAACAAAGGGAGAATGGGCCCCTGTAACAATTGAGAAAGGGGAACTATATGTTAAGAATATTGGAATTGAGTTAAAGATCAATGTCCATCAGAAATACACTTGACCCTAGAATGACACTTATATATTTAAAAACTAACTAATGGCATTTCTCCTTATGCCCACTATTTATTTCAACAGAAGGTCACTTTCTCAATACCACCACATGTCTCCATTAGATCCAACACAGGCGTATGTCTCCTACTTCCCCTTGGAAATGCAAGCTAATATTATCTTTTTGAAGACACTATTCTCAGAGATAAGGAAAAGGACCCTACACTAGAAGTTCCATTGCCTGGCTGGATTAGACAGATGTTATTCCTGTTGTGATAGGCCAGACTTTTATTCTTTGTTCAGACAACTAGCTATGAGAGCAGTGAAAGAGATAAGAGTTGAAAAAAAATGAGTTGATTTTGATGGAAAGCCTTATAGACTGTAAAATTGACCCTGATCTCTTTGATGAAAATGAAGTTTCTGATGCAGGAACATATGTACAACTCGCACCCAGGGAAATGGAGAGAGAGTGCCTTCAGAGATTGAGAATTGAAAGTCATTTCATATGTATTACTTATCTTTTCTGTCTCTCTACTGTGTAACCTTATCCTGAACTGATTATGTTATGACAAATATCATATGTTTGCTTGCTTATTAAGAAGTATAGAATTTTACATACTGAAAAACATGAAACAGGTAGGAAACAGTGGAAGTTTCTGCATGGAAAAACTTCCAGAGGGGGGAATAATATAGAATAATGAAATTGGATATAAAAATGAAATAAGGGGTCAGCCTAGAGGATCTCTGAAGGGACCCTTAACTAGTAAATATAAGAGACAAATATTGAGTTCAAAAAGTGAAACTGCAGGGTTACTCAAACCACAGGTTAGCTCACCATTCTACAGTTGGGAAGTTCAAGAGTTCAAACCGCAGAGAAATGCAGAACTAACCCACATGGAGTTTCTTGCTTAAGAAACAAAGGAAGGCTAGCTAAAGAGTATGGTATAGCGACAAGGGGGCAGGCTGTGGGCTGTCAGCACTGTAACCAATCATAAGATGTCAAAAGTATGTATAAGAGTAACTGCATCAGAACTCTTTGGGGGTTCTGTTTTTGCTTCTTGTATTGGCACTGAACCTTGCGCAATAAACCTTTTCTGTTTGATCCTGGAATTCCATGTCAGTTCCTAGAATTCCATAAGGGGGGGCTTTTTGCCCTCCCTGGGCTCCAGAGGCTTTTCTCAAGCCTCCAGGAGGGTGAAAATGGCCTCCGCAGGGTCCACAGGCCCTCTGAACTTCCCAAAGTTCTAGTAGGCACATTTTTTGCCCTCCCCAAGTCTCCGTGCATGTCCTGCACTTTCCTGCATCCAAAATGGGCCAACTGGGGACTTTGGGAGGGGCGGGATGGACGGGGCCAGCCAGGAGTGGGATTTGGGGGTTCTCTGAACTGCACAGAATCTCATCTAGAGGTTCTCCCAAACCCCGGCAAACCCCCAGCAGCCCATCCCTGCACTAGATGGAGAATAATGGAAAATGCAGTGGAATTCCAAAATGCTGAGCCAAGGGAAAGTGTCCATAACTTTTAATCAGAATGGGACAACTTGACGCTGCTAGCTTGGCACAGCCAGCTGAGGGTGGCCTTCTCACCACCGCCAAGTCCCCTCTGCCAACTCAGCACCACAATTTCTTCTCAGGACACATCAATACTGAAAATTCGCTATGGGCACCTGATAGAGAGCTGTGCAAACAAGCAGATGAGTGAGCAGCTGGGGGCAGATATGGAGAGCCAGGCAGGAGAGCGGGTGAGCAAGGGGGCTGTCAGAGGGTGGCGGAGGTATGTTGACTCCATCCTAAATGCTGAACTGGCAGTGGGGCTGCAGCAGAGGATGGAGTGGCACTAGATTGGGCACTTCCCATTTTGACCCCCTCACTGCCACCATTGCCTGTGTGGGCAGCTTGGCTGTGGTGGTGTGTGGGCGGTGGGCAGGGCTTCGGCAGCTCTGCCAGTTTTTTAAAAAGTGAAACGGGTCTGCTAGATTTTTTTCTTAAGCACTGCCACCACCCATTGCAAGGGTTTTTTTTTGTTGTAGAGCAGCGGTGGCACTTAAAGAAAACTGGCAGAGCCATGGCACATAAAAAGAAAACCTGGCAGAGGCCACAGCCACTCTACAAGGAACAGAAACCTTGCAATGTGGCAGTGGCACTTTAAACAACAAACTGGCAGAGAAGTAGAATGGGGAAAAAAACTGGCAGAGTTGTGGCACTTTAAAAAAAAAGTTGCAGAGTGGCAGAAGGTCTGCCTACTGCTGTCACACTGCTGAAGCCAAACTGCCCATTCAGGGTGGAGCCAAGGCAATGGCGGCAGTGAGGGGGTCAAAATTGGAAGTTCCCCTCCCGGTGCTGTCCCATCCCCCACTGCAGCCAAACTGTTGGTTTGGCATTTGGGCCAGAGTCAACCTACCACTGACCCCCTCTGACAGTCCACTCCCTCACTGGTTCTCCATCCAGTGCCCGCAGTGAGTTATCCCGGCAGCAAATTTCCGGTCTTGACATGTCCTGCAAAGAAATGGTGGTGGCGAGAAGGCCTCCCCCAGCGAGCTAACGGCCTCGAGTTGTCATAAAGGCAGATCCACATCTAATAACACACATTATTACCTGAGATTATGATCAGATGACATGTTCCTCAAAGGCTGTTATTGGAGAAACATCAATGAACTTGTCATCAAAGTCTTACCCTGAAGTTCAGAGATCCCGTGAAAGACCTCTGGAAACTTCACCAGATCTAAATAATGCTGGTCTGGGTATTCATGGGCCTTGCCATGTTCTGCCCACTTTATGGGTCCTGATTTGGCTTCCTGTTAGTTACATGATGCCATTTAATGAACTGACTGGCCCCGACCCCATCTATTCTCTGCCTCCCAAGTCCCAGCTGATCGGGAGGGAATGGGGATTTTGCAGTAACCTTCCCCTGCCACACCCACCAAGCCACGCACACAGAACCAGTGGTAAAAAAATTTGAATCCCTCCACTGGTTATGGCTGAAGCTCTTAAACAAGAATCATGTTTGGGTGTGCTGGAATCTTACCTCTTGAGTACACTGATTCCGTCACACATCGATCAGAGTATTTAGCACACTTTACTGCTCTCCCCTGGCATCTGTCTTTAAGCGGTCCCCTGCAGCTATAGCAGGTGATTCCATGGGCTGCAAGAATGAAAGAGAGCAAAAGCAGTTTCTGAAAACCTTTGCTTCCTTTTCATACAAAATTCAGAGTGTGATTTTAAAGAAAAAAAGTTTTAAACTGTTAAAAGATTTACTGCCTATTTCCAACTTTACTTCATTGTTTAAAATTCTGGAAAGTAACAACTGGCAAGAAGAATTACTTAAGAGTTTACAATCACTTCCTTCCTCCCTCCCTCCCTCCCTCCCTCCCTTCTCAAAGCACTATGGATCTGTACAAACAATGGATCAGCCCAAAAGAATTTGGGGGACTCTTGAGGGATTTAGATTACTATAGTGGTCAAGCCTTAGCCAAATCAGGCTCATGTGGCTTGGAAGTGGACTGCAGAAACATTTCATATATTATGATTAGGATGCAAATTTACCTGGAACCGCAGAATATACTATAAGCTACAGTTGCAACAGTGCAGTTCGGGTGTGGTGGAAGCTGCAAATCTGCTGTTAAAGATAACAGGAATAACGTAATAACAGAGTTGGAAGGGACCTTTGAGGTCTTCTAGTCCATCTCTTGGTCAAGCAGGAGAAACAGGGAAAAGCCACTATTATAAGCATGTGCAAAGGTAAATGTAGGGATCACTTGCTTAGAAATGTAAGTGACTAAATACAGATCAGCCAATGTGATTGCTTTATTTAAATGCCTTGGATGAAACCGACTGTGTAATTTGTTTGTGTTTGTATTTGTATTCCCATCACCTGGGATCTTTCTGAGGTGGTTGAGCACATTGCCCTTTTGAGGAAGGCCAAGGTGTTCTCGCACAATTAACAGAGTTGGAAGGGACCTTGTAGGTCATCTAGGCCAACCCCCCACCCCCACCCAAGCAGGAGACCCTACACCAGTGATGGTTAACCTTTTTACTGTTGTGTGCCAAAAGGCGGGGAGAGCAGGGGGTTACGTTCACGTGTGCCCACACCCATAATTCAATATCCCCAGGGGGCCCCGCACATGCGCGCACAATCCCCCTGTGCTCCCGCCCCCCCGGTGGGTCCAGGAGGCCTGTTTTTTGCCCTCCCCAGGCTTCAGAGGCTTTCTTGGACCCTGGACAGGGCGAAAATGGCTTTCCCCATCCCCCTGGAGGCTCTCTGGAGGCTGGAAATGGCCCATTTCCCGACTTCCAGTGGGCCCAGAAGGACTGAAAATCAGTTGGCACTGAGCTAGGGCAACTCTCGCGTGCCCACAGATATGGCTCCTTGCGCCCCCTGTGGCACGCATAGGTTCGCCATCACGGCCCTACACCATTTCTGACAGATGACAGTCCAGTCTCTTCTTGAAAGCCTCCAGTGATGAAGCTCCCACAACTTCTGAAGGTTGATTGCTCTCACTGTCAGAAAATCCCTCCTTATTTCTAGGTTGAATCTCTCCCATGAAGAGGAATTGCTGGTTTACAAAATGGCTGCTATGGAGGCATGGCCAGCCCAAAATAATACAGGGATCAAATTTATAATGTTCCAGTCTTACTCTTTCTGTCCAGAATTCTACATTCATCAATTTAGCCTTCTCTGATTTGCTTTTTTGGAAGTACAATAGAAATTGGGCTCCCTTTTTAAAACAGTTACTATGGAGGAGGATGAAGATCCCATATCCCACATCCATCTCAGCCCTCCCCGCCTTTACATATCGGCCTGTACATTCCCGGAGTTGTTTTCTGACCTTGGCTTTATTGACCATCTTGCTGTCTGACCATGTTGCTGACTGGCCGTACTGGAGAACAGGGCAGTCACTGGAGGATTTATGGAGCTGGTTCTTTGTTGCTATCTACCCTGAGGGGGTGTTGTATTCTTCAGGACAATATGGCCGGGCCTCTGTGAGAGAGTGGCCCTGGCCTTTCCAACTCACCTGACTATTGAAACGAACCACAGTGAGAGGGTGGTTTGGACACCCCCCAGTTGGACAGAAGATAGTGACTCTAACCGCTACCGCGAGAGGGTAGCGATGACTCTCCTGATTGACTTGTCCCTGCTCCTGGACTTTTGTTCTATCATGCTTTTATCGTCCTCTCTGTCTGTACTTGTCCTGGATGTATTCTAGGTCCACGCTTCTTGCCCTGCGAGACTCCCCCCTCTCGCAGGCTTGGTCCTCTATGCTATCGAGGGCCTACCTTAATGATGGGTTTTGGGACCCCGAGAGGTGAGATGTTGCAAAACGGGGGTTGAGGGGTTTTTTAAGATTGTTCTTTATTAGAATTTTAAGGGGTTTTGGGGTGGGGATGGGAGAGGGTTTGGGGGAGAACCCGAATGGGAGAAGGACAGGCTCGGCAGTTTGTGGTGCTATGGGAGGTGTAGACTCTGGAGGTAAGAGGGCTCCTAGAGAGCCCTCTGTTGAGGGCTGTGCTATAAATACGCTGTGTGGGAGGGGCAGATATGGCGAGAGCGGGGGACCATATCGTGTGGTGGGGGCACACACTCGCTGTCTTCGAGCGATTGCGTGCCCCGGTCCCCGGAGCTATTCCCGTTCCCCAGGTTGTTCAGAGTCTCAGGACCCGAGGCTCCGGCTGCTGCTATGCAATGCCAGGTCCATTGTAAATAAGGCCCCCCCTCATATGTGACCTTCTTCAAGAGGGGGGTGCGGACCTGGCTGGTATTACAGAGACCTGGTTGGGCCGCGAGGGTGGGGTTCCCCTCGTGGAGATGTGCCCACCAGGTTTCCTTGCATTCCACCAGCCGAGAGCTCAGGGTAGGGGTGGGGGAGTAGCGGTCATCATTAAGGAAGGTCTGGATCCGAGGGAGGCCACTGTACCTCAGATAGCCGGGTGTGAGTCCATCTTTGTGAGGTGGGGTCCTGGTGGGCGGATGGGTTTGTTAGTCATGTACCTGGCTCCCTGCCATGTGGCAGCGACCCTGCCCGAGTTCCTCAATGTTGTAGCCGATGTGGCGATTGGTACCCCCAGGCTTATGGTCATGGGGGATTTCAATCTGCCATCTATCGGTGAAACACTTGAGATAGCTTGGGAGTTCATGGCTTCCATGACGGCCATGGACCTGACCCAGGTAATTCAGGGCCCAACTCACATTGATGGACACACCCTGGATCTAGTTTTTGTCTCTGGTCAGTGGTTGAGTGGTCTCGATATTGGGGATATAGGTGTAGAACCCTTGTCATGGACTGACCACTCACTCCTTCGACTTGACTTTCTGACCGCTGCACCTCACCACAGGGTGGCGGAACCGATTAGGTGGTTCCGCCCCAGGTGCCTGATGGATCCTGATAGGTTCCAGATGGAGCTTGGGCCATTTCCTGAGACACAGACACGCGACTTGGCTGAGGACCTGGTGGCTGCCTGGGATAGGGCAGCTGGTGGGGCCTTGGACCGCGTCATGCCTTTGCAGCCTCTGACCCAGCGCTGAACTCACTTAGCCCCTTGGTTTACCGAGGAGTTGAGGGAGATGAAGTGTCGGAAAAGACGCCTGGAGAGCGGTTGGAGGGCCAGTCGCTCTGAATCTGACTTGACACTAGTAAGAGCTCATATTAAGACTTACATAGTGGCGATAAAAGCGGCAAAGTCTAATTATTTTGCTGCTCTTATCGCGTCATCAGATAATCGCCCAGCCGTCCTGTTCAGGGTGACCCGCTCCCTCCTTCATTCGGGAGCACGGGAGGATCCCTTGCAGGGATGTGCTGAGGACTTTGTTCAATATCTGGATGATAAAATAACTCAGATTCGGGAAGATTTGGCCACTGACTGGGTTAGTTCAGGCGAGGGGACTGAGGCAGGTCTTGAGAGAGTTATCTGGGCTGACTTCAATCCTATGGCTCCCGAGGACGTGGACAAGATTCTGGGAAGACTGAACGCAACCACATGTTTATTGGACCCATGTCCCTCCTGGTTGGTGCTGGCCTCCCGGGAGGTTACACGAGGCTGGCTCCAGGAGATTATTAACGCTTCTTTGAGTGAGGGTGCCCTACCGGCCGCCTTGAAGGAGGCGGTGGTGAGGCCCCTCCTCAAGAAGCCCTCCCTGGACCCAGCTGTTTTGGATAATTACCGTCCTGTCTCCAACCTTCGCTTCTTGGCAAAGGTTGTTGAGAGTGTGGTGGTGTGGCAGCTCCCCTGGTACCTGGATGAAGCTGTCTATTTAGACCCACTCCAGTCCGGCTTCAGGTCTGGATACAGCACTGAAACGGCACTGGTCGCGTTGGTGGATGATCTCTGGAGGGCCCGGGGTAGGGGGTACTCCTCTATCCTGGTGTTGTTAGACTTCTCAGCGGCTTTTGATACCATCGACCATGGTATCATGTTGCGCCGGTTGGAGGGATTGGGGGTGGGGGGCACCGTTCTGTGGTGGTTCTCCTCCTACCTCTCTGACTGGTCGCAATCCGTGTTGACAGGGGGGCAGTGGTCGACCCCAAGGCGCCTAGTGTGTGGGGTGCCACAAGGGTCGGTCCTCTCGCCCCTCCTGTTCAACATTTATGTAAAGCCGCTGGGTGAGATCATCCGTGGTTTGGGGGTGGAGTTCCATCAGTACGCTGATGATACTCAGCTGTACATTTCCACCCCAGACCACCCCAATGATGCCGTGAAGTGATGTCCCAGTGCCTTGAAGCCGTGCGGGTCTGGATGGGGACAAACAGGCTTCAACTCAACCCCTCCAAGATCGAGTGGCTATGGCTGCCGGCGTCCCGATATAGCCAGCTGACACCATCGCTGACTATTGGGGGCGAGACATTGGCCCCCACGGAGAGGGCTCGCAACTTGGGCGTCCTCCTGGACACACTGCTGTCTTTAGAAGAACACATGACGGCCGTGGCCAGGGGGGCTTTCTATCACGTCCGCCTGATAGGCCAGTTGCGGCCCTTTCTAGATCGGGACTCCCTACGCACGGTCACTCAGGCTCTCGTCACTTCTCGCCTGGACTACTGTAATGCTCTCTACGTGGGGCTCCCCTTGGGGTGCACCTGGAGGCTCCAACTGGTGCAAAATGCAGCCACGCGGGGGATTACGGTAGCGACTGGGTGCTCCCATGTGACACCTCTCCTATGTGAGCTGCACTGGCTACCGGTGGACTACCGGGTGCATTTCAAGGTGTTGGTAATCACCTTTAAAGCGCTCCATGGCTTAGGACCAGGGTACTTACGGGACCGCCTTCTGCCACCAATTGCCTCCCACCGGCCGGTTCGCTCCCACAGAGAGGGCCTCCTCAGGGTGCCGTCAGCCAGACAATGCCAGCTGGCAAACCCCAGGGGGAGAGCCTTCTCTGTGGCAGCTCCTACCCTCTGGAATGACCTTCCTCCAGAGTTAAGAACAATTTCTGACCTCCCGACTTTCCGGCGGGTTTTAAAAACACATCTTTTTCAGCTTGCCGGCTTAGCCTGATTCCTGTCAAATATTTTATTATTTTTAGAGTTTTTATGATCTTTTAAATTAATTGGTTTTAATCTACGGCTATTTATATTTGTTCTTTTTATGAAATTTTAACTTTTGTGTACTTGCTTTTTAATTTGGCTGTGCACCGCCCTGAGTCTGTAAGGAGAAGGGCGGTATATAAATCTAATAAAACTAAACTAAACTAAAACTAAACTTTGTATTTGTTTCAGAACCATCACTCCAACACTCGCACATTTGAATTTTTAAATTTCCTGTTGGAGCATATATTACCTTATTTGACAATACATGTTGTAGAATAGTTTCTGCTGGAGTGCATTTTAAAATGTATGAATGTCCAAATTTCAAATAATGATTAGGTTAGCTGTTATGCTTCAGTATTCAAATCAACAAACTGGATATGTTCAAACATCCATAGTGGATATTTTATTTTTTCAGGATACTGCTTCACATCCACCTGTCTCTTTTTCCCCCCTCTCTTTTTTAAGGCTAGTAAAGAGCTGGGGTTTTTTTTTCAACTTACCCAGGGTGGAAGAAAGCAGAATGAAGAACCCACAGAGAAGCACCTTCTTCATTCTTGCTCAGATGCTCGACTTGGCAAAAGGGATGAGGCTGAACAGGAGGGAAAATCTGTGTGATCCAGATCAGACTCTTTTGCACAGACCTGTCCATCCCATTTATTTTGGGTGAAGCTCCTGGGAAGGCCAATCAAAAAGGGATCCGTGGCTCTAGTTTGGCTTGGGTGGGGCCTGTTCTTCTGACGTTGGAGTTTCTGTCTAATGTGAAGGCTCACCTTGTATAATAAAAAGAACACAATGTATATTATATTATCTAGGAGGTCTTTGCATCGTGTAACGAACCATTTGAAAGATCCCATGTGTCATGTCCCTTGTTTAACGATTACTTCTTGATCACTGCCCTTGCTTTTGACAATCACTTAATGTAGGTTAATCACCAGTGATGGGACCTTGGTGCTCTCTGAGCTTGCTTGTTTTCTTGATGATGATGTTACCTCAGAATCCCTCATTTCAACCCTGAGCTATAAATATTCTCCTTTATTGGTACCAATCGCCAATATTGGGGTTTTTTCCCCCTGTTCTGATAGAATATATATTCTAATTTTTCCCTTTAATAATCCGTCAATGGTTTACCAAACTAATCACATACATAAATAGACCAAAATAAAGGCTTTGTCGAGTGCTGCTGTCTAGAATTTTGATTCCCTCATCAATAACTTTGTTAGGGAGGAACTATATGAAATTGGTTTCACCTTGCTTTCTTGTGATGGCTAACCTTTTTGCCGTCGCATGCCAAAAGTGGGGGAACATAGGGGATCACGCACATGCATGCCCATACCCATTATTCAATGCCCCTTGTGCCCCTGTGCATGCATGCGCTCTCCCTGCTTTTGGCACACAATGGCATAAAGGTTGCCGGTGGGCCTGGTAGACCCATTTTTCACCCTCCCCAGGCTCGAGAGGCTTTCTTGGAGCCTGGGGAGGGCAAAAACAGCCTCCTCAATCCCCTGGAGGACCTCCGGACGCCAGAAATGGCCTGTTTCCTGACTTCCAGTAGGCCTGGAAGGCCCAAAAATCAGCTGGCTGGCATGCACACCCCTGCTGGAGCTGAGCTAGGGCAACTCTCGCATGCCCACAAATATGGCTTCGTGTGTCACCTGTGGCACACGTGCCATAGGTTCGCCATCATGGTTCTAGGATGTTTTCCCCATTTTTCTCACTGTCGCCTACAGCTTTGGGCTTCATCAGGGTTTCATACTAGCAAAGTTTGAGTTTCTTCATTTTTGCCTCTACTTTAAGGCAAAAAAACAACAGCAACATCAAAATGTACAGCTACAGCATATGTGGTACCTTGCTCAATAGTAATAACTGTGAGATGGATCCTGAAGTCCTAGTGGACAACCATTTAGATATGAGCCAGCAGTGTGCAGCAGCTGCTAAAAAAGCCAACACAGTTCTAGGCTGCACAAACAGAGGGATAGAATCAAGATCATGTGAAGTGTTAATGCCACTTTATGATGACTTGGTAAGGCCACACTTGGAATGCTGCATCCGGTTTTGGTCGTCACAATGCAAAAAAGATGTGGAGACTCTAGAAAGAGTGCGAGAAAAGCAAGAAAGATGATTAGGGGACTGGAGGCTAAAACATATGAAGAATGGTTGCAGGAACTGGGTATTTCTAGTCTAATGAAAAGAAGGACTAGGGGAGACATGATAGCAGTGTTCCAATATCACAGGGGCTGCCACAAAGAAGAGGGAGTCAAGCTATTCTCCAAAACAATGGTCACCAACTGGTGGTCCGCAGACCACTGGTGGTCCAGGAGAAAATGTTGGTGGTCTGTGGAGAAATCTTCGTATTTTTGCATTTTTTTATATTGCACTCATCCTGAAGCTACAGTCCCTGGGCCATATGGCCCTCGAGAGCAATTAATCCAGCTCGTGTGTGGGAACACAAGGCTGTACCACCCACCCCATCCCACCCACATTGCTGCCCCCACTCTTAAGGCCGAGCGCAAACCTCACCTTGAGTAGAGTGGTGCGAGCTAATTGGAGCTGGAAGATAAGACCAAGAGCTCGCCATGCTCAGCCGAAAAGCTGCTGGTGGGGGGGGGGAGCTTCAGCTGCCTTTCTGGCCTACATCTCTCCTTATGCAAGGTCTCCGGGTGGGAGGCCTGAGGGAAAGCTCCTGCTCCAGGCACCCAGCCTGGAAACCTCTTTTGTGCTCTTTCTCTCAAGAAGCTTGGTCAACCTGACTGAAGGAAAATGAAGACTGGCTTGCTGACATTGGTGGGCAAGTCGGTCCCATGACTGTAGTATTTATTTATTTATTTATTTATTTATTTCAATTTATATACCTCCCTTCTCCCCGGGAGGGGGACTCAGGGCGGTGAACAACCAGATTTAAAACACATATAATACAAACATTAAAAGAATGATAAAATTAAATTAAATTCATTGGCGTTCCAAATAAAATTCTAACCCCATTAAAATACCCAATTTAAAACCCCAGAAATCAATAAGAAAAATTTTGTTAAAACCCCCATTTAAAAACAATCAAGCAAGGCCAGCTTGTTGAAATAAATAGGTCTTAAGGGCCTTTCGGAAAGTGCGGAGGTCCGGGATCAAACGAACTTCTGGAGGCAGCTCGTTCCATAGGGTGGGTGCCCCCACAGAGAAGGCTCTCCCCCTGGGGGCCACCAGCCGACATTGCTTGGCTGATGGCACCCTGAGAAGGCCCTCTCTGTGTGAGCGTACTGGCCGGTGGGAGGTTATCGGTAGCAGCAGGCGGTCCCGCAGGTACCCCGGTCCCATGCCATGGAGTGCTTTAAAGGTCAAAACTAACACCTTGAAGCACACCCGAAAGACCACCGGAAGCCAGTGCAGCTCGCGCAGGAGAGGTGTCACATGGGAGCGCCCTGTCGCTCCCATAATCACCCGCGCGGCCGCATTCTGGACCAGTTGGAGCCTCCGGGTGCACCCCAAGGGGAGCCCCATGTAGAGAGCGTTACAGTAGTCCAAGCGAGACGTGACGAGTGCATGAGTGACCGTGCACATGGAGTCCCGATCCAGAAAGGGGTGCAACTGGCGCATCAGGCGAACCTGATAAAAGGCCCCCCTGGCCACGGCCGCCACATGCCCTTCCAAGGACAGCCGTGAATCCAGGAGGACACCCAAGTTGCGCGCCCCCTCTGTGGGGGCCAATGACTCACCCCCAATAGCCAGCGATGGCACTAGCTGGCTATACCAGGATGCCAGCATCCACAGCCACTCGGTCTTGGAAGGGTTGAGACGAAGCCTGTTCCTCCCCATCCAGACCCGCACGGCCTCAAGGCACTGGGACATCACTTCGAGGGCATCATTGGGGTGGTCAGGGGTGGAGACGTACAGCTGAGTGTCATCAGCGTACAGTTGGCAACTCACCCCAAAACCACGGATGATCTCACCCAGCGGCTTCACATAAATGTTGAACAGGAGCGGCGAGAGGACCGACCCTTGTGGCACCCCGCAAACGAGGCACCTCGAGGTCGACCTCTGCCCCCCTGCCAACACAAACTGCGATCGGTTGGAGAGATAGGAGGAGAACCACCGTAGCACGGTGCCTCCCACCCCCAGACCCCCCAACCGACGCAGCATGATACCATGGTCGATGGTATCAAAAGCCGCTGAGAGATCTAACAGGACCAGGACAGAGGAGCATCCCCAGTCATAGGACTGGGACCAGAGTGCACCAGCCTACAGGGGCCCTGCCTGCTCCCCAGCTGGAAATGTGGAAATCTCTGCCCTGCTGGAAATCTCTGCCCTGGGGTGGCACGTGCAATGCGCAACTTTGCAGGTGGTACAATACGTAAAAAGAAGTGGAGTCCTTGCTGTCCAGAATGAAATAATCGTGCTGATTGATTTTTTTGTTTGGTTTTAGATTTGAATGTTTTCCATGAGGAGTGAAAAGAAGCAAAGGAATAGTTTTCATTTCTTTAGTAATACAAAATATAATGTTACTAATGATAATAGTAGCAATACCAATATGTGTACTTCACTTAATTGTCAGCTGATCAATGAATCAGAGCCTCCACAGTTCTCCTCAGGCACCATTAGGAATTCAAACTGGAGGTGGAAAGAAGAAAAAAACTCAAAGTATCAAGAAGATGTGATTTGAACTACTTGAAATTTGGATTTATTCAAGAACAGCTGGATCCACGACCATTTTTTTTGTTCTGAGAGTTTATCCAACGATGGCATGAAAACGCAGAAGACACTTGCACTCAAAACACCTGGATTTGGCTAACAAATCACTTGAATATTTTGAAAGAATCCGTGAAAATATGCAAAAGCAAGTAAGTGCTTTAACAAAAATGACACTTGAAGATAAGTCCTTATTAAAGGTTTCTTTTCTGATAGCATTTCAGATTGCAAAACATAAAAAGCCATATACGATTGGAGAAGAATTAATTAAGCCTTGCATGTTACAAGCCTGTGAAGAGGTTTTGGGAAAGCAGGCTGTCCAGAAACTGAAAGCAATTCCTAAGTCCGCTACCTCTATCAAGCAGAGAATTGAAGGCATGGTTTAAGATGTTGAAAATCAAGTTATAAAAATGGTGAAAAATTCACCATTTTATGTAGTTCAACTTGATGAATCAACAGATATAACTAACAAGGCACTTCTCCTTTGTTTTGTGAGGATTGAGTGTGAAGGAGAGTTACAGGAAGAACTACTTTGTTAGCTCAACTTGTCAGGTAGAACAACTAGCTCTGAGATTTTGAAGCACTGAATAGTTATTTCCTGGAACATGGAACTGAATGGAAAAATGTATTGGGATATGTACAGACGGTGCCGCAAACATGACTGGACGTCTTTCAGGGATTGTTGCAAAGGTGAAAAGTGTAGGTCACCCAGACATTTTGTCTACACACTGCATTATACCTCATGAGCAACTTGCAGTGAAAAAAATGTCCTCAGAACTACACAAAGTATTATCAGATGTTATTAAAATTGTAAATGAAATTCGACACAAACGCTCAATTCTCGAATGTTTGAGGCACTTTGTGAAGAAATGGGTTCTGAGTCTTCTCATCTTCTTCTGCATGCTGAGGTGAGATGGCTGTCAAGAGGCAAAATACTAACCCAACTGTCCGCCCTGCGCGAAGAAGTTAAATTATTTTTCTACCAGCAAAATAATACAAAATTTCAAGAAGTCTTGTCTGACGATGAGTAGGTAGCCACGCTTGCATGCCTGGCAGATATTTTTTCACTGTTAAATGAACTAAACGTATCTTTGCAAGGGCAACTTAAGGACGTGTTCACACTATGAGGTAAAATGGATGCTTTTCAAAAGAAATTATTGCTGTGGCAAACATGATTGGCTGAAGAAGATCAGCAGATATTTTCAAATTTTGATGAATATATGAGAGAGAAGGATGTCAACCAGCAGGTGATAACCACTGTTGAACAGCACTTACAATCACTCCAGAATCTTTTGGCCATTATTACCCAAAGAAAGAAGATCCCAGACATGGCAGTATGTGGATAATAGATCCATTTGCAGCAAACATTGAAGATAGCAATTTAAGTATGCATGAAAAAGAAAGCCTTATCAATCTCTCATCCGACGACAGTCTCAAAGCTAAATTCCAGTTATCCATATTAAGATCTCTTTTCTGGCTCTCCGTAAAAATAACAAATAACAAAGATTTGCGCATGCCCAAGATGGCGGCTGCCTCACGCCGTGAGGAGATGGGCATCGGCGGGCGATTTTAAATGGGTCTGGGGGGGTTGCAGACTATCGGCAACCCCCTACCCGGCTTGCTGAGTTTGTGGCCGTTGCGCTGGTGGGTTTGAGTGCCCTCCAGCGTTTTCCATCTGTTGCTGGCCTTCGGGGAGTTGCGGAGCTGTCGCCGCCGGTGTGTGTCAGGGAGGAGAGGAGAGAACGCCGCCAGACGCCGCCGGAGCGGTTTGGAATGGCGAGAAGCGGCGGCAAGCGGCGAGAGCGGCGAGAGCAGCGAGAGGTGGCCAGCGAGTCTGGGGGGGGGTGATTGCAGACCATCCGCAACCCCCCCCACCTGACCCGCGGAACATCGGCCCCTCTCGCAGGGGGGTTGGCGCTTGCCAGCGTTCTCCTGGTGGGACTGGCCGTCGGGAGCTGCTGCCGCCCGTGTGTGAGGAGAGGAGAGAGAGACGCCGCCGGAGTGGTCTGGAGTGGCGGCAAGTGGCAGTAGCGGCGAGAGTGGTGAGAGACGGCCAGCGGAGCCTAGGGGGGCGGCTACAGACCATCGGCAACCCCCCCCACCCGGCCAACGGAATATCGGCCCATCTTGCTGGGGGGCGGGTGCCTACCAGCGTTCTCCATACGTGACTGGCCTTTGGGAGCTGCTGCCACCTGTGTGTGAGGAGAGAGGAGTGAGACGCCACCGGAGTGGTTTGGAGAGGCGGCAAGCGACAAGAGTGGCGGGAGGCGGCCAGCGGAGTCTAGGGGGGTGATTGCAGACCATCGGCAACCCTTTCCCTCCCCCCCCATTTGGGCCCGTGGAAGATCTGGCCCTCTCGCTGGGAAATATCTGGCTCTCTCGCTGGGGATCGCAGGTTGGCGGCAACCTCCCCCCCCCCACCTGGCCCGTGGAAGATCTGGCCCTCCCGTCGGGGAATATCTGGCCCCCCTCGCCGGGGACTATCTGGCTCTCTCGCCTGTAGTACCATCGACCCGCTTTCTTTCTGGAGTAGCTTGGAACTCGGCCCTACTACCATCGTGCACGCTGGCGTTATCGCAGAACAGGTCTCTCCACGGGAGGACTGATGGAGCTGGCTCCACCTTCGTTCATCCCTGATGGGGGAGTTCTATTCTCGCAGGACAAATATGCCAGGCCCCTGTGAGAGAGTGGCCTGGACTTTCCAACTTCCTGTCTGGCGGACCTCCGTGAGAGGGCGGTCCGGGTACCCCCGCAGTGACTTTGAACTTATAGACCCCTCCCACTACCGTGAGAGGGTAGCGGTGATTTCTCCTGTCTGTTCTTCGATATTTTTTATGTACCAGCACAGACTCTAGCCATGCCTTTCTTCTGTCCATCTTCGTTATGTGTTTCGGATGTTTTCGAGGTCCAGCCTTCTTGCCTTGCGAGACTCCCCCCTCTCGCAGGTTTGGCCCTCTACATTATCGAGGGCCCACCTTAATGACGGGTTTTGGGACCCCGAGAGGTGGCATGCCAAAAAACGGGGATTGAGGGGTTTTTTAAACTTGTGTTTTACTAAATTTTTAAGGGGCTCAGGGGTGGGGGTGGGAGTGGGTTTGGGGGAGAACTCACAGGGGGGAAGGTCAGACCCAGCTGTTCATGGGGCCGCGGGGGGTCAAGATTCTGGAGGCAAGAGGGCTTCTACTAAGCCCTCTGTCGAGGGCTGTGCGATTAAGATACTGTGTGGGAGGGGCAGATATGGCGTGGGTAGGGGACCATATCATGTGGCGGGGGCTCGCACTCGCTGTCTTCGAGCGATTGCGTGCCCCGGTCCCCCGAGCCATTCCCGTTCCCCGGGTTGTCTAGAGTCTCAGGACCCGAAGCTCCGGCTGTTGTTATGCAACGCGAGGTCCGTTGTCAATAAGGCCCCCCTCATATGTGATCTTCTTCAAGATGGGGGTGCGGACCTGGCTGGCATTACTGAGACCTGGTTGGGCCACGAGGGGGGGGTTCCCCTTGTGGAGATGTGCCCACCAGGTTTCCTTGCATTCCACCAGCCGAGAGCTCAGGGGAGGGGTGGGGGAGTAGCGGTCATTATTAAAGAAGGTCTGAGTCCGAGGGAAACCACTGTACCTCAGATAGCCGGGTGTGAGTCCATCTTCGTGAGGTGGGGTCGTGGTGGGCAGATGGGTCTGTTAGTCACGTACCTGGCTCCCTGCCACGTGGCAACGACCCTGCCCGAGCTTCTCAATGTTGTAGCCGAGGTGGTGGTTGATACCCCTAGGCTCATGGTCATGGGGGATTTCAACCTGCCATCCATCGGTGAAACATCTGAGTTAGCTCGGGAGTTCATGGCTTCCATGACGGCCATGGACCTGACCCAGGTAATTCAAGGCCCGACCCACGTTGGTGGACACACCCTGGATCTAGTTTTTGTCTCTGGTCAGTGGTTGAGTGGTCTTGATATTGGGGATATAGTTGTGGAGCCCTTGTCATGGACTGACCACTCGCTCCTTCGACTCGACTTTCAGACCGCTGCACCTCACCGCAGGGAGGCGGAACCGACCAGGTGGTTCCGCCCCAGGCACCTGATGGATCCTGATAGGTTCCAGATGGAGCTTGGGCCATTTCCTGAGACACTGACACACGACTCGGCTGAGGATCTGGTGGCTGCCTGGAATAGGGCAGCCGGTGGGGCCTTGGACCGCGTCGTGCCTTCGCGGCCTCTGACCCGGCGCCGAACTCACTTATCTCCTTGGTTTACCGAGGAGCTGAGGGAGATGAAACGCCGGAGAAGACGCCTAGAGAGCGGTTGGAGGGCCAGTCGCTCTGAATCTGACTTGACACTAGTAAGAGCTCACATTAAGACTTACTTAGTGGCTGGTTGGATCTTGGGCATATTTTGCCAAAAATAAAGTCACTCGGGGGGTTGTTGTACAAAGAGATACTTTTTATTGATGGGGGCAGTTGGTGTTTGAAGTCATGGAATACTCTGTTGGAAGATGGAGTCAATTTAACTTGGTTGCAGTACTTTCAACTTCAAGCGAGATGGAGAGAAGATCAGAAAATTGGATTAATGCTACATGAAGAGGACTTGATGACTCAGATAAAATGTACAGGACCGATGCATATTAAACGATTGTATAATTTACTGTTGGAGAGAGATTCAGAGGGGGAGTTAGTTAAAGACTGTATGATTAAATGGGCACAGAATTTTGATCAACCAGTAATGTTAGAAACATGGGAAAAGATCTGGGTCCAGAACGTTAAATTTACGCAAGCACAGAACTTAAGGGAAAATTTTTACAAAATGTTTTATAGATGGCATTTAGATCCCAAAAAGTTATCACGTATGTATCCAAATGTTCAACCTAAATGTTGGAGGTGTGATTGTTTGGATGCAACATATTTTCATATTTGGTGGACATGTAGGAAGTTGAAACCATTTTGGATTAAACTTTGGTGGGTGATGCAGAACATTTTGAAGAAGAAGTTGGAGTTTTCTCCTCAGTTTTTTCTGTTGGGAATAATCAAGGGCTTTTCAGTAACTGATACTAGGTTAATATTGTATATGATTTCTGCAGCCAGATTACTGATAGGTCAATATTGGAAGAAAGATAAAGTGCCTACCATAGAGGAATGGATATTGAAGATGTCTAATCTGGCAGAGATGGCAAAAATTTCTGCATACCTAAAGGAAAGGACCCATGAAGCTTTTGTTAAGGAATGGAGGAAATGGGTTGACTATATGAAGAAGAAATATCAAAGCAAGAAATTTCAATTAGTGCTCAGTTGAATTAGAGTTAGAATGTATTTAAGTAAATGTATGGATAGTTAAGTGGTTTATTATTATCATTAAACTGAAGAATTTATAATTGAAGTATAGTTTAAAATTTAAGATTACTAAATGTTAGGATACTTAAATAACTGTATGAAAGGTATAGTTATATGGTTAATTATTATTATTAAAATGAAGAGTATATAATTGAGGTATAGATTAAATTTTAAAGAGAATGTATTAAGTTTATTTAGCTAAATTGCTTTAATTTTTAAATATGTGAATGTTAGTGAAGCTTTAATAGTTAATAGTTTTTTATGTAAAGGGATCTCGCCTTTAAAGAATGTCGAATATGATAAGATTAATGTTTGTCAAATAGCGGAAGTCAAGGGAGGGGGGAGGGTTAGAAGGGATAGGGTGGGGGGGGGAAAGGGAGGGGGGAAAGGGGGGGTTTTATATTATAAAATGTAATGTAAAACTTTTTCAATAAAAAAAAAAAAAAAAAAAGACTTACTTAGTGGCGATAAAAGCGGCAAAATCTAATTATTTTGCCGCTCTTATCGTGTCATCAGATAATCGCCCAGCCGCCCTGTTTAGGGTGACCCGCTCCCTCCTTCATCCGGGAGCACGGGAGGATCCCTTGCAGGGTCGTGCTGAGGATTTTGTGCAATATCTGGATGACAAAATAACTCAGATTCGGGATGACTTGGCCGCCGACTGGGTTAGTTCGGGCGAGGTGACTGAGGCAGGTCTTGAGAGTGTTATCTGGGCTGAGTTCAACCCTGTGGCTCCCGAGGACGTGGACAGGATTCTGGGAAGACTGAACACAACCACATGTTTACTGGACCCGTGTCCCTCCTGGTTGGTGCTGGCCTCCCGGGAGGTTACACGAGGCTGGCTCCAGGAGATTATAAACACTTCTTTGAGTGAGGGTGTCCTTCCGCCTGCCTTGAAGGAGGCGGTGGTGAGGCCCCTCCTCAAGAAGCCCTCCCTGGACCCAGCTGTTTTAGCTAACTACCGTCCTGTCTCCAACCTTCCCTTCTTGGCGAAGGTTGTTGAGAGTGTGGTTGCGTGGCAGCTCCCCCGATACCTGGATGAAGCTGTCTATTTAGACCCGCTCCAGTCCGGCTTCAGGTCTGGATACAGCACCGAAACGGCATTGGTCGCGTTGGTGGATGATCTCTGGCGGGCCCGGGGTAGGGGATATTCCTCTATCCTGGTGTTATTAGACCTCTCAGCGGCTTTGCGCCGGTTGGAGGGACTGGGGGTGGGGGGCACCGTTTTATGGTGGTTCTCCTCCTACCTCTCCGACCGGTCGCAATCTGTGTTGACAGGGGGGCAGCGGTCGACCCCGAGGCGCCTAGTGTGTGGGGTGCCGCAGGGATCGGTCCTCTCGCCCCTCCTGTTCAACATTTATGTAAAGCCGCTGGGTGAGATCATCCGTGGTTTTGGGGTGGAGTTCCATCAGTACGCTGATGATACGCAGCTGTACATTTCCACCCCAGACCACCCCAACGATGCCGTGGAAGTGATGTCCCAGTGCCTTGAAGCCGTGCGGGTCTGGATGGGGAGAAACAGGCTTCGACTCAACCCCTCCAAGACCGAGTGGCTGTGGCTTCCGGCGTCCCGATATAGCCAGCTGACACCATCGCTGGTTATTGGGGGCGAATCACTGGCCCCCACGGAAAGGGTGCGCAACTTGGGCGTCCTCCTGGATCCACGGCTGTCTTTGGAGGATCACACGACGGCTGTGGCCAGGGGAGCTTTTTATCAGGTTCGCCTGATACGCCAGTTGCGGCCCTTTCTAGATCGGGACTCCCTACGCACAGTCACTCAGGCACTCGTCACCTCTCGCCTGGACTACTGCAATGCTCTCTACATGGGGCTCCCCTTGGGGTGCACCTGGAGGCTTCAACTGGTGCAGAATGCGGCCGCGCGGGGGATTATGGGAGCGACGGGATGCTCCCATGTGACACCTCTCCTGCGCGAGCTGCATTGGCTACCGGTGGACTTCCGGGTGCGTTCAAGGTGTTGGTGACCACCTTTAAAGCGCTCCATGGCTTAGGACCAGGGTACTTACGGGACCGCCTTCTGCCGCCAATAGCCTCCCACCGGCCGGTGCGCTCCCACAGAGAGGGTCTCCTCAGGGTGCCGTCAGCTAGACAATGTCGGCTGGCGACCCCCAGGGGGAGGGCTTTCTCTGTGGCAGCCCCTACCCTCTGGAACGATCTCCCTCCAGAACTGAGAACAATTGCTGACCTCCGGACTTTTCGTCGGGCCCTAAAAACCCATCTCTTTCAGCTTGCTGGTCTAGCCTGACCCCGCTGAATTTTTAAGATTTGTACTAGAGGGTTGGGTTTTTTAATTATTCAATGGTTTTAATTTTAGCCACAGTTATATGTTTTTTAAGAAATTTTAACTTTTGTATACTATGTTTTTATTTGGCTGTCCACCGCCCTGAGTCCGCAAGGAGAAGGGCGGTATACAAATCTAATAAATAAATAAATAAATAAATAAATAAATAAATAAATAAATAAATAAATAAATAGTGAATATCCATGGCTGAGTGAAAAAGCAAGGATTTTTTTTCAATTTTTAAAAAAAATTTAAACAAAACATAAAGCATAAATCCATCATCCATTACAATTGCAAACAATGTGTCGGTCGGTTACAAATCTTTTGTGCTTCATCTCTATATTCAAAATTTACTAATTATCTAATTTCTCATATTGTCAAACAAATAATCATCCTCATTTATCATTTATTTAACTATGGCTTTACCACTTCAAAAAATTATTTTCAAATATTAAATTTATAACATTCATTTCATGTTTCATATTTCATCTCCATGCTTTCTTATCTAGCCATTGATAAAATAAATCCCATATCTTATAATATTGTTTATCTTCTTGTTCTCTAATTTCAAATGTCAATTTACTCATTTCAGCACATTCCTTGATTTGCTTAATAACTTCATCTTGCTAGTATTTTCTCATTTGTTAGTATGAGAATACTTGTTAGCATTTTCTCATTTTTCCAGTTTATAGCAAACACAATTATGGACGCTGTTAAAACATTCACAATCAAATATCTCAATTCTCTATGGTACATTTCTGGCACAATCCCTAATAAAAAAATCTCTGGCTTAAAGTCTGTGTGTTTCTTTATCATTTTCTCCAACCATGTGTGGATTGTAGTCCAGTATCTTTTAGATTTAGATTTAGATTTAGATTTTATTACATTTTTATACTGCCCTTCTCCCAAAGGACTCAGGGTGGTGTACAGCCATATAAAACAATCCCATACAAAAATTAAAAACCATTAAAATAATTTAAAGCATTTGGCCGTAATTTAGAACCCCTAGCTAAGAACCCCTTTAAAACCATTTAAAACCCATTAAAATTAATTTATTCGGTCAGGCCAGTTTTTAGCTTCTACACATGACCACCACATATAGTAATATGAGCCCGGTGTCTGATGACATTTCCAGCACTTTACAGATTTGCAAAAAAACATATTTGTGCGAAAAGACATTTTCATCTGACACAGCAATTAAAACTCGGCTTGAAATACAAATGATTCTCCGTCTTATGGTAACATCATTGGAGCCAAAAATCCATAAACTTATTTCAAAAAAGCAGGAACAAATATCACACTAAAAATGAGTAATATTTAAATAAGCTTCAATTATTTTGTAATAATTAAACTAATTTTAATAATGTTGTTACAATTTAACAACCTTTAAAGATTTTGTTATGATTAAGTAAACATTTATAATTTTGTTATAATTAAATAAGCTTTTATGCTTTTGTTATATTAAATAGGTGCATTTCATATTAAAAAAATGGAAGTTCTCTGTAAAATGTATTTATCTTTTTTAAACAATTCATATTTGTGGCCCGCAGGCATTTTAAATTATGAACTTGGTGGTCCCTGAAGTCCAAAAAGTTGGATATCCCTGCTCCAAAGCACCTGAGGACAAGAAGCAACGGGTGGAAACTAATCAACGAGAGAAGCAACCTAGAACTGAGGAGAAATTTCCTGACAGAACAATTAATCAGTGGAACAAGTTGCCTCCAAAAGTTGTAAATGCTCCAACACTGGAAGTTTTTAAGAAGAGATTGGATAACCATTTGTCTAAAACAGTATAAGGTTTCCATCCTAAGCAGGGGGTTGGACTAGAAGACCTTCAAGATCCCTTCCAACTCTGTTATTCTGTTCTGCTCTAAACCTGCTACCAATTGAGGTTTTATGTACACACTCAAAAACCCTCTCATCTATTCTTTCTGCTGGGCTGATGCTTGAAGTTATCACAAGATTTAGTAGAAGGATATATCCATTTGATACACGCACCAGATTATTTCACCACCATTAAAGGTCAATCATTCTGGCAGTTGCCTTTGTTCTTGTCCTGAGGGAAGGAACCCCCAGTTCTATTACTTACATCCCGGCATTTTCCATTAAGAGAATCTTTAAGTACAGTCAGCACAGCAGCAGGTGAATTTGGTTGCATTTCCTTCTCTTTCTACATGCAGCTTTGTTCATTTGATGTGAAGTTGTTGAGGACAAGGGAAGGGATTCCCAAAAGACTTCTGGATTCACTTTGAGAACACTTTGAGCTCCTGCTGCCATGTTGAAAAGTTTTCAGTCTCTGTCACTGCAAAACTGGGGGATAGTGAGGCAGGGTTATTAAATATCCAGTAAAAGGAGGACATATCCTCTTTTTTACACTCATGTCTTCCATCCATCAGGTGTAGCCTCGAAAAATCCCACAGATTTTCTCTTCCTCAGCAGCTTTTCTTTCCTCACCTGGCTTCACCTTCACTAATCAATTAATCTTTAAAATTAAGTATTAAATTAAAAGAAAACATGCAGTTAAAAGCCAAAGCGTATTTTTAAAAAACGAACAACTGGGTGGAAGGATGGAGACCCGACTTCCCAACCCTTCCTACCAGGAATTGCAACCCCAGGATTCCCCTTCCCAGGAGTGCCCTGGTCATCTGAGAATCATTTTGGGTCATTCCCAGCTGCTCTCATTCAATTTAGGAAGCTGGCTACCAAAGAATTCACTTTGGCAGCAAAATCATCTGTTTGTTGGCAGGAGAAGGAAATCCCCGCGCCATTCAGCATGCCATCTTGGAGAAGATCTTGCTTTAGTTTCTTTACAGGTATAGAAAAGAGCAACAAAGATGGCAAAAGGCTGATAGTCCTTACAAGAAGTGAATGTCTTTAGTCTAAAGAAGAAATTGCTGAGCAAGACACAATAGAAGCCTTTCAATCCTCAAAGGGATGTCACAAGGATAACTGATTCCCTGTAGCATCCAAAGGCAAAAGACAAGAAGGAAGGGAAAGAAGCCATGCAGAGGTGAATTAATCTCAGCCATATTTTGTATGTTTTTAATTGATTGTACCTCACCGTCCTTATGCAGGACTTTGATCATTATGAAGATTTGATTTGTTATTTAAGTCTGTGTCGGAATTGATGCTACTGGAGGGGGAGTAGGTAGAAAGAAGCTAAGGCAGAGAAAAGAAATATGCGTAACCAGAAATCATTTGTGGAAAGAACCCAAATCCTGAAGCATTCAACAACTGGTCATTTTAAAGAGCAAAGTGTTATTATTATTATTATTTATTATTTATTAGATTTATATACCGCCCTTCTCCTTACGGACTCAGGGCGGTGAACAGCCAAAATAAAAATTCAATACATAAAAGTTAAAACTTAAAACACATATACATTAGGCTGAGAATTAAAACCAAATAAATATTAAAATGCGACGACGCTACAAACATTAAAAATTTTAAAATTTTAAAAATTCTAAAAATGCGGCAGGGATCAGGCTAAACCGGCAAGTTGAAAAAGATGCGTCTTCAGGGCCCGACGAAATGTCCGGAGGTCGGAGATAATTCTCAATTCTGGAGGAAGATCATTCCAGAGGGTGGGGGCTGCCACAGAGAAGGCTCTCCCCCTGGGGGTCGCCAGCCGGCATTGTCTGGCTGACGGCACCCTGAGGAGGCCCACTCTGTGGGAGCGAACCGGCCGGTGGGAGGCAATTGGCGGCAGAAGGCGGTCCCGTAAGTACCCGGGTCCTAAGCCATGGAGCGCTTTAAAGGTCATTACCAACACCTTGAAACGCACCCGGAACTCCACCGGCAACCAATGCAGCTCGCGCAGGAGAGGTGTAACGTGGGAGCGCCCCGATGCTCCCATAATTCCCCGCGCGGCCGCATTCTGTACCAGTTGGAGCCTCCGGGTGCACCCCAAGGGGAGCCCCATGTAGAGAGCATTGCAGTAATCCAGGCGAGAGGTGACGAGTGCCTGAGTGACTGTGCGCAGGGAGTCCCGATCTAGAAAGGGCCGCAGCTGGCGTATCAGGCGAACCTGATAGAAAGCCCCCCTGGCCACAGCTGTCGTATGATCCTCCAAGGACAGCCGTGGGTCCAGGAGGACGCCCAAGTTGCGCACCCTTTCCGTGGGGGCCAATGATTCGCCCCCAATAACCAGCGATGGTGTCAGCTGGCTATATCGGGACGCCGGCAGCCACAGCCACTCGGTCTTGGAGGGGTTGAGACGAAGCCTGTTTCTCCCCATCCAGACCCGCACGGCTTCAAGGCACTGGGACATCACTTCCACGGCATCGTTGGGGTGGTCTGGGGTGGAGATGTACAGCTGAGTATCATCAGCGTACTGATGGAACTCCACCCCAAAACCACGGATGATCTCACCCAGCGGCTTCACATAAATGTTGAACAGGAGGGGCGAGAGGACCGACCCTTGCGGCACCCCACACACTAGGCGCCTCGGGGTCGACCGCTGCCCCCCTGTCAACACTGATTGCGACCGGTCAGAGAGGTAGGAGGAGAACCACCGTAAAACGGTGCCCCCCACCCCCAGTCCCTCCAACCGGCGCAACATGATACCATGGTCGATGGTATCAAAAGCCGCTGAGAGGTCTAACAGCACCAGGATAGAGGAGTACCCCCTACCCCGGGCCCTCCAGAGATCATCCACCAACGCGACCAATGCCGTTTCGGTGCTGTATCCAGACCTGAAGCCGGACTGGAGCGGGTCTAAATAGACAGCTTCATCCAGGTACCGAGGGAGCTGCCACGCAACCACACTCTCAACAACCTTCGCCAAAAAGGGAAGGTTGGAGACTGGACGGTAATTAGCCAAAATAGCTGGGTCCAAGGAGGGCTTCTTGAGGAGGGGCCTCACCACCGCCTCCTTCAAGGCAGGCGGTAGGGCACCCTCACTCAAAGAAGCATTTATAATCTCCTGGAGCCAGCCTCGTGTAACCTCCCGGGAGGCCAGCACCAACCAGGAGGGACACGGGTCCAATAAACATGTGGTTGCGTTCAGTCTCCCCAGAGTCCTGTCCACGTCCTCGGGAGCCACAGGATCGAACTCAGCCCAGATAACACTCTCAAGACCTGCCTCAGTCACCCCGCCTGAACCAACCCAGTCAGCGGCCAGATCATCCCGAATCTGAGTTATTTTATCATCCAGATATTGAACAAAGTCCTCAGCACGACCCTGTAAGGGATCCTCCCACGCTCCCAGATGAAGGAGGGAGCGGGTCACCCTAAACAGGGCGGCTGGGCGATTATCTGATGACGCGATAAGAGTGGCAAAATAGTTGGATTTCGCCGCTTTTATCGCCACTAAGTAAGTCTTAATATGAGCTCTTACTAGTGTCAAGTC
Source organism: Masticophis lateralis (assembly GCA_030761175.1). Taxonomy (NCBI): domain Eukaryota; kingdom Metazoa; phylum Chordata; class Lepidosauria; order Squamata; family Colubridae; genus Masticophis; species Masticophis lateralis. The sequence continues at coordinate 26,444,968 of JAUDYJ010000002.1, forward strand.
AGATTCAGAGCGACTGGCCCTCCAACCGCTCTCTAGGCGTCTTCTCCGGCGTTTCATCTCCCTCAGCTCCTCGGTAAACCAAGGAGATAAGTGAGTTCGACGCCGGGTCAGAGGCCGCAAAGGCACGATGCGGTCCAAGGCCCCACTGGCCGCCCTATCCCAGGCCGCCACCAGGTCCTCAGCCGAATCGCGTGTCCGTGTCTCAGGAAATGGCCCAAGCTCCGTCTGGAACCTATCAGGATCCATCAGGCGCCTGGGGCGGAACCACCTGGTCGGTTCCGCCTCCCTGCGGTGAGGTGCAGCGGTCAGAAAGTCGAGTCGAAGGAGCGAGTGGTCAGTCCATGACAAGGGTTCCATACCTATATCCCCAATATCAAGACCACTCAACCACTGACCAGAGACAAAAACAAGATCCAGGGTGTGTCCACCGATATGAGTCGGGCCCTGAATTACCTGGGTCAGGTCCATGGCCGTCATGGAAGCCATGAAATCCCGGGCTATCTCAGATGTTTCACCGATAGATGGCAGGTTGAAATCCCCCATGACCATAAGCCTGGGGGTATCAACCGCCACCTCGGCTACAACATTGAGAAGCTCGGGCAGGGTCGTTGCTACGTGGCAGGGAGCCAGGTACGTGACTAACAAACCCATCTGCCCACCACGACCCCACCTCACAAAGATGGACTCACACCCGGCTATCTGAGGTACAGTGGTCTCCCTCGGATCCAGACCTTCCTTGATAATGACCGCTACTCCCCCACCCCTGCCCTGAGCTCTCGGCTGATGGAATGCAAGGAAACCTGGTGGGCACATCTCCACGAGGGGAACCCCCCCCTCGTGGCCCAACCAGGTCTCGGTAATCCCGGCAAGGTCCGCCCCCCCCTCTTGAAGGAGCTCACATATGAGGGGGGCCTTATTGACAACGGACCTTGCGTTGCATAACAACAGCCGGAGCTTCGGGTCCTGAGACTCTAGACAACCAGGGGAACGGGAATGGCTCGGGGGACCGGGGCACGCAATCGCTCGAAGACAGCGAGTGCGAGCCCCCGCCACATGATATGGTCCCCTACCCACGCCATATCTGCCCCTCCCACACAGTATCTTAATCGCACAACCCTCGACAGAGGGCTTAGCAGAAGCCCTCTTTCCTCCAGAATCTTGACCCCCCGCGGCCCCATGAACAGCTGGGTCTAACCTTCCCCCCTGTGAGTTCTCCCCCAAACCCACTCCCACCCCCACCCCTGAACCCCTTAAAAATTTAGTAAAACACAAGTTTAAGAAACCCCTCAGTCCCCGTTTTTTGGCATGCCACCTCTCGGGGTCCCAAAACCCGTCATTAAGGTGGGCCCTCGATAATGTAGAGGGCCAAACCTGCGAGAGGGGGGAGTCTCGCAAGGCAAGAAGGCTGGACCTCGAAAACATCCGAAACACACAACGAAGATGGACAGAAGAAAGGCATGGCTAGAGTCTGTGCTGGTACATAAAAAGTATCGAAGAACAGACAGGAGAAATCACCGCTACCCTCTCACGGTAGCGGGAGGAGTCTATAAGTTCAAAGTCACTGCGGGGGTATCCGGACCGCCCTCTCACGGAGGTCCGCCATACAGACAGGAAGTTGGAAAGTCCAGGCCACTCTCTCACAGGGGCCTGGCATATTTGTCCTGTGAGGATAAGACTCCCCCATCAGGGATGAACAAAGGTGGAGCCAGCTCCATCAGTCCTCCCATAGGCAGGCCTGTTCTGTGATAACGCCAGCGTGCGCGATGGTACTAGGGCCAAGTTCCAAGCTACTCCAGGAAGAAAGCGGATCGATGGTGCTACAGGCGAGAGAGCCAGATAGTCCCCGGCAAGGGGGGCCAGATATTCCCCGACGGGAGGGCCAGATATTCCACGGGCCAAGTGGGGGGGGGGAGGTTGCCGCCAACCTGCGATCCCCAGCGAGAGAGCCAGATATTTCCCAGCGAGAGGGCCAGATCTTCTGCGGGCCAATGGTGGGGGGGAAGGAAAGGGTTGCCGATGGTCTGCGATCACCCCCCTAGGCGCCGCTGGCCACCTCCCGCCACTCTCGTCGCTTGCCGCCTCTCCACCACTCCAGCGGCCTCTCTCTCCTCTCTCCTCTCACACAGGTGGCAGCAGCTCCCAAAGGCCAGTCACGTATGGAGAACGCTGGTAGGCAGCGTTCTCCATGTTGATGTTGTGATTACTTCTTGATCACTAGCCTTGCTTTGGGACAATCACTGATTGATTATTTATTTATTTATTTATTTATTTATTTATTTATTTATTTATTTATTTGTCAAACATGTACAACATAGCTGGTACAGGTATAAACATAAAAAAAGTAAGTAAGTACAGATAAATGGGGACAGTAAGACAGGGACGCTAGGCACGCTGGTGAGGTCCACGGTAGACAATTTGAGGTTGAAGCTGTGAGGGCTTGAGGCTACAACAAAAGAGTCGGGTAGAGCATTCCAGGTGTTGACCACTCTGTTGCTGAAGTCATATTTTCTACAATCAAGTTTGGAGCGGTTTACCTTGAGTTTGTATAATTGTTTGCCCATGTATTATTGTGTATATTACTGTATATTATCGTGTATCATATGTCAGTCACCAATCATGATGCTAAATAATTCTCTCTTCTCTCCCTTCCTTTCTCCCTTGCTTTTCAGGCATGTACCTTAGTAGAAGCAATCCTGCAATTTCTGGGCTCATTTACACTATGTTGGCTTTGGATGCATTGTGCACTTGTTGTAGGAGGAAAAATATATCAAGGCATATTTTAATATATTTGTCACAAACCAGCTTCTGTTCCTCATAATCCTAGCAAAGGTCAACATCACAGATTGTACCATACTCTTCCTTGAAGAACAGTGCTTGAGGAAATACCTCCCTGGACACATGGACACATCATCTCAGAAGAGCTTGAAACTCCACCCATACCATCACACAACACGTATTCATTTTAGTGGATAAAATGCATCCACTGAAACGTACATCTGCCCCAGACAAATCTCCATCTATCCAAGTAAGAAGCCATTCCTTTGAAATCCAAAATGAATAAGCTTCTTCTCTTTTGGATTTTTGTCATGCTCTTCAGTACTACAAGTAAGTAAGTAAGTAAGTAAGTAAGTAAGTAAGTAAGTAAGTAAGTAAATGAGTAAGTAATTAAGTTAACAGCTTTTAGTATTTAGGAAAGATTTGTCATGGCTTGACTTGGAAAATGTTTAGTTGAGATTTGATTCCATCCCTTAAATGTAGAAGCTCATTTGCACAGAGAAATACATTTCGCGCAGCACGGCTGATTGTCCAAACTGTTTTTAAACTTTTTTTTAGCCTTTGTTTTTACTACCAGTTCAGGCGAATGGGTAGTAAAAAATGCTTTTAAAAAGAAAAAAAAAAGGTTCTGATGATTAGCTGTGAAAATCAGTTGTGTCACGCCGGAACTATTTTTTTTACTTTTTAAAGCATTTTTTTACTACCTATTGCCTGAAGCAGTATTTTTGTGTAAAGTGTGATAGTTGATTTTCCCGGTCACATGACTACCAAGCAATGCCCACTCAGTCACATGACCACCAAGCCACACCCACCCAGTCACATGCCCAGCAAGCCACACTCACAGAACCAGTAGGGAAAATTTTTGAATTTCACCAGCGGGCTAACCAATGACTCCTTAAGAAGCAACGAACAATCCACCACGACCAAAGTACATCACCTCCCAGAAAGGCTGTGCCAAACAGGAGGGACATCAATCCAATAGAAGATGGCCAAACTCAAAGTCATGAGGACCCTATCGCCATCTTCTGGTCCAATAGGTTCAAACACCTCCCAGACACCAAGGCTGGCTTCCAACTGGGAGTGAATTTAAGCAGGTTTGACTGACGGATGCTTTGCAATTTCCTCCACGCAGCCTTGAAGGAAAATCCCTCTACCCAAGGTGGCTCAAGACATCCTCAACAAGGCTGCCAGTTGGCTATATTGTTACATTTAATGCATTTACTTTGGATGTGGACATTTATTTTAACTTTGTGGCTGTACAGGCGTTAACATGTATACACACACACTCACAAAGAATCACACCTGAATCTCCATACTGTACCCTGGCCTGAACCCAGGCTGAAAATAGTCCAGATAACCTATTGCACCCAGGGACCTCTGCATCTGAAAGCCAATCACCCTCTCAAGAACCTTACCCCTCAGAAAAGAAGAATGAAAACTGAAAGAAAGCTCGCCAATACATTCAGTCCAAGGACAAAATGTTGAGGGGGAGAGCACTCCTGACACCATCAACAGCTGGCAGAATCCTCCCTACCTCAAAGATCCATGAACCACCATTTGGACAGAGGCTTTAATCAACACAGAAGGGAAAGAGTTCAGAACTCAGGTGGTCAAGCTTACCACAGTGAGAATCTTGTCCAATTCCTCAGGATGTCCCAGCTCCAACTCTTTCCAGATAACTGAGTTCAGAAGTGCCTTGGTCATTTCCAGGGGACCTGGCCAGAACTAGACCTGTTTCATCTCCCCAGTTTCTTGTCCTGAGATCCTGTAATATGATAGAACAAGGTGGCCAGGCAGCTGGGGAATTAGCTCAAATGGTAGAGTGCTTGCTTTGCATGCGAGAGGTAGCAGGATTGATACCTGCATTCTCCACTTAATCTCTATTCACTTTTGGCTTCCCTACAGAAAATCCAGTCCCAGGCAAATTGTGCATATTATCCTAAATTTCTACACTGTTGCAAAGCAGTCCAGGCAGACAGTTGGGTATTGGTAGCAATACCAAATTCTTGCTTTACTCTTGCAGGAGATGGTGGGATTGATGCCCACCTTCATCAGAAAGGTTTTTGGTCGATCCACCCAGTCCACCCTGGGTGATTCTGCATAACAGCTTCTAGGTGGCTCTTTCTTGAGAAATGATAGAGCAGAACTATTAGGATGCAGTGCGATCAGCTCAAAGGATAGAGCGCTTGCTTTACATGCAAGAGTTAGCAGGAGCAATGGTTGCATTGTGCTAGTCAATCTTTTGCTCCATTTTGCCAGGTTATTTGGACATTTTTAAAAAATCACTTTACTTTCTACATTCTGAATTCTTGAAGTTTGGTGAGTCAAGGGTAACTGGAGCTGGGGAATTAGCTCATATGGTAGAGCGCTTGCTTTGCATGCAAGAGGTGGTGGGATCGATGCCCACATTCTCCAGTCATATGTTTATTTTATTTTGGCCATTTTTATCTCCTTCATTGCCATCCATGTATAAATCATTCTCATCATATCTCTTTTTATATATGACCTAGCACAGTGGTGCCAAACTCAAGGCCCAGGGGCTGGATCTGGTGCACGGGGTGCTTAGATCTGGCCCATGGGGCTGCCCTGGAAACAGTGAAGGACTGGCCCATAGTGCCTGTACCAGGGAAAACACAGCTTGGGAGGGCTGCTCACGGTCTTCCCATGCTCCATTTCCACTGGCAGAGGGTTGCAGGAGGCCGTCACAGCCAAAAATGGAACTCAGGAGCCTCAGGAGACTGCTCAGGCCACCACAGTTGCCCCCCAACACGAGTGATGTCGAGCCACGCCCAACCTGACCACGCCCACTCCTCAATGAAATCAAGTTTGACACCCCTGACCTATCATCTTTCTGTTCTTTTATATACTCTGGGAAGTACATCTGAGAGGCAATTGGGGAATTGTTCAGCCATTAAGAGGGCTATTAATTGTTTTCTATTAGAAGACTATGAATGCCCAGGATCTTCCAAGAAGCAAATAATCAGAGCCACTCACGAAGAGCTAAACTCAGTAATTTTATTGTCTACCACCTACATTACAAGAATCTTACCAGGCTGCTTGCCTTCCAATGGGAATGATCAGATTCAACTTCATGAGACTTGGGAGAGGCCAAGCTTACATCACTTGCAGATGTGCAATGACACCAAGCTAGGCCTTCGCTTAACCCAGGGCTGTCAAACTCCCAGCCCGCGGGCCGGATGCGTCACACACTGGCCACGCCTGGTTTAGCGAAGGGGGGGGGGAATCCTGATACATCACATGGTGCCAGTGTGATGATGTGAGTTTGACACCCCTGCCTTAACCCATTCTTCCAGCCAAGTTGGCAGTTTTCCACCTGAACTCCACATCAACCCTCTCTCTTCTTCTTTCTGTCAATTCTACTGAGGTCTTCTTTTGTATGAAGTCACAGTTCTCTAATTGTCTCAAGACATTCAAAAATGTGATTGAAGCTGGGCTCACTTTCCATGTGAGAATAATGGGAGGAGGAGGAATCTTATTAGCTCAATGAGACTGTAAATTTTAGCCTTGACATTTTCCAGCATAACTATAATCTCTGATATCTGTCTGTCTATGTCTGTCTATCAATCAGTCATCTAATTGACAAGACTTTAAGAATCAAATATTTCAGAATTTCACCCCTGATGTATAGGAAATTCTTCTTTCCAGCATCAAAAAGACCGGTTTTTAAATCACAGGAATGTGCTAGAGCCAATTTAGGCAGAAAAGCAAGCCAGCTGGAGGGTAGTAATGAAGAGATTGTCACAGAGGTGAATTTGGTTAATGTCTGATTAGCACTACTTAAGAAAGTGATGTGCCATATAGAAAAGCTGCTCAGGAAGAGAAAGTCTGTTGGATTTTTAAGGCTACACCTGGTGAATGGAAGACATGAGTGTAAAAAGGAGGACATGTCCTCCTTTTACTGGATATTTGGTAACCCTGCTCACTATCCCCTAGTTTGGGGATGCAATGTAGTGGCAGAGACTGGAAACCTTTTAGCATGGTAGCTGGAACCAGCTTCTTTTCATGATGGATCCAGGCTTTATTGTAGGAGCCTCCTTCTCTTGCCTCCCCTTGTCCTTCATACCTTCCCATCCAGTGGACAAAGCGGCATTTAGAAAGAGCTCCTAGGAGGAAAGGATACATTTTAGGTGGAGGTTTTACTCACACGAGGCAGCCTGGATGGCTCCTAGTGGTAATTTGGGCGTCCTTTTGAAGCTCCAGGTATGTTGATCTATAAGTTTCCATTAATGTAGATGAATTTGACTCACTCTCAATATGGAACACCAAACTTCTGCTTTTGGCTTCTGCAGGTTATCTCAGTTTTTCCCTTTCTTTCTTGCGAAATTGTGCAAGAATGCTGTCGGACAACTGGGGAATTAGAGCAAATGGTGGAGCGCTTGCTTAGCAACCAAGAGGTAGCAGGATCTATGCCTGGATTCTCCAGCTATTATCATTTATTTTGATCCAGCCATAGAAAATCCTTCTCAACCCCCTTTCTGCACCTCCTCCAAGTTTCTTTCCATGTAGTCATCCCAAAGGTGCTTTCCCCCTACCCCCAAGAGGCAACTGGACTTTCTTGTGTTTCTTTGAAGATGTTTTGCTTTTCATCCAAGAAGCTTCTTCAGCTTTGGATAGATGGTGGGGAATGGAAAGATTTATACTCCTTGCAGATACCTGGTCATTTGCATTCTTTTAGTGAGTCATTGAGGCCACTTATCATTGTACTTTCCATTTGGTCCTCCTAAGCTGATGGGGAGTTCACCCTAATGTTGGGCGATCGCTTAGCCTAAAAAGATTAATTAATTAATTTAGTCAAGAACATATTAGGTAATAAGTATAAGCATGGATTGGATACATAAAATAGATACAAATAGAGGAAACATTAGGACAGGGACACTAGGCATGCTGGTGCTCTTATGCACGCCCCTTACAGACCTCTTAGCAATGGGGTGATGTCAACAATAGCCAGTGTTAGGTTAAAATTTGGGGGGCTTTGGGATGAAACCACAGAGTCAGGTAGTGCATTCCAGGCATTGACCACTCTGTTGCTGAAGTCATATTTTCTGCAATCGAGTCATTTATGTATAGTATGAAGAGCGTTAGTCCTAGAATGCTGCCTTGCAGGACACCACGATTAACAGGTGCAGGATTTGATAGGGTGCTCCTTATTTTGACCACCTGTTGTCTGTTTGACAGGAACGCAGCTATCCAATTATGTAGGGGTCTGGAGATGCCATAAGATTTTAGTTTTAGAAGTAGAAGAAGTAGAAGAAGTAGGCGCGGTTGGATTTCATACGCGGGAGGTTCTCTTCTTGTTTGGTGTGATAATTGGTGCTTTCAGTCTTTATTTGGTGGCATATAATTTTGTAAAGTTAGCTACATAGCCAGTTTTGTTTTTTCACCAGAGGGTTTTATTTTTTTAACTGGAGCTTTCTTATTGATACGGGTAATTTGTTTTTCCTGGTTTTGGTGGTGATTAGTGGTACATATAGCTTAATAACTCTATTGATTTTGAGCAAGAAAATGTTATAATGGTCTTTGGCACTGTAACAGCCAGAGAATAGATGAGAGGTCGGTGTCTATGAGATCATAGTTGGCTTTTTTAAGTTGTGGTTGAGTATCCCATTATTTTGGTGATTTTTGTAAGGGCGTATATTGAGACAAAAGTCAATCATGCTGTGGTCACTGTTGGAAAAGGGTTCTTTTATTTGTAGTCCATAAATTGAGTTTAAGCTGTTGCAGAAGATGAGGTCGAGGCAGTTGTTGAGACTAGTGTTGTTAGTTACTAGTTGATCTAGACCTAGATTTATAACAGCATTGTATAGGGTTGTATGAATGGGTTCAGTTGTATATTCATTTATTGTCCAATTAATTAGAGGTAGGTTGAGGTCACCAAGAAGGATGAGAGGGTATGGGCAGGAGGCTGCCTACGTTAGTAGTGAAGTTAACTTGTTTGCTTGTCCGATATCATACTCAGGGGCTCTGTAACATAGTAAGAAGTGACGTGTGGTGTTTAAGGACAGTTCGCAGACAATAGTTTCCAGAAGAGTGAGTTCATGTGCAACTTGAATATTTTTTAGGTTTAGTGACTTTTTGTAGAAGATAGCTACTCCACCCTCTCTGCAGGTTTCGCGATCAGACCAGTAAAACCCCAACTCCAAGTAAAGTTGCAGAAGCATTTTCCAAAGTTCACTTTATTAGAATAGGCAAAGTGGCACATCTAGGAATCCCTAATCTGAAAAGCCCGGGTTTTCCTTCAGTTAGTCAAAGCTCCCAAAACCACCCCCTTTCTCCCCAATCGATCACATGCTCCAATCGTTTGTTCCATCTCGACCCAGCCCCCCGACCACTCCTTCTCCAGATGCTGGATGCCCTGACCTTGACCGACAGGAAGAATGCTATTATGTCTACTAACCCGTCTCCTAAATCCCCCCTCCTCCTTTCCCACACATGAGGAGGTGGCAGCATTGAAGCTTCCGGTTTAATATGGCTTCCAAAGCTGACAATGATGGTCTCTTACTGTGATGATGGAGTCAGGGAGGGATGAGTTTAGCCATGTTTCACAGACAAATATCATGTCAAATGTAGCAGTATTTAATAAGAGAAGAGTTCGGGCATTTTGTTAACAAGGCTTCTTGTGTTTATTGGTTTGCATCTGAGGTCAGTAGTGGTTGGTATTGAGGAAGTAAGGGGTGGGCTTACCTATTTTTGGATTATGGGTGGTGGATGTTTTGGGTGATGGAGGGTTGGATGTTGGGGGATTGATTGTGGGTCTTACTTTTTATGCAGTCAGCACAATTGTTACAGATTTGATGGGATCCTTTTTCTGTAAAATCTTTAGCTATTAATTAGTGCAGATGTGTTTGGAGAGGAGAAACACAGATCATGGGAGCGGAGTATAAATTCATGTTGTTAATCATTCCTGGGCAGAATCCAACACTGTCCCGGCAATGCTTAGCAGAAACAGCAAAGCCTGGGCTCTCTTCAGTTTGGGCCAAGAAAGTCCAAAATGTCCACTCTGTATCCAGGAGCCAGAGAGATGGATGAGGATTCTGCACATCCTGGAAAGGAGATCCATTTGCTTAAGCAAGTAACTCAGTGTTTGCAATTCACAAGGAAAGGATAGAAAGTAAGTAGAATAAATGAACAAACCAGCTACTGCATTATTCTTCTTTAGCCCTGCTCAAAGACCCGCTGTTTTGCTTCCTGTTTTAAAACCCACCTATAGATGTTTTCTGTGCCAAGACAGACCCTGAGATTATTCTGGAGTCCTCTGAAGGTGCCCTTCGAAATGAAGAGATTAATTACAAGTGTGAGGACCTAGTCAGTGATGGCACCAGGGGTGAAATTCAGCAGGTTCTGACAGGTTCTGGAGAACCGGTAGTGGAAATTTTGAGAAGTTCAGAGAATCGGCAAAAACCACCTCTGGCTGACCCCAGAGTGGGGTGGGAATGGAGATTTTGCAGTATCCTTCCCCTGCCACACCCACCAAGCCACACCCACAGAACCGGTAGTAAAAAAAAATTGAATTCAGCCACTGGATGGCACCCAAGCATAGAGTGTGCTCTCTAGAGATGCTAAACTTGTCCTCTTTTGTGACAGATGGGTTTTTTTTTTTCACTTCCTAAGAATGTTAAAAACTGAGATATTTTAAAGGTGGTTATTTTTCTTACTTCTGTGTTTTTTATTGTGTGGTAGTCCTGCTACTTTGATGTTATTTTTTGCTGCGGTGCTGTTCTTTCATTAGCAGCTTGTTTTAATCTGATTCCCTAGCAATAGGAGTCATCTACTCTGAACACAAAGAGCAATTTCCACTATAAATGGAAATATGGATATGACTTTACACTCAGGGTATGAAGCAGGGGTGAAATTCAGCAGGTACTGGCAGGTTCTAGAGAACCGGTAGTGGACATTTTGAATAGTTCAGAGAACCAGCAAAAACCACCTCTGGCTGGCCGCAGAGTGGAGTGGGAATGGGGATTTTGCAGTAACCTTCCCCTGGAATGAGGAGAGAATGGAGATTTTGCAGTATCCTTTGCCTGTCACGCCCACCAAGCCATGCCCACCAAGCCATACTCACAGAACCGATAGTAAAAAAAAATGAATTCCACCACTGGTATGAAGATCACCAATGGATAAAAGGCAGCTGCTCAGACACTGGGGAATGTATAGAAAAGAAGTGATAGAATTGCATTGCTCAGAATACATATTTATTATTTTATTTGTCCTCTTTGGGATAATAATAGGGTTCCCCGGCCTGTATTTTCCAGTTGTTTTGAATCAGAGATTGTCATGCACAGTCACTTGATGGGTTTACCTCCAAATGATGTGGATAACAGGAGGATAAGGAACAAAATGAGACGGTCAAGGTAAATCATAATATGTCCCAAATGGGTAGTAAGATAGTAGTGATTTCTTCAGGATCAAGGAAGGAGAAGGCTGCAGAGATGAAGGAATGGCAGGTTGATTTCCCTCATCATCCCAAAGCAGGCTTGGCACACTCAGGTGGAGGAAAAGGTGCACGCTTCCCATTGCACCTGTCAGTGAAACAACACTTTAGAACTTGAATTTCAGTTACAAACATGAGAGTAGTGTCACATCTCCAATGGTCAGGTCCTATAGGACAACGAGCGTAGACTCCCCGAAATTGACCGTCTTTAAAGGGAGAAAAAAAAACCTGTGAGTCAGGTAGAGACATGAAGATCGAGAGATGGGAGCTGAAGGCCTGCTGAGCAAATGCAGCCAGTGGCTCCCAGCCAAGGACTCTGGCACCCAAATGAGACAATTATAGTTCTCAAGGTTAAGTTACCCTGCATTCACTCCATTGAATTCAAATGTCCCAGCCCCAAGAAAATATTTGCTTCCTCATTTTGTGTACCACCAGGACAGCTTGTCAATAGAGAATGGGTTGGCCTTCATTACTTGCTGGAGCTCTGCCACTAGATCAGGGGTGGGCTTCAAAAATGTTAGCAGCAACTTCTCTGCCTGGTTGCAGGGCAGATGTGGCCATGGGGGGCGTGGTCTTGTCGACCTCATTCACCATGGGGGGGGGCTTTTTGCTCTCCCCAGACTCCGGAGGCTTTCCTCGAGCCTCCAGGAGGGCGAAAATGGCCTCCACAGGCTCCCCCGGCCCTCTGAACTTCCCGAACTTCTAGTAGGCACATTTTTCACCCTCCCCGAGTCTCCGTGCATGTCCTGCACTTACCTGCATCCAAAATGGGCCAATTGGGGACTTTGGAAGGGGCGGGATGGGCGGGGCCAGCCAGGAGTGGGATTTAGGGGTTCGCTGAACTGCACAGAATCTCATCTAGAGGTTCTCCCAAACCCCGGCAAACCCCCAGCAGCCCATCCCTGCACTAGATGGAGAATAATGGCAAATGCAGTGAAATTCCAGAATGCTGAGCCAGGAGAAAGTGTCCATAACATTTAATCAGAATGGGACAACTTGATGCTGCTAGCTTGGTACGGCCAGCTGAGGGTGGCCTTCTCACCACCGCCAAGTCCCCTCTGCCAACTCAGCACCACCATTTCTTCTCAGGACACAGCAATACTGAAAATTCGCTATGGGCACCTGATAGAGAGCTGTGCAAGCAAGCAGGTGAGTGAGCAGCTGGGGGCAGATATGGAGAGCCAGGCAGGAGAGCAGGTGAGCAAGGGGGCTGTCAGAGGGTGGCGGAGGTATGTTGACTCCATCCTAAATGCTGAACTGGCAGTTGGGCTGCAGCAGAGAATGGAGTGGCACTAGACTGGGCACTCCCCATTTTGACCCCCTCACTGCTACCATTGCCTGTGTGGGCAGTTTGACTGTGGTGGTGTGTGGGTGGTGGGCAGGGCTTCGGCAGCTCTGCCAGTTTTTTTAAAGGTGAAATGGGTCTACTAGGTTTTTTTCTTAGGCACTGGCACCACCCATTGCAAGGGGTTTTTTTTGTTGTTGTAGAGCAGCGGTGGCACTTAAAGAAAACTGGCAGAGCCAGGGCACAAAAAAAAAGAAAAACTGGCAGAGTCGCGGCACGTTAAAAAAAAAGTTGCAGAGTGGCAGAAGATCTGCCTACTGCTGTCACACTGCTGCAGCCAAACTGCCCATTCGGGGTGGAGCCAAGGCAATGGCGGCAGTGAGGGGGTCAAAATGGGAAGTACTCCCCTGGTGCTGTCCCATCCCCCACTGCAGCCAAACTGTTGGTTTGGCACTTGGGCCAGAGTCAACCTACCACCGACCCCCTCTGACAGTCCACTCCCTCACTGGTTCTCCATCCGGTGCCCGCAGTGAGTTATCCCGGCAGCAAATTTCCGGTGTTGACATGTCCTGCAAAGAAATGGTGGTGGCGAGAAGGCCTCCCCCAGCGAGCTAACGGCCTCGAGTTGTCATAAAGGCATATGACAACATAAAGACCCACATCTAATAACACACATTATTATCTGAGATTATGATCAGATGACATGTTCCTCAAAGGCTGTTATTGGAGAAACATCAATGAACTTGTCATCAAAGTCTTGCCCTGAAGTTCAGAGATCCCGTGAAAGACCTCTGGAAACTTCACCAGATCTAAATAATGCTGGTCTGGGTATTCATGGGCCTTGCCATGTTCTGCCCACTTTGTGGGTCCTGATTTGGCTTCCTGTTAGTTACATGATGCCATGTAATGAACTGACTGGCCCCGCCCCCATCTAGTCTCTGCCTCCCAAGTCCCAGCTGATCGGGAAGGAATGGGGATTTTGCAGTAACCTTCCCCTGCCACACCCACTAAGCCACGCCCACAGAACCAGTAGTAAAAAAATTTGAATCCCTCCACTGGTTATGGCTGAAGGTCTTAAACAAGAATCATGTTTGGGTGTGCTGGAATCTTACCTGATGAGTACAGTGATTCCGTCACACAAAAATCAATGCCTTCTCTGCACTTTACTGCTCCCACCTGGCATCTGTCTTGATACGGTCCCCTGCAGCTATAGCAGGTGATTCCATGGGCTGCAAGAACGAAAGAGAGCAAAAGCAGTTTCAGAAAACCTTTGCTTCCTTTTCAGACAAAATTCAGAGTGTGATTTTTAAAAAAAAGATTTAAACTGTTAAAAGATTTACTGCCTATTTCCAACTTTACTTCATTGTTTAAAATTTTGGAAAGCAACAACTGGCAAGAAGAATTACTTAAGAGTTTACAATCACTTCCTCCCTCCCTTCTCAAAGCACTATGGATCTGTACAAACAATGGATCAGCCCAAAAGAATTTGGGGGATTCTTGAGGGATTTAGATTACTAGAATGGTCAAGTCTTAGCTAAATCAGGCTCGTGTGGCTTGGAAGTGGACTGCAGAAACATTCCATATATTATGATTAGGATGCAAAGTTAGTTATTAGGATGCAAATTTACCTGGAACAGCAGAATATACTATAAGCTACAGTTGCAACAGTGCAGTTCAGGTGTGACAGAAGCTGCAAATCTGCTGTTAAAGATAACAGGACTAACGTAATAATAGAATAAGAAGGGACTTTTGAGGTCTTCTAGTCCATCTCTTTCTCAAGCAGGAGAAACATGGAAAAGCCACTATTATAACCATGTACAAAAGTAAACGTAGGGGTCAGTTTCCACTTGCTTAGAAATGTAAGTGAATGAATACAGATCAGCCAATGTGATTGCATTATTTAAATGCCTTGTATGAAACCGATTGTGTAAATTGTGTTTGTATTTGTATTCCCATCACCTGGGATCTTTCTGAGCTGGTTGAGCACATTGCCCTTTTGAGGAAGGCCAAGGTGTTCTTGCACAATTAACAGAGTTGGAAGGGATCTTGTAGGTCATCTAGTCCAACCCCCTACCCCCACCCAAGCAGGAGACCCTACACCATTTCTGACAGATGACAGTCCAGTCTCTTCTTGAAAGCCTCCAGTGATGAAGGTCCCACAATTTCTGAAGGTTGATTGCTTTCTCTGTCAGAAAATTCCTCCTTATTTCTAGGTTGAATCTCTCCCATGAAAAGGAATTGCTGGTTTATAAAATGGCTGCTATGCAGGTACGACCAGCCCAAAATAATACAGGGATCAAATTTATAATGTTCCTGTCTTACTCTTTCTGTCCAGAATTACACGTTCATCAATTTAGCCATCTCTGGTTTGCTTTTTTGGAAGTACAATAGAAGTTGGGCTCCCTTTTTTAAACAGTTAATATTAAACTTTGTATTTGTTTCAGAACCATCATTCCAACACTCACACATTTGTATTTTTGAATTTCCTGATGGAGCTAATATTACCTTATGTGATGATACATGTTGTAGAATAGTTTCTGATGAAGTGCATTTTAAAATGTATGAAAGTCCAAATTTTGAATAATGATTAGGTTAGCTTCAGTATTCAAATCAACAAACCGGATACATTCAAACATCCATAGTGGATATTTTATTTTTTCAGGATACTGCTTCACATCCACTTGTCTCTTTTTTCCCCTCTCCTTTTAAAGGCTAGTAAAGAGCTGGGTTTTTTTTTCAACTTACCCAGGGTGGAAGAAAGCAGAATGAAAAACCCACAGAGAAGCACCTTCTTCATTCTTGCTCAGATGCTCGACTTGGCAAAAGGGATGAGGCTGAATAGGAGGGAAAATCTGTGTGATGCAGATCGGACTCTTTTGCACAGACCTGTCCGTCCCATTTATTTTGGGTGAAGCTCCTGGGAAGGCCAATCAAAAAAGGATCCGTGGCTCTAGTTTGGCTTGGGCGGGGCCTGTTCTTCTGACGTTGGCGTTTCTGTCTAATGTGAAGGCTCGCCTTGTATAGTACAAAAGAGTTTATTATATTATCTAGGAGGTCTTTGCATTGTGTAATGAACCATTTGAAACATCGGAAGCAGCTCAGGAGTTCATGACTTCCATGATGGCCATGGACCTGACCCAGTTAGTTCACGACCCCACCCGTCACAGAGCTTGAGTGGCCACCACACCCCCTTTTATCCCCTCTGAGGTGGTCCTGTGACTCATTTTAATTTCTGGCATGCCTCTTCCTCTGCTGCACACGCTTATCTTTCTGACGCTGTCAGGGGTCCAGCCAAGACTCATCTCCATCGCTGTCCAGTTGCGGCTGCTCGGAAGTGCCTGGCTCCTGACCTATCTCTTGACCTTCGGAGGACACCTGAGGCATTGCCAGAGAGGAGGGTCCTGAAGAGGGAGGCCTTGCCAACTCCTCTCCTTCACTTTTGGAGTCTTCTCCCTCTGATAAGACCAGCTCGGGGATTGGAGTCACAACAAAAGTGCTCCATGGCTTAGGACCTGGATATCTGCAGGACCGCCTTCTGCCACTGATTGCCTCCCACCGACCGATACACTCTCACAGAGAGGGCCTCCTCAGGGTGCCGTCGGTCAAACAATGTTGACTGGCGACCCCCAGCATGAGAGCCTTCTCTGTGGGGGCCCCTTCACTATGGAACAAATTGCTCCCGGATATACAAAGGATCCCTGGCCTCCGCGCCTTCCGTCGTGCTCTGAAGACCCTATTTTTTCATCAAGCCGGTCTGACGTAACAATGATTTTAATGGGTTTTTAAACGGTTTTTTAAAAATGGTTTTTAGTTTTGGGGTTTTTAATTACGGCCAAATTTATTTTATTTATTTTATTTGATTAAATTTATATACCGCACTGATGGAATGATGGAATTATTTTAATGGTTTTTTAATTTATGAGTTGTTACTGTTTGACTATGGCTGTATACCACCCTGAGTCCTTTGGGAGAAGGGCGGTATAAAAATACAATACAATACAATACAATAAATTAAATTTGAAAGATCCCATTTGTCATGCCCCTTGTTTAACAATTACTTCTCGATCACTGCCCTTGCTTTTGACAATCACTTAATTTATGTTAATCACCAATGATGGGGCCTTGGTGCTCTCTGAGCTTGCTTGTTTTCTTGATGATGTTACCTCAGAATCCCACATTTCAACCCTGAGCTATAAATATTCTCCTTTATTTCTACCAATCGCCAATATCGGGATTTTTTTCCTGTTCTGATAAAATATATATTCTAATTTTTCCCTTTAATAATCCCTCAATGGTTTACCAAACTAATCACATACATAAATAGACCAAAATAAAGGCTTTGTCGAGTGCTGCTGCCCAGAATTTTCATTGCCTCATCAGTAACTTTGTTTGGGAGGAACTCTATGAAATTGGTTTCAACTTGCTTTCTTCTAGGATGTTCTCCCCATTTTTCTCATTGTGGCCTACAGCTTTGGGATTCCTCATGGTTTTCATATTAGCAAAGACTGAGCTTCTTCACTGGCAACGTGCAATGCACAACTTTGCAGATGGTACAATACGCAAAAAGAAGTGAAGCCCTCGCTGTCCAGAATGAAATAATGGTGCTGATTGATTTTTTGGTTTGGTTTTAGATTCGAATGTTTTCCATGATGAGTGAAAAGAAGTAAAGGAATAGTTTGCATTTCTTTACTAATACAAAAGATAATGCTACTAATGATAATAGTAGCAGTACCAATATGTGTACTTCACTTAATTGTGATCCGATCAATGAATCAGAGCCTCCACAGTTCTCCTCCGGCACCATTAGGAAGAACATTCAAACTGGAGGTGGAAAGAAGAAAAAACCCCAAAGTATCAAGAAGATGTGATTTGAACTACTTGAAATTTGGATTTATTCAAGACCCTGGTAGTGAGCTGGATCCACGACCACTTTATCTTGTGTGTTCTGAGAGTTTAACCAATGATGTCATGAAACCTTTGAAACTCAGAAGACACAAATCACTTGAATATTTTGAAAGAATCCGTGAAAATATGCAAAAGCAAGTAAGTGCTTTAATAAAAATGACACTTGAAGATAAGTCCTTATTAAAGGCTTCTTTTCTGATAGCATTTCAGATTGCAAAACAGAAAAAGCCATATATGATTGGAGAAGAATTAATTAAGCCTTGCATGTTACAAACCTGTGAAGAGGTTCTGGGGAAACAGGCCATCCAGAAACTGAAAGCAATTCCTACGTCCGCTACCACTATCAAGCACAGAATTAAAGGCATGGTTTAAGATGTTGAAAATCAAGTTATAAAAATGGTGAAAAATTCACCATTTTATGTAGTTCAACTTGATGAATCAACAGATATAACTAACAAGGCACTTCTCCTTTGTTTTGTGAGGATTGAGTGTGAAGGAGAGTTACAGGAAGAACTACTTTGTTAGCTCAACTTGTCAGGTAGAACAACTAGCTCTGAGATTTTTGAAGCACTGAATAGTTATTTCCTGGAACATGGAACTGAATGGAAAAAATGTATTGGGATATGTACAGACTGTGCCACAAACATGACTGGACGTCTTTCAGGGATTGTTGCAAAGGTGAAAAGTGTAGGTCACCCAGACATTTTGTCTACACACTGCATTATACCTCGTGAGCAACTTGCAGTGAAAAAAATGTCCTCAGAACTACACAAAGTATTATCAGATGTTATTAAAATTGTAAATGAAATTCGACACAAACGCTCAATTCTCGAATGTTTGAGGCACTTTGTGAAGAAATGGGTTCTGAGTCTTCTCATCTTCTTCTGCATGCTGAGGTGAGATGGCTGTCAAGAGGCAAAATACTAATCCAACTGTCCGCCCTGCACGAAGAAGTTAAATTATTTTTCTACCAGCAAAATAATACAAAATTTCAAGAAGTCTTGTCTGACGATGAGTAGGTAGCCACGCTTGCATGCCTGGCAAATATTTTTTCACTGTTAAATGAACTAAACGTATCTTTGCAAGGGCAACTTAAGGACGTGTTCACACTATGAGGTAAAATGGATGCTTTTCAAAAGAAATTATTGCTGTGGCAAACACGATTGGCTGAAGAAGATCAGCAGATATTTTCAAATTTTGATGAATATATGAGAGAGAAGGATGTCAACCAGCAGGTGATAACCACTGTTGAACAGCACTTACAATCACTCCAGAATCTTTTGGCCATTATTACACAAAGAAAGAAGATCCCAGACATGGCAGTATGTGGATAATAGAACCATTTGCAGCAAACATTGAAGATAGCAATTTAAGTATGCATGAAAAAGAAAGCCTTATCAATCTCTCATCCGACGACAGTCTCAAAGCTAAATTCCAGTTATCCATATCAAGATCTCTTTTCTGGCTCTCCGTAAAAAGTAAATATCCATGGCTGAGTGAAAAAGCAAGGATTTTTTTTCAATTTTTTTTTAATTTTTAAACAAAACATAAAGCATAAATCTGTTAGATCGGCGCAGGAAAGAAGAAGTGACCAGCAGGGTTCAAGTAACAAGTTTTAATAACAAGAACTGAACAGCCTGTGCGCTGCCGGAGCTCTCCTTATATACACTCCGGCAGACGCACCGCCCACTGACAGGGATTCAAAACTCCCGCCGAAAGGATCTTTAGCCAATCCCAGGCGGATGCCCTTATAAGGACATAACACTCCTCCCCCCTAGTTCTTAGTCAGTCGATCAGGGAAATAGTCACTAAGATAAACAGGACGTCTACGTGCCCGCGTAGACCTGCGCAGTTCACTGTCAAGATGGACACTCTCCCGGACGGAGGGTGTCTGCTCTGCTCGGGGCTTCTTCCCCGGTGCCGGGCTGGATCTGGCCGTCGAGGACGCGGGCACAGTGTCCGAACCTCCGGCCGGGTCACGGACCTCCGCCTGCGGGCGATGCTGGTCTGCCTCGTTCCTGCACGGATCGTGGAGCCGCCGGTGTGGATCCCTGCTCTTGACCGGTCCGGAACTCCTGAGCCACGGTAGGTCCCTGGGTCTCCTTCGGGTTCCCTCTGGTCTGGGGTCGCGCCGGTCTGGGTCAGGGTGCGAGTCCGGCGGTGGTGGTTGGGTTAAGCCCCCGGGTTCTCCGGTCGAGTCCGGCTTACTCCCGGGGCGGCAGGCGGACGGAATTGGTGACTGGTCGGCTCTGTCGGGGTGGCGTAGGCCTACCTTGCAGGGGTGGTGTCGGCCCTCTCTGCGCGGTTGGTCTGGTGGTGGTGCCGAATGTTCCCTCTGGCCGCTGGGCTGCTCGACCTGGTCGGGTTGGTGTTGGCCTACCCTGCCGGGGTGGTGGAGGCCTTCCTTGCAGGGTTGGTTTTCTGCGCGGTTGGCGGGTTGTTGTAGGGCCTCCTGGAATGTTGGCTGGAGGTCCCCATCTCTGGGCTGCCGGTCGCCCACTTCGCAGGGTTGACGTTGGCTTCCCCTGCTGGGTTGTCCCCAGTCTACTTGCCTTGCCGGATCTGGTATTAGGTTAGGTGCCGGGGTGTTTGTTCTTCCCTCGGGTCGCCGGTGTGCCTCGTCTGGGTGGTTTAGGCCTACTTCGCCAGGGTGGTTTTGGCCTGCCTCGTCGGGGTGGTTTAGGCCTACTGCGGCGGGGTGGTTTAGGCCTACCTCGTCGGGGTGGTTTAGGCCTACTGCGGCGGGGTGGTTTAGGCCTACCTCGTCGGGGTGGTTTAGGCCTACTGCGCCGGGGTGGTTTAGGCCTACCTCGTCGGGGTGGTTTAGGCCTACTGCGCCGGGGTGGTTTAGGCCTACCTCGTCGGGGTGGTTTTCGCTCACTTCCCTCCACCTTTTGCGGAGCTGGTCGAGATGACGTCTCACGATCTGTCCATCGTCCAGCTCAACGCGGTAGGATTTGGGACCGGTTGTGCTGTGTACTGTAGCTTTAAGCCATTTAGGCGAGCCATGGAAATTAAGAGCGAATACGGCATCACCGACGGAAAACTGGCGAAGTTGGCGACTGGCTGATGCGGGCACCTCAGAGGAGTATTGCGGGTGCAGTCTGTCCAGGGGTGACCTGAGTCTCCTGCCCATTAAAAGTTCGGCGGGGCATTTTCGGGTGGCAGAGTGAGGCGTGATATGCTGGGTAAGCAAAAAAGTGTCAATGCGCTCCTGCCAGTCCCCCGGGCCCATCTTGGCGAGCGACTCCTTCGTGAGTCGCACCATCCGTTCAGCCTGCCCATTTCCGGCCGGTCTGTAAGGGGCAGAGAGGGCATGGCGAATGCCCAAGCCAGCCAGGAAAGCTTCCATGGGCACGGACGTAAGTTGGGGCCCGTTGTCTGAGACCAGAACGTCTGGGAGTCCATGGGTCGCGAAGAGGCGCCGGAGGGCACGGATGGTAGCTTCCGTTGTGGTGGATGCCATGGGGACGACTTCCAACCACTTGGAGTAGGCATCGACCACGATGAGGAGGTGGTGCCCATGAATGGGGCCAGCAAAGTCTATGTGAATGCGCGACCAGGGGGAGCTCGGAGTCTCCCAGGGCATCGGGTCAGATTGAGGCGGGGCGGCTCTGACTTCTTGGCACGGGCTACACCTGGCGACCCAATGTTCAATGTCTTTGTCCAGTGTCGGCCACCAGACGTAGCTCCGTGCCAGGGCTTTCATCCGGACTATGCCCGGGTGTCCTTTGTGCAGCGCCGTAAGAGTCCTTCGTTGAAGAGAGCTGGGAATCAGCACCCTATCTCCCCATATTAAACAGCCGCGCATGGTGGACAGCTCCCCTTGCTTGCGGCTGAACGGGATGAAGTCGTCGCTGTCAATTCGAGTCGGCCAGCCTCTCAGGACCCAGGAGTGGACTTGCCGGAGGATGGGGTCAGTTTGCGTGTGCGTCGCTACGTCGGCAGATGTCACCGGGCAGTTGCTGTCGTTGTCAATATGCAGCAGCTCGAGCGTGGGGGCCGGGTCTTCCACGGATTCGGCGGATGGGCACCTGCTCAATGCGTCGGCGTTTGCGATGGCTTTACCAGGCTGGTGGACGAGGCTGTAAGAGTAGCCGGCGAGGAAGATGGACCAGCGCGTCATCCGGGGGGACATGAAGGCTGGGGTCTGCTTGTCCCCTGCTAGTAGGCCGAGGAGAGGCTTGTGATCGGTGACAATGGTGAATTGCCGTCCATACAGGTATTCGTGGAAGCGCTTCACCCCTGCAACAATAGCCAACGCTTCTTTGTCCAGTTGGCTGTAGTTGCGCTCAGCACTAGACATAGTCTTAGAGAAAAATGCGATGGGGGCTTCACGACCGGTAGGCAGTTCATGGCTGAGCACCGCGCCAACTCCGTACGGGGAAGCGTCACAGGTCAGTCTGAGGGGCAGTGTCTCATTGTATTGAATGAGCACACTGTCTGAGGTCAGAAGTTGCTTAACGGCTCTGAATGCAGACTCTTCCTCACGTCCCCACCTCCAGGAAACCGCCTTCGCCAGCAAGCGATGGAGCGGCTCAGCAACAGTGGCTTTCTGCTGGAGGAAAATAGCGTAGAAGTTAAGCAATCCAAGGAAAGCCTGAAGCTCCGCTTTGTTTTTGGGGCTGGGAGCTTCATGGATAGCTTTAACTTTTGATTTGGTGGGGTGGATGCCAGAACTATCTATCAGATAGCCCAGGAACTCGACTTCCTGTACCCCAATGATGCACTTGTCCCTCCGGACTCTCAAGCCCTTCTCCCTGAAACGCTGGAGAACTAGCCTCAGCCGGTCCAGGAGTTGAGCCTTTGAGTCCCCAGAGATCAGTACATCATCGAAATAAGGCACCACCCCTGGAACGCCTTGGAGAAGGCGTTCCATCATGGATTGGAAAATGCCAGGGGCTGCACTGACTCCAAACTGGAGACGGTTGCACTTAAACGCGCCTCTATGGGTGACAATAGTCTGTGCCTCCGCCGTTTCCTGATCTACTGGCAGTTGCTGGTAAGCCTGGGCCAGGTCCAGTTTTGCAAAAATTTTGCCCTTGCCGAGTGAGTGCAGCAAATGTTGCACTACTGGCACGGGGTATGCGCTCTGCGGCAACGCCTTATTGATGGTCACTTTGTAGTCGGCGCAGATGCGCACAGATCCATCCTGCTTCATGGGGGTCACAATGGGAGTTTCCCATGAAGCATGATCAATGGGTTCCAGGATACCTTGGGCAATCAGCTTATCTAGCTGAGCGTCTACTTTAGCCCGCAAGGCAAATGGAACCCGGCGGGGCTTGAGCCGAATTGGGGTTACCCCCTTGTCCAGATTAAAGGAGATGGGTTTCCCTGAAAAGGTCCCTAACTTACCATCGAAGACTTCTTGGAACTCTCCGATGAGTGAGTCGAGTTCGCCTGAGCTAATCTGGTGGATGCCTCCAATAGAAAGCCCCAGCGGCTGGAACCACTCCACGCCCAGCAGGGTCGGGCGGCTATGCTCCACGACGGTTATGGGAAGCTGGCCCTGGAACTGCTTGAAGGCGATCCGGAGGTTGGTCCGCCCGATGACGCCGATGGGGTTGCCGCCGAAATCCACCAGCTTGGAGTGCAGAGGTTCAAGTTGGCGCTTGGAGAGATTCGGCTTCAGTCTCTTGACCTGGTGCCAGTCAATGATCGAATAGACGGAGCCTGAGTCGACTTCCATCGTGCACGGCAAGCCTTCAGCCAACAGTGTCACGTGGAATTTTGTGGCACTGTTGGTGCTGGTGAGGGCGATCGTTGTCTGGTTCACAGCGCCGCCATGAGAACTGTTGCGGTCGTCGCGCTTTTGCTGGATTGAGGACCGTTTGGACGACCTCTGGGAGTCGCGACGATTTTCTGGATTCTGGGGCTTGATCGACTCAGGAACAGGATCAGAGGCTCTGCATGCCTCTGCGATGTGCCCCCTCTTAAGGCAGCGTCTGCAGGTGGCATCCCACCAGCGACAGGATTGGCGGGGATGGTGTCCCTTGCAACTGCCGCACTGAGCGGCGCGGCGGCCATCGTTTTGAATTTCCCGCCTGGGTGGGCGGGAAACTTTCAAAACGGTCGATTCTCCCTCTGAATCTGTTGGAGTGGTCGACTCGTCGGATGATTCCGATGACGGTTTGCGGATCTTATGGATCCCTCGGGACTGGAGCATGGCAGCAGCGGCGGTCTCGGATGTTTCAGCAGCCGTAGCCTCCTCAAGAACGTCCTTCAGGGACAGTCTTTTCCTGCTCAGGAACTTCTTTTGGAGGTTGGCATCTCTCATCCCGAAGACGATCCCGTCGCGTAAGGCATTGTCAACGTTCTCAAATTCGCAGTTTGCAGCGATTTGACGCAATGCCGCCACAAAGTCTTTAAGCGATTCGCCTTCCTTCTGATTACGTTGGCGGAAGGTAAAGCGGTTCGATATGGGGGTGCCCGTTGGTGCATAGTGGTCTTGCAGGGCAGTCTGCAGATCCACCCAGGACATGACTTCAATGTCCCTGGGTGCGACGAGGTTGACGGCGAGTTCCAGAACGTCGGAGCCGCAGTTAGCGAGGAAAAGAGCCCTCTTCCTCTCGTCGTCTAGGTTGTTGTAACCGTTTCCCCGGAGGAATTGGCGGAAACGTATCATATACGAACTCCACTTCTCCCGGCTGGGGTTGAAGGGAGCCAGCGAGGCGAACGGCGCTTGCGGCGTTGCCATTTCTCAGACCGCGTCGAGTGACTTCAGCTCGTTAAGGCGATCGTGCCACGCGGAGGTTCTTCTCTAGACCTTCGTCGCCAGTGTTAGATCGGCACAGGAAAGAAGAAGTGACCAGCAGGGTTCAAGTAACAAGTTTTAATAACAAGAACTGAACAGCCTGTGCGCTGCCGGAGCTCTCCTTATATACACTCCGGCAGACGCACCGCCCACTGACAGGGATTCAAAACTCCCGCCGAAAGGATCTTTAGCCAATCCCAGGCGGATGCCCTTATAAGGACATAACAAAATCCATCATCCATTACAATTGCAAACAATGTGTCGGTCGGTTACAAATCTTTTGTGCTTCACCTCATTTCAGCACATTCCTTGATTTTCTTAATAACTTCATCTTGTGTTAGTATTTTCTCATTTTTCCAGTTTTTAGCAAACACAATTCTGGACGCTGTTAAAACATTCACCATCAAATATCTCAATTCTCTATTGTACATTTCTGGCACAATCCCTAATAAAAAAATCTCTGGCTTAAAGTCTGTGTGTTTCTTTATCATTTTCTCCAACCATGTGTGGATTATAGTCCAGTATCTTTTAGATTTAGATTTAGATTTAGATTTAGATTTTATTACATTTTTATACTGCCCTTCTCCCAAAGGACTCAGGGTGGTGTACAGCCATATAAAACAATCCCATACAAAAATTAAAAACCATTAAAATAATTTAAAGCATTTGGCCGTAATTTAGAACCCCTAGCTAAGAACCCCTTTAAAACCATTTAAAACCCATTAAAATTAATTTATTCGGTCAGGCCAGTTTTTAGCTTCTACACATGACCACCACATATGGTAATATGAGCCCGGTGTCTGATGACATTTCCAGCACTTTACAGATTTGCAAAAAAACATATTTGTGCGAAAAGACGTTTTCATCTGACACAGCAATTAAAACTCGGCTTGAAATACAAATGATTCTCCGTCTTGTGGTAACATCATTGGAGCCAAAAATCCATAAACTTATTTCAAAAAAGCAGGAACAAATATCACACTAAAAATGAGTAATACTTAAATAAGCTTCAATTATTTTGTAATAATTAAACTAATTTTAATAATGTTGTTACAATTTAACAACCTTTAAAGATTTTGTTATGATTAAGTAAGCATTTACGAATTTGTTATAATTAAATCAGCTTTTATGCTTTTGTTATATTAAATAGGTGCATTTCATATTAATAAAATGGAAGTTCTCTGTAAAATGTATTTATCTTTTTTAAACAATTCATATTTGTGGTCCGCAGGCATTTTAAATTATGAACTTGGTGGTCCCTGAGGTCCAAAAAGTTGGATATCCCTGCTCCAAAGCACCTGAGGACAAGAAGCAATGGATGGAAACTAATCAAGGAGAGAAGCAACCTAGAACTGAGGAGAAATTTCCTGACAGAACAATTAATCAGTGGAACAAGTTGCCCCCAAAAGTTGTAAATGCTCCAACACTGGAAGTTTTTAAGAAGAGATTGGATAACCATTTGTCTAAAACAGTATAAGGTTTCCATCCTAAGCAGGGGGTTGGACTAGAAGACCTTCAAGATCCCTTCCAACTCTGTTATTCTGTTCTGCTCTAAACCTGCTACCAATTGAGGTTTTATGTACACACTCAAAAACCCTCTCATCTATTCTTTCTGCTGGGCTGATGCTTGAAGTTATCACAAGATTTAGTAGAAGGATATATCCATTTGATACATGCGCCAGATTATTTCACCACCATTAAAGGTCAATCATTCTGGCAGTTGCCTTTGTTCTTGTCCTGAGGGAAGGAACCCCCAGTTCTATTACTTACATCCCGGCATTTTCCATTAAGAGAATCTTTAAGTACAGTCAGCACAGCAGCAGGTGAATTTGGTTGCATTTCCTTCTCTTTCTACATGCAGCTTTGTTCATTTGATGTGAAGTTGTTGAGGACAAGGGAAGGGATTCCCAAAAGACTTCTGGATTCCCTTTGAGAACACTTTGAGCTCCTGCTGCCATGTTGAAAAGTTTTCAGTCTCTGTCACTGCAAAACTGGGGGATAGTGAGGCAGGGTTATTAAATATCCAGTAAAAGGAGGACATATCCTCTTTTTTACACTCATGTCTTCCATCCATCAGGTATAGCCTCGAAAAATCCCACAGACTTTCTCTTCCTCAGCAGCTTTTCTTTCCTCACCTGGCTTCACCTTCACTAATCAATTAATCTTTAAAATTAAGTATTAAATTAAAAGAAAAGGTGCAGTTAAAAGCCAAAGCGTATTTTAAGAAAACGAACAACTGGGTGGAAGGATGGAGACCCGACTTCCCAACCCCTCCTACCAGGAATTGCAACCTCCAGGATTCCTCTTCCCAGGAGTGCCCTGGTCATCTGAGAATCATTTTGGGTCATTCCCAGCTGCTCTCATTCAATTTAGGAAGCTGGCTACCAAAGAATCCTCTTTGGCAGCAAAATCATCTGTTTGTTGGCAGGAGAAGCAAATCCCCGCGCCATTCAGCATGCCATCTTGGAGAAGATCTTGCTTTAGTTTCTTTACAGGTATAGAAAAGAGCAACAAAGATGGCAAAAGGCCGATAGTCCTTACAAGAAGTGAATGTCTTTAGTCTAAAGAAGAAATTGCTGAGCAAGACACAATAGAAGCCTTTCAATCCTCAAAGGGATGTCACAAGGATAACTGATTCCCTGTAGCATCCAAAGGCAAAAGACAAGAAGGAAGGGAAAGAAGCCATGCAGAGGTGAATTAATCTCAGCCATATTTTGTATGTTTTTAATTGATTGTACCTCACCGTCCTTATGCAGGACTTTGATCATTATGAAGATTTGATTTGTTATTTAAGTCTGTGTCGGAATTGATGCTACTGGAGGGCGAGTAGGTAGAAAGAAGCTAAGGCAGAGAAAAGAAATATACGTAACCAGAAATCATTTGTGGAAAGAACCCAAATCCTGAAGCATTCAACAACTGGTCATTTTAAAGAGCAAAGTCTTGATGTTGTGATTACTTCTTGATCACTAGCCTTGCTTTGGGACAATCACTGATTGATTATTTATTTATTTATTTATTTATTTGTCAAACATGTACAACATAGCTGGTACAGTTATAAACATAAAAAAAGTAAGTAAGTACAGATAAATGGGGACAGTAAGACAGGGACGCTAGGCACGCTGGTGAGGTCCACGGTAGACAATTTGAGGTTGAAGCTGTGAGGGCTTGAGGCTACAACAAAAGAGTTGGGTAGAGCATTCCAGGTGTTGACCACTCTGTTGCTGAAGTCATATTTTCTACAATCAAGTTTGGAGCGGTTTACCTTGAGTTTGTATAATTGTTTGCCCATGTATTATTGTGTATATTACTGTATATTATCGTGTATCATATGTCAGTCACCAATCATGATGCTAAATAATTCTCTCTTCTCTCCCTTCCTTTCTCCCTTGCTTTTCAGGCATGTACCTTAGTAGGAGCAATCCTGC
The DNA here is from genome assembly GCA_030761175.1 of Masticophis lateralis. Lineage (NCBI taxonomy): Eukaryota > Metazoa > Chordata > Lepidosauria > Squamata > Colubridae > Masticophis > Masticophis lateralis. The sequence continues at coordinate 26,472,561 of JAUDYJ010000002.1, forward strand.
AATTTCTGGGCTCATTTACACTATGTTGGCTTTGGATGCATTGTGCACTTGGTGTAGGAGGAAAAATATATCAAGGCATATTTTAATATATTTGTCACAAACCAGCTTCTGTTCCTCATAATCCTAGCAAAGGTCAACATCACAGATTGCACCATACTCTTCCTTGAAGAACATTGCTTGAGGAAATACCTCCCTGGACACATGGACACATCATCTCAGAAGAGCTTGAAACTCCACCCATACCATCACACAACACGTATTCATTTTAGTGGATAAAATGAATCCACTGAAACATACATCTGCCCCAGACAAATCTCCCTCTATCCAAGTAAGAAGCCATTCATTTGAAATCCAAAATGAATAAGGTTCTTCTCTTTTGGATTTTTGTCATGCTCTTCAGCACTACAGGTAAGTAAGTAAGTAAGTCAGTCAGTCAGTCAGTCAGTCAGTCAGTCAGTCAGTCAGTCAGTTAATGAGTAAGTAATTAAGTTAACAGCTTTTAGTATTTAGGAAAGATTTGTCATGGCTTGACTTGGAAAATGTTTAGTTGAGATTTGATTCCATCCCTTAAATGTAAAAGCTCATTTGCATAGAGAAATACATTTCTCTATGCAAATGAGCATAGAAGGATTTTCTCTGATCCAGGTCAGAGATCTATGGATCAAGGTCTGCTCTCAAAGGGAGCATGAATATCTGATATATTTGGGCAGAGCTGGGGCTAGAATATCTGGAGAAGAAAGTTCAGTGAAATTTGCTATGGATCCAACTAGATCCACAGACAGACCATGATCTTGGATGATGGTACTAAGGTGAAAGGAAATTCTGGAATCTATTCACTCTTGAATGATTAAGATGGGTCGAGTTGGGAATTCACAGTTTTGAATGAAAGGTGGAAAACATGGGAATGGGATGCAATTGCAATGGGATGGGAGTGAGAATTGGATTAAATGTCCCCCATTCCTGCACTCATGGAGCAGTAGACGGACTCTGCATTGGTGAATAGCCAAACTCAAGATATAAAAATCAACCCCTTATAAAGGTATGGGATAAAATAATAACAGCACCTGAATCACTCCATAGTTAAGACAATAAAGATATTTGGATAGTGGACATTGCAGTCTCTGAAGACAGCTGAATTAAAGTGAAAGAAGTGGAGAAAATTGCAAAATACAAACACCTGCAAATGGAAGTAGAATGGCTGTGACAAAAGATAGCAAAGATAGTAACAATAGTAATAGGTACCTTATGATGAGCTCTGTGGTGCAGTGGTTATAGTTGTAATATTGCAGGGTACTTCTGCTTACTGCCGGCTGACTGCAATTTGGCAGTTTGAATCTCACCAGGCTCAAGGTTGATTGATTATTCCATCTTACCAAGGTCAGTAAAATGAGGACACAGATTGTTGGGAGCAATATGCTGACTCTGTAGAACCATTGAGAGAAGGCACTCTAAAATGGTATATATAAGTCTAAGTGTTATTGCTATTGCCTATGTATAATAATTGGCCACCTATTGAAAAGGAAGGACTCACTGGAGAAAAGCCTAATGCTGGGAACGATTGAGGGCAAAAGAAGAAGGGGATGACAGAGAATGAGGTGGTGGGATGGAGTCACTGAAGCAATTGGTGTGAGCTTAAATGGACTCCGGGGGATGATAGAGGACAGGAAAGGAGGAATGTTGTCCATAGGGTCACGATGGGTCGGACACAACTTTGCAATTAACAATAAATAATAATAATATGGTTTTATTGTTTTTAATGTTGTAAGCTGCCCAGTGCTGCCTTGCAATCAGATGGGTGGTAAATAAATAAATAAACAAACAAACAAATATTTTTGGTGATAGCTTTAACATTATAAAACCAAAACATCTGCCTATCTCAGGTCCGTGGGAAAGATTCAATATGTGGATAAAAAATGCTAAATACAATCTAGATATCTGATTGACTGTGAGACCAACCATCATCATCATCATCATCATCATCATCATCATCATCATCATATTGCTGCAACAATCCACAAGGATATGATACAAAACATGCAAAATCCCTGTTGTGGTTTACAGGACTTGGTCATAGTAACCTTCTTCTGTCTTACAGGTTATTGTCTGTGGTGCTATGATAAGTCCCAGACGAGTCCTGACTGGATTGCTGCTTGTTATTCTTGTGACACAGATCAATGTTACAGGACAGGTTACTATAGAGGTAAGATTCTGGAACTCCAAGGTAGTTTGAAGTGGGTGGGAACATCAAGAGGTTCTCCTTCCCCTTGTCTTTTTCTCCCCACCACCCTTTTAAAATCATCCTTCCTTTTAACTTCCCAACACAGGTGGCAGGTTGCTCTCCTGGGATGCTGGTTGTACCACAGGCAAGAAGAATATTACATGTGGTGAAACAAGGGTTTGGAAAATAAAACGTCGCTCCTATAAAGAATCCACATTTTGCTGCAACTCTTCTCATTGCAATTCTGTTTCCCCAATTTAGTAAATTCCAAGAGACAAATCTATTCAGAAGAATCTCCCATGAACAAAGGGGGACATCTTCTCTCTTCCCATTTCTACACAGATGTTCTCCATCCGTCATGCTGTGTCCTTCTGTGGGATCACATTCAGAATTATTTGTCATGTAATAAATAGTTTCTGAGAATAATCACAGGGTTCCTTGGCTCTTCTGTTTGTAAAAGACAATATTCCTAATATTACTGCAAGTTACATGCTACGAAAGATAGAGTGCTTAATAAATTCCAGGGTTATCACCAGTTACAACCTGAGTACAATATAAAGACGAACCAACTAATCAAAAAGTCATATCACCTTTAAAGCGCTCCATGACTTAGGGCCTGGGTACTTACGAGATCGTCTTTTGCCACCAATAGCCTCCCACCGACCAGTTCATTTTCACAGGGAGGGACTACTCAGGGTACCGTCAGTCAAATTGTGCTAACTGGCGACTCCCAGGGGGAGGGCCTTCTCTGTAAGGGCTCCAACCCTTTGGAATGAACTGCCCCGATATACGAAACATCCCTAATCTCCGTTCTTTACGCTGTGCCCTCAAGACCCTGATGTTCAATCAGGCGGGGCTAAGCATGTTAACTGGGAATGATTAAAATATTATATAATTCTGGGTTTTATTTAATTTGGGCTAAACTATGCTATAATTTTAATTATCAATTTTATGATGTTTATGTATCTTTTATTTTTTCTTGACTGTACACCACCTTGAGTCCTGCGGGAGAAAGGCGGTATAGAAATATCATGAATAAATAAATAAAATATCATCTCTCAATTCTTACCCAGTTATGCTCAGTGATGCAAGAGAAAGAATGTACCGTATTTTTGGAGTATAAGACACACCTTTTTTCCCCAAAAAAGAGAGTTAAAATCTGGTTGGGTCTTATACTCCGAATGTAGCCCCTCTCAGCCTCTCAAACGGAGGTTTGAGAGGCTGAAAAAAACCTCAGAAATGAAGCTTCAGAAAAAAGCCTCAGAAACAAAGCTGCAGAAAATAAGCCTCTGAAATGAGGCTTTTTCTCTGAAACTGTTTCGGAGGCTTTCAGAGGCACAAAAAAAGTTTTTTTCTCAAACAGAGTTTCAGAAGTTTCAGAGGCAGAAAAAAAAGCAAGGCACAGGGCTCACATCCAATGAACCTGTAGCACCCCCCAACAGAATCAAAACTCCAAGGCAGGCATCTTCCTCAAGGCATGAATTTATTACAGATGTCATATTGGCACATCTGGCAAAACCTGAATCTGAAAGCCCCAGGATTTCTAAGTAAAATTAAAGTTCCTTCCCCTCTATCCACATGTGCATCACATGGTCCAATCAGATCACTGTCCCAACTTTGGTTGACCTCCAGTCACGCCTGCCCAGGTGCAGGCTGAATATCCTTGACTTCTCATTGAATATGAAAATGTCATTCAGGTAAACTAAGACACCTTTGTACATTTGCTAATGCAGCACCTCAGTGATTAGCTGCATGAAGACTGCAGGGGCTCCTCGGAGTCAGAACGGCATGACCTTGAACTGGAAGCTGCCTAACCAGCAATTGAAGGTGGTCTTCCATTCATCTCCCTCCTTAATCTGCACCTGGAAATAGGCTTCTCTCAGGTCTAGCTTGGTGAACACTTTGCCCTTTGCTAGGTGACTTAGCATGTTTTTCATTAGGGGGAGAGATAGGTGTTCTCCACGCACATACCATTAATTCCACAAAGGTCCACACAGAGCCTCATCCCTCCGTCCGTCTTTTCTTTGAGCAGCATGGGGGGGGGGGGCGCTACCATCCTATTTGGCAGATTGGATGAATCCCCTTGCCAAATTGGTATCAATGTACTATCTTAATTTGCCCATCTCTTTAAGGGACATGGAGTACATCTTGGGTTTTGGCAGCTTAGCTCCCAGCACAAATTCTACAGCACAGGTGGTGGGGAGAAGGAGGATGTTACATCCGTGCTTGCTGAATGCATCTGCCAGATCCCTGTACTCTTTGGGCACCTGGGGGCAGCCAGGCAGGCCGTCTGCGGTGGCTGTGGCCCCCTCCCTACAACCAGGGTTGCTTGGGGGCTGAAGCAGTTGCACTTTGGCCTGAAGGGGTGGAGATAGTGGGCCGATGCCTATTTTTAGTTTTTGGTAGCCGTCTTCACAACATGATGGCTGGATCCAATTTGTTCAGCCAAGGGAGGCTTAGGATGAATGGCTCTGTTATATTCGGAGCTTCCACAAAGTGTATAAGTTCCCAGTGACATCCCATCTCCAGGCTCATGAGCTCGATAACTAAATTGGCTGGGCCTCCACCTATTAATGTCCCATCAATGTGCTCAACGCATATGGAGCGCCCCAGGGTTTTTGTGTCTATCCCCAGCCTCTGGATGATAGAGAGGCTAATTAGGCACCTGGTCATCTGGTGTCTAGGATGGCTTCTATGTCCCCCTGGATCCCTGTTCTCGGTATCACTATATGGGACTTTATGGAAAAGGGGCAGATGTCTTCATTTACCATCGGATCCTCTTCGCTGGCTTCGCTGCTCTCCATGCTGGTGCTTGGATAGGGTTCTGGAGCTGGAGAAAAGCATTACAGAGGGTGGTGACTACAGCACAAAACATCATAGGCTGTCTCCTGATACCACTAGATGAGATTGCTATGGCTCGCTGCCTTAGAAGAGTGAGGAAAATTCTCAGGGAAGACTCTCACCCTGGTCATGACTTCTTTACCCTTCTATCATCGGAAAGGAGATATAGAAGTATAGCCAGCCACACAAACAGGCTGAAGAATAGTTTTTATCCATGGGCTGTCAGACTCCTGAATGAGAAATAATATCATAACTATGTAGTATGATGGACTGCAGGGGCAGCGCAATGTGTAACATGTTCACACTGGTGCAATAGGTCTCGGTGTTTTGTTAATATGATTTATTGGGTTAGGAATTTTCTGTCTTCACTGAGAGTTGTATTATATTGGGGGGGTGCTCTGAGGAAGCTCAACCAATCTCAATGTACATGTGTTGTGCACTGACAATAAAGATTTGAATTGAATTGGAGCTTCTCCCCCTTTTGAAGGTGGGGAAGGAAACTCAACAGCTTGCCAAGTGAGTTTTCCATTGTCCAGCAGTCTCCACAGACTTTTCTTCACTTTAGAGGCCACTGGAACCCAGGGCTGGGGGAAGGAGGATGGTGCCAGGCATTGATGACCGGTGGCCTTGCTAGTCACACCTGAAGCACTTGATTGTGGCTGTGGGGGGTCAGCTTTGGTTCTCTGACCTGTTTTGCAGGGGCTTGACATCCCAGAGGTCACTTAGGGGTTTTTTTCTGGAGTAGGTTTCCAGTGAGGGTGGATCTCGAGATCCATGGCCACTGCCATCCGGTACCAAACCTGTATGCGATCAGGGCTTCTCTGAAGGCAAAAGCTTGCCTGAGTTCCTCATCCAGGGCCTCTTTGAATTGGTGGACAAAGAGGCATTCTGGCCAGTCTCTTAGTTTTCCCACCACTCTTTGGAATTCCCAGACAAACTCCTTTCCAGGTCAGCCCCTCTGCTTCAGGTCCTTGATCTCGGCCTTTGCTTTTTCCCTCTGGGCCGTATCCTCCTATCGGGTCCTTAGCAGCTGCACTAATTTGTTGGCGTCTTCTAATTCTGGGGTGCCTTTGTCATGTAATTGGGGTATCCATGCAGCTGTTTCCCCTTCCATCATATTGTCTGTGATTGCTGAGATTATCTCCTGATCCCATTGGGGCTGATCCCCATAGATGTCAAGGTTGGACCAGATTCAGTTCAGAAACATGCCAGCTTCCCCGGGGTTCCATCAAAGTAGTTCTGAACCGTGGGAGAGGGGCAGCTGGCGGAGCAGGGGCCAACTGCAGAGACACGGCTGGCATCCACTGGCACTGCACCCACACTTGGATGGGGTAGAATGCCCATCCAGGGGGGATTTGGTCTACAGGGGGCAGTCAGAGAGGTGTCTGGCGAGGAGGGGTATTTGGCCTCAGCAGTCCTAGGGTCTTCCTCTGCACCCCAAGGATGGAATGGCCGAGTGGAACAAGGCAGACACTCCACTCTGGGCAGTCATGCTCCCGTGGCCAGGGAAGGTGAACATAGGCTGAATCAAGGCCTAGCCAGGCTGGCTGTTTGGAGGGAATTGAGTAATGCTGTCCATGCTAAGCTGACTGAATCTCTCTGGGAGGCTGGCTTGCGACTGGCTCCAAAACAGTGGTGGGAGACTCCACTCCCTGGCATTGCTGAGCTCGAGGGGTCTCATTGCTCTTCACTCAAAGACTGTGGTGCGCTCTGCCCAGCCTGATGCCATCTGGGATTCCTAAAGCATCGGCCTACTAACTAAATCTTGGGATGGTGGGAAACTTGCAGCATCACCTCATTGGGAAGGATCCAGCTACATGACCTGCCAGGGCACCAGTTCTTTAGGCCATGTAGACCAAAAGGATAATCAACATGAAGGTCTCAAAATGCCTTTCTTTCAACCAGGATTAGGATCGGGATCGGGATCAGGATCAGGATCAGGATCAGGATCAGGATTAGGGTTAGGGTTAGAACAAGGGACAAAATCACATCTGGGACTTTACAACACAACACAATGACTCACGTGTTTAGACATACTCATGTCAAGAAATGTTTCATTATTTTTGCACCATCTTGGTTTAATAGGCTGATGCTTTCTTGTTCAAGGCTTTGCACCCAGTTTCTCTAAAGGATGCCTCAAAAGTCAACCTTTTTGGATTTGTCCAGGGACTCAAGGCCCGGGATAGTTTCCTTCCTTAGACCATCTTTCCAGATCTGGCTTCCTGGATGAACAAATCTCTGCTTCCTCGATGGTGATCAATAGCAGGCAAATCCAATCATTGATCAATCAATACAGCCATCTGGCAGATTCCAAGCTGTATCCAGATCCACAGCTTGGCCAATTGGCTGGCTGAGGGTAGCCCACTACAGGGTATGAAATGTGCCTGTTTGGAGAATAAGTCTATTACGGTCCAGATCACTGTGTTTCCGCCACTCTTCGGCAGCTCTACTATAAAGTCCATTGCAATCTCCTCCCATGGTCTTGTCGGTTCAGCTACTGGCTGCAGTAACCCAGGAGGTTTTCCTGGTCAGTTTTTCATCGTGGCACAGATGGTGCAGCTCTTCACATAGCTGTCCACGTCTTTCCTCATGTGAGGCCACCAAAATTGTCTTCGTACTAAGTGCAGAGTCTTTAGAAAACCAAAATGGCCTGCTGGTCTAACGTCGTGGCTCCTTTTGAGGACTAGGGTGCGTAGAGTTTCTGGGACGTAAAGTTTTCTCCCTTTCCATGCTACGTCATTCCTCCTTGTCAAAAGATGCTGATTGTCTCGGAACCAGGGGTCCGCCAATGTCTCTGTTTTGAGCCGTCTTTCTTCTCCCTGAAAAAAACTGGTGCCGCTACCCGTGGTTTGGCTGGTTCGATAAAACCCCTTTGTAGGTTCTTGTCTATGTACTTTCGCAGTTCTTGCATTTCACGGGGTGTCATGGCGTACAATTTAGGTTTTGGTAGTTTCGAACCAGGGATGATTTCGATAGCGCAATCGGCATCGCGGTGGGGTGGTAGTACGTCACACTCGGTCTTGCTAAATACTTCTGCCAAGTCTTGGTACTCTTTTGGGATCTGGTTCTGGCCATGGGAGGTGCTGGAGGTGGCCGTCAGTTGCTCTGTTGTCCCTTTACAGGGCTGGTTGGGCACCTGTGTTGGAGGCGTTTTTTGTCCCTCTAGAGGGAGAGGTTGGACCCCCTGGGTGGGAGGAGGGGCCATTTTCTCTGGTTGTGGTGGCAGGGGGTGGGGTCCCCTTGCTATCCTCAGTCTGTGGGTCCCTTCTTGCCACCAGATGGTGGGGCCCCACTTGTCCAGCCAGGAGAGTCCCAGTATGACTGGGTTGGTCATCTTGGGGGCTATTATGAACCGAATCATTTCCCCGTGATCCGCTAGCTCCAGCTTCACCGGCTCGGTCAAATGTGTGGCATCCGCCCCCCCTAGTAGGGATCCATCAACTTGCTGAAAACGGATTGGGTGGCTGAGCCTTTTAGCCCGGATCCCCAGTTTTAGGACTGTGGGTAGGTTAATCAGGCACCTCGTGCAACCCGAATCTACTAGGGCTTGGAAAGTCCCTTGGGCACCTGTTTTTGGGGCTGTTAGGCATATGGGGAAAAGAAAAGGGTGGATGGGTGCACTCACCATTGGGTCATTTTCACCATCGTCATCGCCCTCATACAGTTCGGGGGGTCAATTCGCATCGTCGGAGCTCCCCCTATTTTCAGTCAGATGGGCAAAAACTTCTGCAGTCGGGGAAAGTCTTAATGATGCCTTGGTGGTGTGCCTGGGTCCTCGTTCCAGTCGTGCCTTGGCCGGGGGCTCTGTTTTTGGCCCTGGGGTTCCACACACTGCTGCCAAATGCCCAACTCCCCCACACCTGTAGCACCTCAGTGGACTCCGTGGGGTGGATGGCCTCTGGGTGGCCAGTGATGCTGTAGTTTCTGGTCTGGTAGATGGTTCCTGGTCCAGCTGGGTTTTCTCCTTTGCCTGTTGGCACATGTTGTTGGCACGTAGCCCTCTCTCGACTTGCGTTGCTATCCAGAACCAGTCGGACAGTCAGTTCGGAATATCTCGATAAGCGGTCACTTGGGCGATTTGCTTATCTAAGCTTGTTCTAAAGAAGTATACTAGCAGTCGTTCAGGCAAAGGAGGTAAAGTCCCAACAACTTTCCTGAACTCACGGATATGTTCTTGGATAGGCCTCCCCCTCTGCATTAGGTGCCTGAGCTCATCTTCTACATAGGGATCGTCCCCTGTTTCTTCGAAGCGGGCTCGCAGCAGTTGTAAGAAACCATCTGCATCTTGCAGTTGGGGGGGCCTATATTTGTACTGGGCCGCTGACCAGCTACTTGCTTCTCCCTCCAGACCTTCTGCGATGGCCCTGACCAGGGCCCTGGGAAAAGGGTAAAGGTGTGCGTAGCGCTCGATGTAAATCTCAGCTGCATCGAGAAATTGAGCTAGCAGGTCCGGATCCCCATCAAATTTCCCTCTGAATCGGGGTGGTTCCACCCTCAGTGGCCTCTCCTCCCATTGCGGGGGTCTGTGAGCCTGCCCACGGTGCCTTTGGGCTTCTTCATCATCTCCCATTTGGGTGCAGGGGAGTGATGCCGTGGCTGGGTTGGGTCGCTTGCTGAGCAGGGAGGGAAGCCCTGAGTGCATTTTGGAGCTTTCTTCTCTCATCTTTTTTTTCCCTTGTGTGTGTGTGTGGGGGGGGGGGCTATGCTGCCGTTTGGAGAGCCATAGAACCTTCCCCCCTTACCTGCCACTTGATGGGAGTCCAGCAAAAGGCATCATAATTTTTTTCTTTTCTGAGGCAAACCTCCTGTGGAGATGACTTTTTTTTTTCATGGCCTCTGATAAGGTTGCTATGGAGACATCTGAAGGTCTGCCAACGTCGGCGTGAAGTAGATTAGGAATGCATAAATATTTTTAGACGAAAAGTTTCTGAAGAGAGCATTTCTTTTTGTTTTCCTGACTGTCTGTCATGCTAGAGTTGTCTGACGAAATAAGATGCCTTTCACGTTTTGATAATAAAGAAAAAAAACTTTTATTTGTTAGAACAACGTCTTCACGGACTCATATGCAGTCAGGAAATGACCTCTGCTCCATCATCCCTCCCTTTCCTGGCTTGCTTCCTTATCCTATTGGTCATTATCTAAATCATTCTACGGCACTCTCTCTTACTAATCTCACAGGAATTTAACCCCCTCTTTACTATGTCAGCACTGGAGGCTGACATCGACTTTGTATAAAATAGAACACCGTTTTGGGGGGGGGCAAAAAGCCCTACTAAGCAGGTATATACAAAAGTATGGAGGCTATTGGTGGTTTGGCATCACGGCGATGCAGGGGAAATGGCACGGCTCTGATGAGTCTTGGCAAAACCCCATCTGGCTAACCGCTGCTGACAGGTCTGCAGACCTACCTTGTCCTGAAGGGACAGGGGGAAAAAAAGGGATCCCTTGGGCAGACGAGAGGAAGAGGCAAGTTCCTCGGAGGCTGGAGGCAATACTCTAAAGTCAGTGGCGGAGGACAGCAGCCATGTTGGCTGTCCCGAGACTGCGACAAATCAGGATAAGCAAAGTGCAGGAGGAAGGAAGAAAGGACAAAGCACTTCGGAGCCGGGTGAGTGACACCAGCCCCTGCAAGAAACAACACGTTGATGAGGATATTTATAAATAAGACCCCCAGCCTTACTTAGCGATTGAAGATCTGAGGAGCTTGAAGATTTTGGGGGGGGGGGGGAAGGGGGGGGAAAGAAGTTTTAAACTCTTTAAAAACTGTATTTCACCAGTGATTGATTGGAAGGAATTGCTTATTAACTAAATAAAGCTTGATATTTGAACTTATTTCTTAAAACTGAGAACTTGAAAAGAAAAAAGCGAAGGATTTGCCACCTTTAAAAGCCAGACAAAGAGATCAAATGGGTTGCTACATAAATGTTTCAAAATGGCGATTGAAACTGTGACTAAGTGAAAGTGCTCATTGTGGAAATTTGCTTTCCCTGAAAAGAACCTATTTGACTTGCTACATATTGTGGATTACTTTGAAAAGAACTATGGTTTTTTGAACTTTGGAGATCCCTATTCTGTCGTTTGATGGTTTTACAAAGAAAGCAGAGATACAATGTTTAATAAACTTTTAATTAACTAGCGCAGCAACAGAAGTTTTGGCGCAGCAACACAAGATGAGAAGCTGATGTTTTTACTGGAAGCAGACTTTATAATGGAATCAAAAGGATATGCAGAGTTTTAAGCGTGGAAGTATTGACTTTGAATTGAAATGCACATGGACAGATAAGGAAAAGAAGCAAAATAGATAAATTGGATAGCAATGTTTGGATGTTTAATTGTTTAAATGGTTCAAAATTTAAATGAGCTTTAAATAAAAATAAGAAGTGTTCATAATAAATAAAGATAGAAATATTATAAAAATAGAAATGGGAAGTCAAGGTGACTAAAAGTGATATGTTCATAAAAGCATAATTTAGTTAAAACATGCTTTAGTTTTAATTTGATAACAAAGTGGTGGATGATAATTATGATTAATTGTCAATGATTTTAGATGATGTATTAAGGTACATAGATGGAAATTATAATTGTGATTATATTTAATATATACTGGGAATGATTAATATTAAGAAATAAATGGGGATACACCCTGGAAGAATATAGTTGAGACAGTGGATTAAAAGATAATATCTGGAAAAAGAGATTTTTAATAGATTAGTAGAATAGAAATTGGAGTTAATGGAGGAGAATATGCTGAGAAATCAGCCAAACAATGAAATGCTGGAAATCATCCAAATAATAGGTGAAGTTGAGTAGGAGAATGCTGTTAATCAGCCAAATAATAGGTGGAGTTAAGGAGGAAAATGCTGTTAATCAGCCAAAACAAAAAATGCTGTTCATCAGCTAAATAAAAGGGGGAGTTAAGGAGGATAATATGCTGAAAACTCAGCCAAAATATGCAATGCTGGAAATCAGCCAAATAATAGGTGGAGTAATGGAGGAGAATGAGGAGAATATATTGAAGAATAATCATTAACAAGGGGTGAAAAAGAAAATGTTGGGTGATAATGAAAATGAAATGGTAATTTTTGAGATTTCTGTGTAAAAGTTTAAGAATATAACAGGAAAGATTGGGTTTAGAAAACGAGAAAAATAGAAAGAAATCTTGATTAATAAATTGAAATAAAAATTGAGTTGTATATATTTTGAAATTAAGATTTGTGGTGATAAAATTGTAAGGTAAATATATAGATTAATAGAATAGATTGTTTTTGTGTTTAATGTTGATGCTAAAAGGAGCAAGGGATAAAAAATTTAGATAAAGCGGTTTTGAATTTTGATTTATAATTGAACTTATAATTGAATATAAAAAGGAGATTTGTTTTAGTAGGAGATTAGGATGTATGCTGAGATAATAGAAAGATTAATTAAGATGTTGAAATTTATGTTAAAATTGTTTGTTTTTCATTTGTTAAATTGGTGTACCCATTTGTGACTGGACCAAGACTTCATTCTGAAAAAAAAATTCTGTTTTATGTTTATATTGGAAAAAATACAAAAAAAAAAAAAATACAAAAAAAAAGGTAGGCAGGCTATTGCTTAATGTATTGTAAGCCTCCCTGAGTCTCTGGAGAAGGGTGGTATATAAATTGAACAAACAAACAAACAAACAAACAAACAAACAAATAAATAAATAAATAATACTGTTTTAATCCTACATCCAGATCTGAAACCTGACTTGAAGAAGCCCTGATAATTCATTTCATCCAAGATTCTCTAAAGCTGTTCCATGATTACCTTATCAGCAAACCTCCAGAGGGCAGGATGATTAGAGACTGGAGAAAAACTCTCCTGAATGGTTGGGTCTCACAATCGTTTCTTGAGGAAGGGGCTAACCCAGGTGTGAAAAGCTACTGGTTCAGGGCAGTTCGCCTGAACTGGTAGTGAAAATGCTACTGGTTTGCCTGAACTGGTAGTGAAAAAATGCTTCAAAAAGCAAAAAAGAAGAGCCTTGGTGGCGCAGCAGCTTAAGTGGTGCTAAAGTGACACCAGCTGCCTGCAATTATTGCAAGTTGAATCTCACCAGGCTCAAGGTTGACTCAGCCTTCCATCCTTTCAAGGTAGGTAAAAGGAGGACCCAGATTGTGGGGGCAATAAGCTGACTTTGTATAAAAAAGAACACCGCTTGGGGGGAGGGTCGAAAGCCCTACCAAGCAGGTATATACAAAAGTATGAAGGCTATTGCTTAACGCATTGTAAGCTGCCCTGAGTCTCCAGAGAAGGGCGGCAAATAAATTAAATTAAAAAAAAAGTTCAGAGGATCGCGCAGCACAGCTGATTGTCCAAACTTTTTTTTTTACTTTTTTTTGGCATTTGTTTTTACTACCAGTTCAGGTGAATAGGTAGTAAAAAATGCTTTTAAAAAGTAAAAAAAAAAAAAAAGGTTCTGATGATTAGCTGTGAAAATCAGTTGTGCCACACCGGAACTATTTTTTTTACTTTTTAAAGCATTTTTTTACTACCTATTGCCTGAAGCAGTATTTTTGTGTAAAGTGTGATAATTGGTTTTCCCGGTCACATGACTACCAAGCAATACCCACCCAGTCACATGACCACCAAGCCACACCCACCCAGTCACATGCCCAGCAAGCCATGCTCACAGAACCAGTAGGGAAAATTTTTGAATTTCACCAGCGGGCTAACCAATGACTCCTTAAGAAGCAACGAACAATCCACCACGACCAAAGTACATCACCTCCCAGAAAGGCTTTGCCAAACAGGAGGGACATCAATCCAATAGAAGATGGCCAAACTCAAAATCATGAGGACCCTATCGCCATCTTCTGGTCCAATAGGTTCAAACACCTCCCAGACACCAAGGCTGGCTTCCAACTGGGAGTGAATTTAAGCAGGTTTGACTGACGGATGCTTTGCAATTTCCTCCACGCAGCCTTGAAGGTAAATCCCTCTACCTAAGGTGGCTCAAGACATCCTCAACAAGGCTGCCAGTTGGCTATATTGTTACATTTAATGCATTTACTTTGGATGTGGACATTTATTTTAACTTTGTGGCTGTACAGGTGTTAACATGTATACACACACACTCACAAAGAATCACACCTGAATCTCCATACTGTACCCTGGCCTGAACCCAGGCTGAAAATAGTCCAGATAACCTATTGTACCCAGGGACCTCTGCATCTGAAAGCCAATCACCCTCTCAAGAACTTTACCCCTCAGAAAAGAAGAATGAAAACTGAAAGAAAGCTCGCCAATACATTCAGTCCAAGGACAAAATGTTGAGGGGGAGAGCACTCCTGACACCATCAACAGCTGGCAGAATCCTCCCTACCTCAAAGATCCATGAACCACCATTTGGACAGAGGCTTTAATCAACACAGAAGGGAAAGAGTTCAGAACTCAGGTGGTCAAGTTTACCACGGCGAGGACCTTGTCCAATTCCTCAAGATGTCCCAGCTCAAACTCTTTCCAGATAACTGAGTTCAGAAGTGCCTTGGTCATTTCCAGGGGACCTGGCCAGAATTAGACCTGTTTCATCTCCCCAGTTTCTTGTCCTGAGATCCTGTAATATGATAGAACAAGGTGGCCAGGCAGCTGGGGAATTAGCTCAAATGGTAGAGTGCTTGCTTCGCATGCGAGAGGTAGCAGGATCAATACCTGCATTCTCCAGTTAATCTCTATTTGCTTTTGGCTTCCCTACAGAAAATCCAGTCCCAGGCAAATTGTGCATATTATCCTAAATTTCTACACTGTTGCAAAGCAAGAATTTCCAGGCAAACAGTTGGGCATTGGTGCAATACCAAATTCTTGCTTTACTCTTGCAGGAGATGGTGGGATTGATGCCCACCTTCATCAGAAAGGTTTTTGGTGGATCCATCCCAGTCCACCCTGGGAGATTCTGCATAACAGCTTCTAGGTGGCTCTTTCTTGAGAAATGATGGAGCAGAACTATTAGGATGTAGTGCGATCAGCTCAAAGGATAGAGCGCTTGCTTTACATGCAAGAGTTAGCAGGAGCAATGGTTGCATTGTGCTAGTCAATCTTTTGCTCCATTTTGCCAGGTTATTTGGACATTTTTAAAAAATCACTTTACTTTCTACATTCTGAATTCTTGAAGTTTGGTGAGTCAAGGGTAGCTGGAGCTGGGGAATTAGCTCATATGGTAGAGCGCTTGCTTTGCATGCAAGAGGTGGTGGGATCAATGCCCACATTCTCCAGTCATATGTTTATTTTATTTTGGCCATTTTTATCTCCTTCATTGCCATCCATGTATAAAATCATTCTCATCAAATCTCTTTTTAGATATGACCTAGCCCAGGGGTGTCAAACTCAAGGCCCAGGGACTGGATCTGGTGCACGGGGTGCTTAGATCTGGCCCGTGGGGCTGCCCTGGAAACAGTGAAGGACTGGCCCACAGTGACTCTGCCAGGGAAAACGGAACTTGGGACAGCTGCTCATCGCCCTACCAAGATCCATTTCTGATGGCAGAGGGTTGCAAGAGTCCATCACAGCCAAAAATGGAACTCAGGAGCCCATTTTCTCTGGCAGAGTGCTCGGGCCACCACAGGTGCCCCCCACATGAGTGATGTCAAGCTGGCCACGCCCAATCTGGCCATCCCTCTCCTCAATGAAATCAAGTTTGACACCCCTGACCTATCATCTACCTGTTCTTTCATAGACTCTTGGAAATACATCTGAGAGGCAATTGGGGAATTGTTCAGCCTATAAGAGGGCTATTAATTGTTTTCTAGTAGAGGACTATAAATGCCCAGGATCTTCCAAGAAGCAAATAATCAGAGCCACTCACGAAGAGCTGAACTCAGTAATTTTATTGTCTACCACCTACATTACAAGAATCTCACCAGGCTTCTTGCCTTCCCATGGGAATGATCAGATTCAACTTCATGGGACTTGGGAGAGGCCAAGCTTACATCACTTGCAGACGTGCAATGACACCAAGCTAGACCTTCGCTTAACCCAGGGCTGTCAAACTCCCAGCCCACGGGTCAGTTGCATCACACACTGGCCACACCCACCCCCGGTTTAGCAAGGGGGGGCAGTCCCAATATGTCATGTGGTGATGTGATGACATGAGTTTGACACCCCTGGTCTAGATGTTTTGATTCAAGGGGCTTCCTTTTATGTAGGTACGTTGGATTGCACTTTCAATATGGAACACCAATCTTCTCCTGTTAGTTTCTGTATGTTATCTTGGCTTCTTTCTTGGGAAATTTTGCAACAGGGTTATTTTGCAGCTGGGGAATTAGCTCAAGTGGTAGAGCACTTGCTTAGCATGCAAGAGGTAGCACAATCAATGCCTGCATTCTCCAACCATTCTCCTTTATTTTGCCCCATCCATAGAAAGCCCTTCAACAGTTTCTGCATCTCCCTCAATGTAGTGCTTCTAAGTTGCTGAGAAATATATCTTAATGCTGGGCGACCGCTTAGCCTGATGAGATGATGAGATCTTTTTCAGTTAAGAGCTTTAGCTTTTAATCAATGCAGCTGTGTTTGTAGAGTAGAGATACAGATAAAGGGAAAGCACCAAAGAAATGTGTGTTGTTAATGTGGGCAGGATCCAACATGTGTGGATCGGGTGAAATGCTACCAGTTCACCAGTTCGGGAAAACTGGTAGTGATAAAAGCACTACCGGTTCAGGTGAACGAGTAGTAAAAAAAAGCTACCGGTTCATACCCCATCACTTTTCTACTTACCTTGTTAAGTCTTCTTTTTCTGCATGCAATGCACGTTTGGCACACACCATGAATGTGCGGACAGCGGCAATGTGTGGTGGCAATCCATGGAGGATTTCACCACTGGTGTGGATGGTGCTTACAGGACTCCTTTCATTTTGGAACGAGAGTCTGTAAGGCAGACTTCTGAATCCTGTAATCCTGGAGTCAGAGATGGATGAAGGTTCTACCCACACTGGAAAGAATACCCATTCCTTTCTGTTGAAAGAAATGTCCATCTGGGTTCAGTTCCAAGAGGTGGGAAAGACATTGGAAACATGGTGGCTGCTTGGAAAGCTGGTTTAATGGAGCAGATCCATTAAGCACATGGTCCTGGTGCAATTGAACACATGGAATAAAGAATGAGTGCTGTTTATATCCTCTCTTGTGCTTTGAACTTGAGCTTCCTGTTCCTGTGTTAAGGGCAGGTATTCTATTGGCTGTCAGGCTCCCAGGGGGCTATGTGGAGCTCACAGCTAATCTTCTAGGCTGACTGTGTCCCAGGCTTGGTTAAATGGGTGATGATGTAATGAAGAGGCTTCAGAGGTGGGTTCTACTTATCTTTACTATAGGTTTGAAGAATTTTAGTGACATTGGGTTTGGTGGGTGGGGCCTCCCGCCAGTTTTACTACTGGTTCTATAGAACTGGTGCAAACCGGGGGCAACCCACCACTGAGAGGCTTGTGTTCTGAAAGGGTGTTGGGCAATTCCTCTTATGGCTTAATGGCTTTGTCCTAGTTTGGATCTTGAGTGAGGACTAATCCTATCACCCTGGAGCTGAAGGCCTTTTGTCTTGTAGATAGGATGGCCCAGTCTTTCTGGGGCTATTAACAAAGGTGGGGGCTGCTTTCCAAGGACATTTTTCCTTTTCTCATCCAGGGACCTATTATATTCTGCCTTTTTAATATTTCCTAGAATATTTCATTCTTCTAAGAGGGGTGGCTGCTAACTTTCTTCACTTCAGTGAGCATTTCAGTGTTTGCCATTGAAAAGGGGGTGGGGTGGGGTGGAAAGATAAGCAGAAAGTAAATGATCAAACTAATGATTGCAACGTTCTCTTTTACACCCTTGTTACACGAGTTGTGGCTTTGCTTTCTGTTTTAAAACCCATCTGTAGAAGGTTTCTGTACCAAGTCAGACTCTAAGGTTATACTGGATTCTCCCACATGTATCCTTGTTTAATGAAGAGACTAGTTACAAGTGGGAGGACCTATTCAGTGGTGGCCCCAGCCCTTAGTTGTATGCTCTTCTGGACAGAATCACCTTTTGTTCTTTTGTACAAAATGTTTTTTAAAAAGAAAAAACAGATTTTTTTTAAAAAAAATGCTTTTCTATGTTTGTATTGTTTGATATTGCAGCTAGCTTGATCTTGCTTTTTGCTCCTGGGCTCTTAATGTCATTTAATTTTTAAAATACCTGTCACTCCAGAAAAATTTAGGCAACAAAAAATGTGCAATCTTGCATGGTGAAATTCGTTTCAGGATGCTGTATCAGCTTACCAGGGAGAATATTGATAGACATAATTTTTGTCCTGGCATTATTCCCCTCTCTGTTTTGGGACTTATTTTCTTACACAAATGAAGGTGAATATACGTGTCCCAGGATAATGTGGCCAGATCCAATCTGCGTTGGTCACCAGGACCAGAGATTTTGTCTTTTGAGCTTTCAGACTCACGTTGGAGCCCATCTTCAGGGAACTTCTCTCTAGCAGAATGTGTGCTGTTCTGTGTGTGGTATTTATAGTGACTGTTGTAAGTGGCTTTTTAGATGTTGATGGCTGGTTGTTAAGTAGTTGGCTATCGTTTTCTTGTGCTGCCCAACCCTTGCCTCCTAAGTACTTAATAAACTGGTGGTAAATCAACACTCCTGTTGACTGATGAGAGGCCTGTTTCCCAGCCTTTTTTTTCTCCTTTCTCATTATATTCTGAAATCTTTTTTGTTTCAAGTATAGGAAGTTAAAACCCACCCCCCTCCTAGAAAATGAAATATGTAAGGAAATATTAAAAGGGCAGAATATTTCCCCTAAAAGGGAGGCAGAAACTCAGCCCCCCCCCTCCTGCTTTGTCAATAGGCCATTAAGGCCTGGGCCAGTCTATTCTACATAAGAAAGATCTACCTCCTTCAGGCAGAGCCATTTAATTGCCCTTCATTGCATCACCCAGCAAGATTCAACCAAACTCAACACAGAGACAACCTAAAAAGCTGGCTATGACCTCTGACAGCAACCAATCAGGATACTCTTCCTGTGCCCCAGGAAGTTCAAAGCCAGAAGAGGGTATAAAACCCAGGAACTCTCAGCATCTCTTCCCTTTTTTTTTTTTTTTTTTTTTTTTTTTTGCCCAGAACCTCAAAACCATGTGGTCCTGTCCATCATTAAACCATCTTTTCAAACAGACATCATGTTTCCAGAGTCTTTCTCCCCACTTGAACCGAGATGGACATTTCTTCCAACATAAGTAAGATAGCAGAGATGGTGGAACAGGTTAAGTATGGAAGATTTTCACCCCTGAGGGCACTCCCAAACTTTCTCCTTTTCCTGTGGAAACAGTGGGAGAAAGCAAACTTTCTACCGTAGCAATCTCCCAATTCTACTTTACAGGATCACTGCTAGTGAAATGCAAGTTCAAAATACATCCCCAAAACCTGGATTAGTAGCAGTATTTGGGTCAAAATGACTTGAATAGTGACTCATTGCAAGCAGAGTAGGTGATGTGGTTGTAAGAAAGGCACATGACATTTTTGGCAGCACCATGAGAAGTTTCAAACAACAATGGGCATCACCAGGGATCAGAAAACAAATTATGTGAAGAAAGATGGAAGGACTTGGGACATGGGAAGAACTATCCATCTGGTTCAGTTCCAAACTGAGAGAAAGACATTGAAACATGGAAGCTGATTGGAAAGATGGTTTATTGATGAAGCAGAACCAGATAGGTTTATGGTTCTGGGCAGCTGACAAAATGGAGTTGAGGGGGGAGTTATACTTTCTTTGGGCTTTGCACTTGAGCTTCCTGTTCCTGTGCAAGAACATGTCTTCTATTGGCTGTTGTCAGAGTCCTATGGGGTCCTGTAGGGGTTATGTAGGAATCATACCTGACTCTATAGGCAAAAGAGGAAATGCAAATCCCAGGTGTTTGTCTGAGCTAAGTTTGTTTGAAGTTTGGACTACTCTGTGGATGGTGCAATGAAAGGGCTTTGGGCTGCTTTGGGCTGCTTCTAATCCTACCATTCTGCCTTTGTTTCAGAATATCTTGTCTTGAATGGATCAAATCTGCATTTCTAAAAGGTGACCTCCTCAGTTTCTGCAAGGAGACTGGGGCTGGTTTCTGAATAGGCCAGCCCAATCTTTCTTAATGGGCACAAAATATCTGCTGGGGTCTATTAAGAAGACTGAGTCTGCTTCCTGCATCTAAAAAACACATGTTTTTCCATTTCTCATTTAGGGAAATGTAATATTCTGCCTTTTTTTAATATTCCTCAAAATATTTCATCCTTCTCCGGGGCAAGGGGTGGCTTTCCACAATATAATATTGAGAAAAACAACAAGAGAGATAAACTTCTGAAGGTGGCTCTCCGAGAAGCTCAAGACCTGTTTGTTTTGAGAGTGAAACCTACTGATGCAGAGTGAGGTTGAGTTTCCCTTCTTAAGCCTTCAAGCAGAGAAGGTGAGGGGAGTTGGAAGAAAAATCCAGTCCGGTTCCAAGCTGGGAGAAAGATGCTGGAAATAAAATAGAGACCAATTGGAAAAAAGGACTCTGTTTATTGATGAGGAGAACCAGCAACAGCATGTAGTTCTGGGACAGCTGACGAATTGGTCTGACGACTGCATGGATTTTTATAGGGTTATGAGATGCTGCAGGGGATTGTGCAATTTATTTTATTTTTATTTTTTATTTTAATTGTACTTTTATACCGCCCTTCTCCTGAAGGACTCAGGGCGGTGTACAGCCATAATAAAAACAATGAAAACACAAAAGTTAAAAAACAATGAAAACTCCATAATTAGGCCATAATTTAAAAACCCAAAACTAAAATACCCATTAAAAATCCATTAAAAACTCATCATTCCACCAGACCGGCTTGCTGAAATAGCAGGGTCTTAAGGGCACAATGGAAGGCGCAGAAGTCAGGGATCCTTCGTATCTCCGGGGACAATTCGTTCCATAGGGCAGGAACCCCCACAGAGAAGGCTCTCTCCCTGGGGGTCGCCAGTCGACATAGTTTGACCGACGGCAGCCTGAGGAGACCCTCTCTGTGGGAGCATATTGGCCAGTGGGAGGCAGTCGGTGGCAGAAGGTGGTCTTGTAGATATCCAGATCCTAGGCAATGTAGTGAGCCTGGTGTCTTTTGCTATTCTAATGGTGGTGGGTTAATCCTATTATGTTTTAAAAGTCATGTCCTGTTCTTAGAATTTGGGTGGGGAGGGGAATGTAAATTTTAATCCCATCCCTGTAGATGAAGGTGTTTTGTTTGTGAATAGGCTGGCCTGGATTTCTTAGTGGGCACAAAATCTCCATCTCTAAAAACTTTAGGCATCTGCTAGAAGCTATTTTGCCATGCAGGAAGACTGGGTTGCCTTTAAGAACCCAGTCTTCCTGCATGTTTTCTCCATTTCTCCTTTGGCAAATATAATATTCTGCTTCTTTTAATGTTCCCCAAATATTTCATTCTCTAGAGGGGAAAGCCTCCTATAGTGGGCAGCCAAACCTTGGATATGCTTTGGTGCAGAGAAGAGCAGCAAAGGTGATTAGGGGACTGGAGGCTAAAGCATATGAAGAACAGTTGCAGGAATTTGCTATGTCTAGTTTGATGAAATGAAGGACTAGGGGAGACATGATTGCCATGTTCCAATATCTCAGGGGTTGCCACAAAGAAGAGGGAGCCAAGCTATTCTCCAAAGCACCTGAGGGCAGGACAAGAAGCAATGGGTGGAAACTAATCAAGGAGAGAAGCAACTTAGAACTAAGGAGAAATTTCCTGACAGTTAGAACAATTAATCAGGGCAACAACTTGCCTCCAGAAGTTGTGAATGTTCCAACACTGGACGTTCTTAAGAAGAGGTTGGATAAACATTTGTCTGAAGTGGTGTAGGGTTTCCTGCCTAAGCAGGGGGTTGGACTAGAAGACCTCCAAGATCCCTTCCAACTCTGTTATTCTGATAGGTGTTATTCTGCTGTCATTTGGATTTCTCTTCTGGGCAAGACTTCTTTTCCTGCTATTTAATTGGAAGAATGAGCAATCATGTTTTTTTTTTCTTTGCAGAATCTCAGACAAATGTACCAATGGCCCAATGTTTTTAGGGGTGGATCCCGTGGAAATGACATAAAGGGCACCGTGTACAGAGTTATTGATTTGTTTGCCAACTCATGGGACTTTGTTTGGCTGCAGTATCTGTCTCTTTTCACTCCCAAAAGACAACATACGCATACATCTTTGTCCCATGCTTTATTGGCTGATCTTGGAAGTTTGATGAACGCACAGTAGAAACCCAATCCCGCATTGAATTTCTGCTGTTTATTCCATTTTTATTTTATTTTATTTTTTGCTTGTTAATATTGGCTCGGGACATTTCCACTTGAGAGACCTAAAAAAAATAGGATGAATCTGATTTTTCTACTCGGCTTCCCAGCTTTGCTCCTCTACAGTACTGGTAGGTGTTTTAACTTTAGAGACGTACAATTTGAATTTACAGCGAACACGTTCTTGTAGGAACGTGTTCGCTGAGCACCCAGCTTTGAGAAGGCCTCCTGTCTTCTAATAAGAACAAGAAGACACAAGGACAGCTTTTTCCCCCCATCACTCTGCTAAACAACTAATTCCCACAACACTGTCAAATTAACTACTAAGACTGTATCACTATTCTTCTTCTCATCCTTACTAGTACCTATCTCTTCCCACTCATGGCTATATCCGTGTTGCTTATATCTTTACAACCTATAATGTTTTTATTGTTTCCTAGTAAGATTTGATTGCTTATTTGTTCCCTATGACTATCATTAAGTGTTGTACCTTATGATTCTTGATGAATGTATCTTTTCTTTTATGTACACTGAGAGCGTATGCACCAAAGACAAATTCCTTGTGTGTCCAATCACACTTGGCCAATAAAGAATTCTATTCTATTCTATTCTATTCTATTCTATTCTATTCTATTCTATTCTATTCTATTCTATTCTATTCTATTCTATATTCTATTCCATTTTATTTTATTCCATCAGGGAATGGATGGAAGGATAGAAACAGCAGGGATTCAGTCAGTAAAATGGCCGGTTGACATGACTTAAAATGGTGCTGATTGGCAGGAACCTGGAAAAACTCACCATGCAAAAATTGATAAGATTAGCTGGTGTGCCTAGTTCTGCAAAGCACACAGAGAGAGAGAGATTCCAGGAAAACTCATCCATATTCAGATGTTTATTTTTCCAGAATTCATCTATACATGATAGGGGGAAGATGACTTGGGTAGTCTACTCTTCACTCACCTGATTCTTCTAGGTAGATTCAAAACACCTCAGGACTTACTGTTCTCCACTCCTGTTCAAGACATTCCTTCCTTGGGACAACCCCGTTCCATAGCCTGTGTTTCCCATAGAATGAAGTAGAGCCTAATTCATCTGCATTTGTCCTCTGCAATGTCTGAATTGCTCCTAAGAGACTTGTTCCTGTTTTAAGCAGTTGGAAGCCTCCGCTTTTCTTAACCTGCCCCCCAGCCAAATCATTTGACTGGGGTTAAGGATGATTTGAGTTGCAAAACTTCTTCAGTTTTTGAGGGTGGAGAATGAGGATTAAATGCAAAAACGGCAGCTCTCTTTCTGATTTTTGTTGTCTGCAGGACAAGGACGGGTACAACAGAAGGCTTAAGGCTTCCCCCATTTTCCAGCTGCTTACTTACTAAAATTGATTTCTGCTCTTGGTGCCTTTTAAAAGCTTTACTGTCTGTTTTTAAAGGGGCTCCTAGAGCAGAAATCAGTGGTGGGTTCCTCCCGGTTCGGCCTGGTTCTCTAGAGCTGATAGCGGTGATGATATGACATCACCAAACTGGTTTTGCCCCCCTGCACGCCCACAAAATAAGCCACACCCACAGAACCGGTAACAAAAAAAAAATTAGAACCCACCCCTGGCAGAAATCCGTTATTTTCATTGTAATTAAAAAATAATAATCTTTGCAAAGACGAAACTGAATTTCCCCAAAGCAATCTGTAGAAGGTAGAGATTTAATCGGCCCTACATGCACGGTGGTCGTAACTGATTGGTTTCCAACTGCTTACAGTGCAATGAAAAAGATAAGTAAAAGAGCTGCACCTGATATATTTTATTCACTGTCTTATTTTCGGCTGAACAATATGGGTTTCCCGGTTATACTTTGCACTCGTTTCTCCTTAAAAATATGAAAATGATCATTGGATTTGGTTAGCGGTTATATTTTATATGCATTTTCTAATTTAGGGCTTTTATTTCATTTAGGGGCACAAAATCGTGTCTGGTTTTGCAGTAGTTGCCGTACAATCAAACCTTTCCCTCTCTGTTTGTGGCAAATCTCTGTCTACTTCAAAAACATCTAAATAGGGTTGTGGCCATCCACGAGATATAAAGCATTGCTGGGAAGCAGAAATGGTCTCAAGTCTGCTTAGGGGGTGGGTTGGATTAGATGACCTACAAAATCCCTTCCAACTCTTTTAATCTATAATCTAATCAGGAAGAGAAATAGATTTCCCACAAAATGTGTCTGCTTAGGGAAAATTCCTGTACTTGCAAATCAATTCTTGCTACTTATTCAAACTTGAGCAAAACCACTTCAGGTGCTCCACGCCTTTGTTTGCAGAGTTCGTGTCCCTTTAACACTCTTCTCTTCTCTGTCAGCCCAAGGTATCTTCTGCAGATTCTGTGGTTCTGGAAATGGCAAAGTTTGCTATGACAAAGAAGAGATCTGTAAGACTTACTCTGGACAATGTTACTCATATGCAAGTTATCGCGGTAAGACGCAAGGATGAAAATCACGCAATAAGGGAAAGAAAGCCAGACAGATATGGGGATGTGAATACAATTTAACGCAGGCGCGAATCTTGGATGGTGGTTTTGGATATTTTAAGAATGGTATTCTGTTTAGGTTTATCTAGACTAGGGGTGGGCAATTGTGGCTCTTTTACAACCTGTGGTTGTAATTCCTGACAGCCAAGCTGTCTCAGGAATTCTGGGAGTTGAAGTCCACAGGTTGTAAAGGAGTCACAATTGCCCATCCCTGGTCTAGACCAATGGTGGTGAATTTATGGCATGTGTGCCAGAAGTGGCACGCAGAACCCTCTCTCTGTGGGCACGTGAGCCGTCACCCCAGCCTCTGCCATGCATGTGCACACACCTCCCGCTGGCCAGCTGGTCTTTGTGTCTCTGTCACACATGCTCGGGGGACAGAGCGCATGCAGGGTGCATGCACGTGGGGTTAGGATGCATGTGGGGATGTGCACATGTGCAGAGGTGGGGCACATGAGAGGGAGCATATGTGCATGCAGGGGTGGGACACATGTGGGGGGAACTTGCATGTGGGGGGGGCAGGGCACATGCCGGGGACTGCACGCGCATTGCATTTTGGGGGTTTGTGCGCATGCAAGCTTTGGACACTCAGTCAGGAAAAGGTTAGCCATCACTGGTCTAAACTGACAAATGGTTTTCCAAATGGAGAATGTGAAGACCATTTGATTCCACAGAGTCATTGTTATTCTTTGCCTCCTCCTGTTCAATGTTGCCAAAATGCATCTTGTCCAATTTACAGAACTACGGTCCCCTCTTCTAGGTGGCACGCGAGGTATGCAACTTGTTCCATTATCACAGAGGTCTTCAAACATGGCAGCTTTAAGACTTGTGGACTTCAACTCCCAGAATTGTCCAGCCAGCTGTGCTGGGAGTTGAATTCTGGGAGTTGAAGTCCACAAGTCTTAAAGCTACCAAGTTTGAAGACCTCTTCATTATCATCTGCACATAAATTGGCCCTTCTTGTTGAAAGCAGAGGTCAAACATGAGGCAGACCTGGTTTAAAGCAGAAGTCGGCAGACTGATTCCTTCTTAATCAGCAGCCAATGTGGACAAGTGGCCAAAGATTATGAGAGCTGTTGACCAAAAGATATGGAAGTTGCTGACCCACCTGGATAGATAAGAGATGGACATTATTGTTATTGTAGCTGGTGGGATACGTGAGGCAAATGTTAAAATTAGCCTGATTTCAGAGAATGTTCCTTGCTGATCCACTGAAAGCATTTTAAAAAACCAAAAAACAAAGATGGGAATTGAAATCTGAGCAGCAATATGTATCCATTGAACTCCCATGGTAAGAACCGCAATGGTCTTGGGGGCTCTAAAATGGGATTTGGGGAGCTGGTTGCTTAATTTCTGGTGTAGAGTAAACACTCTCACAGGCAGTATTTCATGCTTTCCTTTTCCTTTTTCTTTTCATGTTGAGAAGGTACCATTTTTTTTTATTGTGAGATCCTGCTTTTATTTTGTACAACTCAAGACAGTGTAACACCCCGAGCGGGATTGCCTGAGACAGAGTAATTATCTCCAGACACCAGCCAGGTTCCATGATTAAGGAAGAACTAGAACCTCACATGTTCAGCTGCACTTAGAACCACTTTATCGGGTGCACATCTTCACATGTGTGTTATTAAACGTCAATCCCACATTTGTTTTGTACAACTCAAGAGGGTGTTGTTATGGGGGTTATGTTTGCAGTCTTGGCAGATTGGTTTGGGATGTGTTCCCTGGCTCTCGAGGAGCTGCCAAATATGTCTCTTTCAAAAATAACGTTTTTGAGAGGTCTATAATAAGTCTCTAAAGTGTCTAGAAAAACTTTGATATCTCTTTCTTGCTCCACAGAAAGGGTTAAATTGTGTTTGTAGATATGGAGGCATTCGCTGCCTGTCAATCTCGTTAATGTGGCATCTTGAACTGCTGCCCACTTCTCTTCCAAGCCTGTAGCTAAGGCATAATCTTCCAACTCTGCCCTGAACTCATTCCAATTGCTACCACAGTCTCCACTCGCCCACATAGGCTCAGGCAGAGGTGTACTGTTAGCAGCTGCCATACTTCCACTGCTTAGCTTTCGGGAGCATGCTTCAAATGTGTCCGGAAGACATGGATTTAGGCTTCTGACACCATGTTTCAGGTAGGTTTAATCATCAATAAAAAAGCCCTTAACAAACCATCATTACAGGTATATATCTACATGACAGGAACCGAAAATATCTCACAGATGCAGCTGAAGGCAGCTCCTCGAGAGCCAGGGAACACATCCCAAACCAATCCTGCCAAGACTGCAGACATAACCCCCTAACAGGTGTATGTAATAATGTTCCTACCATCCACTTTCCCCACAATAACAACAACCCTGAGAGGTGGGCAGATCTTCTGGTCATCCAACCAGACTTCATGTCCAAAGAAGAACTGCAATTCATGGTCTCCTAGTTCCTAGTTCACCACCTTCGCCCAACAGGCTTCATCTATCTATCTTCTCTGATCCTCTCCTCCTGCCACACTAAAAAGGCAGCCCCTCCCACAGAGAAAAGCCCAGCCAACAAACCTTGGTGTTTGTTCTAAAGCAGGTTCATTGGAGAGCTTGTAAACTTTTCAAGGCTGTGTCCTTACTTGGCAAGAGTTACTCAGCCAAAGAGATTGCAGGGACGCTAATAAGTAACAGAGAGGCACAAGGGGATTCCATTGTGTGTGAGTCTTCAAAACATTCTCCCGTGTTGTTCTGTATATTTAAATTTTAATGGTTATTTACAGTGTGTTGCAAATACCACAGCAAAGCTGGCTGTGGAATTCTGGGAGTTGAAGTCCACGGGTCTTAAAGTTGCCAAGGTTGGAGACCCCTCTACTAGATCACTCTACTCCATCACTTACATCAAACTTAGAAACCAGTTGTTCATGATACTGGATCAGTCATACCCATTGGCTCCAACCAGCACAGCCAATGCAGAGAGCAGTTGATCCGATACGTCAGGTAGACAGCAAGTTCCTTCTTTCTTTGCCATGTATTGTTTTTCTTTTCTTTTCTTTTTTAAAGGTACCCATTTCACATATTCTTCTCTTTCCCCTTGCAGATGGTGAGCTCTACTATGCAAGGTATACCTGTCTCTATAGCAGACTTGGAAATTGGTTGTGCAACAAAACAACGAAGGCGGGTCCATATGTTCGCGTTTCAACTTGTTGCACCACTGACAAATGCAATGGAGAAATACCATCTTTTCCTCAGAATTGGACTTAGAGAAAGCTGGTAAGTATTCTGGCTGATGTTCTCTTATATAGGAAGTTAGCGTGCACCCTACTCCTAGAAAAATGAAATATTCTAGGAAACATTAAAAAGGCAGAATATTATATTTCCCTGGATGAAAAATGGAGAAACGTGTTTTTTAAGGCAGGAAGCAGACTCACTCTTAATAGCCCCCACCCTCCTCAATAGCTCACAGCAGATTTAAGCACTTCAGAGATAAAGAGATAGCTAGGTCTATTCATAAGCAGATGCCCTCACCCAAGATCCAACAAAGGTAGGATCAGCCCTCTACCCATCTAGGAGCAGAACTCACCACATGGTACCTGGGGAGATAGTCTCACCCAGGAAGGCTCAGCCAAGCTTGGGACTCAGGACAGACTACAGAGTTGCCCCTGAATGGCCCCATGGGAGTCATTCTGACAACCAATCAGAATAGAAGGCCAACAGAGGGCATAAAACCAAGGCACTCTCAGCATCTTGGCCCTTTTTCTGCTCAGGAAGTCAAGCCATATGATCCTGTTCAGGAACTCAAGCCATGTGATCCTGTTCATCAATAAACCTTCTTTCCAAGCAGCTTTCATGAATCCAGTGTCTTTTTCCCCACTTGGAACTGAACCTAGAAGGATATTTCTTCCAACACTGTGACTTCCCCCCCCCCCCATCTAGCAGAATTTGCCAAGAGCATCGAATATCTACAATGTTAATCTCTAATCTCTATCTCATTTCTCTTTTAATCCAGGGATTAGCAATGGGGTCCCTTTCCAGATTTTATTGAATGCCACTTCAAAACATCCTTCTGAGCAAGGGATGTGGGGACTTGTCATCCAACAACATTTGGAGGAATCACACGCTGCTCATCCTTGATTTAATGAAACTTATTCCTGAAGAAACCTGCAGGGGATTGCAGCCTACATGGTGTATAATAAGTATATAAAAGAAATTCCATGATGACTCATCGTACATAATAATTGCTCTGCTTAGCTCACGTTGGTGATTTGGTGCAGGGATAAAAAATTGGAAATGGAACCCTCTCCACGTTGTTTATATTCTTCTTGCAACTTGCATGCTCAGAACACATCTGCAAAATCAATTTGATGTGTATTTCCAGTTACCTTTTCATCTGGTTGGCTGTTGTTCCGGATGTGACTAGAACAACATACCTGAATCAACCTGGGCAACCATTCTTGAGAAGATTGATTGTTCTTGTAGCCCATCAAATAACATCTCCTTCATGCTTCTTTAAGTAGATATGGGGGGTGGGCTGGAATCATTGAGGTATTTAGTATTTTAGTATTTATTAGTTTGTCAAACATGTACAAGATAGCAGGTATAAATATAAACATGGATGTGAACGAAAGAAATGAATACAAGTAAATGGGGACAGTAGGACAGGGATGGTAGGCATGCTGGCGCGTTTATGCACGCCCCATTAATGGACCTCTGAGGAATGGGATGAGGTCCACGGTGAGGGTTAGAGGATGTAACAACAGGCTCAGGTAGAGCATTCCAGGTGTTGATCACTCTCTTGCTGAAGTCATATTTTCTGCAATCAAGTTTGGAGAGGTTTACCTTGAGTGTGTACTAATTGTTTGTCCATGTATTATTGAGCTTGAAGCTGAAGTTGTTGTTGACAGGTAAGAAGACATTGTAGCAGATAATTTTGTGTACTATGCTTCTTAGATCATACCGCAGGCAGCGCAGTTCCAGATTGTCCAAGCCCAAAATTTCAAGTCTGGTGGTATAGGGAATTCTATTGTGAGTAGAGGAGTGGAGTACTCTTCTCATGAAGTACCTCTGGACCCACTCAATTGTATTAATGTCCAATATACAGTGTGGATTCCAGGTAGATGAGCTATATTCAAGAATTGGTCTGGCAAAGGTTTTGTATGCCCTAGTTAGCAGTACAATGTTATCAGAGAAGAAGCTTCACAAAATTAGGTTAACAACTCTTAATGCCTTTTTGGCAATGATGTTACAGTGGGCTCTGGGGTTTAGATCGTTTGATATGAGTACTCCTAGGTCCTTGTTAGAGGTCCTAATGTTTTAGTTTTTGAGCTAAATTTTTCATTGTAACTTGAATGGTTATACATGATATAGAGATGGGGGAATATTACCATCAGCCCTTTACCCTGGACACATAAGATGGAGTTTTTGGTTCATTTGGTTCATTGGTTTTGGCAATTCCCTGCCACAGAGAGGAAAAGCCTATTTGAAGAGTTAATTCCAGGAGGTTGATGGACAAGACTAAGTTTCAAAGGGAACTTGGGGTTGCCACTGAGACTCTGATCCATGCTTCGACTGAAACCTGCTTGTGTTGAGGCGTATTAATTTGGAGTAACTCATTCCAGACATAAGCTGCTCACCCAAAATATTTCCAGAAAGGTTTTCTGAATGTTGTTGATTAAGCGCTAGCAGTTCAGTATTGATTCTTAGTAACCACATAGGTAGACATTCTCTATGATCATCTGCCCCTTACTTGGTCCTTCAGCTCTCCCAAGATTCTCTCCATCATCACTGTAACAAGAGTCCATCCATTTGCTGCTGGCCATCCTCTTCTCCTCCTCCTTTCCACCATTTCCAGCTTTAGCACCTTCACCAGATGGCCAGGTCTTCACATAATGTGTCCAAAGTCAGATTGGGCCTGGTCATTGTGCTGATATTTGCATGATTATATTATGATGGTGTGCTTGCTTTATGATTGTTATGTTGTGATGATGCGCCTTGGTGACGCAGCAGATTAAAGTGCTGTTAAGTAGCACCAGCTGCCTGCAATTACTGCAAGTTCGAATCTCACCAGGCTCAAGGTTGACTCAGCCTTCCATCCTTCTGAGGTAGGTAAAATGAGGACCCAGATTGTGGGGTCAATAAGCTGACTTTGTATAAAAAAGAACACCACTTTAGGGGGGGGGCGAAATCCCTACTAAGCAGGTATATACAAAAGTATGAAGGCTATTGCTTAACGCATTGTAAGCCGCCCTGAGTCTCCGGAGAAGGGCGGCATATAAATTGAACCAATAAATAAATAAATTTTGATGACTGCATGATTATTAATATGTTTGTATGTTGCTGTGGATGAACTGTTAGGGAGTATCAGCCCATCTTTTTCTCTAAAAGAATATTTGTAAGGAAATATTGTAAGGAAGAGCAAGAAGCTGGCTGTTTCACCAGGAAAGAAATTGTCCAGTGATTTAAAAGGATAAGGAATGAAGGTTGAAGAACAAAGAGGAAAAAGCACAGGGTTCAATTGGGACAGGTGGAGAAGACCCTGTCTAGGAAGAGAGACTAAGAAGTGAAGAAGAGAGTAAGACGGACTGTTACATATGATACATCTATAGCTGAGGAAATTTGGAGGGAAAGTGGAGAGAGAAATTAGTTTGTTCAAATATATTCTGTGCTTTTGAGTGTGGGACACTCTTGAGACTGCTGAATCTGTTCTGTTCAAAATACAGCTACAAAAAAAGAAGCTTTCTATAGAACAAATGAACATTCAACTTAAAGTGATTTTGCTTTTGAATCTTGTTCGGAAAGCAAAAAGTGGGAAGCGGAGAAGAAGAGAGAGGGGAAATAAGAGAGGGGAGAGGAGAAGGAGAGAGGGAAGAAGAGGGACGAAGAGGAGAAGGAAGGAGGGAAGTAGAGAGGAAGGGGGAGAAGGGAGAAGGGAAGAGAGGGAGGAGAAAGGAGAGGAAAGGAGATGGATTGTTGTGGTAAAATTGGGTGAAATATTGTGTACAGGAGAAAAGAAAACAGGCAGGCAATTCCATATTTTTTCTACTTGTGGGTTATACTATTGAAATTATAACAAGAGATAATACGGTGGACATTAAAGAATACCGGTTTAGATGTTATTGTACACTTGTTAATGTTTATATGAAAATTAAAAAAATTGTGTAAAAGATAGGGGTGAGCAATATGGACTAAGGAAAATAGAATGTAATAGTTATGAATATGTTTATCGGTGTTGAAATGTATGATACTCAGACACCACACCATTCACATAATGATATGTATAAATTTTTAAAAAATAAAAACTTGATGGAAAAAAGAAAGAAAGAAAGAAAGGAAGGAAGGAAGGAAGGAAGGAAGGAAGGAAGGAAGGAAGGAAGGAAGGAAGGAAGGAAGGAAGGAAGGAAGGAAGGAAGGAAAGGAAAGGAAAGGAAAGGAAAGGAAGGAAGGAAGGAAGGAAGGAAGGAAGGAAGGAAGGAAGGAAGGAAGGAAGGAAGGAAAGAAAACAAACAGTGTTTGGACAATGTTGGTCTCCAGAGGGCGCTATTCTATAAATAAAATATTACAGAAAAAAAAGATCCATCCTCTCTTCAGGTTAAACTTTGCTGCATTAGGCTGAGCTTCCCAGCAGCTAAGCACCATCATATGGAAAGAACCCTGGAGGAGATGCAACAATTGGATGAAGGACTCCCTATGGATGGAGCAAAATAAAAGAGAATGTCTGGAGAATGCAAGCATCGATCCTGCTACGTCTTGCATGCTAAGCAAGCGCTCTACCATTTGAGCTAATTCCCCAGCTGACTGATAGCATTCTTGCGTAATTTCCCAAGAAAGCAAGGAGCCAAGATAAAATACAGAAACTAGCAGGAGAAGATTGGAGATCCATACTGAAAGTGCAATCCAACCTACCTACATCAGTCCTTAGAATCAATACAGCTAGACCAGAGATGGGTTTCAGCAGGTTCTGACCAGTTTTGGAGAGCAGGTAGCAGAAATTTTGAGTAGTTCGGAGAACTGGTAAATACCACCTCTGACTGGCCCTGCCCCCATCTATTCTCTGCCTCCCAAGTCCCAGCTGATTGGGAAATGGGGATTTTGCAGTAATGTTCCCCTGGAGTGGGGAGGGAATGAAGATTTTACAGTATCCTTCCCCTGCCACACCCACTAAGCCACACCCATCAATCCCTGGCACACCCACCAAGCCATGCCCACAGAACCGGTAATAAAAAATTTTGAAACCCACCACTGATCTAGATCTTCAGAGGGATGCCTGAATTATCATGAAGAGGAAGCCCCCTCCCCCTCTGGTGGATCTGGCAAACTGGGTTGTGGGGTTCCAGTCACTAGGGGATAATCATTAAACCACGGTTAAGAAAGGGCTAGGTGACACATTTCAGAGGTAACATACAAAGTAAAAGAGCTTCTCATGAGTGGCTATTCATGAGTGGCTCTAGTTGCTTGCTGTCACAGGTTGAACGATTTCCCAATTGCTTCTCGAAGGTACCTCCCGCAGCATACGAAAGCAAAGGCAAATACAATGTAATGAGTACAGATGGATTCAATGAGGTTGAATTGATGTATGGATGGGGGGAAAAAAAGCAGAGAGTTGGCTGGAGAATGTGGGCATCGATCCCACCACCTCTTGCATGCAAAGCAAGCGCTCTACCACCTGAGCTAACTCCCCAACTACCTAGCAGCCTTGATTCACCATGTTACAAGAATTCAGGGCAAGAGACACCAACTGAGGAGCTGAAAAAGGATCTAACAACGTAGTAAAACAAAGCAAACATTTACTGGAGAATGTGGGCATCGATCCCACCACCTCTTGCATGCAAAGCAAGCGCTCTACCATCTGAGCTAACTCCCCAGGTGCAGGTGGATTTTAAGACACCGAACTGCAAGACCTCAGGACAAGATGTAGAAACTAAATATATAAAAGTGGTTCAATAAACTGGCAAAATTAGGTACCGTATTTTTCAGAGTAAAAGATGCAACTATAAGATGCAGCTTAGTTTTGGGGGAGGAAAATAGGGGAGAAAATCTGGCTACCAGGTATTCATCTGGCTAGCATCCTTAGTCTGGTCAGCTTTAGTACTTTAGTTTGCTGGTTTTGAGCGCTTTTTATCCCCTGCTTGAGTATAAAAAACAGCTTCTAAAGCACTGCTGAGAGTCGGAGGGAGCAGGCAAAGCACAGAGATCGCTTCACTCGCTAGTGCCTCCTTAGGGCTGAAAAAAAGCTTCAAAGAAGCTACATTCAATGTATAAGACACACCCAAATTTTCAGCCTCTTTGTGGGGGGAGGGGGGGAAGTGTGTCTTATACTCTGAAAATTACGGTATATGTTTCTCTGGGAGAATGCAGTCCCTGATCCCATGACCTCTTGCTTGTAAAGCAAGTGCTCTATCATTTCAGCTGATTGCCCCAGTGCCGCTCCATCGTTTTTCAAGAAAAAAGCCACTTAGAAGCTGTTGTGCAGAATCAGAGAGAATGGGCTGGGGTGAATCTTCTGTATGGATGGTAAAATCAAGCAAAATTGTATCTGGAGAAGATGGGTATCAATTCCACTGTCTACTGAAGCAAAGCAAGAGTTTAGTATTGTCACTAACTCCCAACTGCCTGCCTGAACTGCTTTGCAACAGTGTAGAAATTTAGGATAATAAGTATGCACAATTTGCCTGAAAAGGATTTTCTGCCTGGAAGCCAAAAATGAATAGAGATTGACTGGAGAATGCAGGCATCGATCCTGCTACCTCTTGCATGCTAAGCAAGCGCTCTACCATTTGAGCTAATTCCCCAGACATAAGGGAACCTTCCCCCACCAAACTGCAAGGATTTAGGATAAGGTTCAAAGAGCTGAGGACATTAAATTATAATTCTATCAGAGAAAAAGCCAAATTCAAAAAGGCTAGAGAATTCCTAGAAGCCTGGCACTCTAACAAATCAGCCATCCACCGACACATACACATAAATAACATCTACATACTGCATCAAGAACCCTTCATCTTGCAGTGTCTGGATAAATGCTTCCAGTTCACAGACACATACGCATATACACAAGTGGGGGGTAAAGGTTCTGCCAAATTAAAGCCAAGTGGGGAATTAGCTCAAATGGTAGAGCGCTTGCTTAGCATGTGAGAGGTAGCAGCATCGATGCCTGCATTCTCCAATCTGTTTACTTTTTGCTTCTTCATGCAGGCAAGTTCCACGTATTTTCCTGGACTAGGAATTAGTGTCAATGCAAAAGTCTTTCTTTGCTTACAAGAGATGGTGGGATCAAAGCCTACTTTTTCTAGACAGGATTTTGGTTGATTTAATCATCCTTCCCCAAGATCCACCCCACTCCACCCTTGTGATTCTGCATACAATTTTCTGTGGGGGTGTTTCTTGAGAAATGGTGGAGCAGCAATGCTAAATGCTAAGTGCTGTGCAATTCGCTCAAATGGAAGAAATAGAATAACAGAGTTGGAAGGGACCTTGGGGGTACTCTAGTCCAACCCCTTACTCAGGCAGGAAATCCTATACCACTTCAGGCAAATGGTTGTCCAATCTCTTCTTAAAAACATCCAGTATTTGGAGCATTCACAATTTCTGGAGGCAAGTTGTTCCACTGATTAAGAATGCTTGTTTAACACATAAGAGATAGTAGGTTTGATGCCCAAATCTACCTTTACCCCCTTTTTGCCATTTTATCAGACTATTTTTATATATTTCTTAATTTAAAGGAATTATATGATCATCCATCCTCTGCTACATGACTCTGGTTGGCTAACAGTGATAAAAACAGAAACACTAAAAACAGTACAGCAAAAAAAAATGAAAGAAAAAATGGGACTACAATCCACCAACATCAGCCATTTATCTATACCAGGGGTGTCAAACCTGTAATGAATGACACGTCGTCATGTGATGTATCACAATTTTTTCCCCCGTTGCTAAAATGGAGGTGAGTGTGGCCAGCACGTGATGTATCTAGCCAGTGGGCCGCGAATTTGACACCCCTGATCTATACAATCCCCCAAGCTCCAATCTTTCTATCCTAGTATCTTGGAGGGAAGCCAACTCCAGATGGCTGTCTGGAAGGTCAAGAGAGTGGGGCCTGCCGGATCTCATCGGAAAGGTGTGCAGGGTTAGAATTACAGTCAGTGATGGGATTCAGCCGGTTTGGGCCAGTTCGGGTGAACCGGTAGTTAAATTGCTGAGTGACCCTTCCCCTTCCCACCCCACCCCTTCCAGGAGTTCTCACACCAGGGATGGGTTCTACTTACCTTTACTACCAGTTTGCAATGGGGCCGCGTGCGCACACTCTTCTCCGCATGCATAGAAGCATTTTGATGATGTCGGGATCTGTGGGCGGAGCCTCCCACCGGTTTTACTACTGGTTCTATAAAACTAGTGCAAACCAGGGGCCTCCTAGGCCCATTTTCACTTCCCAGGAGGCTTCAGGGAGGCCTCCTAGGCCCATTTTTGTTCCCAGGAGGCTTCTGGGAAGCTTCCTAGGCCCAAAATGGGGCGCAGGCAGGGCAGTCACAGGGAGTGAAGCAGGCCGAGGGCTGCCTTTCACACCCCCTAGCCATGCCCACCATGGCCACACACACACCCAGCCAGTTATTAGGGCAGAGAACCGGTTGTTAAATTATTTGAATCCCACCACTGGTTAAAGTTAGAATTAGGATTGGGATTAGGATTAGGATTAGGGTTAGGGTTAGGAACTTCATAAATCCCACTAGAGAGCAACACTTAAGGGAATTGATCTGGGAAGTGCCTACTCCATGCAAATTAGAGAACGGGCAGCTAACTCAGAGAGAAGTGGTCCTGCAAACAACCAGAACCTGTGCTAGATAGGACTTTAAAGGTGATAAGGAGCACCTTAAACAACACTGGAGAGAAACTGGAAACCAATGTAGCTGGCATAACTATAATGCAGCATGAGCAAACCAAAGACTGCACAAGCTGCCTCATGCAGGACCATTTGTAACTTATGTATGGTCTTCAGGGGCAGCCCTATGTGGAGCACATTGCAGTAGTCCAACTGCAAAATGACAGGGCATGAATGATGGTGAATGTGAGGAAGACAGAAGGGAAGCTGAGGCTGCTGTCTGAGCTTGGGAAAAGCAGCTACAGCCATGTAGAAATGTTTACACACACCTTTTCCCAAGGCTAGACTCAGCTCACCCCTTTCCCCAAAAGGCCATAAAAGATTGTATAGACTCAGAAACCTAAAAGGAGATGGGCTAATTCATTTCCCCACCCCTCCGCACCCGCTGCCAGTTTGGTGAGAGAAACTTCACCCTCACAGTCCCCCATGCTAGCATCTCTGCAGCCTGGCACAGCTCCAGAACTCACAGCTGGGAGGAGCTTGTTCACTTCCTCTGAATGCACCTGCTCAAGCTCTTCCCAGGTAAATGGAGCTCAGGTGTGTCTTGGTCATTTCTAGCAGACTTACTACTACTTGGCATTTAATTTCATCTCCTCGGTTTTTTTGCTTTTTCTCCTGAATTCTTGATGTTTTATGGGTCAAGGCTGCTCATAGCTGGGGAATTAGCTCATACGGTAGAGCGCTTGCTTTGCATGCAAGAGGTGGTGGGATCGATGCCCACATTCTCCAGTCCAAATTTTTTTACTTACTTTTCCAAAGTATTAGACCGTTTCGATCTACTCAGTTTCAACATCTTGTCCCGAATTCTTCTAACGTGGTAGAACAAGGTTGACAGGCAGTTCATTTTCCTTTGCTAAAAAAGTATTAGATCATTTTCACCTCTTCATTTTCTGCATCTTGTCCTGAATTCTTGTAACAGGGTAGAACAAGGTTGACAGGGGAATTAGCTCAAGTGGTAGAGCGCTCGCTTAGCATGCGAGAGGTAGCAGGATCGATGCCTGCATTCTCCAGTCAGTCTCTCTTCAGCTTTGACATCCATGCAGATCTTCATGCAGGCAAGTTTTGCAGGCAAGAGGTTATGGGATTGAGGCCCACATTCTCCAGTCCAAGTTCTTTTACTTACTTTTTCAAAGTATTAGACCCTTTCGATCTACTCAGTTTCAAAATCTTGTCCCGAATTCTTCTAACATGATAGAGCAAGGTTGACAGACAGTTGGGGAATTAGCTCAAATGGTAGAGCGCTTGCTTAGCATGCGAGAGGTAGCAGGATCGATGCCTGCATTCTCCAGTCAGTCTCTCTTCAGTTTTGACATCCATGCAGAAGATTCCCTTTGCATATTTTCCTGGATTCAGAATTAGTGGCAATACAGAAGCTTTGTTTTGCTTGCCAGGGATGGTGGGGATCAATGCCCACTTTTTCTAAGATAGGCATTTGGTTGATTTTATCTTCCTTCCCCAAGATCCACCCCACTCCACCCCTGTGATTCTGCATATGATCTTCTGTGTAGTGTTTCTTGAGAAGTGATGGTGCAGCAATGGTAGAACAGGATGCTATGAAGCTAGCTCAAATGGAAGAGTGCTTGCTTCACACAAATGAGGTAGTAGGCCTGATGCCAACATTCTCCAACCACCCTTTATCCTTTTTTGTCATGCTATTACAGCGCTTTATTTCTTTATTTAAAGGATGTATAAGTCATCTTCTACCACACAACTCTGGGTAGCTGTAACAGCGATAAAAACATTGAAAGCAATGCAACAAACCATAAAAAAAAAGCAAGAATCCAACCCACCAACAACACCCATTCATCTATACAGTTTTTACAGAATTTACAAAATAACAGAGTTGGAAGGGACCTTGGAGGTGTTCTAGTCCAACCCCCTGCTCAGGCACGAAGCGCTATATCATTTCAGACAAATGGTTGTCCAATCTCTTCTTAAAAATGTCCAGTGCTAGAGCATTCACAGCTTCTGGAGGCAAGTAGTTCCACTGATCAATTATTCTCACTGTCAGGAAATTCCTCCTTATTTCTAGGTTGGTCCTCTCCTTGATTTGTTTCCATCCGTTGCTTCTTGTCCTGCCCTCAAGTGGTTTGGGGAATAAGTTGACCTTATCTTCTTTGTGACAATCCCTTAGATATTGGAAGACTGCTATTATGTCACACCTAGCCCTTCTTCTCATTAAACTAAACATACCTAATTCCAGCAACCTTTATATGTCTCCCATGCTCCAATCTTACTGTCCTACAAAGGGGGATAGCCAGCTCTTCATGACTCTTTGGAAAGTTAAGAGGGTAAGGCCTGCCAGATCTCAAAGGGAAGGTGCCTGATAGGGCATAAGCATTGTAGGTAGGCATCCCACATGTTGGCATGCTCCAGAACTCATATGGCCAAGCTCACAGCTGTGAGGATCTTGTCCACTTCCTCAGGATAGACCAAAACATCTGTCACATAACTGAGCTCAGATGTGTCTTGATCTCTTCTAGTGGAGCTGACCAGCTGGCATCTAATTTCATCTTCCCAGCTTCTGCTTCTTCTCCTGAATTCTTGCAGTTTTGTAGACCAAGACTGCTTGGAGCTGGGGAATTAGCTCATATGGTAGAGCGCTTGCTTTGCATGCAAGAGGTGGTGGGATCGATGCCCACATTCTCCAATCAAACATTTATCTTGCTATATAATTGAATTATTTTCATCTTCTCAGTTGCTGTTTCCTGTCCTGACTTCTTGTAACACGGTGAATCAAAGTTGTCAGGCAGTTGGGGAATTAGCTCAGATGGTAGAGCGCTTGCTTTGCATGCAAGAGGTGGTGGGATCGATGCCCACATTCTCCAGTCGACTCTCTGCTCATTTTTGAGATCCATACACTCATTCAACCTCACTGAATACATTTGTATGCATTACCTTGTATCTGCTTTTTCTTTTGTATACTATGGAAAGTGCCTCTGAGAAGCAATTGGGGAATTGCTTACTCTGTGAGAGCAGACAACCAGAGCCAGTCATGAATAGCCACTTATGAAATCAGTAATTTTATTGTCTACCATTTCTGTTATATTAATCTCACTAGACTTCTTAAAATGCCCTGGGAACAACCACATAAGGCTTCTGAGATGGATCTTGGGGCAAGTCAATCTTATGCCAGTTGCAGCTGAGCAATAACTCCAAGTTAGGCCCTCACTTGACCCCTCCTTCCAGCCTAGCTGGCATCTCTACAATAATTTTCCAACCTATTTCCACAACAACCTTCTGCTCTCTCTTTCTCTGTGCAGAGTCAATTAAGTTCTTTGTATATAGTTACAGATCTACACTTGTTCTCAGGACATTCAGAAAACTGATTGGGACTGGCCATGTAAGAGAAGAAATGATAAGGGCAGGGGCAGGGTGGGTAGGGAAAGGAAGTGGGAGAAGAGGAGGAGGAGGAGGAAGAAGAGGAGGAGGAGGAGGAGGAGGAGGAGAACAAGGAGGAGGAGGAGGAGGAGACAATCTCTCATTAGTCAATATGAGCTTTTAAATCAGTGGTGAAATCCCTCTTGTTCTATCCGGCTCGCTGAACCAGTAGCACCTGCAGCGGGAGGCTCTGCCCAGCCATCCAGGACATCATTATGCCTTGTTTTTTTTACCATCTGTGCATGCAGAGGAGAGGCACATGCACACAAGTGTGCTCCTGTTCCTGAACTGGTAGTCAAGGTAAGTGGATTTCACGGCTGCTTTAAATGTTAGCTTTGTCATTCTTCCACCCTTACTATAATTTCTCTCTCCCTCTCTTCTCTCTCCCTCTCTGACTCTCTCTCCCTTCTCACAGTTCCGGACAAAAAACTTGGTAGTTTTTTGGCTTGGCTACCAAACAAACTTGGTAGCCATTATCATCTTTCTGTTACAACATGCTACGAAACTAATGTGTGCTGTGCTGTACTGTGCTATGCAAGTTACATTGAGAGCCAGAGATCCTCAGGTCAAAAATGTCAGTTTTGTCAACAGCCAATGAACCCTGAGTTCCATATCTGAAAAACAAAAGGTTAAATAGCAATTGAAATATGGGGAAGAAATATCAAAGGGACATAATTACCTCCAGTTCTTTGTAAAATAATACTTCTCAGATCGTCTTGCCCTCTTGAAGACCTGGCTCACCTCAGCTGAGTTTCATTTGGAAACTGAGGAAAAGATTGGAGTTATGCTCTGACTTGGAGCTAATGTTGACCCCTAAATAGTAGGGGATATTCTGGATGGAGGCTTTACTCACCTGAGGTGGAGGGATTCTCTTAGTGCTAATCCAGGCAGCCCCTGAAGTTCCAGATATACTGATTCAAGGTCTCCCCTGGATGTAGGTAGGTTGGATTGCACTCTCACCATGGAGCACCGATCTTCTCTAGTTTCTCACTGTTATCTTGGCTTCTTTTGGGAGGGTGGGAATTATGCTAACATTCTATCAGACAGCTGGGGAATTAACTCAAATGGTAGAGTGCTTTTCCGTTTTGTAGCTAGAAGTAGCATTTGAGCAGGATTCTGACCGTATCTGGTAGGTTTATACAGAAATGATATTGCTTTGTATGTTTTTTTTTAATTAGATTTATATGCGTCACCTAACCCTTCCTTAACCATGGTTAAATGTGTCACCTAACCCTTCCTTAACCATGGTTTAATGATTATCCCCTAGTGACTGGATTCCAACATCCAGAGGTGGGTTTCAGCAGGTTCTGACCAGTTCCGGAGAATTGGTAGTGGAAATTTTGAGTAGTTCAGAGAACCGGTAGTAAAAATTCTGACTGGCCCCACCCCCATCTATTCTCTGCCTCCCAAGTCCCAGACGATCAGGAGGAAATGGGGATTTTCCCCTGGAGTGGGGTGGGAATGGAGATTTTACAGTATTCTTTCCCTGCCACACCCACCAAGCCATGCCCACCAAGCCATGCCACTCTCACGAAGTCACACCCACAGAACCAGTAGTAAAAATTTTTGAAACCCACCACTGCCCACATCCCACTTTGCCAGATCCACCAGAGGGGGAGGGGTGCCTCTTAATGCAAATTCAGACATCCCTCTGAACAGTGGTGGGCTGCAACTGGTTTAGAACTAGTTCTGTGAGCAGGAGCTTTGCACGTGTGCACAGGCTTTGTGCACGCATGTGCCTAACACGCTTGCGTGCAGCATTCAAAATACAGCAATTTGAAGCTTACCTTCTAAGGCAGCCCCAGTAAGTAGAACAGCGGAGGCTCAGAAATCAGCTGTGCTGTGCAAATCAGCTGAGCCAGAAAGTAGGAAATATAGGGCAGGATATGGGGACAGGTGAGCAGGGCCAGCTGATCATCAGAACTACCAGAACCGGTCTAAATCGGCAGCAGCCCACCACTGCCTCTGAAGATCCAGATGTATTGATTCAAGGGGCTTCCTTTGAGGTAGGTAGGTTGGATTGCACTTTCAGTATGGATCACCAATCTTCTCCTGTTAGTTTCTGTATGTTATCTTAGCTCCTTGCTTTCTTGGGAAATTGCGCAAGAATGCTATCAGTCAGCTGGGGAATTAGCTCAAATGGTAGAGCGCTTGCTTAGCATGCAAGAGGTAGCAGGATCGATGCTTGCATTCTCCAGACATTCTCTTTTATTTTGATCCATCCATAGGAAGTCCTTCATCCAATTGTTGCATCTCCTCCGAGGTTCTTTCCACATGATGGTGCTTAGCTGCTGGGAAGCTCAGCCTAATGCAGCAAAGTTTAGCCTGAAGAGAGGATGGATCTTTTTTTCCTGTAATATTTTATTTATGGAATAGCGTCCTCTGGAGACCAACCTTGTCCAAACACTGTTTGCTTTCTGAACAAGATTCAAATCACTTTAAGATGAACATTCATTTGTTCTATAGAAAGCTTTTTTGTGTGTGGTTTTATTTTGAACAGAATAGACTCAGTAGTCTCAAGAGTGTGCTACACAGCAAAGGCACAGAATATATTTGAACAAATCAATTTCTCTCAGCCCCTCTTTCCCAAAATTTCCTCAGCCATAGATGTATCTTATGTAGCAGTTCCTCTCACTCTCGTCTTAACTTCTCAGTCTCTCTTCTTGGACATTGTTAACTTCACCTCGCTCAATTGAACTCTGTGCTTTTTCCTCTTCTACCTTCATTCCTTGTCCATCTAAATCACTGGACAATTTCCTTCCTGATGGAACAGGCAATTTCTTGCTCCTCCTTTCTTAGAGATATATTTTAAAGAGAAAGATGTGTTGATCATCTCTAGCACTCATTAACAGCAACATACAAATACACCAATAATAATAAAGCAGTCATCAAAAGAAATACATCACAAC
The DNA here is from genome assembly GCA_030761175.1 of Masticophis lateralis. NCBI lineage: Eukaryota > Metazoa > Chordata > Lepidosauria > Squamata > Colubridae > Masticophis > Masticophis lateralis. The sequence continues at coordinate 26,515,520 of JAUDYJ010000002.1, forward strand.
AATCATAAAGCAAAGCACACCATCATAATATACTCATGCAAATATTAGCACAATGACCAGGCTCAATCTGACTTTAGACACATTATGTGAAGACCTGGCTATCTTGTGAAGGCTCTAAAGCTGGAAATAGTGGAAAGGAAGAGAAGAAGAGAATGGCTAGCATCAAGTGGATGGACTCTTGTTACAGTGGTGATGAAGGAACCATTGAAGCTGAAGGACTAAGTAAGGGGCAGATGATCATGGAGATCTACCTATGTGGTTACTAAGAATCAATACTGAACTGATGGCACTTAATCACATTCAGAAAACCTCTCTAGAAGTATTTTGGGTGAGTCTCAGGGATAACCCACAGTTCCCTTTGAATCCTAGTCAGGTCCATCAAGCTCTTGGAGTTAACTCTTCAAATAAGTTTTTCCTCTCTCTGTGGCAGGGAATTGCCACCAAAACCTTCATATTAATTGGGAAGGATTTGTCCATGATAATGGGCTGATGATAATATCACCTAGCTCCAGATAATGTATAAACTTTAGAACTACCCTGAAAAATTTAAACCAGAAGCTCACATCCTAAAAACATTAGAACCTTAATGTTTTTTTCCCATAACTGCTTAAAGAGACAAGGGACAGGTGTGATTTGATTGGCTACTAGAACAATCCATCTTCTCTAGGTTGACTGTTAAGGTTCCTTTTGTTCTGTATTCAGATACTGAATGTTGCTCTAATCACAGTAATTGAAATACTAAACTGAAATGTAATTGAAGGTAATCGAAATTTATTTTGCAGATGTGTTCTGAGCATGCAAGTTTCAAGAATAATATGAACAGCTCAGAGAGGGTTTCATTTTCATGTTTTTATCATTGCACCAAGTCATCATGTGCTAAGCAGAAAAATTATCTTACACTGAAAAAATTAGTTAACTGTTTATTAGTTATTTGTTTATCAAATTTATATAGCTACTCCTCTTATGATAGAGAGAGAGAGAGTGTGTGTATGTGTATGTATATGTATATATGTATGTATATATGTATGTATGTATGTATGTATGTATGTATCAGGGGTGGGTTCTAAAATTTTTTACTACCAGTTCTGTGAGTGTGGCTTATTTTATGGGCGTGGCTTTTAATTGTCATGTGACAATAATTAAGTGTTAATAATTGTCATGTGAGAATTATTTAGGATTTAGTAGAGGTACTGGTCTACCAGGCTTTTAACTGCTTGCAGAGCTGTACCGGTCTACCCATTTATTTTTGCAGGCATTGGTCTATTCATGTATTTTTGCAGGCACCGGTCTACTCATTCGTTTTCAGAGGCATTGGTCTACCACAAAACTGCCTTTTACCACTGATCAGCTGTAGGGCGACCCTTTGAAGCCCCGCGGCAAGAGTTTAAACAGTTTTTCCTTATAGCCCATCAGCTGGGACTCAGGAGGCAGCAATAGATTGAGGGTGGGGCCAAAAAAAAAGGTAAGAATAACACGGGGGGGGCGCAGGGGCCGGGGGGGGTGTGGCAGAACCGGCTCAGTGACATCATATCATCACCGCTATGGGCTCAGCGGAACCGGACCAAACTGGGAGGAACCCACCACTGCATTATGACCTATATCATCAATTAGACAAAGTTCATATTTCTTTTTTTATTTTCTAAATCTGTGTGCCATATTATAGGCTTCAACGCGAAAGCTAAGCCAGGTTGCAGTTTAATACCTAAATCTTTTTCATTATATTTATTTTTATAATAAATTACATTATTTTTATGTAAGTTACATAATATTTATGTAACATTATATTACATAATGTTAATATTAATTACATTAATATATTATAATATTAATATATTATATTATATTATATTATATTATATTATATTATATTATATTATATTATATTATATTATATTTATGTAAGTCTTTCTTATAGCAGAAATTTGTTCTATGAAATTTGTTTTATGAGAATGTTTGAGTACCTACAAAGCAGATACTGGATTTCTTCATTGTGAAAAATACTATCTTGTTGCAAGATTAATATTTCAAATGCAATCCAGATGGTTCAATACTGTGGCATGTTATCATTATTTATTTTGGTTACCATTCTAGCAAAAAAAAAAAAAAGCTAGCAAATGCTTTCAGCTTCCTTATCTTGGCCTTAGCAAGCTCAAAAATCTCAAGTGGCACATGTAGCGCCATTAAAAAACAGACCATTATGGATTCTACAATATTGTCAAACAGTACTTGGCTGCAAGATCGTTCCCATCCGCAACTTCCTTTGAGAAAAATTGAACTAGTGTTTTGTAATTTCTAATTCATTCTTTCATTGCAAGATGACTCAACGTCCATCTAACTTTGTTGAATGGTCTATATGGGGCGACATCATCGGCTGCAATTCAGACTTTCCTATTAGTTTTGATTCTGTTCTTAAGTGATTTATCCCATTGCCTTCTGGAATTCTTCATAATTTGCTTGGGGTGTAAAATGATGAGCTTTTTGACTGAGTGTCTATTTAGGTACTCAGACTGCCATGAATTTCACAGCTTTCCATCAGCAAAATCATAACAAATTTTGATTTCTACACTTGAAGGCATACTACATCTCCAGTTTCAGTGTAAGAAAATATTTAGTGAACCTGCTCACGCAGACATTTAGAATTTTCCTTAGTTTAAGCTAATTCATTTATGCCACGAAGCCCTAATAACTTAAAATTTCTTGTCACTTTTCAAATTTCTTAATATATTGTAATAGTCTGGCACCAATCTTTGAACTATTTGCTTTGACATCTCTGTGGGATTAAATTTACATTATTGACCTTTAATGATGATGACCTTTAATGGTCATTATTGACCATTAATGATGATGTAATCATCATTAGCTTCACCCTAAATCCTGGGCAAGAAACTTAACCCTCTTCCTGCTACAGTTGAGTCCCTTCTTTGCGTGGAGGTCAACAGAAGGTCTGCATACTTTCACCTCGTTACCAAGGGCTGGGCAAAAAGCTTTCCTGTCCACTTCCTCCCTCTTTCTCTGTGTCTCTCTCTATCTATCTCTCCTTCCTTTGCTGGTGCATCATCTCAACATAGCAAGTATTATTACTTCAATAATACAGATTCTTGTGCAATGGTTGCTTGCAGCCACATGGATGCAGAGAGAGACCATTGGTTCTAAGGCTTGATCTCTGAATTAGAGCAGACATTCTGAAAAGTAAAATTAAATTATTCCTGGGAAAACAACTGCTAACAGCAACGTTGTGAGAATCGATGAAATGCCAACTGAACTTATAGTTGATGCAGTTAATTTTTGTAAGCAGTTTGTAGGCAATTATAGATAACTCATTACAAGGATGAATACTCATTACAAGGATGAATCCCAATACTAGAAAAATCAGTGCTGAAGGATGCTTTAAGTATAGAGCACTTTCATTTATCTCCTACGCTAGTATAATAATGATCATGATTTTGCAACCCATACTTCAATAATACATGGAACAAGAACTTTGCCAGATGTACAAACTATTTTCAAAAGAGGCACCCGAGAATATATTGGTACCATCTAATAATGAAAAAAATCAAGAGGATTCTCCCCCACCCCCAGCTTATATTTCAAGGCATTTCACTTGGTAGACTACAAAATTTTGGATAGCCCTTACAAATAAGAATGTACAGGTATTCGACTTCCGGTTTGTGATCGCTCCGTCGCAGGGCGGCTTGTTCGTTCGGCCGCCGCCCCCGCCGCCTGTAGAGCCGCTTTTTTGCTTAAAAGCGGCTCGGAACGCTCCCCTTTTGAAATAAGGGGGGAGCAAGAGTGGGCAGCAACAGGTTGAGCCCAAGAAAGTGCAGCCAGGGCATTTTCCTAGCCCTGGCAAGCGCTTTCTGTTGGAGCTCCCTCTTCAACCTGCCGGATCTCCGAGCGGCGCGGGACTTCTGCCTGTCAGAACAAGACGGGGAGGAATCGCAAACGAACGAAGCTGAAACCTAGGTGATTGGTGGCTAACTTGGTGAGACCTAAAAACTTTTTTTTTTTGATAAGTAAAAGGTTTTTTAAAGATTTTTTCAACTTTGAAATGAATGCTGTTTGATCGTAAAAGTGTTTGAACATGGCGGCTGATTAAAGCAGAGTCAGTGAAAGCGGAAGAAGAAAGTGTGATAAGAAAGAGAAAGTGTGCCTGCCTGTAACTGGACTGTGTTTATTTACAAGTTTTACAAGCTCTCCATTGTAAAAGTTAATGGATTTTGCTCCTTTTCTGTAAAACTGGGGAGATCAGGAAAAGGAGGAAGATTTTTTTCTTTTTTTTCAAGATTTAAGTTTTGTTCAGGCATGGCTTCAAAGAGAACGGGGGGGGGGGATTCCCCCACACACCAGACAAAGGAAAAGTCAGCCCCAGCTTCAAAACAGCTAAAACAGTCACAGGATAGTGAAACAGAAGATCTGAAAGCATTTATACACAAATATTTGGGAGAGCTTTCTGGGCAGATGAGCAAACTGGATGAAAGAATGACTAAAAATCAAAAAGAAATTAAGGTGGTGGTGGGGGAAGTGAAGGAGTTGGTGGAGGAAAAAACTGAAGAATTACATCAAAGCGTGGCTAAAGTGGCTACAGTTCTTACTGATGCCTTACTGGTGATTGAAAAAAAAGTTGAGGATTTAAGTCTGGAAGTGGAAGCTAATAAAAAAGATGTGAAGGAACAGATGTTTAAAGTGGGGGTGCAGAACCAGAGACTAGAGGAGGAGGTTACCATGCTTCATTTCCGGAATATGGAATTTGCCATAAGACTAAGAGGCTTAAGGGAGAATAATCGTGAGAACTTGAGGGCAACCTGTGTGGAGGTGTTGGCGAAGATTTTAAAAGTTGACCCAGAGGTGATTGATAAAAGAATTGATAAGCTGTATAGAGCTAATTCACGAGTGGCGAAACAGAGGAATCTGCCAAGAGATGTGGTGGTTTACTTTACTGAGAGGAAATTGAGAAATGATATTCTGCAGTGTTCTTTCCAGACTACGGTTTTGCATGAAGGTAATCAAATTGGAGTTTATAAAGAGTTACCTCCAAAGATGCTAAGGGATCGGAAAGATTTTGGTTTCCTGGTGAATGAGCTGAAAAGGAGGCAGATCCCTTTCAGGTGGGACGTCCCTGCAGGTATCGTTTTACGCTATGAGGATGTGAGATATCGTATTAATTCTGTGGAGAAGGCGGAACAGTTCTATAATAATGTGTTGAAAAAAACTTCAGTTTCACCCCGCTCTTCTACATTTTTACCTATTGAAGATATTTCAGTGGAGAAGGCTCCTCAAGAGGGGATCTTAAAAGAAGGTCAAGAAGTATTAAGGGAGGAAATCCTAGGTGCGGTCGGAGGTGTTTTAGAAGATTCTTTAATAGAACTTCCTGAGGTGAAACCAAAGCAATTCAGAGCTACAAGAGAAGTGGAGCCTGATCTGGATTTGTTGATGCAAGAACCTAAGGATCAACGGATAACTCGAGCTGCGGGGAAGCAAAGATTGGAGACACATCAGGGGAAGATGCCACAGGAGGAGAATGGAACAAATGGGAAAAAATTATACTCAGAAGCTGTGGGAGGAGCAAGACCGAAGACGTCGGTGGTTGGCGAGAGTCTTCGCGAAATGCTTAAAGGGCTTCGACCATTTTCAGAATGATGCTTAAAATTCTATCATGGAATGTGAATGGTTTGAACTCACCGCAGAAAAGAAGAAAAATATTTCACTACCTGAAACAATACAATAATGATGTTGTATGTCTGCAGGAAACTCATATCAGAACCCAGGATCAGAAACTTCTAATTTCTAAACTTGGATCACATTTTATATCTTCCAGTGTAGCAAAAAGGAATGGACTTGTTTTTTATATTTCTAAAAGAATACCAGCTAAACTTATAGAAGCGGATGATGAGGGGAGATACATTGCAGTCGCAATAACTGTACAGAACTGTTCAATGCTTTTAATTGGTATCTACGCCCCGAACCAGCAGCAGGAAAGTTTTTACAAAATGTTGAATGATAAAATATTGCAGTGGAATTATAAGTCCTTTTTGATTATGGGTGACTGGAACGGGGTGATTGATGCAACGTTGGATAAAAAGACCCTTGCTAAAAAAGGAAATAAGCTACCACAGACTTTTTTCTCATTGAAAGAAGAATTAGAGTTGAAGGATGCTTGGAGAATTCATCATCCCAAAGAATTGGACTTTACTTTTTTCTCAGACAGACATAAATCTTTTTCGAGAATTGATTTTATGTTGGTTACTACGGATTTACTTACTATGGTGACTAAGACAAAAATATTTCCTAGAACTTTAACAGATCACAGTCCAGTGTGGATGGAGATAAATTTGGGTAAGAGAGAAAGGAGATCTTGGCGTATGAATGAAAATATATTTAGACATGAAAAGTATATTATGGACCTTAAAAAACAAGTTAAAGAATTTTTTGATATTAATTTGAATAAAGGTACCCCCATTGAGATAGTATGGGACGCATGCAAGGCTTATATGAGGGGTGTACTGATACACATGAATTCTAGACACAGATTACTACGTCAAAAATCAAGAATAGATCTGGAGATAGAGATAAAGGAAAAAGAGCAACTGCTTATAAAGAATCCGGCTGATGAAAGGCTACTATTAACGATAAAGCTCTTGAAAGACCAATTCCAAGTGTTGATGGCTGATCAAACAGCAACCAATCTGCAATTTGCTAAACATAATACTTTTTGTAATGCTAACAAACCTGGCAGATGGTTGGCTTATACTTTGAGGAAGCAACAAAATTCTCGTATGATAAATACTATTGAGTATAAAGGGAAACAAGTGCACCAACAAAATTTAATACATCAAGCCTTTTTAACTTATTATTCTAAATTGTATCAAGCAGATAAAGTTAAAGAAGATCTCATTGATAAATATTTGCAGACGAAGAGAGTTACAAAAATTTCTAGCATACAAAGTGATAGACTGGACCGACCTATAACATCGGAAGAGATTTTATATGCAATAAAACAATTGAAATTATCTAAAGCTCCTGGGACAGATGGTTTGACGGCAGTATATTATAAGACTTTGCAAGAGGAACTGGTTGAGCATCTTAAGGACCTGTTTTGTCATATTCAGCAGGGGGGTAATATACCCCCCTCATGGAAGACGGCCTTTATTTCACTGATACCTAAAGAAGAAGAATCTTTTAAATCTGAAAACTTTAGACCAATATCTCTCCTGAATACGGATTATAAAATTTATGCTAAAGTATTAGCCAACAGACTGATGCCAGTTATTCAAGATGTGATTCATGAAGACCAAGCAGGTTTTATAGAAGGAAGATACATGAAGGATAACGTCAGGCAGCTCATAGATTTGTTGGAATATCTTGAGGAAAAGAAACAGATCCCTGCGGTGCTGGTGTTTTTGGATGCGGAGAAAGCCTTTGATCGAGTCAACTGGGATTTTCTAAAAAAGATTTTGCATAAAATGGACTTTGGGGTAAAGTTTATACAAGCGATTTCTGCAATTTATCAAGAACAGACAGCACAGATTATTATTAATGGTAGCCTGACTACTAATTTTAATATACAGAAAGGGACAAGACAAGGTTGCCCATTATCTCCATTACTTTTTATTATGACTTTAGAAGTGCTGTTGAATGCTCTACGGGACTCGGACAAACTGAAGGGAATTGTTGTAAGGCAAAGAGATTATAGAACGAAGGCATTCGCAGATGATCTGATTGTTACCCTAACACGACCTTTGGAATCAATCATACAGATGAAAAACATTATAGAGGAATATGGTCTGGTGTCAGGTTTCAGCCTGAACCAGAAAAAGACTAAGATGATAGTCAAAAATATGTTGGAACCACAAAGGAAAGATCTTGAAAGGGTGGCAGGCTTTGAAATAGCTTCAAGGGTGAAATATCTAGGGGTCCAAGTTGCAGCAACTAATAGAAAACTTTTTCAAAATAATTATGAAGAACTTTGGCATAAGATTCAAAAAGATCTTGATATATGGAAGAAGCTGCAACTTTCTTTGCTTGGTAGAATAGCAGCTGTTAAGATGAACGTTCTACCTAGATTCTTGTTTTTGTTTCAAATGATTCCAGTGCTCAAAAATGATAAGTTCTTGATGGAATGGCAAGCAGGTTTAAATAAATTTATTTGGAATGGGAAAAAACCAAGAGTTAAACTCAAGATCATGCAAGATGCTCGTGAAAGGGGTGGCCTTAAAGTTCCAAATCTACGTTTATATTACGAAGCTGCAGTATTGATACAAGTTGGAGATTGGATTGGGACAACCAAAAGAGAAATTCTGAATATAGAAGGCCATGATTTGCAATTTGGTTGGCATGCATATTTACTTCATGAAGATAAGAGAGATAGTGTATTTAACAGGCATATTTTAAGACATGCTTTGCTGAGAGTTTGGAAGAAGCACCAATTTCAAATGGATTATAAAATACCTTTGTGGTTGGATCTTGGGCATATTATGCCAAAAATAAAGTCACTCGGGGGGTTGTTGTATAAAGAGATACTCTTTAATGATGGGGGCAGTTGGTGTTTGAAATCCTTGGATACTCTGTTGGAAGATGGAGTGAATTTAACTTGGTTGCAGTATTTTCAACTTCAAGCAAGATGGAGAGAAGATCAGAAAATTGGACTAATGTTACATGAAGAAGATTTGGTGACTCAGATGAAACGTAAAGGGCCGATGCATATTAAACGAGTGTATAATGTATTGTTAGAAAGGGATTCAGAGAATGAACTGGTTAAAGACTGTATGATAAAATGGGCACAGAACTTTGCAGAACCAGTAATGTTGGAAACATGGGAAAAGATTTGGGTCCAGAATGTTAAATTTACACAAGCACAGAACTTGAGGGAAAATTTTTACAAGATGTTTTATAGATGGCATTTAGATCCAAAAAAGTTATCATGTATGTATCCAAATGTTCAACCTAAATGTTGGAGGTGCGATTGTTTGGATGCAACATATTTTCATATTTGGTGGACATGTAGAAAATTGAAACCATTTTGGATTAAACTTTGGTGGGTAATGCAGAATATTTTGAAGAAGAAGTTGGAGTTTTCTCCTCAGTTTTTTCTGTTGGGAATAGTTAAGGGCTGTTCAGTAATGGATACTAGATTAATACTGCATATGATTACGGCAGCCAGATTACTGATAGGTCAATATTGGAAGAAAGATAAGGTGCCTACTATAGAGGAATGGATATTGAAGATGTCTAATTTGGTAGAGATGGCAAAAATTTCTGCATACCTAAAGGAAAGGACCCATGAAGCTTTTGTTAAAGAGTGGAGGAAATGGGTAGAGTATATGAAGAATAAATACCAAAGTAAGAAGTTTCAACTAGTGCTCAGTTGAATTAGAATTTTAGTCACTTAAGTAGTTTAAATGTAAGGTATTGAACATGAAATATCTGGTTCATTATTATTAATAAGAGTATTAAATAAAAGTATTATTAATTGTTAAAGAGAAATGTATAAAATGACACGACATGAATGAAGAATGGAATAAGTTTAATGTATGTGATGATGAAGTTTAAAATATTTTTCTAGATTTTTTTAAATATGCTTAGAGAATTGAATATGAAATATATTTTAGGTATACATAAAGTAAAAAATATTTTATTAGACTTTCTAAATATGTTTAGAGAATTAAATATGAAATAGTTGAATGTATTATTATATTTTATAAATGATATAAAGGAGGTTAATAGATTTCCTGATGTTAAAAATGTTAGTATGATGTTTAAAATATTTTACTAGATTTTTTTTAAACATGTTTATTATGTTTAGAGTAAAGTGTTAAGTGTTTTATGTATGGGGATCTCACTTTTAAAGATTGTTAAATATGTTAAGGATGATGTTTGTTAAACAGCGGAAGTCAAGGGGGGGAGGGAGGGATAGGGGGGTTAAGGTGGGTTATGTAGGGGGGTGGGAGAGGGAGGGGGGGTTTTTATAAATGTAATGTAAAACTTTTTCAATAAAAAAAAAAAAAGAATGTACAGGTATTCCTCAACGTATGACCACAGTTGAGCCCAAAATTTCTGTTGCTAAATGAAACATTTGTTAACTAAATTTAGCCCTGTTTTACGAACTTTTTTGCAACATTTGTTAAGTGATTCATGGCAGTTAAGTTAGGAACACGGTTGTTAAGTGAATCTGGATTTCCCATTGATTTTGCTTGTCAGAAGATCGCAAAAGATGACCACATGACTCCAGGACACTGCAACCGTCATAAATATGAACCCATTGCAAAGCATCTGAATTTTGTTGATGTGATCATAGGAATGCTGCAATGCAGAGTGGGTTCTAAATTTTTTTACTACTGGTTCTGTGGGCGTAGCTTATTTTGTGGGCATGGCTTGATGGTCATGTGACAATTATTTAGGCTTTAGCAGAGGTACTGGTCTACCAGGCTTTTAGCTGCTTGCAGAGCTGTACCAATCTACCCATTTATTTTTTGCAGGCACTGATGTACTCATGTATTTTTGCAGGCACTGGTCTATCCATTTATTTTTTGCAGGCACTGATCTACTCATGTATTTTTGCAGGCACTGGTCTATCCATTTATTTTTTGCAGGCACTGATATATTCATGTATTTTTGCAGGCACTGGTTTACTCATTTGTTTTCTTTTAACACTGATCAGCTGTAGGGTGGCCCTTTGAAGCCCAGCAGCAAAAATTTAAACAGTTTTTTTTCCCTCTAGCCATCAGCTGGGACTCAGGAGTTAATGTGGAGGGTGCGGGGGCACAGGGGGCAGGGGGGCGCTGGGGTCCCGGGGGGGGCAGAACCGGTTCGGTGACATCATATCATCACCGCTACCGGCTCGGGAGAACCAGGCCGAACCGGGAGGAACCCACCACTGGTATGTATGTATGTATGTATGCATGCATGTATGTATGTATGTATAAACCATGGAGAGTGTTTTGAAGATTCACACACAATGAAGTCATTTCCTGGCTCCCTGTTGTTTATTACTCTTCCTGCAATCATTTTGGCTGAGTAATTCTTATACAAAACCTTAGTAAGACCACACCTAGAATATTGTATCCACACTATAAAAAAAGATGTTGAGACTCTAGAAAAAGTGCAGAGAAGAGCAACCAGGATGATAAGGGCCTGGAGGCTAAAACATATGAAGAACAATTGCAGGAACTGGGCATAGCTAGTCTAATGAAGAGAAGGATCAGGGGAGACAAGATAGCAATGTTCCAATATTTGAGGGGCTGCCACAGAGAGGAAGGGCTCAAGCTATTTTCCAAGGCACCTGAAGGCCAGACAAGGAAAAATGGATGGAAACTGAACAAGGAGAGATCCAACCTGGAAATAAGGAGAAATTTTCTGACAGGGAAAGCAATCAACCAATGGAACTGAAGTTGCCTTTGGAAGTTGTGGGAGCTTCATCGCTGGAGGCTTTCAAGAAGAGACTGGACTGCCATCTGTCAGAAATGGTGTAGGATCTCCTGCTTTGGTGGGGGTGAGGGATTGGACTAGATGACCTACAAGGTCCCTTCCAACTCTGTTAATCTATCCCTTCTATTAGGACAATGCAAACTACCTTGAAAGGTTTCCAAGCCCTCCAATGAGCCTGCTTTAGAACAAAGACCAAGATTTGTTGCCTGTGCTTTTCTCTGTGGGAGGGGCTGCCCTTTCAACGTAGCTGAAGGAGATCAGGGAAGATAGATATAGTTGGGTAAAAGTAGTGGATTAGGAACTAGGAGACCATGAATTACATTCTTCTTTGGACATGAAGCCTGGCTGGATTGTCAGAGTGGCAATCAGCCCCGTTTCCCATCCTGGGGTAATTGCCCTCAATTAGAGGTGGATCGTGGCAATTTTCTTCGAGTATACTTTGTAAGAAAATAAACCGAGATATATTCTAATGAAAACTCATATTTATCATAAAGAAATAAACAATAAATCTTTCTGGCTAATTACTACATGTTGGCATCTTTTCCGGCTACCTTTCTTAGCAGTCAAACAAAGAAAAGAATTAGAGAAGAAGAAAGGAATATGGACATGCGCAGTAGCTTACTGATAAGGGTCTGGCAAACTACCGTAAGTCTGACAATCCAAAAATAAAAGCTCAGCTGGTAAATACAGAAACACAGTGACATGGATGACCAGATGATTTGTCCATCTCTCAGGTTATACCACCCCCTTGGGTTCTTTTTATTGTGGGGAAAATGGAAGATGGGAACATGCCATACACCACTTTAAGCTGTACAAAACAAAGATGGGATTTAAATTTAATAATAAAGAAATGCTTACTTTACCATGGAAGATACCATGACCACTTTTGTTTCTTTTATACCTTATAGCTTCAATATACTGAGCAGGAGCTATATCTGTGCTTATAGGTGAAAACTTCTAGTATCCAGTGATGGGTTCCACCTGGTTCCACCCAGTTCCGCCGAGCCGCTAGCGGTGATGATATGATGTCACCGAACCGGTTCTACCCCCACTCCCGCGTTATTCTTACCTTTTATTTGGCCCCACCCTCAATCTATTACTGCCTCCTGAGTCCCAGCTGATGGGCTATAAGGAAAAACTATTTAAATTCTTGTCACAGGACTTCAAAGGGCCGCCCTATAGCTGGTCAGTAGTAAAAGGCAGTTTGGTGGTAGACCGGTGCCTACAAAAATGCATGAGTAGACCAGTGCCTGCAAAAGTAAATGGGTAGATCGGTACAGCTCCACAAGCAGTTAAAAGCCTGGTAGGCCAGTACCTCTGCTAAATCCTAAAGAATTGTCACATGACCATCAAGCCACGCCCACAAAATAAGCCACACCCACAGAACCAGTAGTAAAAAAATTTAGAACCCACCCCTGCTAGTATCCACTTCCCTTGCCAATAATTCCACTTTTTTGAGTTGTGCAGAATAAAATCAGACTTTCAAAATAACAGTGGGAACAGCAACCTCCAGATCTTTTGGATTGCAGTTCTCATAATCTATGGCCACTTGTCCACATTGGCTGTTGATGAAGAAGGAATCAGTCTGCTTCCATCTGCTTTAGACCTAGGGAGTGATCACATTTAAGTTACGTGATTCATTCCTACGAATCCTCAAGTTATGAATGGAATTGGCAGGCTCCATTACCTGTACATGGATGGCAATGGAGGAGATAAAAATGGCCAAAATAAAATAATCACCTGACTGGAGAATGTGGGCATCGATCCCACCACCTCTTGCATGCAAAGCAAGCGCTCTACCATATGAGCTAATTCCCCAGCTCCAGCTACCCTTGACTCACCAAACTTCAAGAATTCAGAATGCAGAAACCAAAGAGATTTTTTTAAAAAAATGTCCAAATAACCTGGCAAAATGGAGCAAAAGATTGACTAGCACAATGCAACCATTGCTCCTGCTAACTCTTGCATGTAAAGCAAGCGCTCTATCCTTTGAGCTGATCGCACTGCATCCTAATAGTTCTGCTCCATCATTTCTCAAGAAAGAGCCACCTAGAAGCTGTTATGCGGAATCACCCAGAGTGGACTGGGGTGGATCCACCAAAAACCTTTCTGATGAGGGTGGGCATCGATCCCACCATCTCCTGCAAGAGTAAAGCAAGAATTTGGTATTGCACCAATGCCCAACTGTCTGCCTGGACTGCTTTGCAACAGTGTAGAAATTTAGGATAATATGCACAATTTGCTTGGAACTGGATTTTCTGTAGGAAGCCAAAAGCTAATAGAGATTAACTGGAGAATGCAGGTATCAATCCTGCTACCTCTTGCATGCTAAGCAAGCGCTCTACCATTTGAGCTAATTCCCCAACTGCCTGGATACTTTGTTCTACCATATTACAATGTCTTAGGACAAGATGCAGAAACTGGGGAGATGAAATTGGTCTAATTCTGGCCAGATCTCCTGGAAATGACCAAGGCACTTCTGAAAGAGTTTGAGCTGGGACATCCTGAGGAATTGGACAAGGTCCTTGCAGTGGCGTTCTGAACCCTTCCTCTTCTGTGTTGATTAAACACTCTTCAGGAACTAGTGTTCCTTTCAAAAATGTTGATAGAAAATTGTGAGGATTGGGTCAGTACATAATTTATCCATTCCTTCTGTCTAACTGTCCTGTCCAAGTGGGAATGAAAACTATGAGGAGATGAAGTTTCTCTTGAAGATCCCTTTGCATGAGTTCCCTGATTTCAATTCCCTGTTTTCCTAACATCCTTTCCTTTCCTGATAGTTTTCAAAATGATACACCTGGGTGGTTGCAATCCCTGAAAGAACCTTGATATCTCCAGAACTCCTTGAATGAGCATGTTAGTGTCCTTCACCCAAGGTCAACTTTAATATATGGCTAGTTGTATTCCATTCCATGGTCTTGGGTCTGGCCTCCTCAGCACTGTGATGAGCATCTCTCTTCTTTACCATTGCTTCCTTTTACCTATTGGCCCTCCAAGAGGAGGTGCACAATCCATCTAAAACCAATGAGCTGAAGAGCAAAGAAATTGCAGCATCACTCTACATGACATTCCTTCCTGGAAGGCAGAGAAGAAAAGGAAGAAGGATGCTTCAGCATGATTGACGTGCTGACAGTGATTGACCCAAAACAAGGACAGTGATCAAGAAGTAATCAAGAAATATGGCCCATGACACATTTCACCCTTGAAATGACGAGTTATTGTTTGGTGTTCCTTCAAAAATGGAAGGATTTGATGTTCCTTCAAAAATGATAGCAGAAAATTGTAAGAGTTGAGTCTGTATATAATTAATCCACTTCTTCGGTCTAGCTGTCCTATCCAAGTGGGGATGAGAACTTTGAGGAGATGAAGTTTCTCTTGATAGTCCCTTTGCATGAGCTCCCTGATTTCAATTCCCTGTTTGCCTGACATCATTCCTTTTCTTTTGGAAAGAGAAATAAAAGTGAACAAATGTTCATCTTAAGTGCTTGATTTCAATACAAAGAAACACACACACACACCTTGACATTAGAACATACATTGTGTCCTATTATACTGTACAAGTTGAGACTTCAGTTTAGACAGTTGGTAGTTTTGGTTTCTACTATCCCTACCATCCTGGACAATTTGTTCTTATTTTAATTATCCTTCCTGATGATTCTCCAACCTCAATGTCAGAACATAAACTGCCCAAGCCAACATACAGCTACATATCCCTCCTCCATTGGTTCTTCCAGGATCTTCACCCCAAATCAATGGGATGATCAGGTCTACACAGGAGAACACACTGCAGATTCTAGAGATTTTCCCTCTTGTTCATCCTCACCTTTTCTGCCAAGTAGGGAATCTGAGCAAGAATGAAGGATGTGCTTTTCTATGAGTTCTTTGCTCTTCTTTCCTTGTCCTTGGATAAGTTTAAAGAATTACTTATGATAATGGCTCTTACCAGCCCTCAGAAGGAGTGGGAGAGATAGAAGGGTTGAAATCAGGGTTCTGGAAAAAAAGACATGAGGGTGTGTGTGGGTGAGAATCAGCATGCACCAGTGCAGCGCTAAAAAGGGAACATTTTGAAGCCTTCCGAGTCTGCAAAGGTAAGTAGAACAGCGAGGGGGAGGAATCCGCTGTGCCATGCAATTTAGATTAACGAGAACGCAAGAAATCTGACGATTCTAGCTAATATAAATTGCACATCACAGCTGATCGTCGCCCAGTGATCATCAGAAATACCGGTTCACCCGAACAGGTAGCATTTTTTTACTATTGGTTCACTCGTACCGGTAGCATTTCACCCCTGGTGAGAATAATCATCATTTCTTATTTTTCATTTCATATATGACTGCTAACCAAATCTTTATCCAAAATTTGAACATTTCCAAATGTCGAAATGCAGTTACAGATGCAGATATGGAGCAGAAAAAGGTCTTTCCTTCCTTGGATGGTACAAAACAAAAGAGAATGGCTGGAGAATGCAAGCATCGATCCTGCTACCTCTCGCATGCTAAGCGAGCGCTCTACCATTTGAGCTAATTCCCCAACTACCTGTCTACCTAGTTCTACTGTTGTCCCCAAATTCAGGTTTTAGCCTGGTCCCAAAGCTAATGAAGATTACCAGACACAAGGTGCAGGATTGATTTCCTTTTATTAAAGTGCTTCAGCAAAAGGGGTCCCAGCCAGAAAAATGTCAAGACCCACAACAAAGGATTCAACCGGCTTTTATATATTTTTTCAAGGCAGGATAAAGATACATTGTCAAATAGGCATTTTGAAAGTTATCTAAAAGGTCCTCTATTGACTCCACTCCATCCCTATTTCTAAGTCTTAACTAATAAACACTTCAAAAGTTATTCTATTAGCTCTACTTCAGCCCTATTCCTAAAAGTTAATTACCGTAGCTTTCAAACTATAAGACGCAGCTAAATTTACAAGAGGAAAACAAGGAAAAAATAGTTTTTGGCTTCTGCGCATTGCGTTTTTGCTCTCTCAGGCCCCCAGAAGCACTCTGCAATGCTCCGCATGACCCATTTTTGCCAGAAATGGGCCTATTTTGAGGCTCCCAAGCCCTCCGCATGTCACGGTTTTGCCCTCCCTGGCCCCCAGATGCACTCACTACCTCTTGATCTCACCACTCTTACATGCAAAGCAAGCACTCTACCATATGGGTTAATTCCCCAGCTCCAGGTCGCTTTGAGGTACTAAGAACTCAGGACAAGATGCAGAAACTAAAGTGATAAAAATTGTCCAATAACCTGCTAAAAGATAAAAAAAAATATTTCTGTAGGAGAATGCAGTCACTGGCTCTGCCGCTTCTTGTATGTAAAGCAAGTGCTCTATCCTTTGAGCTAATTGTGCAATATCCAGTGGTGAAATCCAATTTTTTTTTACTACCAGTTCTGTGGGCATGGTTTGGTGGGCGTTGTGTGGCTTGGTGGGCATGGCAGAGGAAGGATATTGCAAAATCTCCATTCCCACCCCGCTCTGGGGCCAGCCAGAGGTGGTATTTGCTGGTTCTCCGAACTACTCAAAATTTCTGCTACTGGTTCTCCAGAACCTATCAGAACCTGCTGGATTTCACCCCTGGCAATATCCTAGGGGAGCTGCTCCATTGTTTCTCTAAAAAGAAGCATATAGAAACTGACCTGCAGAATCACAGGGGGTTGGGGGTGGACCTTCTGTATGGATGATAACATCAAGCAACAGGCTGTGTAGAGAAGGTGGGCACTGATCCCACTATCTATTGAAGCAAACCCACTGCCTCAAATTCCCAATTGCCTTCCTGGACTGGTTTCCAACTCTGTAGAAGTCCAGAAAAATATGCAAAATTTACCTGGAACAGGAAGTTTTTGTATGGAAACCAAAAGTGAATAGACACTGGAGAATGCAGGCATTGATCCCGCTACCTCTCGCATGCTAAGCGAGCGCTCTACCATTTGAGCTAATTCCCCAACTACCTGTCAACTTAGTTCTACTGTTGTTCCCAAATTCAGTCTTAGCCTGGTCCCAAAGCTAATGAAGATTACCAGACACAAGGTGCAGGATTGATTTCCTTTTATTAAAGTGCTTCAGCAAAAGGGGTTCCAGCCAGAAAAATGATAAGACCCACAACAAAGGATTCAACCAGCTTTTATATATATTTTCAAGGCCTGATAAAGATTCATTGTCAAATAGGCATTTTGAAAGTTATCTAAAGGGTCCTCTCACTTTGCTCGCTTAGCTTGTACACGGCACTTCTGCACATGCGCAGAGCATCTGTGATGACGTCTGGGTGGACCCTCCTGCCGCCGGCCCTACTGATTCGCCCAAACCAGAGTGAACTGGTAGAAACCCACCACTGATTCTACTCCCCCTCCCAACCTGAAAAGAATTCTGTTCCAACTGCCAGTTGCCTTATATTAACATGCTCAGATGCTATCCCTTCTCTAAACTGGGTATGGGTGTGCCCAGCACATGACTCATCTGGCCTGTGGGCTGCAATATTCTACTCCCCCTCTGTTCCAACTGCCAGTTGCCTTATATTAACACACTCTGATGCTATGGAGTTACACATTCTACATTAAGTTTCAGGTTTTAAGTGTCAATTTAACATGCCCGATCACATAGTTTCGTAACGAACCACGGGTGTCCAGCTAGTAAACATATAAATAAAAATGATCTAATAATTTGCCAAAATAAGGTAAAGGTTGATTGGAAAATAAAATCTACTACCTCTTCTGTGTAAAGCAAGCACTCTTCCATTTGAGCTAGCTTCATAGCATCCTGTTCTACCATTGCTGCTCCATCACTTCTCAAGAAACACCACACAGAAGATCATATGCAGAATCACAGGGGTGGAGTGAGATGGATCTTGGGGAAGGAAGATAAAATCAATCAAATGCCTGTCTTAGAAAAAGTGGGCATTGATCCCCACCATCCCTGGCAAGCAAAGCAAAGCTTCTGTATTGCCACTAATTCTGAATCCAGGAAAATATGCAAAGGGAATCTTCTGCATGGATGTCAAAGCTGAAGAGAGACTGACTGGAGAATGCAGGCATTGATCCTGCTACCTCTCGCATGCTAAGCGAGCGCTCTACCATTTGAGCTAATTCCCCAACTGTCTGTCAACCTCGTTCTATCATGTTAGAAGAATTCGGGACAAGTTTTTGAAACTGAGTAGATCGAAAGGGTCTAATACTTTGAAAAAGTAAGTAAAAGAACTTGGACTAGAGAATGTGGGCCTCAATCCCATAACCTCTTGCCTGCAAAACTTGCCTGCATGAGGATCTGCATGGATGTCAAAGCTGAAGAGAGACTGACTGGAGAATGCAGGCATCGATCCTGCTACCTCTCACATGCTAAGCGAGCGAGCGCTCTACCATTTGAGCTAATTCCCCAGCTGACTGATAGCATTCTTGCGCAATTTCCCAAGAAAGCAAGGAGCTAAGATAACATACAGAAACTAACAGGGGAAGATTGGTGTTCCATACTGAGAGTGCAATCCAACCTACCTACCTCAAAGGAAGCCCCTTGAATCAATACATCTGGATCTTCAGAGGCAGTGGTGGACTGCTGCCAGTTCAGACCGGTTCTGGTAGTTCTGACGATCAGCTGGCCCTGCTCACCTGTCCCCATATCCTGTCCTATATTTCCTACTTTCTGGCTCAGCTGATTCGCACAGCACAGCTGATTTCCGAGCCTCCGCTGTTCTACTTACTGGGGCTGCCTTAGAAGGTAAGCTTCAAATTGCTGTATTTTGAATGCTGCACGCAAGCGTGTTAGGCACATGCGTGCACAAAGCCTGTGCACACGTGCAAAGCTCCTGCTCACAGAACTAGTTCTAAACCAGTTGCAGCCCACCACTGTTCAGAGGGATGTCTGAATTTGCATTAAGAGGCACCCCTCCCCCTCTGGTGGATCTGGCAAAGTGGGATGTGGGCAGTGGTGGGTTTCAAAAATTTTTTACTACTGGTTCTGTGGGTGTGACTTCGTGAGTGTGGCATGGCTTGGTGGGCATGGCTTGGTGGGTGTGGCAGGGAAAGAATACTGTAAAATCTCCATTCCCACCCCAATCCAGGGGGAAATCCCCATTTCCTCTTGATCATCTGGGACTTGGGAGGCAGAGAATAGATGGGGGTGGGGCCAGTCAGAATTTTTACTACCAGTTCTCTGAACTACTCAAAATTTCCGCTACCGATTCTCCGGAACTGGTCAGAACCTTCTGAAACCCACCTCTGGATGTTGGAATCCAGTCACTAGGGGATAATCATTAAACCATGGTTAAGGAAGGGTTAGGTGACACATTTAACCATGGTTAATGAAGGGTTAGGTGACGCATATAAATCTAATTTTAAAAAAACCATACAAAGCAAAATCATTTCTGTATAAACCTACCAGATATGGTCAGAATCCTGCTCAAATGCTGCTTCCAGCTATAAAACGGAAAAGCACTCTACCATTTGAGTTAATTCCCCAGCTGTCTGATAGAATGTTAGCATAATTCCCACCCTCCCAAAAGAAGCCAAGATAACAGTGAGAAACTAGAGAAGATCGGTGCTCCATGGTGAGAGTGCAATCCAACCTACCTACATCCAGGGGAGCCCTTGAATCAGTATATTTGGAGCTTCAGAGGGATGCCTGGATTAGCACTAAGAGAATCCCTCCACCTCAGGTGAGTAAAGCCTCCATCCAGAATATCCCCTACTATTTAGGGGTCAACATTAGCTCCAAGTCAGAGCATAACTCCAATCTTTTCCTCAGTTTCCAAATGAAACTCAGCTGAGGTGAGCCAGGTCTTCAAGAGGGCAAGACGATCTGAGAAGTATTATTTTACAAAGAACTGGAGGTAATTATGTCCCTTTGATATTTCTTCCCCATATTTCAATTGCTATTTAACCTTTTGTTTTTCAGATATGGAACTCAGGGTTCATTGGCTGTTGACAAAACTGATATTTTTGACCTGAGGATCTCTGGCTCTCAATGTAACTTGCATAGCACAGTACAGCACAGCACACATTAGTTTCGTAGCATGTTGTAACAGAGAGATGATAATGGCTACCAAGTTTGTTTAGTTTTTGTCCGGAACTGTGAGAAGGGAGAGAGAGTCAGAGAGGGAGAGAGAAGAGAGGGAGAGAGAAATTATAGTAAGGGTGGAAGAATGACAAAGCTAACATTTAAAGCAGCAGTGAAATCCACTTACCTTTGTACCTGTTCGGGAATAGGAGCACGCTTGTGTGCATGTGCCTCTCCTGTGCATGCACAGATGATAAAAAAACAGGACATAATGATTTCCTAGATGGGTGGGCGGAGCGTCACACCGCTGGTGCTACTGGTTTGGCGAGCCGGATAGAACCAGAGGGTTTTCATTGCTGATTTAAAGGCTCATATTGACTAATGAGAGATTGTCTCCTCCTCCTCGTCCTCTTCTTCCTCCTCTTCCTCTTCCTCCTCCTCCTCCTCCTCCTCTCCCTCTTCCTCTCCCTACCCATCCTATCCCTACCCCTACCCCTATCCCTATCATTTCTTCTCTTACATGGCCAGTCCCAATCAGTTTTCTGAATGTCCTGAGAACAAGTGTAGATCTGTGACTATATACTAAAAACTTAATTGACTCTACACAGAGAAAGAGAGAGCAGAAGGTTGTTGTGGAAATAGGTTGGAAAATTATTGTAGAGATGGCAGCTAACCTGGAAGGAGGGATCAAGTGAGGGCCCAGCTTGGAGTTATTGCTCAGCTGCAACTGGCATAAGATTGACTTGACCCAAGATCCATCTCAGAAGCCTTATGTGGTTGTTCCCAGGCCATTTTAAGAAGTCTAGTGAGATTAATATAACAGAAATGGTAGACAATAAAATTACTGATTTCATAAGTGGCTATTCATGACTGGCTCTGGTTGTCTGCTCTCACAGAGTAAGCAATTCCCCAATTGCTTCTCGGAGGCACTTTCCATAGTATACAAAAGAAAAAGCAGATACAAGGTAATGCATACAAATGTATTCAGTGAGGTTGAATGAGTGTATGGATCTCAAAAATGAGCAGAGAGTCGACTGGAGAATGTGGGCATCGATCCCACCACCTCTTGCATGCAAAGCAAGCGCTCTACCATCTGAGCTAATTCCCCAACTGCCTGACAACTTTGATTCACCGTGTTACAAGAAGTCAGGACAGGAAACAGCAACTGAGAAGATGAAAATAATTCAATTATATAGCAAGATAAATGTTTGATTGGAGAATGTGGGCATCGATCCCACCACCTCTTGCACGCAAAGCAAGCGCTCTACCATATGAGCTAATTCCCCAGCTCCAAGCAGTCTTGGTCTACAAAACTGCAAGAATTCAGGAGAAGAAGCAGAAGCCGAGAAGATGAAATTAGATGCCAGCTGATCAGAACCACTAGAAGGGATCAAGACACATCTGAGCTCAGTTATGTGACAGATGTTTTGGTCTATCCTGAGGAAGTGGACAAGATCCTCACAGCTGTGAGCTTGGCCATATGAGTTCTGGAGCATGCCAACATGTGGGATGCCTACCTACAATGCTTATGCCCTATCAGGCACCTTCCCTTTGAGATCTGGCAGGCCTTACCCTCTTAACTTTCCAAAGAGTCATGAAGAGCTGACTATCCCCCTTGGCTAGGACAGTAAGATTGGAGCATGGGAGACATATAAAGGTTGCTGGAATTAGGTATGTTTAGTTTAATGAGAAGAAGGACTAGGTGTGACATGATAGCAGTCTTCCAATATCTAAGGGATTGTCACAAAGAAGGTAAGGTCAACTTATTCCCCAAAGCACCTGAGGGCAGGACAAGAAGCAACGGATGGAAACAAATCAAGGAGAGGACCAACCTAGAACTAAGGAGAAGTTTCCTGACAGTGAGAACAATTGATCAGTGGACAATTTGCCTCCAGAAGTTGTGAATGGTCCAACACTGGAAGTTTTTAAGAAGAGATTGGACAACCATTTGTCTGAAATAGTACAGCGCTTCGTGCTTGAGCAGGGGGTTGGACTAGAAGACCTCCAAGATCCCTTCCAACTCTGTTATTTTGTAAATTCTGTAAAAACTGTATAGACGAATGGGTGTTGTTGGTGGGTTGGGTTCTTGGTTTTTCTTTATGGTTTGTTGCATTGCTTTCAATGTTTTTATCGCTGTTACGGCTACCCAGAGTTGTGTGGTAGAAGATTACTTTTATATATTCTTTAAATAAAGAAATAAAGTGCTGTAATAGCATGACAAAAAAGGATAAAGGGTGGTTGGAGAATGTGGGCATCAGGCCTACTACCTCATTTGTGTGAAGCAAGCACTCTTCCATTTGAGCTAGCTTCATAGCATCCTGTTCTATCATTGCTGCTCCATCACTTCTCAAGAAACACCACACAGAAGATCATATGCAGAATCACAGGGGTGGAGTGGGATAGATCTTGGGGAAGGAAGATAAAATCAACCAAATGCCTGTCTTAGAAAAAGTGGGCATTGATCTCCACCATCCCTGGCAAGCAAAGCAAAGCTTCTGTGTTGCCACTAATTCCGAATCCAGGAAAATATGCAAAGAGAATCTTCTGCATGGATGTCAAAACTGAAGGGAGACTGACTGGAGAATGCAGGCATCGATCCTGCTACCTCTCGCATGCTAAGCGAGCGCTCTACCATTTGAGCTAATTCCCCAACTGTCTGTCAACCTTGCTCTATCATGTTAGAAGAATTCGGGACAAGATTTTGAAACTGAGTAGATAGAAAGGGTATAATACTTTGAAAAAGTAAGTAAAAGAACTTGGACTAGAGAATGTGGGCCTCAATCCCATAACCTCTTGCCTGCAAAACTTGCCTGCATGAAGATCTGCATGGATGTCAAAGCTGAAGAGAGACTGACTGGAGAATGCAGGCATCGATCCTGCTACCTCTCACATGCTAAGCGAGCGCTCTACCACTTGAGCTAATTCCCCTGTCAACCTTGTTCTACCCTGTTACAAGAATTCAGGACAAGATGCAGAAAATGAAGAGGTGAAAATGATCTAATACTTTTTTAGCAAAGGAAAGTGAACTGCCTGTCAACCTTGTTCTACCACATTAGAAGAATTCGGGACAAGATGCTGAAACTGAGTAGATCAAAACGGTCTAATACTTTGGAAAAGAAAGTAAAAAAAATTTGGACTGGAGAATGTGGGCATCGATCCCACCACCTCTTGCATGCAAAGCAAGCGCTCTACCATATGAGCTAATTCCCCAGCTATGAGGAGCCCTTGCTCAAGCTCAAAGCCCACAAAACATCAAGAATTCAGGAGAAGAAGCAAAAAAACTAAGGCAATGAAATCAAATGCCAAGTAGTAGTAAGTCTGCTAGAAATGACCAAGACACGCCTGAGCTCCATTTACCTGGGAAGAGCTTGAGCAAGTGGATTCAGAGGAAGTGGACAAGCTCCTCCCAGCTGTGAGTTCTGGAGCTGTGCCAGACCCCAGAGATGCCAGCATGGGGGCCTGTGAGAGTGAAGTTTCTCTCACCAAACTGGCAGCGGGTGCGGAGGGGGGGGGGAAATGAATTAGCCCATCTCCTTTTAGGTTTCTGAGTCTATACAATCTTTTATGGCCCTTGGGGAAAGGGATGAGCTGAGTCTAGCCTTGGGAAAAGCTGTGTGTGTGAGGGTGCGTGTGTGTGTGTGTGTGTGTAAATATTTCTATTCAGCTGCAGCTGCTTTTCCCAAGTTCAGACAGCAGCCTCAGCTTCCCTTCTATCTTCCTCACATTCACATCATTCATGCCCTGTCATTTCACAGTTGGACTACTGCAATGCGCTCCGCATGGGGCTGCCCCTGAAGGCAATATAGAAGTTACAAATGGTCCTGCATGAGGCAGCTTGTGCAGTCTTTGGTACCCCTCAGCTTAGAAGGGTATAGATCAATAGGTAATATTGCTGGATTGGGGTCCTGGTTTTTCTTCATTTTTTGCTGTTGCATTGCTTTTAGTGTTTCTGTTTATAGTCACTGTTGTTAGGCACCCAGAGTCATGTGGCAAAGAATGGATGGTCATATAAATCCTCTAAATAAAGACATAAATAAAAATGGCCTAATTTGATTACTAATATTCAAAGATGTTTCAAAAGTGTTCTAATAAAATGGCATACAGCGTTAAAGGTAGGTTTGGGCATTGAACTTACTGCCTCTTGTGTGTTAAGCAAGCGTTGTTTCATTTGCGCTAAATTCACAGCATTCTTGCTGTACTTCTCCACAATTTCTCAAGAAACACCCACACAGAAAATCATATGAACAATCACAGGGTTGGAGTGGGGTAGTAGATCTTGAAGAAGGATGATAAAATCAACCAAAAGTCTGTCTAGAAAAGGCGGTCATTGATTCCAGCACCAAGATTCTGCATTTCCACAATTTTCTAGTCCAGGAAAATATGCAAAATTTGCCTGCATGAGGATTTTCTGAATGGATGACAAAAGTGAATAGAGACTGACTGGAGAATGCAGGCATTGATCCTGCTACCTCTCGCATGCTAAGCGAGCGCTCTACCACTTGAGCTAATTCCCCATTTGGCTTTAGCTTGGCAGGATTTTATACTCTTTTTGTGAACTGAAAAGAAAAGATTCATCCAGATACTAAACCTATCAAAAATCCATTGTGAGAAGTTTTACAGGTAGTCCTCAAGTTACGAATGCAATGGAGTCTGCCCATTCTATTTGTAACTTGAAGATTCGTGAGAGTGAATCTCATTCCTTGAATGAGATCACTCCCTCCTTTCGCCCACACATTTGTTAATCAAATAGAAGGCTCTTTAAGTGTACATGAGATATTTCAGGGTGGGGATGGCCGGTGGGGTGCTAACAGGGGTGGGTTCTAAAAATTTTTACTACCGGTTCTGTGGGCGTGGCTTATTTTGTGGGTGTGGCTTGATGGTCACCACTACCGGCTCAGGAGAACCGGACCGAACCAGGAGGAACCCACCACTGGGTGCTAATGATGGAACAGGCCACCTGCCTAAGACCACCCAAGGCCTCCTCAACCCACTGAAATACCTCATGCTCCCCAAATTGCTTCCCCCCCCCACCTGCCCTGCTGGGTCACTAACCTTGTGAAGATCTAGCAATCAATCTCCTCCCCAGCCTCCCGCGCCCCTCTGCAGTTCCATTCAGGCTTCCACATGCCTCCCCCAGCCCATTGCAGGCCAAAATGGAGCCTCTAGGGGCCGGATCCAAGCAGATCTGGCTCCCAGAGGCTCCATTTTGGCCTGCAATGGGCTGGGGGAAGGATGGCCGAACAGGGCTTCTGAGGGGCTAATCCATTTCGTCCGGCAACATGCAGGATGAATGTTGCAGAGCCCCTGCGGTTGTTCATAAGGGTGAACAACTGCCATGGTGCTGCAAGATTCGTAGTTTTGGGCCCTGTTTGGAAACGCTAGGGGGCACTGATTGTGTAACTTCAAATGTTCACTAAGGGAACGTTCGTAACTCAGGGGTTACCTGTATATCTAAATATATTTTATTCTTTATAAAATATCTTCCATCTTCCCTTAAAATATTAACAGAATCCACAATGGTTTGAGAATCAGTGTCTCCAAGTTAATCAAATTAGCAAACTTTCTCAAACTCCAAAATAAGTTACCCAGAATTTACTACTAAATTACCCAGAATTTACTAATCCACAAATCAAAAGATTAAATCTGCAAACACAAATAGAGTTTATTAAATTAATTCGACAGAACTGTATGTTCACAAGTACATGCACACACACACACACACTCCTCAGCACATAGACTCTCTCTTGTTTATGAATATATACAAGGCAGAAAAATTCATTAAAAATGAAAGTAATATTTGTCATATGGTAATGATATTCACAGTTTTTGTTGGAATAAAAATCCGGTTTGCTTCCAAACCGGGAGAAAGACACTGGAAATAAAATGGAGTCTGACTACATGAAGGAAGGTCTTTGTTTATTTGGTTTTCCAGAAAATTCAGTGACAGCAGCATGTTTCTGGGATGGCTGACAAGATGGGGTTGAGATAGGTGGGCTTTTTATACATTCTTTGGGACCTCATGATTGAGATGCCTATTTCTAAGCAAGAACATGCCTTTTAATATTCTAAAGGCTATTGCCAGATTCCTATGGGGTCATGGCTGGCTCTACAGACAAAAAGGAAAATGCAAATCCTAACTTTTTGTCTGAGCTAATCTTGTCAACTTTGGCTGGCCTATTTGTGTTGCTTATATGGAGTTTCTATTCGCTCTTTGCTTATGAATAGATAGGCCCGTCTTTTTGAATGGATACAAAATCTCCATTCCAAAAGACCAGCCTTTTCAAGCTTCTGCTTCAGGCTGTTTTCCTATGGCGGGAATACTGGGACTGCTTTCTGCCTTTGTTAAGATTTTTCTCCTTCAGGGGAAATATTCATTCCTGCCTCTTTTTAATATTAAAAATAAAGAATATTTTAATCTGGTGGGTGGTGGACTTCCTACAGTTTTCAAGCCTGAAGATCAAAGTCTCCAAAGAGACATAAATCAGATATGCTAACTTTGAATAAGATACCCCCCCCACAGCTTTATTTCTTTATAATATCATTATAAAGAATGATGTTATTTATCATTTTTCTCACAATGGCCTGTTGTTCTCTCTAAAAAAATTCAGTCTTAGAGACTAGGGAATCTAGAGGCTGTTAATTTTATCAATTCACTGTAATGATAAAATATACTTACTTAAATAAAAGCTGAGAAGCCATCATAATAAAACAAAAATTAAAAAGTGGAAAGTTTCTCTTTTATCTGATCTTTTGGTGGTTCTCAACTATTCTCAGAATGTTAATTCTGCCATTTAAGCCTTCCTTGTACTCAGTGAGAAAGGAAAAATTGTCATTATTAGACGCCGATCTCTCTATGATCATAATTATGATTTTTAAGTTCAGCTGTGGTTGTGGGTTAACCAGGGGTGGGATTCAAAAATTTTAGCAACCGGTTCTCTGGCGGGTTGCTGGGTGGGTGTGGCCATGGTGGGCGTGGCCTACTTGCCCTCCTGAACCATGGGGGGATTTTCGCCCTCCCCAGGCTCCGGAGGCTTTCCTTGAACCTCCAGGAGGGCGAAAATGGCCTCCCCTGGGCTCCTGAGGCACTCCAAAGGCCAGAGATGGGCCTGTTTCCAGACTTCTGGAACTTCCAGGAGGCCAATTTTTCACCCATCCAGAGCCTCTGTGCGGGCCCTGCACTTACCTGGCATCAAAAACGGGTCGCATGAAGACTCCTGGGAAGGGCAGGGTGGGATGGTAGGGCCAGCCAATCCTTGCATCTACTGGTTCAGCGAACCAGATATAAAATTAGCATCCAGTTCACCCAAACTGGTTCAAACTGGCTGAATCCCACCCCTGGGGTTAATGCATATAAAATAGGAAATGCCTGGGTTTGGCCTATGGGGCCACAGTGTTATGGAATGAAGTGACCAAGCAACATCCCTAGGTCAGCCAGAGAGAGAGTTTATTTGCGCAAAAACTCAGAAGCTAGTTTCGCATCTTAGCTTTGAGTAAAGAGTCCATGATTGTATGATGAATTATATACTGTTTCAAACAAAGGATTCTGCTAACACAGCAACTTTCCATATATGATTAACATAAATTTGTTATTTTTAATTGACATTTCCTTATTACTAAGATTTTACATTATCCTTGCCAAACAATCATAATTCTTCTGTAACTGGCTAAAGTACAAATTCTTCTTTTGATATTTGCTTCTCATCCAGGTGCTATTCTTTGGCCTAATCACCTTTAACAATGTTTCATTAAGATGCTCCTTTTCTTCTGACAAGTTAGGGGGTCACTTAGAGTATCAAAGGAGGTTATGCTGACTTTGTATTGTCTCCAGCTGGATGTATTTCCTGCTTTCAGAATATAGTTGCTTTTAGAATAACTTTTAGAATATAGTGAATAGAAAGTTATCCAGTGGTCATCCAGCACCTCCCGCTACATTAACAGAAATCAAGTTTTGTTTCAAAGAATCCCTATTTATTTATATGTGTAAGAAATGTCACCCTAGAGATTCAGGTTTTTCTCCAGTTTGCTGAACTCCATATGGTGTCAACTCTGAAGTGAACCTGGCTAGGGCCATTTTGGAGGCTTCAGGGTTGCCATAATGTGAAGATGGGATAGGGAGGAGGAACATAGTTAGATGGGGGGGGGGGTTGTAGCCAAAACAAAATACTTTCCTGCAGGAACCAAAGACATTCCAACAGGTGGCTGGAGAGAGGAGGAATCCAGTTACTAGGTGACCAGCCAGTACTTTGATTGGACAATGTGACTGATTGTTTGGGGAAAGTGGGAACTTTCTTTAACAGTACAACTTTAACAGTAAACAGCATATTAAATCAATACTTTATAAATACAAACCAATATAATTCTATAGAGAAGAAAAACCAAAGTTTGGATGGAGTGCACAAAACTGCTTTAATATAATTCTAAACATTATAATCCAGAAACTGTTTTCAATTAGAATTAAATTTTGCATCAGATTTGCTTTTTTAATATAAGAAGTTATTCTGGATTTCAAAGCATACGTCTCTAATTTGATTAGCTATTCTTCCAAAGAATGAATCAAATATGTTTTCCAATAAAATACATATAAAATGCTTGTAACTATTTTCATATGTAGTTCAGGAAAATACTAACACAGTTTTTGAGATTATCTGAAATCATTTCAGTACTGCCATCTAGCTGGACAATAATATGGAAATAGTACGGGAATAAGTTTCAAAATTCTTTGAATCTTAAAACCATCCAATATTCTACATTCTGCCACTAGAGGACAGAAAAAGCTTACTTTTGATGTGATATTGAAAAACGGGCACCAGCTTTAAGGAAAAGTAGGTAAAACAGTACATAGCAATCCAAAATTTCATATTTGTGATGAACAGCTATGCATGCACTTTGATGACAATCCACATTTTCTCTTGTCAACCGTATTTATTTCTTTATTTCAGGTCAATCCCATAATCATACCAATAACACTTCACCCCAGATTGATGAATTATCTTTTCCAGCAATTTCACAGAGGTAAATAACACAAGTAGACTCCCAAGTCCTTCCTCTGTCTTTCTGTCTGTCTGTCTGTCTGTCTGTCTGTCATCTCTCTAATTTATCTATCAATCATCAATCAATCATCTATCCATCTACCCTGTTTCCCCCAAAATAAGACATCCCCTGATAATAAGCCCAATTGGGCTTTTGAGTTCATGGCAATAAGGCCAAGCGTTTATTTCAGGGTTCCAAAAATATAAAACAGGGTCTTATTTTTAGGGAAATACTCTATCTATATCTATCTATCTATCTATCTATCATCTATCTATCTATCCCTACGTACCTACCTACCTATCATCATCTCTCACCTTTAATATTTTTATAAATAACTCAAGGTGGCAAACATACCTATTACTCCTTCCTCCTTCTGTTTTCTCTACCTGTGAGGATAAGAGAATGACTGGCCCAAAAGTCATCCAGATAGTTTTCATCCCTAAAGTGGACTAGAACTCACACCTGATTTCTCTCCTGGACCAGTAGACCTGTATTGGTGAACCTTTTCAGCACTGAGTGCTGAAACAGGAGTGCGAGCGAGGGCGCAGGGGAGCACCAGAAACTGGAAGAGCAGTTCCACGCACGCATGCATGCGCCGGGAAGCTGAGCTTCCAGTTTCCAGCATGCGCTCTGGTCACCTGGTCTTCCAGTTTCTGGCACGTATGCACATGCTGGTGCACATGCATGCACCAGAACCCAAAAGCTCAGATTCCCAGTGCGCATGTGCACCGGTCACCTGGTCTTCCAGTTTCCAGCACTCCCACATGCACGAAGACCAGCTGGCCAGAGTACATGTACACGCCAGAAACTCAAAGAGCAACAGGCAACAACTGCCGTGCCCGGAGAGATGGCTCTATGTGTCACTTCCGACATGCCTGCCATAGGTTCAACATCACTGCACTAAACCAAACTGACACTTGGAGCAAACCAAGACTTGAATGCTCTCCCCTGCATCCAAGACTACAATGAAATAACTTACACGAGAGGTGTCAAACCCACTTGCATCGCTGGCTGTATTGTGATGTTTTTTGCCTTTGCAGAGCCAGGGTGGGCGTGGCCTGCATGGACAATATCCGGTCCGCGGGCCACCAGTTTGACAGGCCTGACTTACACTGTAGAATTGGAACCACTATAAAATGTATAAAACATCCACACAACTTGGTCTGTTGGGTGGATGTTTGGGTGGTTTAGGGGTGGAGAATTGTGGTGGGTGGGAGTGTGTTTCGGGATTGTTATGTGTGTTGGACCTGGTCTTTGAGTGTTAAATGAATTTTATTTCATACACATACAATGACAATAAATTTATGTATGTATGTATGTATGTATGTATGTATGTATGTATGTATGTATTTATTTATTTATGTACTTCCAACTCCCAACCCAGTCAGCTACAGCAGAAAGACAATATTGTCCAGCACTAAGTAGTGGCAAAGCAAACTCAGCAACTGAGCAAAAGGATATTAAGAGAGGCTATTACTCTGTTAACTGCTTAGAGAGGGTTGTAAAGCACTGTGAAGTGGTATATGCCTAATTTTTTTT
Source organism: Masticophis lateralis (assembly GCA_030761175.1). NCBI lineage: Eukaryota > Metazoa > Chordata > Lepidosauria > Squamata > Colubridae > Masticophis > Masticophis lateralis. The sequence continues at coordinate 26,546,489 of JAUDYJ010000002.1, forward strand.
TTAAATTTGATTTATATGCTGCCCTTCTCCAGAGACTCAGGGCGGCTAACAATGCGTTAAGCAATAGCCTTCATACTTTTGTATATTTGTATTTATACAAAGTCAGCTTATTGCCCCCAACAAACTGGGTCCTCAATTTACCCACCTTATAAAGGATGGAAGGCTGAGTCGACCTTGAGCCTGCCTGGGATTGAACTCGCAAGTAATTGCAGCAGCTGGATCTTAAATGCTGCCTTTGTAGGAGGCATTACTCCCCTACGCTAATTGCTATTCCTATTAGCATTTCTAAGCCTGTACATAGAGTAGCATGGGAGGAAGAAACCAACAGCAAAGTGCTTTCTATTATAAGCAAAGTATTAAAAAAATTACATTGCTTAATTAGTAACGAAGAAACAGAAAACAAACAGCAGAAAAAGACCAGGTTCATCAAGTCAGCCCTTTCAATGTTTTTCTTTTTGTTTTCTTTTAAACTTATTTATTTATTATTTTCTATTTTATTTTAATTTTTGACGGTTGATATTTATCTCATTTAAACTCAGTGATGATTGATTGTACTACTTCCGCTTGGAAGTTAAGTGCCAAGAATTAAGTTTTAAAAAATTATTAGAATACATATTTAGACTCAGATACTGCAGATAGATACGCATATAAATAAGGGCTTATACACCCAAAACCTTGTAAATAACTGCACTTTGCTTCTGTAATGAATAGCATTATATTCAGGGCGGGATTCAGCCAATTTGGACTGAACCGGATGCTAATTTTACATCTGGTTCGCCGAACCAGTAGTTGCAAGGACCAGTAGTTGACCCTGCCCCTCCCGCCCTGCCCCCCCCCCCCGGAGTCTCCACGCAGCCCTTTTTGGATGCAAGATAAGTCCAGGGCTCACGTGGAGGCCCTGGGAGGGTGAAAAATGGGCCTCCCAGAAGTACCAGAACTCCAGAAACAGGCCCGTTTCCGGCCTCCGGAGGGCCTCCGGAGCCCGGGGAGGCCATTTTCACCCTCCCGGAGCCTGGTGAGGGCAAATACACAGACACAGACCCCGACGTGGTGCAGGAGGCCAAGTAGGCTATGCCCCCATGGCCACACCCACCCAGCCACTGTGCAGAGAACCGGTTGCTAAAATTTTTGAATCCCACCCATGACTATATTCATTCATTAGCCGTGTGTGTGTATGTGTGTGTGCCTTGTGTTATTAAACAATTCCTATTTTCTCTGTACAAGTTTTAGGTGTTGTAAGTACTTATACACTTATAACTTGTGTCAGTTGAGACATTAACATTGGATGGGAGCAAAAAGTTGAATTTCCAATAATTTCCATACTGGTGGCTTTTTCTTAAATTGTATTATAAGTGAACATAGCTACATTCGTTGCTAAAAGGACTAGTAGAAAATTGTACTGATTTCACACTGGATGAATCTACAAGCCTTGTTTGATTTGAGCTTGTCCTCTATTTTGTGTATGCTGACAACACCCAGGGCTATTTCCTTTGCTGACAACATGCTTTATTGTACACCTGTCTGCCATCTAGCTAGGGAAATCTATTTAAATAAGTTAATTTGCATTTTTTTAAAAAAAAATCCAAGCAGAGCATGTCTATGGAGATTTTCAGTCATCCAGATCATGGTTGTCGCAAAGATGCTTTTTTCAAGAGGCAACTGAATTTTCTTGGTTTTCTTTGAAAACATTGCATTTCTCATCCAAGAAGTTTCTTCAGCTCTGACTGGATGGTGGGAATGGAAGCATTTATACTCCTTGCAGACAGCTGGTCATTTGCATTCTTTTAGCAGGTTGTTAAGGTCACCTGGAGGCCTATCTGTTTCCTCAGGGTCACCTGAGTGGTGTAAATGGGTGTGGAGCAGGGGTGAAGCAGGTTCTGACAGGTTCTGACAGGTTCTGGAGAACCGGTAGAGGAAATTTGGAATAATTCGGAGAACCAGCAAATGTCACCTCTGGTTGGTCCCAGAGTGAGGTGGGAATGGAGATTTTGCAATATCCTTCCCCTGCCATGCCCACCAAGCCGCACTACGCCCAACAAGCCACGCCCACAGAACCAGTAGTAAAAAAAATTGGATTTCCAATTTTGTGGAGCCTTCTTGGAACTGTTGAAAGGACTGTGTTGTAGACTGTAGACTGTGTTGTAGATTAACCCCACCATCAAGTCAGAGCTGAAGAAGCTTCTTGGATAAGAAGCTAAACATCTTCATAGAAAAACAAGAAAGTTCAGTTAAAAAAAAATACCTTTCAGACAAGCAGAGCATGGAAAAAAGAAGAGGAGAGGAGAGGAGAGGAGAGGAGAGGAGAGGAGAGGAGAGGAGGGGAGGGGAGGGGAGGGGAGGGGAGAGGAGAGGAGAAGAGAAGAGAACAATAACTTTATTGTCACTTTGAATGTACACTAATTGGCATACATTAAAATGAAATTACGTTGGATACAGCTCTCAACCTGGCAAATTCTGAAGATGACAATTGTGGACGTCAGCTTAGGATATATATGTCTCTTTCTGGGTGTGGTTCAATTCGTTTGTCGAAAAGATTCTGTGGATGTCAGGTAAAAGAATCATTCATAACATGTGAGGCTGCTTTTGTGAACTTCTTATTGTAAGAAAGGATGCCTGCGTGCACACTCATGGTGGAAACTTTTTTTTTTTAATCTGCTAATCTTTTCAATATAAAGTTGTACTCCACAAAATGCTGATTTGCTTCACAAGGGTATACCTATCAGTAACTTGTTAGAAACACCTTATCACTAAAATAAACATATTAAACACTTCTTGGAGAAAGGTATTGAATGTTGCTGGGTTTTTCAGGACAGCTAGGTCACACAGCACGCAATTCTTTTCCTTCTACACAACTACACAATTCTGTGTAGAATTTAACCAGGCCAGATAGCATGCATCAAAATACAGTTTCAAATCTGGTAAACCCAGACCCTCTCTTTCCTTAGAATCTTGCAATAGCTTGTATCTAATTCTTGTTTTGTTTTGTTTTTCTCTTGCCAGATAAACTTGGAAATGTCCCTCTGCCATTGTTTAAATGGATTATCAGTTGCAAGTATTGATAATGTCTGGAACAGAAATAGCATCTTTGATAAAACATTCATCGTGATTACAGAGATTCTGCCCAATAGTGATAAATGCAATTTGTCCCATCTTTGTAAGTCCTTTTTAATGCCATTCCAAAGAGGCACATAATTATTTTGAAACAATTTTATGTTTGTGTTTGTCAACATAATCCCCAAGTATGTCACCTTTTTCTGGACCTTAAAACCCAACTTTTTATTCAATGTATCACTGTCCTGAGATGGCATATTCATATCAACATCATTGTTTTCTGTTTGTTTATTTTAAAACCCACTAAAGCCCCAAACTCATTTAATTTAAACTTTCTATGTTATTTTTTGGGTCTTGCAGGAATATAATCAGATCATCAGCAAACGTCCTGAATTTATACCCTTCTTTCTTGATGCTTATACCCATTATTTTCTCATCTTGCCTAACATCTCTATTCAAAGCTTCCAACACCAAGATAAACAGCTGAAGAGACTAGGGGCATCCTTGTCTCGTACTGTTTTGAATTTCACATGATTTAAGTCACCATTGACAATTTTTGCTTTCTGAGACTTGTTAATAGCTTTGACTCCTTGAATAAAATTCTCTCCATTTCTTCCAGAATTTTAAACATAAAAAATGAATTTAAATTATCAGAAGCCTTCTCTGCATCTAAAAATATTAAAGAACTGCTTGTATTTCTTTGTTTGATGCTCATTGATCTCTGCCAGATTTTGTATACTGCCCTAGCCAGAAGAATTTTTAGCAACTCCCCCCCCCTCAAAGCTGTTATGTGTCTTTTCCTTTTTTAATATTGATACATTGTTTCCTTTCCAGCTTTTCCTATTTCTGCCTGTAAATTTGATCTTTTGTGTTTGTTTTCATTTAATTGTGATTGTTCAATGAGTGCAATGCTTTTGAATCACAAGGTGGGAAGGGGAAAATACTTATTCTGCCATGATCTTGGTGAACTCTGAAGATGATAGTTGTGGACGTCAATTTAGGGTGCATACAGTATGCAGTGGTGAGATTCAAAAAATGTTACTACCGGTTCTGTAGGCGTGGCTTGGTGGGCGTGGCATGGCATGGCTTGGTGGGGGTGGCAGGGGAAAGATACTGTAAAGTCTCCATTCCCACCAGTGATGGGTTGCCCCCAGTTTAAACCAGTTCTATAGAACCGGTAATAAAACCTGCAGGAGGCTCTGCTCACCGACCCCAACATCATCAGAATATGCACGGCCCCATTGCACGGCCCCATTGTGAACCGGTAGTAAAGGTAAGTAGGACCCACCCCTGATTCCCACTCCACTCCAGGGGAAGATTACTACAAAATTCCCATTTCCTCCCAATCAGCTGGGACTCGGGAGGCAGAGAACAGATGGGGGCGGGGCCAGTCAGAGGTGGTATTTACCAGTTCTCCAAACTACTCAAAATTTCCACTACCGGTTCTCCAAAACTGGTCAGAACCTGATGAATACCATCTCTGACAGTATGTCTCTTTCTAAGTGTGGTTCACACACTGGGTGCGGTTCAATTCTTTTGTTGAAAAGATTCTCTGGATGACAAGTAAAAGAATCATTCATAACATGTGAGGCTGCTTTTGTGAACTTCTCATTGTAAGAAACGATGCCTGCGTGCGCACACACAGCCTCATGGTGGAAACTTTTTTTTTAAATCTGCTAATCTTTTCGATATAAAGTTGTACTCCATAAAACGCTGATTTGTCTCACAAGTGTATACCTATCAGTAATTTGTCAGAAATACCTTATCACTAAAATAAACATATTAAACACTTCTTGGAGAAAGGTATTGAATGTTGCTGGGTTTCTCAAGACAGCTAGGTCACACAGCATTCAATTCTTTTCCTTCTACACAACTACACAAACATTTAATATCCGCTGCCCATTTTTATTTTGCGGTAGAAGAACTTGCAACAGCAAGCTAAAGTTAGCACTGCCTCAGAAGCTTTAAATGCCACTCATTAAAGCATTGTAGGTATTCTTGTAAAGCATTCTTGTTTAGTGATTGCCTTGCTTAGTGATCATTCACAATTATGACAGTGATGAAAAAGTAACTTTATTATTTGTATTTGTATTATTTCACTGGCCTGTAAAGGAAAGGAAAGCTGATGTGAGTTCATAAGCACAGTTGTGGTTTTACTTAGCGACCACTTCATTTAACAACCAAAATCCTGGTCCCAATTGTTATACTTAAAGCATTACTTTTTTACCCAGACCTAAGGTTTTTATAACAATTTTTAAATTATTTTTATTATACATGGATATTTGTAAACTGCCTAGATTTTTCCAACAAATACATATGAATGGCAGCATACAAATTTTTGTTATAAAGAAATATGTGCTATTAAAAATGTTGTGTTTTACTCATAAATTATGGGAGTTGGCTATCTGCTTACCTCTAAGATTGTGTCCAGAGGTTACCATATTTCTCTGAAATTCTGCTTCCACTGTTCCTGATATCTTTTTCTTTTATAATGTAGGAAAACCGTATTAATACCCAGGCTCTAGAACAGTGTTTTTCAAACTTGTTAACTTTAAGTTCTGTGGACTTCAACTCCCAGAATTCTTTAACCAACACTGAATTTCCAGCACTTCTGGGAGTTGAAGTCCACATAAACCTGCTCTGACAGACATTCCCCACATATATTATTAAAATATTTATAAGGCCATCCTTCAAACACCTGTTCAATATATTGTTGTTCTCCCAAAGTTCTAAGTGTTGATATATTTATGTGTTCTATTTTTGCTTTCTTAATACACTGTGACTTTTGTATTATGCTAAGTAAAATAGATACAACAGTCATACATGACATCAAATCACACCCTTAATGTCATCTTTTCTTGCCTTCTCCACCCTGGGGCATTGGATTGCAACACCCATCATGCCCAGCCACATGAGAATAGAATCGGAGTTGTTTCTCACTTGGTTCAAAGCATCTTCTCAGGTTCACGTAGAAGGATCTTCCTCTGATTCTTCTGGAATATAAAAGATTGATCTGGCATGAGGAAAAAGGACAGCCACTTTTGTTCTTCATCCTCTCGAAGTCCACTTCTGAACTAAATATCTATCATATTTTCTTGTGCGTCCCTCCCAAGACATTCCAATCTTTTGAGAAGGCCAGGGAAAAATAAACCTGGGTGTGTAGCATGGGCTTTCTTAGGAGTGTTTGCACATAGCCAGGAAAAAAGAAGAAGAAAAGATTGGATTTCACAGATACATAGGCTTTGGATGACAAGGTACCAAAACATCTGTTGTGATGCCATTCACTCATGCCATGAGGTCACAGGAAAGTTCCTAAGGATCAGAACTTGTGTGGTGATAATATGATGCACAATTTCTCAGGTGCCTCCTTTGCCCACTGTGTATTTACACCTGTAGAGATGTATATTGATAGAGGTGGCCGTATGGATACTGCCAAGGTATCAACCACTGATTCAGTAGACTTGATGCATTTCTTTTTCAGTGGATTATTTGCATGTTTTAGAAATACAAATATTAATGATAGCGTTAGGACTGGCTCTGTCTCACCTTTACTTTTTACAATTGACGATGGTATATATAATGCTAGCTCTTCCCATTTTCTCCACAACAACTCTTTGTGGTAGATAGTTGAGAATAGCTGGCCCAAGCTTACCCATGAGCTTCTGGGTTAAAGGGAAGACTAGAACCAGAGGTAGCATTCAATCGGTTTAGACCAATTCGGGCAAACCGGTGGCAGAGACTGGTATGCCCAGCGGCATGCTCTCCTATTTAGGCACATTTTCGAGGCTGGGCGCATGCGCGGAAGGGACGCCCATGAGCAAAGCGCATGCGCAGAAGGCTGGGCACATGTGCGGAAAGTGCTCATGGACAGCAAACCAGTGGTAAACATATATGGAACCCACCTCTGACTAGAACTCACAATCTCCTGGTTTCTAGTCCAGCCCCTTAACCTCTATATCAAACTGGCTCTCCCTTAAAGAAGGCCTTCAGTGATGCCATTTTCCCACCCACCCATCTACTTCCCGCTGCCGATTCTGCCAGTGTCAGTCCATGGAGCCAGAAAGATTGGGGACCATCAGTTTAACTAATCATTTCCTTTCATCTGGCTTTGTTGGTGTGTTTACTTAGTTTGTTCTATTTTTATCCTGGGGTGTGTGTGTGTGTGTGTGTGTGTGTGTGTGTGTGTGTGTGTGTTGTTTTTTACTCATCTCTTTCCCCAAAAATAAGACCCAACCAAAAAATAAGACCTAGTATGATTTTTTCAGGATGCTCATAATATAAGCCCTACTCCCAAAATAAGCCCCACTTAAGATTGTCAGACAGATAGAGCCTTGGCGGTGCAGCAGACTAAGTACTGTTAAGTAAAACTAGCTGCCTGCAATTACTGCAAATTCGAATCTCACCAGGCTCAAGGTTGATTCAGCCTTCCATCCTTTCAAATGTAGGTAAAATGAAGACCCAGATTGTGGGGGCAATAAGCTGACTTTGTATAAAAAAGAATACCGCTCAGGGGGGTGCCAAAAAGCCCTACTAAGCAGGTATATACAAAAGCATAAAGGCTATTGCTTAATGCATTGTAAGCTGTCCTGAGTCTCCAGAGAAGGGTGGCATATAAATTGAACCAATAAATAAATAAATAAATAAATAAATAAATAAATAAATAAATAAATAAATAAATAAATAAATAAATAAATAAATAAATAAATAAATAAATAAGTGCATTTAGTACCCCAAAATTTAGATCTAACTAGAAAATAAGCCCTAATGCATCTTTTGGAGCAAAAATTAATATAAGACCCGTCTTATTTTCGGGAAAACATTGTGATCATTTTAGGATTTTTCATAAACCACAGTGGTTTAAGAGAAGTGCTATAAAAAATACTGTTGATGAAAATAAATAAAGTTGCTTGTAGTTTACATGTCTTCTATTACAGCAATCACAAACACATTTAAGGAGGGATTATTTTGTGTGTAGCAAAGAAAATATTTGGATGACACAGGAAGGGTATGGGGGGTATGTTAGACTTGAAGATATCACTGAAGCCTTGATGGATTTGAGCTAATCTAGCAACCGCCATGAAACTCTTCAAGGAGGAAAAGTATGTAGATTTGAATGCTGTTAAAGTTATTCCCCAAGTGTGCTATTTTCATCTTTAGATTACATGCGATGTTTCTCATTTTCTCAATAACTCTCTTCAATTAGCCAACTTCCTCTTGCTCAAGGAATGGTTTAAACTGTTTTCAATCTGAGTGGGTTGAACAACCAGTGAGAATGTGAATGGCTATTATTGGCAAGTTATTAGATAATGCAATATAAAACTTCCCATGATTTCCCAAGCAACCTGTAAGGGAGACACTGGGAGAGGAGTTAAAAGAGTGCTCGGCCCAGAATCTCTACATAGCCACAAGCAGACTACATCCAACCAAGTCTGGTAAGGCCACATTTAGAATACTGCATCCAGTTTTGGTCATCATGATGTAAAAAGGATGTAGAGACTTAGAAAGAGGGCAGAGAAGAGCAACAAAGATGATTAGGGGATTGGAGGCTAAAACATACGATGATTGGTTGCAGGAATTGGGTATGTCTAATTTAATGAAAAGAAGGACTAGGAGTGACATGATAGCAGTGTTCCAATATCTCAGAGGTTGCCACAAAGAAGAGGGGGCCTACTGGAGGCTTCAGAAGTTCAGAAACGGGCCTGTTTCTGGCCTCTGGAGGGTCTCTGGACCAAGGGGGAAGCTGTTTTCATCCTCCCGGAGTCTCAAGGAAAGCTTCCAGAGCCTGGGGAGGGTGAAATACGGGCCTACCAGAAGTTCCAGAAGTCTGGAAACAGGCCTGTTTTCAGCCTCTGCAGGGCCTCCGGACACTGGGGAAGCAGTTTTTCAAGAAAAGCCTCCAGAGTCTGGGGAGGATGAAAAATGTCCCCACCACCACACATTCATTTCATATTTAATATTTCATTCCCATGTTTTATTGTCTAGCCATTGATAAAACAAATCCCATATCTTGTAATATTGTTTATCTTGTTCTCTAATTTCAAGTGTCAATTTACTCATTTCTGCACATTCCATGATTTTCTTAATAATTTCATCTTGCATTGGTATTTTCTCATTTTTCCAGTTTTTAGCAAATACAATTCTAGCAGCTGTTAAATCATTCACAATCAAATAGGAGCCTGGATAGCTCAGTAGACTAAGCATTGTAATTAAAACCCAACTGTCTGCAATTACTGCTATTTCGAATCCCCAGGCTCAAGGTTGACTCATCCTTTCATCCTTTCTAAGGTAGGTAAATTGAGGACCCAGTTTGTGGGGGCAATAAGCTGACTTTGTATAAATATACAAAAGTATGAAGGCTATTGCTTAACGCATCGTAAGCCGCCCTGAGTCTTCGGAGAAGGGTGGCATATAAATCAAATTTAAAAAAAAAAATCCTCACTTCTCTATTGTATATTTCTGGTACAATCCCTAATAAAAAAAGTCTCTGGCTTAAAGTCTGTGTTTTTTTGTCATTTTTTCCAACCATGTGTGGATTTTAGTCCAATATCTTTTCACCTCTACACATGTCCACCACATATGGCAATATGAGCCCGGTATCTGATGGCATTTTCAACACTTCTCAGATTTGTTCTTGAACATTCTCGCTATTCTTGTCGGGAGTAGATGCCACCTATAAAACATCTTATACAAATTCTCCTTATATACTGTTGACATTGTCATTTTATAGTTTTGCATCCACAATTTTTGCCATTTCTCTAGATCAATACCATAACCAAATTTTCCCCCTATGCAATCATTGTTTCTTTCACTTGTTCTTCTTCCAATTTTACCTCTAATAGATAAACATACAATTTTTTAATTACATAGTCACCAGAACCTATTAAAATTTTATCTAAATTAGTCAAATTACTATAAAAACCCTCTGCCTTGATGTACAGATCAATGTTATTTACTGGGTAAACTATCAGACAGATGCCTTTTTCATCCAATAAGGCTGTGAGGGAAGAAGGTCAGTACTCACAAACCAGGTTGGGCAAGAGAAACTCTGATTTTGGACTAGGATTCAAGAAATTCTATTTCTGGGTTTCTCTCTGAGCCAGTTATTCTGTTTCAGCTGAACCAACAATGAAGGGTTGAACACCAACAATGAGTAATATGTGAACATACAGTAGTGGCCAAAATTGTGGGAACCTTTTGGGAAAAGTGTATTTTTGAGGTTTGATGGCTAATAACACCACTTCTGGGGGGAGTTTCAAGATAATCATATTCCACTGCTGGATTGGCCTTGGAATAGCCCAGACCTTAACCCAACTGAAAATCTATGGAGTCAACTAAAGAAACTTGTTAGCAAGAAGCAACCCAGCAATGAAACCCAGTTAAGAGAAGCAATCATTCAATCTTGGTTTCACATTATAACAGCTGCAGAACTAAAAGACTTGGTTCATTCCATGGGAAGACATTGTAAGGCCGTCATTCATGCTAAAAGTTACCCAACTAAATATTAACTGACATGGTGATAAATTTTGTATATCTCGTTTTTTCTACTTGTTTCACTTTTCTTCTTTATACTGTAACTGCTACTCTAATAGCAAATCCGTCATAAAAGGTATTGCATTACATTCTTGATTAAATTATCTTTCCATTGATATATAATTTTATGGTACTATTCCAAATAAAAGTGGTGTTATTAGCTAGTTGTAGAAAATACACTTTTCCCAAAAGGTTTCCACAATTTTGACCACTACTGTAGAAGGGGAAAGGAGCTTTTGAAAAGAAGCAGTCCTGTCTGCAGTAGATGCTATGAGAATTGTGAACTACACGATTACACTGTCCTACCACACCACTGAATTGTTGCCATGGTTGTTATTGTTGTTTGCTTATTTCTTCTGCCAACGGAGGGAGAGAAATATCAAAAATTCTCAGTAGGAAATAGTAGAATATTTTTCTTTTGTTCTGTCACTTAGGAGGTTCAGAGATGATGGAAGATATGTTAGTAATAACTTCTTCTCTAATTATGTCTCTTCAGTATATTTAAAAGCTGGGAAGGTGGAACATAATATTGCACAAGGTCTAGTCTACTCCAGAAACATTATTGTTTGTTCACTTGTTCATTCATTTGTTCATTCTATTTATATTCTATTTCCTCATTGCCTCCACCCCAAAGCCTCAATGTACAGTAGATGCTATTGATCTGAAACCTAAATTATTTTTGTTGGGGACTTTACCAGAAACTTACAGTAAAGAAAATGTATATTTGATAATTCACATAATAACTGCAGCTAGGATTGTATTTGCCCAAAATTGGAAAAATGAAGAAATCCCTATGGATGAAAATGTGATTAGGAAAATATTAGAATGTGCAGAAATGAATAATTTAACACTTGAAATTAAAGAGAAGGAACAATTTGATTTCTATAATATCTGGGAATTATTTTATCAATAATGGTTAGAGAATGAATATGAAAAGTGTAAAAAAGAAGATGAGTGAAATAGAGTAAATGTTTTAATAAAGTTAACTAAGATAAGAAGAAGATTGTTATAGTATTAGCTATGGTATATATTAATGTTAGTATTAAGTTAAGAATAGATAAAATAATAAACATGACTGTAAATTGTAATTGTTATTGTATAAAATATTTGCACAAAATATTTGTACCCAGACGACACACTGTTTAATGGAAGATGATGTTTGAATCAAAATAAAATAAAAAAATTGTAAAAAAAAAAAAGTAGATGCTATTGCGGACTATTCCAATAATTAACCAAGGTCATCCTAAAACATGCACTACACAGGATCCAATCTGGGTCAGTCACAGAGGTTTTGTCTTCTGAGCTTCTAGTGAAGAGACAAGTTCCCTGAAGATGGGCTCCAGCACGAGTCTAAAAGCTCGGAAGACAAAACATCTGGTCCCGGTGATCGACCCAGTTTGGATCCTGCAACATTATCCCGGGATGTGTATATTTCTCTTCATTTGCTCTAAACACTCCTACTAGCAGAGAAATTGACTAATCATGGACTTACTAGTTTCTCTCTGGCTGGCAGATGAAGCCATCACAGAATGAAGAACTGGCTGGAGATGACAGGACCTGTCCTTCAACACATGATCGTAGAACCATAGGGCTGGAAAGGACCTTGAGGTCTTCTATCTAGTCCAATCCTCTGCCAAAGGCAGGAATCCTTATACCATCCTAGACTAACAGTTGTCCAATCTTTACTTGAAAACCTCCAATGATGGAGGACCCATAACTCCAGGAGGCAAGCTGTTCCACTGATTAATCGTTCTCACTGTCAGGTATTCCTCCTTATTTCCAGATTGTATCTCCCTCTGATGAGCTTCCACCCATTCCTTCTTATCCTGCTCTTGAGTGATTTGAAGAACAAATTGATGCCCTCTTCCCTGTGGTACTTTTCAAGGATCCAAAAGATTGAAGATTAGAAAGGCTATGACAAATGTACCTTGACTTCTGGGCTTCTCATATTTATAAAGGTGCCTGTTTGCCGCTTATTTGAGGGGGTTGAGAGATGGATTTTGCAAACAGACCTACATCCAGATTCCAGGTAACCTCGTTTATTTATTTATTTATTTATTTTAAAGCCAATTGTGCCATCAGTGTATCTAGGTCAGAGTTCCAAGTGGCAGGATGAGGAAGGAAGAGTTATTTTCTCATATGGAAAGCAAACAGGCATTTGTTGACATTTGGAGATCAAGTTCATAAAATCTTTAGGAATGAAGTCCAACGTTGTCTAATTGTTTTAATGCCATTTTTAAAAAATGCATTTGAATGCTTGAACGTTTTCACACTGTCGTCTGCTTTCTGATGCTTCTCTTGAATTAATTTATGATGCCACCAGAGGTGGGTTTCACATATTTTTACTACCGGTTCACCATATGCGTGCGCACCTTCCGTGCACATGCCCGGCCTTCTGTGCATGCACTTTGCTCACACACATGCCTTCCATGCATGTGCCCAGCCTCAAAAACATGGCTAAATAAGACAGCATAGTGTCCAGGAGGGTGGGGGTGGCCACCCGTGATCACTGCTACCAGTTCGCCCAAACCAGTCCGAACTGGCTTAATACCATCACTGGATGCCACTCAAAGCTCACATCTTCTGGTCTGTGTGCAAGGGTTGGATTGCACACAACCCTTGCACACAGTAGTGGTTTGAGGATCCCTCAATAGGGATCTCTTCACTGTTCCAATGTTGTGCAAATACAATTCTAGCCGCAGTTAGAACGTGGATAATTAAATATGTATTCTCTTTATTATATATTATCTTCTCCTTTCTCTGTGGCCAGCTCCAGGGGGTGTTCATAGGCAGGAGAGATCAAAACCAAGGCTCATGTGTGTGGGGACTCAACACTCATCTCCTGTTTAACATGTACATGAGGCTATTGTGTGAGATCATTCATCATTTCAGGAGCAGGTGGCATCGCTACATTTATAATACCGATATATAACTTAACCCCAATCAAATGAAGCCTCGTCTGATGACCGGCAGTCCTTGACTGATATCAGCCCTTCAAGCAGGGGTGAAATCCAGCAGGTTCTGAAATGTTCTGGAGAACCAGTAGCGGAAATGTTGAGTAGTTCGGAGAACCGGCAAATACCACCTCTGGCTGGCCCCAGAGTGGGGTGCGAATGGAGATTTTGCAATATCCTCCCCCCAGGAGTGGGGAGGGAATGGGGATTTTGCAGTATCCTTCCCCTGCCATGCCCACCAAGCCACGCCCACAGAACCGGTAGTAAAAAAATTTGAATTTCACGACTGCCTTCAAGGTAGATTAGACTTGGACATTAAGGTTATGAATACTGAAATTATTTTTCTTACAGGGTTACCCTAACAGAATCTTGCAAATCAGAAAGTATTTCTCCCCTTCCGGTCTTTATCTTAAAATAAACTAGGGAAGGTCAAGGGAGACATTTTTTCAAAGTACATTCCTGCTTTGGATTCACATTTCTTTTATCTAAATATTGTCATGGTTGCAGCCTTCCTGTTCCTCAAGATTATTCTCACAGCCCATTATATCTGGTTACCTGGATTGGAAGGTGCTAGCAACATGCTCATATCAGCATCTGGTTAGACTACTGAAATACAGTCTACATGGAGCTACCTTTGAAGAATAGAATAGAATAGAATAGAATAGAATAGAATAGAATAGAATAGAATAGAATAGAATAGAATAGAATAGAATAGAATAGAATAGAATAGTTGGAAGGGATCTTGGAGGTCTTCTAGTCCAACCCCCTGCTTAGGCAGGAAACCCTACACCACTTCAGATAAATGGTTATCCAATCTTACTTGGAAGTTGTAATTGGTCTAAAATAACCTGTTTGATAGCACCTACAACCTGTGCTTTTGGTCTTAAAATGCTGGATATTAACTAACTAGCAGAGTTGTGCACAATTTGAAAATTATTGAAGTGCTTCGGACCTCGTACAAATTCAGAAGTTCTCTGGTATCTATTATAATTTTGTTATCTGAGCAGCAAACATCTACTAGATGGAGATGGGAGCAAAGTGTTAGAACTGACTGTTCTCTTTGCTTCCAACTAATGGTTCCTGAGATTTTTGAAGCCCCAATCAACCAACTCTTTGTTTATTATACTATCCAGTTGCTTCAAGAGTCCTGTTAACTTGAGCAAGTGGATGCCTTAAAGTAGAAACATCTTTTTTTCAGGCTCTGTTGATACCTGAAAAAAGTTGGGCTTCTTTACTGGACAGTAAGGAGGTGCACATGTTCAGAAATTGATGTCCCTGTGTGCCAATTCCTATTCTATTTCTTCCTTTTTCTGTGCACTGAAATAACCTAGATAAAAGGCCATCAAATTATTGGGCTTGGCGTAATTACTGTATTTATTGTATTCTGCTTTGGACACATGATGTGAAGACCCAGCTCTCTGGAAAATGCTGCAAATGGTGGAAGGAAAAAGGACAACCAGCAGCCACAGGGATAGATTCAGTTACAGGGGCAATGGGAACAGCATTGGGAGACCAGAAAAATCAGGTTATATAGAGCTTAACATGGAAAAAAATCTCTCCGCTAGGAGCCAAAGATAATTTAATGGCACAGAATCAAGTTATTGTACCACCAAAGCACAATTCCCAGAGAACCTTGCAACTGAAGGCACACAATCCTGGTCACAGTGTACGGATCTCAGTGGGCACCCAAAGTGCCACACTGCAATTTTGGAAGGTGGCATCCAAGCCATTTAATCCCTTTGTCTAACCATCCAGACATTGGAGGAAATAAGAGCTTAGTTATTGTTGCTACAATTCCACAACAAGATCAATAATTTCAGTGGGAGGAGCTGAAACATGTTCGCTATTATTTTCTTCTGTGCAAGACTTTGACACTTGCTGTAAGAGTCACCGTGATTATGCAATACAATGTGACTACAAGTTCATGGATGCTTTTCAGAACCCCGAAACAACAGAAGGTGTGGAAAATGGCTTATGAGCCCTACCTAGAAATGTCATACTTTTTCATTGACTCAGAATTTCTCCTAGGTAACTTCCAGGCATCTTTCCCATACAATCCCCTGTCAAAATTCGATCCCACCATTGGTTTCCCCCACAATATGGAAGGATACCCTGACCTTGAGGGAAAGTATTACCTCAGAACTTACCTCCTATTGTAGGCCCTCTCTACGAACCTCTGTCTATATTGGAGCTTCCCAAATTCAAGTTCAAAAGGGTGTGTTGTTGTAGCTACAATCACACCTCCACCCACTGTTATTTTAGTGTTACTCCATGTTGACATCTGACAGCGACAATATATAGAGGCTGGTAGAATTAACCTCCCAACACTGCTCCAAACAAAGCAGATGCTGCTATTTCTTCATTCATACAGTTGCTGTACAGCAACAATCTGCCAATCTGACTTCTGACTACTTTGATATTCCAAAATCTGAGTTATGGAGAAAAGAACTGGAGTCTTGAGCATTTTCTTAGCAGTGTGCTTCTTCCAAATAGGTAAGTTGGTGGAGTTTATTTCAGCTTTTGTTTTGTTTTGTTTTGTTTTTTGCCAACCAGGCTATTGTGCTGAATATTACTTAATGCTTAGTGAGATGCAAAGAAGAGCAACTAAGAAGATCAAGGGCCTGGAGACAAAATCATGTGAAGGACGGTTGCAGGAACTGGGTATGGCTGGTCTACAGAAAAGAAGGACTAGGGGTGACATGATAGCAGTACTCCAGTATTTGAGGGACTGCCACAAAGAAGAGGGCAGTTATAAGTCAACTTATTTTTCAAAGCACCAGAGGGGCAGTCCAAGAAAGAATGGATGGAAACTAATCAAGGAGAGAAGCAACCTGGAATTAAGGAGAAGCCTCCTAACAGTAAGGACAATTAACCAGTGGAACAGCTTTGCCTTCAGTTGTGGGTGGTTCATCATTGGAGGTTTTTAAGAAGAGACTGGACAGCCACCTGTCTGAAATGGTTTAGGGTCTCCTGTTTGGGCAAGGGATTGGACTTGAAGACCTCCAAGGTCCCTTCCAACTCTATTCTGATTGGTTGATTAAGATATGCTAAGTGAGAGGTGGTATGGGGTGTCCACGGAGGGGTAGCATCAGGAGTGAAATCCAGCAGATTCTGACAGGTTCCGGAGAACTGATAGTGGAAATTTTGAGTAGTTCGGAGAACTGGCAAATACCATCTCTGGCTGGCCTCAGAGTGGGGTGGGAATGGAGATTTTGCAATATCCTTCTCCCAGGAGTGGAGAAGGAATGGGGATTTTGCAGTATCCTTCCCCTGCCATGCCCACAAGCCACACCTACAGAACCAGTAGTAAAAAAAAATTGGATTTTACCACTGGGTAGCATTTCTGATGGAATGGCTCACCAAACCCTTTTTAGGGCTGCTTATTCACCTTTGGTCCCCACCAGGTGTTCCCTCTGTGGCTCCAAGTAGGTGTAACACATGTAGCCGCCACATCCCACTAAACTGTCTTGGCAGATGTGCTAAACTAGGCAAATCTTTGACCCTCAGTGAAGTAGAGGATTTGCCTAACCAAGCATGTAAAGTCTGGCCCTGACTGATTGAGTGGAGAAGACCAATCAATGGTCCCAATGGTCAAGAAGGTAGTCCCAGCAGATGTTATGGAGTGTTAAGAGTATGACAAGACACTTAGATTTCACTGCAGCAGGAGAGGTCTCCAGATGTAGGTGTTGTCTGCGCCATTGGAGTAAGTTCTCATCTATCAAGAGAATGGGATTGTCCCTGTGCAACTGTTGTTCCACTTAAAACTCCATCACATTACAAGGTATAAAGTTGGAAGAGGAACATGTAAAGGAGACAATGATAGCATGGATGAAAAATTTTGGTTATACAATAGAATTATTTATTTATTATTTATTTATTAGTTCGATTTATATGCCGCCCTTATCCAGAGACTCAGGGCAGCTTACAATGCATTAAGCAATAGCCTTCATACTTTTGTATATACCTGCTTAGTAGGGCTTTCGGGCCCCTCTAAGCGGTGTTCTTTTTTATACAAAATCAGCTTATTGCCCCCTTAATCCGGGTCTTCATTTTACCTACCTTGAAAGGATAGAAGGCTGAGTCAACCTTGAGCCTGGTGAGATTTGAATTTGCAGTAATTGCAGGCAGCTGGCAACTAAGTGCTACTTTAACAGCACTTAGTCCCCTGCGCCACCAGGCTCTTAATTAGATAAATGGCAGAAATTGTGGGACAGGAATTATAAATTAATGATGTCAACTCCATATAAAGAAAATTTGTAGAAGATGTTCCATAGATAGAATCTTGCATGGGCGAAATTGGCAAAGATGTTAAAAGATAAATCAGCTAAATGCTGGAAGGGCCACAGATACCTGGATCTTATTATCATATGTGGTGGACATGTGGAGAAGCAAAGAAGTGTTGGATAAAAATTAAGACACAGTTGGGAGAAATGATACAATAACATGTTGAGTTGAAACCAGAAATATTTCTGCTAAGGATTTTGCCTGAAATTTATAATAAAGAGAATGGATGTTTAATTATTCATATATTAACCGCAGCTAGAATTGTATTTGCACAACATTGGAAAAGTGAAGAGATTCCCATTGATGAGAAGGTGATTAGGAAAATACTAGAATGTGCAGAAATGAACAGATTAACATTAGCAATTAAGGAGAAAGAAATAACTGAACATTATACAATATGGGAAGTATTTTATCAATGGTTAGAGAATAAAAAAAGGAGTTTGGAATGAAGAAGACTAAGGAATAATAGAAAATATATTAAGATAGAGATATAAATAAGATGAAAATTGTTAGTACACGTAAGATGAGAATAATGATGTTTAATGTTAATATGATATTCTCACTAGAAGGTATTAAGAAGAAAATGTAGAGCTTTACAATGTTTAGCTGTTTAATATATTATAATTTTAAGTTTAGAGAAACAATATAAATGTGAATGTGAATAATGTTGCAAACAATGAAGAATACAGAGATACTTGTACTCAGATGATACACTGCTTAAGGAAAGATGGAATGTTTATATTCTTGAAATTGAAAAATAAAAAACTTTTTTTAAAAAAAAACTCCATCACACACAGGTTTCTGTTGCGCAAGTGAATTGTCCTCCTGAAATTATTTGGCATGTGCAACTTTCGAGTTGGCATGCCATGATAATCCTTGAACTTCAAATCTTAGTAGAGTTTGTAAGGAGAGTAAAAGTATGGCATCTGTAAAAGATAAAGATTCCCCTTGCGTATATGTGCTAGTTGTTCCCGACTCTAGGGGTCGATGCTCATCTCCGTTTCAAAGCTGAAGAGCCAGCACTGTCCGAAGACGTCTCTGTGGTCATGTGGCTGGCATGACTAAATGCCAAAGGCACACGGAACACTGTTATCTTCCCACCAAAGGTGGTCCCTATTTTTCTACTTACATTTTTTATGTGCTTTCGAACTGCTAGGTTGGCAGAAGCTGGGGCAAGTAACAGGAGCTCATCCCATTATGCGGCACTAGGGGTTCAAACAGCTGAATTGCCAACCTTTCAATCGACAAGCTCAGCATCTTAGCCACTAAGCCACCACATCCCAATATGGCATTTGTGCATTTGTTCAAATTCAAACAATTTGTTGCCGTATATTATGTGGAAATAGTTGTTCTCTAGAGTTAATGATCTGCACAGTCAGGATGGGGAGCAAATAGCTCTCCAAATATAGGTTGTTTCCTCACCATTTATTTACACACGAAGAGAGAGAGAGAGAGAGAGAGAGAGAGAGAGAGAGAGAGAGAGAGAGAGAGAGAGAGACGGTCTAGCAACATGAAAAATAAATAAATAAATAAATATTATCTTCTCAAATTATACAACTATATTTGTGTCTCCCAAAAAGTAACAAGGTGGACAGTTTATGTCACTTCAACAATATCTGAGTGATGCTCTAAAACAGGGGTGTCAAACTCAAGACATGTGGGCCGGATCCAGCCCATGGAGTGCTTAGATCTGGCATGCGGGGTCACCCTGGAAACAGTAAAGGACCAGCCCACAGTGCTTCTGCCAGCAAAAACAGGCCCTCCCAAGCTCCATTTTCACTGGCAGAGGGTTGCAGGAAACCGTCACAGCTGGAAACAGAGCTCAGCAGCCCATTTTTGCTGGCAGAGTACTCGGGCCACCACAGGCGCCCTGACATGAGTGATGTCGAGCTGCCCACGCCTACTATGGCCACGCCCACCCTGAACACGACCCTGATGTGACCCTCAATGAAATCGAGTTTGACACCCCTGCTCTAAAAAGTCGCAAGTTGGTAGAGCTGAAATGATCATTGCTAGATCACAGCTCCCATAATTCCCTTCAACTGGCCATGTAGGCTGGAGCTGATGTGAATGAGATTCAGCAACATCTGAAGTACCTCCTCATTATATAATGAGGATCTATTTGATGTCTGGGTAAGGGCACCCGGATTTAAGGCCACTCTCAGTCATAGAGATCACTGGATTATTTTGGTCGAGTCATCTTTGCTTAAATTAAATTAAATTAATCTATCCCACAAGGGTTCTCATTGTGAAGTTAAAATGAATCAACACGCATGGCCCTGAGCAACTTCTAGAAGCAGGACAGAAATGCAATATTCATCCATCATTCATTCATTATTCATCCATTCGTCCATTCACTCACTCATTCATCATTCATTCATTATTCATTCATTCGTCATTCATAAATTATAGAATTATAGAATAATTATAGAATTGTGGAATTGTGGAAGTGGAATAGCCCCAAGAATCAACTAATCTAGACTCATAGTGGCGCAGTGGTTATAATGCAGTATTGCAGGCTAATTCTGCCGACTACCAACAGTTCGATTCTCACCGGCTCAAGGTTGAATCAGCCTTCCGAGGTCGGTAAAATGAGGACCCAGATTGTTAGGGGCAATATGCTGACTCTGTAAACCGCTTAGAGAAGGCAGCAAAGTCTAAGTGCTATTGCTATTGCTAATCCAATCCTGTGCAACTTTCAGGAAAACCAATTCAATCATTACCACATATGCAGAATCTACAACCTCCGAGGAAGTTTATCCCACTGTTATACAGCTTTTTACTGTCAGGAAATTTTGCCCTATATTTAAACAAAACTTAGATAGGTATACCCATTATTTCTGGTCCTAGTTTCTGTGGTTATGGAAAACATTTCTTGACTTCCTTGCTATAACTTCCTTTTCTGTTCTTAAACATAGAGACAGAAAAAGACAGATAGACAGACATGATTTTTATCCCACCTTCATTATTTTATAGGTAATTCAAGGTGGTAAACATACATAATACCTCCTTTCTCCCCCTCCTATTTCCCTTACAACAACTGCCCTGTGAGATGGATTGGACTGAGAGAGTGACTGGCCCAAAGTCACCCAGCTGGATTTCATGCTTAAAACAGGACTAGACAGGACTCACAGTCTCTTTGTTTCTAGCCTGATACCTTCACCTCTAGACCTAACTGGATCTCATGTCTTCCCTGAGTCTTCTTTACTCTAGAATTAACATTTCAGGTCCTTCAGACTCTCCTTATAGGGCATGTTCTCAAGTTCTTGTTTGATCTTTGTTGCTGTCTTCTCAACTCTTTCCAAAATATCAATATGCTGGGATGTGTAGTGTCCAGAATTGTACATTGTACTTAAGATATGGTCTCATCAGTGCCAGAGAGAGGGGAATAATGACTTCACATGTGTTTGATATGAGGCTTCTTCTAATGCAGCTCAGGTCTGCACTGGTCCTTCTAATTGCTTCCTCCCACTGCTGTCTTACAGTCAACTTGAGATCAATGACCAACAACCAGCTCTTTCTCCAATGCAATGCTTCCAGTCTCTGAATCCCTTGTCTTATAGCAATAGCAATAGCATTTAGACTTATATACCTCTTCCCAGTGTTTTACAGCCCTCTCTAAGTGGTTTACAAGGTCAGGATATTGCCCCCAACAATCTAGGTCCTCATTTTATTGACCTCAGAAGGATGGAAGGCTGAATCAGCCTTGAAGTCAGTCAGGATCAAACTGCTGGCACTCAGCAGAATTAGTCTGCAATACTGCATTCTACCCACTGTGCCACCACAACTCTTATAGGTGTGTCCTACATTTTTTTTCCTGTCTAAATGTCATCTCTTCCGTTTTTATTCCACCTGCTCCTAAATGTTAATTTGCATAACATAAACCCTAAATCCATGGAAAGCAGACGCTGGGAACTCAAGAGATATTGCTTTTGAATAAAAATGTACAAGACTGTGTTTTGAAACATTCATCCATCCCATCATAATTAAAAGATTCTCCTGGTATGTTTTAGGGTTTCCCTCCCATCAGCATATTCCTTTTATTTATTTAATTTATTGATGTGACCTTTATCGAACACTGGGTTTTCATTTGGTTTTGTCAGACTGTTGTTGAACTGTTGGGTTTAACATAATTGGTGGCAAGCCATTGGGGGATTTAACTAAATGAACATACTGTCAGGCCTGTCCCATTCATCTTGGATGTTCAGGAAAGAAAGACCCTTGACTCCATTTGTAGTAAAAGGTATAACTTTTACTGAAGCCAGGTGGTTACAGCATCAGCAAAGCTGGATCTGAATATTCCCACGCAATATTCATAGTTGTTTAGTAACCATCCCAAAGTTTGGCACCTCTTTGGTAGGTGTTCACATTCCATTCTCATGCTTGGATCCTTGGATCTACCAGATTCTGTTCTGCACTCGCATCCCCCCTCTCCCTATATCCCTTTACTCCTCAAGCAAGCAAGCAAGCAATCAGTACAGACCTGGAAAGGACCTTGGAGGTCTTCTAATCCAACCCCCTGCTCCAGTAGGAGACCCTATACCATTTCTTTAAAATTAGTTTCCATCTATTGTTTCTTGTCTTGCCTTCTGTTGATTTGGAAAAATCAACAGAAGGCAGACCTTTCTGCCTTCTGTTCTTTGTGGCAGACCTTTAAATTAGGTATAGACCAGGGCTCTGCAACCTTAAACACTCAAAGAGCCATTTGGACCCATTTCCCACAGAAAAGAAAACACTGGGAGCCACAAAACCCTTCCTATGCCTGACTATTTTTTGAGCGGCCTCAAAACTAGCATATGTAGTTGAATTAAACATTCTGTTTTCTTCTGAAACTTTTCTTTTCTTGGATTTATCTATAGTTGGCCTACCAGGGATTGAAAAGCTCAATAAATTGTGTGCCGGCAGCTGCCGCACATTGGCGGTTGTGACACATATTTTGAGTAACAGGGAGCCACAGCAAAGGGGTGAAAGAGCCACATGTGGCTCCAGAGCCGCAGGTTGCTGACCCCTGGTATAGACTAGCCATACCTAATTCCTGCAACCATTCTTCATATGTTTTTGTCTCCAGGCTTTTAATTTAATTTTAGTTGCTCTTCTTTGCACTTTTTCCAAAGTCTCAACATCTTCTTTGTAATGTGGTGACCAAATCTGGCTGCCATATTCCAGGCGTGGTCTTACTAAAGTGGCACTAATGCTTCATATGAATTTGATTCTATGCCTCTATTTATACAACCAAGGATTGTATTGGCTTTTTTGGCTGCTGCCACACACTGTTGGCTCATGTTTAAGTGATGATCCACTAGCACTCCCAGGTCCCTCTCACAGTTACTGTTTTTGAGCCAGGTTTCGCCTTATCCGTACTTGTACCTTTGGTTTTTCCTGCCCAGGTATAAAAACTTACTTTTCTCTACATTAAATTTCATTTTATTGGATAGGGCCCATTGTTCAAGTCTGTGAAGATCTTTATGGATCCTGAGCTTGTCTTCTGGGTTGTTTGCTAGTCCTGCCAGCTTAGTGTCATCTGCAAATTTGATGAGTTCCCCTTCTATTCCTTCATCTAAGTCAGGGGTGTCAAACTCGACTTCATTGAGGGTTGCATCAGGGTTGTGTTTGACCTCGGGCGACCAGGGTGTTGTGGCCAGCTTGACATCACTCATGTTGGGGGCGCCTATGATGGCCAGAGCACTCTGCCACCAAAAATGGGCTCCCAATCTCTATTTTCGGCTGTGATGGCCTCCTGCAACTTTTGGCAAGCAAAAATGGAGCTCAGGAGGGCCACATGCAGCCCTCCCAAGCTCAATTTTCGCTGGCAGAGGCACTGCGAGCTGGTGCTTCACTGTTTCCAGGGTGGCCCTGCGGGCCAGATCTAAGCACCACACAGGCCTGATCCAGCCCGCAAGCCTTGAGTTTGACACCTCTGATCTAAGTCATTTATGAAAATATTGAAGAGTACTGACCCTAAGACATAACCTTGTGGTACCCCACTTCTAACTTCCCTCCATGTTGATGTAGTACCGTTAAGGATGACTCAATGAGTACGATTTGACAACCAGTTACAAATCCACTGATGGTGATGCTATCTATCCCACATTTTTCTATCTTAGCAAGAAGTAGGTTGTGGTCTACTTTGTCGAATGAAACATGACCACAGAAATGCCTTTGGGCAACTCTGCCTCCCTCGGCTAAGAAACAGAAACGAGCATCACTCCCTAGAGTTGGGCATGACTGGATAGGAGAAACCTTTATCTTTTCCTTTTACAGAGAACTTTGTTTCCAGTTCTTTCACAAACTTGGTAGTCCTTCCCTGGATTTTGTCTCAGTTTATCAACGTCTCTTTTTAAACCAGGGTGGACAGAAGGTAGAGCAGGAAAGAAAAGCAGCCCTAGGTTGTATTCACGCTGTCATTTTGGGGGTGCTTCTCTTTTCAAGCAGACCCTTTGAGGCTATCTGAAGCAGTGGTGGGATTCAAAATTTTTTACTATCGGTTCTGTGGGCGTGGCTTGGTGGGCGTGGCTTGTGGGCATGGCAGGGGAAAGTTACTGTAAAATCCCCATTCCCTCCCCACTTCAGGGGAAGGATACTGTAAAATCTCCATTCCCACCCCACTCCAGGGGAAGGATACTGTAAAATCCCCATTCCCTCCCCACTTCAGGGGAAGGATACTGTAAAATCCCCATTCCCTCCCCACTCCAGGGGAAGGATACTGTAAAATCCCCATTCCCTCCCCACTTCAGGGGAAGGATACTGTAAAATCTCCATTCCCACCCCACTCCAGGGGAAGGATATTGCAAAATCCCCATTTCCTCCTGATCAGCTGGGACTCAGGAGGCAGAGAATAGATGGGGGTGGGGCCAGTCAGAGGTGGTATTTACCGGTTCTCCGAACTATTCAAAATTTCCGCTACCGGTTCTCCAGAAGTGGTCAGAAGCTGCTGAAACCCACCTCTGATCTGAAGGATGCTTAGCTATTTAAAATTCTCTCCTCCTTCCTTCCCCCCTCCCCTTTTTTTTTCCAGCATCGAAATGGAAGAGTTACCCAAAGATTTTCCACTCCCTATTTCAAAACAGCATGCACAGAAGCAAAAAAAAGCAAAAAAAAAAAAAGGTTCAATACCAGAATTTCCTTAGAACAGATTCCTCGGGTGCATAAATAATCAAGCTTCTGCATGCTTTTCCATTTGCTGGCCCATCCCAGGCGAATCCTGTCTTCCAAATTCTTCCCATTTTAATAAGGAGAGTCTCCAATCCTGGCATGGTGAAGTCTTCCTGTAGTTGTGCTCAGTTCCTGGTTGGCTATGTTTCTTGACCATATGGAAATAGTTCAGCATATTTTTTTCCCCTCAATTTCCAGTCTAATTTACAGGCTGAGACTTTTTCTGGAGGCCTTCCTTCTAAGCCCTAGCCACATCCAACCTTTTTAGCTTGTCCACATGTCTGGTAAGGGAGCATTAGGATATTTTTATTAGAGAAAGATGTTGAAGTTGGAAGGGGAGAAGCTTTGGAGAAGCTATGGGAGCTTCATCAGGGCCTCTGCAGGCTGGAAGGGGAGATTCTCCTCATTGGAGTCTAGGTCATTTCGTAACCTTCCTCGTCCGTGTCCTCTCCAGCAGTGGTGAAATCCAAATTTTTTTACTACCAGTTCTGTGGGCGTGGCTTGGTGGGTGTGGTGTGGCTTGGTGGGCGTGGCACGGCTTGGTGAGCATGGCAGGGGAAGGATACTGCAAAATCTCCATTCCCACCCCACTCCAGGGGAAGGATATTGCAAAATCTCCATTCCCAGCCCACTCTGGGGCCAGCCAGAAATGGTATTTGCCGGTTCTCCGAACTGCTCAAAATTTCCATTATCGGTTCTCCAGAACCTGCTGGATTTCATTCCTGCTCTCCCGATACCCTCGAATGCAACTGCCATCATGTCCTGTCATCCTGCTATTGGGTGGCAGAATTCTTCCAGAGTTGGAAGGCTCCTCTGTAGGATTACAAAATCCCACAGTTTTGTAAGATTGGGAGAAAGAAGCAGCATAAAATAAACTATTGGCAAGGTGGCTTGGCCAGTAAAAAAAGAGACAGACATATAGAAGGTCAGTTTTGCTCCCTATAGCAGTGATTGGATTAACTGACAAGAGCTAACTTTTAAAAAAAATAAATTTCCCCTTCAGGTATCCCAGCCCTGTGCCAGAGTAAGGAGACGCTGCTCTGTTTTAATTGTACCCTTGGACAACGCTGCTTGGAGCCATCACTGGTGAGCTGTAACGAAGGAGAGAAGTGTGGCACCATCAAGGGACTTTCAGGTGTGTTCCAGGATTGTTCTGGCCTTCTGTAGATACCAGATTTTTCTTTCTTTCTTTCTTTCTTTCTTTCTTTCTTTCTTTCTTTCTTCCTTCTTTTCTCCGTCCCTCCCTCCTTTCCTTCCCTCCTTCCTCTTTCTTTCTCCCTTCCTTCCTTCCTTCCTTCCCTCCTTATTTTCCTATTTTTCTTCCTCCTCTCTCCCTCCCTCCCTCCTCCCCTCCCTTCTTTCTTTCATTCCTTCCTTTCCTTCTTTCTTCTTTCCTTTCTTACCTCCCTCCCTCCCTTCCCATCCTTCCTCCTTTCCATCCCTCCTTCCCTCCCTCCCTTACTTCCCTCCACAACTGCATGTGTAACTTTTTCAAAACAAACTGGATGTCTCATGTATAATCCAGATATAAAATCAATACCAAGCCTTAACTGTTGGAATCATGATCTAAATTTGTTTCATATACCTATTGAAGAGCTCATGGCAAAGGAAGTTTCTATTTGCTCCCAATAAAAACTTCAGGGATGGGGTAGAGTACTTTACAACAAACCCCACTCCATCCCCCTTCAACTCTCGTGGTATTATTAATTGCTTCCATGGGATCCCATTCAGTTGAGCTTTTGAGTTTCTATTCTGGCATTTCTGTGCTAACTTCCTACCTTCCTCAATATCCCACCACTGCAGAATCCCTGCTAGA
Organism: Masticophis lateralis; assembly: GCA_030761175.1. NCBI lineage: Eukaryota > Metazoa > Chordata > Lepidosauria > Squamata > Colubridae > Masticophis > Masticophis lateralis. Next base: position 26,573,276 of record JAUDYJ010000002.1, read on the forward strand.
GACCTACACTCTGTAAAACTATATACAATGAACGTAGATACAAGGATACACATTGTGGTGGCACAGTGGTTAGAATGCAGTATTTTATTATTATTATTTATTTATTTATTTATTTCAATACAACAAAATAAGTAGTCACATATAGATCGCGACAGGAACTTTACACAGTATATTCACTTCAATCAAAGTTTACATATAACAGATAAAATCTAATTATCCTTAACCTTTTATAGTTTTGTTATTCAACCAGGCATACCATTTGTCCCAACATTGGAAGTATATGGAGTCCTTTTGATCTCTCAAGATTTTTTTTTTTTTTTTTATTGAAAAAGTTTTACATTACATTTTATAATATAAAAACCCCCCCTTCCCCCTCCCTTTCCCCCCCCCATCCTATCCCTTCTATCCCTCCCCCCTCCCTTGACTTCCGCTATTTGACAAACATTAATCTTATCATATTCAACATTCTTTAAAGGCGAGATCCCTTTGCAAAGAAATTAACTATTAACACTTCACTAACATTCACATACTTATAAATCTAAACATATTAGATTAAGACAATTTAGCTAAATAAGCTTAATACATTCTCTTTAAAATTAAATCTATACCTCAGTTATATACTCTTCATTTTAATAATAATAATTAACCATATAACTATACCTTTCATACAATTATTTAAGTATACTAACATTTAGTGATCTTAAATTTTAAACTCTACATCTATTATAAATTCTTCAGTTTAATAATAATAATAAACCACGTAACTATCCATACATTTACTTAAATACATTCTAACTCTAATTCAACTGAGCACTATTTGAAATTTCTTGCTTTGATATTTCTTCTTCATATAATCAACCCATTTCCTCCATTCCTTGACAAAAGCTTCATGGGTCCTTTCCTTTAGGTATGCAGAAATTTTTGCCATCTCTGCCAGATTAGACATCTTCAATATCCATTCCTCTATGGTAGGCACTTTGTCTTTCTTCCAATATTGACCTATCAGTAATCTGGCTGCAGAAATCATATACAATATTAACCTAGTATCAATTACTGAAAAACCCTTGACTATTCCCAACAAAAAGAACTGAGGAGAAAACTCCAACTTCTTCTTCAAAATGTTCTGCGATCTCTCAAGATTTTTGTCAGCCTGTCAGCTTCCATGTATTCCATAATCTTCCACAAAATCAAATCTTCAGTCGGCAGATCTTTCCCCTTCCAATGTTGAGCAAAGCATATTCTTGCTGTGGTAGTGATGTAGGTACACAAACAGCATATATTTGTGCCTAAGTTATTTGGCCTAATGTTTAATAGATAGTATTCTGGTTTCAGTTTTAATTTATGTCCTGTAATTTCAAATATCCATCTCTGTATAGTTTTCCAAAATTCAGTTGCCTTAGGACAGGTCCACCATAGATGAAAATAAGTACCTATCTCCTCGCACTTCCAACAATTTGGAGAGAGACCTGGGTACATTTTAGATAGTCGAACAGGAGGAAAATGCCATCTATACACCATCTTATACAAATTGTCTTTGTAGGAGGCTGCCAACAAGAGTTTCATATGTTTTGTCTATATTTCTTCCCATTTTGACATATCAATTGGATAACCAATATTTCTCCCCCAGGAAATCATTGAATCTTTGACTATCTCATCCCCAATCCTATAGTCTATTAAAAGTTTATAAATCTTCGATAACATTCTATCCTCCTTTCCTAGTAAAATATTATCCATGTCATCCTGAGTCAAATTTATGCCGCCTTGTTCTCTGTCTTTTTTGTATTTGGAACTGATCTGGGCATAAGCCCACCAGTCCAATTTCATTCCCTGAAGCTCTAACTCAATTCTCGTTTTCAAATGGCCTTGGGAGTCCCAGTAGGAGAGATGTTTTTCTTTATTATAAAGTGACCTATATGTTATAGCTTCTAGTGGAACCAACTAAGTAGGGGTCGAGGAATAGAATTTGCCCTTAATTTTTCTCCAGGTTTCAATTAGAATGTTTCTTACACAGTGTCCTGCAAAACTCCTGTATTTTTTAACTTTATCTTGCCAAAGAAAGTGGTGCCAACCTTGTTGTAACCCCGAGCCTTCCAAGATCAGCAGTCTCCTCCTTCTCAGCAGTATCCATTCCCTAATCCAAACTAAATTTGCAGCCTGATAATAGTATTCCCATTTTGGGAGGCCAAATCCCCCTCTTTCTTTCAACTCTTGAGGCATTTTAAGTTTGATTCTAGGCTTTTTATTTTGCCAGATAAATTTAAGGATGCATTGATTTAATTTTTTTTAAAAAAATTATTATCCAATCTAACTGGTGCTGTGTAAAATAAATATATCCATTTTGGGAGGACATAGGTTTTTATAATTGCTATCCTACCTAATAGGGATGTCTGCAGGTTCTTCCACTTCTCTAAATCCTGCCCTGTACGATGAAGTAAATTCAGATAATTGTCTTCTTTGATTGTTAAACATTTGGCTGTTAAAGTAATATCTAAATATCTTAATTTATTGACAATTTGAAATCCCAAGTTCACTTCTAATTCTTTCCCCTGCTTTATTGGTAAATTTTTAATAATGACCTTAGTTTTTTCCTTATTTACTATTAATCCCGCCACCTTTCCATATTTTTCTACCTCATAAATCAAATTTGGTCCCGATACAGTGGGGTCTTCTAATATAAATACTAAGTCATCAGCATATGCTTGCACCTTATAGTGTTGATTTTGGATATGCAATCCTTTTATCCCCGGGTTACGTCTAATTTCCCTCAATAGAGGTTCTAGTGATAGAATGAATAATAGCGGAGAGAGCGGGCACCCTTGTCTAGTTCCTTTCTCAATACTGATTTGTCCAGAAACATCTCCGTTGATTAAGATTTTAGCAGACTGCTTTGAATAAATTGTACGGATTGCTCGAACAAAATTCCCCAAATTGCATATATTGTAATAGACCCACTAAAAAACTCCAGCTCACTCGATCAAAGGCCTTATGCGCATCCATGAAGACCATAGCCATTTGTTTATCAATATGAGTTTCGTAATATTCCAAGGCATTCATAACTATTCTCACATTATCTCTGATCTGCCTACCTGGTAGAAAACCATTTTGATCTTCATGTATAAATTGGCTTAAAAAAACTTTTAACCTCTCTGCTAAGATTGCTGTGAATAGTTTATAATCTGCATTAAGGAGCGAAATGGGTCTGTAATTCTGAATCTGAGATAAATCGCTACTATCCTTCGGCAGAAGAATTATTAATGCTTCTGCCCAAGAGTTCAGGATCTGTCCCTCCCGAATTACCCTGTTAAATAAATCTGCCATATAAGGACAGGACTTCCCAAAGTGCCTTATAATATTCAATCGGGAGGCCATCTGTACCGGGGATCTTTCCTGTCTTTTGTTTGCCCATAACCCTTTCGATTTCCCCTTCAGTAATTTCCCTATCCAATATTTCCCTAGATATATCTGATACCTTAGATAAGTCAGATTCCTCTAAATATTTCTTTATTTCCTGCTCAGATTTGTCCTCGTTACTATATAAATCTGTGTAAAATTCCTGTGCTATTCTTTTCTTCCCTTCTTCCCCTGTAATCCAATTACAGTTTCCATCTCTCAAATTATGAATTCTGCTCTTTTCCTTTTCTTTATTTAATCGATATGTAAGCCACCTCCCCTGTTTATTTGTATTTTCAAAACGTCGTTGTTTCATCCACCTAATTTTTTTTCTCCAAATCCTGTTGATCTAGTAAGTTAATTTGGTGTCGTGCTAATTTCAAATTCATTTTGAATTCTTTATTATTTGGGTCCTGTTGTAACATGGCCTCACTTCTTGCCAGGTCTTCCAATAATTTATTTCGCTTAGCCCTTTCCTTCTTCCGTTTCCTAGCTATATAATTTATCACTAAAGCCCGAAACACTGCCTTGGCTGTTTCCCATATATTTAAAAAATTTGCATCCTCCTTATTATTTTCCTGAAAAAAAACAAAAAACCATCTCCTTCTTTAAGTAGCTTAAGAATTGTTCATCTTTAAGGATCCTCACATCCATTCTCCACCTGGGCCTTGTTTTCAAACCTTCCCATGTTATCCAAAGTGGATTATGATCTGCCCACTCATTCACTCCTATCTCTACTTTCTGTGTTCCCTTTCTCAATTCCCCTGACATCCAAGCCGCATTTATCCGTGACCAAGATGAGTGCCTGGCGGAGAAATATGTATATTGTTTATCTTCCAGGGGTTTTTCCCTCCAAATATCTCTGAGTCCAAATTCCTCTTGTATTTGATGGCAAATAGAAGGCAACCTTTTCTTTACTGTGCTCTTTTCCCCTTCCTGCTTCCTCTTTCCGGATATATAACCTTTGTCTTTATCATCTATGGCGTTAAAGTCTCCCACTACACATATATGTGAATAATCATATTCTGCCAAGCTAGTGTAAAGATTCTGAAAAAAGACTTTCTGGTTCCCATTAGGTGCATAAATACATACCAATAAACATTTTTTACTACATATTTCTACTTCGATCATCAAAAATCTCCCTTCTTCATCTGCAAAGATAAACCTCGACTTTATATGCTTTTGTATGTAAATTACTACTACTCTTTTTTTTTTGTTTCTGCTAGGGATGTATATAATTGACCCAATTTAGTGTAATTCAATAAATAGAGATGATCTCTTTTCACACGTACCTCTTGGAGGCCTATTACATTCAGACGTGCTTTTATTAATTTGTTGAAATTCCTTTTCCTTTTATTTGGGCTATTCAATCCATTGATATTAACTGACAATAGATGGATTTCCTCCCCCATCCCTTCTTCCTTATTACCCTAACTTGCCTTCTGCTTGGAGTTAGAATGCAGTATTGAAGGCTAATTCTGCCCACTGCCAGCAGTTCAGCAGTGGAATTCCCACTGGCTCAAGGTTGACTCAGGCTCCTATCCTTCCGAGGTCTGTAAAATGAGAACCCAGGTTGTTGGGGGCAATAAACTGACTCTATAAATTGCTTAGAGAGTGCTGTAAAGCACTGTGAAGCTGTTTACAAGTCTAAGTGCTATTGCTATTGTATGCACATCTTTACACCAGCTCTTCCTCAATGCTTGTGCCATCCTGAACCAGCTTAACTCTAACTCTGCATTTTTATCTTCGTAGATTTCAAAGTGCACGAATCCATCTATGCGAGAGGCTGCATCCCAGTGACAAAATGCAATAGGTTGGACAGGGCTATCTACTCAGATGTCCCCTACCGGGTCAAAGTCTCCTGTTGTGATAGCCATCTCTGCAATGGGAGTAACTCCCAGACTTCTGCCACGGTCTTCTTCTTGCTGGTTGCGATGACAACTGTAGCTGTTCTGCTTGCCGCTTGCTCCTGAGATACAAAATCAACCTGCTTCTTCCCACCGTCACAGCAATGACTGATCCGCTAAACATCAACAGTTAGAAACTTTACTGTAGGGGCTAGATAAAAAGTTAGCGTTCTGTTAGAAGTCTGGTAGATTCATTGCTAGTACACTTCGTACACTTATCCGCCACAATTGAGAGTGGAAACTCTGTCTCTAAGTGATGGGGTCATTAAGTGAATCACTGTGGATCCTTAAACACAACCTGCAACTTCCTGCCAGTTCTCCATTGACTTTGCTTGTCGGAAGCCAGCTGTGAAAGTCACAAATGACAATCACGTAACCACAAGGATGCTGCAATGCCCACAAGTTCAAGCCTTGGCCATAAATCTCCTTTTTTCAGCACCATTGTAACTTCAAACAGTCACTGAATGAGGCAATCAGTAAGTGAGGACTATCTATAGTTGAGGCTACACATGCTTACTGCAATATAATTCCTATAAAATGTATTAGATTCAATTCGTAAAGCTTCCCTGGCCTGCTCTCGAGTTACCATAGGCCAGGGGGGATAGGAAACGGCAAAATGGCACAACAGCTAAAGACAGATACACATGCCACACTAACCTCTGTCAAGACTGTATCCCAGGGTTACCTACAGCAGCCAGGAAGAGTGACCTCTACAACCCACGAAATTGCTCCGTTAGCGAATGTGATTGATGACACACTCTGGGGGGAGAGGGGAAACAAGGTCATAATTGGTGCATAAATTATACAGGGTCAGAACTGGCTTCACTTGGGAATGTGCCTGGGAACGTGCCAACATGAGGCTCCTAATAAGTAACTGGATTTCTTTTGAAACTTGGCTTGAGAATCATGATTTAATTATGGTGTCCGCCGGAACCCTGACAGCAGGGCTTGCTTCAAAATAAGCATGGCTAGAATTTGGCTAGAAATTAATGGTCATGGATTATAATAATTGTACTCCAATGACTCAAGGGAATCGCTTTTGTAAAAGGCTGCCAATTTTCATCTCTACGACATTATTATTATTATTGGTTCAACTATCAGAACAGTGATCCTCCTCGAAAAGTCTTGCAAGAGTTAATATCAGCTAATTCCATTAAAAGCCATGGTGGTTCAGTGTCTTAACAATATTGGAGAAGGTCTCAGTTCCAGCTGTTTGAGCCCTAGTGTTGCGTGGCAGGGTGAGCTCCCATCACTCGCTTCAGCTTCTGTCCACCTAACAGTTCAGAAGCATGTTCTATGCAAATAGATAGGAAAGTACCACTTCTTTGGGAAGTTGATGCTCTGTGCAGGTAGTCAGATTCCTGATGGCTCTGAACCTTCCTGTTGCAGGATCCATTTTGCAAGGCAGCTCCAGGAAAGGAGGGGGCCATGGGTGATGCAGCAGGAAGAGCCACTCCTCTTTCTCTCTGGTGCGAAGCCAGCTCACCCTCCTTATGGCACACCTTGGGAAGCATACAAGCATGTCCTATTACAGAGCTGGAACCTTGGCAGTGTTCTGACCTAGGCTTCCCAAAAGCATGAAGCCAACTCCTTGTCCCGATAAAAACCCTTTTATTTAGTTTAAAGGGAATTCCTCTCCAGCAAAATCCCGGCCAACAGTCTTTCCAGAGATTTCATAACCTCAGACCGGTATTAGGCTTGGAGACCTGCCAGGCTGATATCTTCCAAACGTCACGCTGGAGCAGACAATACTTGGCAAGAAGTCAAGAACAGATCTTCACTCTAATGAATTAAACTAATTGTCTCCTGCAAACTCGCCTCCCCTTTCACTCCTCTTTATTCCCTATGAGAAAGGCCATTCACCGTCCACCTGTGGCTTTACTCCTGAGTTGACCCTTGTTTCTTAGCTGTTCCCTTCTCCTGGCAGCTCTGCGCATGCGCACACCGGGAACAGTCTCCAGCTGTTCTTCTGCCCCATTGATGCCCAACTCTGAAGACAACTGACAACTGTCAAACGGCCCTCACAGAGCACTCATCAGAGCCTTCCCCAGACTCCAAGATTGGCCCATGTTCCTCCCCAATCTTCTCACTGTCTGAGTCTGCCACCAGTTCCAGTGGCCGCTGGCGGGCCACAACAGGCAGACCAAACTACTACTTTGCATAGCATTGTGGTCTCCTGGCTACTGTAACAACGCCATACGCTAATAATGATAATAATAATAATAGCTAACTTCATTTAAAGTTGGAACTGTAACTTCTAATTAGGATGGAAATGTAGTTCTTTGACCTTGACACATGCTTGATATCATGCACCTTCGCTGCAAAGAAACTTGGGGAGACCAATGAGGCAGAGTGTCGTTTCAGACTTTGCTCTGTGCAGTAGCAGCACTCATCCTTAGAACTCCACAAAACCATAGGACTGGTATTTACTTAACGATAAGCAGGTTGTTCTTATTATTATGACGTTTATTTGCCGCCCGTCTCATATCCAAGGACTCTTGGATGTCAACGTTGTTTCAATAAAGGTTTTTTTCCCCCCCAGAAAAGACATAGCTTTGTGTTTTTTATTTCAAGAAACAAGATGGACGTTTCCTTTGAATGTTGCTATGAAAATCCTTTCTTGGGCTAATATGCACCACAAGATCTTGAGTTACCCTAATCCTAGGACAGATGAAGTTGACAGAGAATGACTCAACAATGCCACCACACCAGTGTCTAAACTGGGTGTCTCCCCTTCTGGGTCGTTTACTGAAATTGAGGTGCTCTCGGCCCATCTTTGAGTCAGCAGAAAAATATTCTGGTGTAGAGTTTGTTGGGCCCAAAACCAAGAATGGCATGTAGCAATTCTTCCAAGTGGAATTCTTTATTGTTTCACACCCATAAACAGAATCTTGCCGTACTGTGCACTCTACTTCTGCATCTCCAATATACTCTGTTGTGAACTAGTAGGGAGGGTCTGTCTTTCTCCCCCATGTGACATCCAGGCTGAATTGCCTCTTAATTCTCCGGAATGCACCCCCTCCCTCCTGGGGATCTACCTCCTTACTATATTTTTTTATCTGTTTTGTTTTTTGGGGGGGGGGGTTTCAGTTACTCATCTTTGGGCTTGGTGTTGAACAATAGTATCTTGATTTGGTGTTTGCATAACATGTTAAGTAACACAATTGATTGAACCCTCTAGTTTCACTGTCCCTGTTTGCTGTTTGAGCTTCACCCCTGCCAGACAGTGTCACCACGGTAGCAGGAATGGAATGGCATTAGACATCTGAAGTCCATTATCTTTAACGGCACACACCCCAAGGGAGGCAGGCTGGGATTACAAAGAGGACTGAACGGGATCGTGGAAGTGGAGTCCTGCCAGCAGACAGTCTCACAAAACTACAAGGCACATTAAATGCAACTTCCCCAGCTTTTGAAAGACATTGGCCCTGCGTTTTCTAAAAGAATTCTGGGTTCTGCACTTTTTTTAACCTTTGTATTTCCATAAAATGTGCTAAAGAATTGAATTGAATTGAATTGAATTGAAGTGAAGTGAAGTGAAGTGAAGTGAAGTGAAGTGAAGTGAAGTGAAGTGAATTGAATTGAACTGAACTGAATTGAATTGAATTGTGGTCTGTTGTGGCCCGCCAGCGGCCACTAGAGCCTTGGATAGCTCAACAGGCTAATAAGCAGACTAAAGCCTGTTATTAACATCCAGCTGTCTGCAATTGCACCAGTTCAAATCTCACCAGGCTCAAGGTTGACTCAGACTTCCATCCTTTCTAAGGTAGGTAAATTGAGGACCCAGTTTGTGGGGGCAATAAGCTGATTTTGTATAAAAATATACAAAAGTATGAAGGCTATTGCTTAACGCATTGTAAGCCGCCCTGAGTCTTCGGAGAAGGGCAGCATAGAAATCTATTTTTTTTAAAACATTGAATTGAATTGAATACTTTATTTGGCCAAGTGTGATTAGACACACAAGGGATTTGTCTCCAGTGCCAAAGCTCTCATGCAAGCCAAAGAAAATGGTGGCTTCACCGTGAGTTCACCAGTTCTTTTGGCAAGGGAATGAAAAAATAGAATAGAATAGAGTAACAGAATTGGAAGGGATCTTGGAGGTCTTCTAGTCCAACCCCCTGCTTAGGCAGGAAACTCTACACCATTTCAGACAAATGATTATCCAACCTCTTCTTAAAAACTTCCAGTTTTGGAGCATTCACAACTTCTGGAGGCAAGTTGTACCACTGATTGTTCTAACTGTCAGGAAATTTCTCCTTAGTTCTAAGTTGCTTCTCTCCTTGATTATTTTTATTTTATTTTTTTATTTTTAATTTGATTTATATGCCGCCCTTCTCCAGAGACTCAGGGCGGCTTACAATGCATTAAGCAATAGCCTTCATACTTTTGTATATTTATACAAAGTCAGCTTATTGCCCCCACAAACTGGGTCCTCAATTTACCCACCTTAGAAAGGATGGAAGGCTGAGTCGACCTTGAGCCTGGCTAGGATTGAACTCAGAGAAATTACAGGCAGCTGGTGTTAATTGCTGCCTTTAGTAGGAGGCATTAGCCCTCTACGCTACACAGGCTCCTTCTAGTTTCTGCTCATTGCCTCTTGTTCTACCCTCAGGTGTGTTGGAGAATAGCTTGACTCCCTCTTCTTTGTGGCAATCCCTGAGATATTGGAACACTGCTATCATGTCTCCCCTGGTCCTTCTTTTCATTAAACTAGACATACTCAGTTCCTGCAACCGTTCTTATGGTTGCACAAATAGTGGATTGTATATTGGTATTTGAGGATGACCTGGAGAGAACAGAGGGGAGAGCCACAGCCAGGACAACGGGCAGCTTAGCCTGCAAAAGGAATGTGGGTGTGGCAAACTTCTCAGAAGGGACCCTCACTAGTTTCTTTGGCTGTAAAGTGTGTGGGGAGGGTTTTGCAAAAATTTGTTCAGACTTGCAAAATTCTGTTCATGTAACCTTGCAATAAGGTAAAGCTAGTACTTCTGGGTGTGCTTCTGATCTGGATTACCTCACAATGCTGACATTGTGCCTGGAACAGACAAGACATGCTTGCACCAACCTGGTAAGAGTCTAATAAATGTTGGGCTGATTCCACCTGTCACAACTCAACTGTGTATCTCCCACAGAATAGCTGGTGAAGCAGGTCACACACATCTTGCAACTATTATGGGCTCTTGTAAAAGGGACACGACAGCTCAGCAGTTAAAGACACTGAGTTGACAGTCCAGGTTCGAGACCCGAGCTCTACGCAAGGGGGTGAGCTCCTGTTACTTGCTCCAGCTCTTGTCCACCTAGTAGTTCCAAAGCATGCAAATGCAAGTAAATTACTAGGTCCACTTCATATAACCACGGAAATTGTCTTTGACTCCCTTGGCCAAGAAACATGACATGACTGATGGGGAAACTTTTACTTTTTTACTTGTACAGTAAGAACAGTTTAAAGTTATTCATGCATGAGTTGAAGTTGAGATGAAGGCAGTATCATTGAGGATATGGCAGGGGGAAAAAAGACTGCAAGGACTGTTAAGGAATTCGCAGAGCAACCCTAGAGTAGCAAAGGTGTGCACATGAAAGCGATTGAGAGCAGTTGCAAATAATCACAGCCAACACACAGATACACTGAGTTGTGTTTACTTTAGGAAATAGTAATAAGGCACAGTCCAATAAACAGTCCAGGTCATATACAGATAAGTAGATAGTAAAACGATAGTCCAGGCAGGGCCGGATTTAGATGAAAAGAGGCCCTAGGCTATTCCACTTATGAGGCCCTTTCACCTCCCATTTTTTTCGGTTCAGTGTTTTAGTATTCACTGTTTTTAGAATAGTGTAATTTTAATTTTGCTAACAATTTGAATGTAGGCCCCTCTTGATCTTGAGGCCCTAGGCTGAAGCCTAGTTAGCCTATAGGAAAATCCGGCCCTGAGTCCAGGGATATTCCAATAACAAAGTCTTCTTACCAGTCGTCGTAGTCACACACAATAAACAGTTGCAAACAGTAGCAAACACAGCACAGAGCAGTAAAGAGCAGTAATGATCAGCAAGGAGTATCAAAGAGAAACAAACCCTGTTTCAAGCTCCCTCTTAAGGACATTGGCTACAGAGCAAGCCAATCAGGACACAGTATGATGCAATACAGCAATACAGTCTTAAAGCTATAATGCTGATTTATATATTGCCAACCCAACAAGTTAGGCAATTATCATTTCCTAACAAGGACATATTTATTCCATGGCATAGCCCCGTTATGGCAAACCTATAGCACGCATGCCAGAGGTGGCACGCAGCACCCTCTCTGTAGGCACGTGAGCCGTCACCCCAGTTCAGCTTCACTGTGCATGTGCGTGCACCTCCCACCAGCCAGCTGGTCTTCAGGTCTCTACCACATGTGTGCGGGGGGGCGGGGCACATGCAGGGGGTGCACACACATGCACAGGGCAGGGCTCATTTGGGGGACCGTGGGTGCATGCGGGTGGGGTGCATGTGGGTGCCATGCATGCATGCACGGGGGCGCATGAGCAGGGGTGTGAGGACATTGCATCTTGGAGGTTCATGTTTGCACACATGCGCACTTTGGTCACTCAGTCCGGAAAAGGTTAACCATCACTGGCATAGCCCTTCAAGGTAGAGTAGGTCAACAAATCCCTCAAGAAATATTAGGACAATGAAGTGATATAACTACAATAACGGAATATAGCAGCATGAAAGTATGTTTCCTTTCTTTCCTCTTATATCCAAGAGAATCGGGGCAGGTCAATTTTGAATTGTTTTTCTCACGTCTTTCTTTTATTCTAACCTAAGTTCATGCATTCTCAGCAATTGTTGCATATTTTCTTCAAAGATATCTCTGTATTCTTCTGCAAGGGAAAGGCCAATTCATAAGACCATGAAATGTCTTGGTTCTAAGGATCCCCCTGGACTCCTCCTTCCATCTTCCTCTGGTGGACCAGCCAAGTTGCATCCAAGGAAAGTGAGGCCTTATGCAACCTCTTGACTAGGCTACTGTAACATGCTCTGTGGAGAGCTGAACCTGGAGACTGTTTTATGAGCTTGGTTGAACTAGAATTCAACAATAAAAAAAGCTCGAGATAGTAATTACTGCTGTGCACAGTGCCAGATTTAAGGGCAAAAAAAGCACTTCAGAGGAGGCAGGAAGAAGATGCCTTCAACTCCTCCATCAAGCATAGTTTTTCCCATGAGTCTACTACAACTGTGGAAGACAACCTCAAGATCCCGAGGAAAGATCGGTTGGTTAAGAAGTTGCAGAAGGGTGATAGCAATAGCAAAAGCACTTAGACTTATATACTGCTTCATAGCACTTTGTAGCACTCTCTAAGATGTTTACAGAGTCAGCATCTCACCCCCAACAATCTGGGTCCTCATTTTACCAACCTCAGAAGAATGGAAGGCTGAGTCAACCTTGAACCGGTCAGGATTGAACTCCTGGCAGTGGGCAGAGTTAGCCTGTAATACTACATTCTAACTACTGTGCCACCACAGCTCTTAAACAGGGGTGAAATCCAGCAGGTTCTGACAGGTTCTGGAAAACCAGTAGCGGAAATTTTGAGTAATTCGGAGAACCGGCAAATACCACCTCTGGCTGGTCCCAGAGTGGAGAGGGAATGGGGATTTTGCACTATCCTTCTCTTGGAGTGGGGTGGGAATGGAGATTTTGCAGTATCCTTCCATTGGAGTGGGGTGAAAAAGGAGATTTTGCAGTATCCTTCCCCTACCATGCTCACCACGCCATGCCCGCCATGCCACAACAACCCCATGAAGCCACGCCCACAGAACCAGTAGTAAAAAAATTGAATTTCACCACTGCTCTTAAGTAAGTAAGGCCCATCACCCACCAAAAGTTTAAAGCATCAGTATTGTACAAGTGCAACTAATTCTTCATTTCTTAATTAATTAATTAGGTTAATGAGGCCACCAAATCAAAAAGACTCAAGGTCTTTTTGGGGTTTAAAATTTCATTTAAAAAAATACAAAATCAAATACAGAAAGAATTAATGTACTGGGAGAATATCTATGGAGATTCTCAGTCATCCGGGTCAGGGTTGTCTCAAAGGTGCTTTTTTCAAAAGACAACTGGACTTCCTTTGTTTTTCCTTGAAGATGTTTCACTTCTCATCCAAGAAGCTTCTTCAGTTCTGAAACCCGCCCGCTCTTTAGTTTCTGCGCTGGATTTTTTTTAACTATTCTTGCTATTTTTAACATTTGACTCCTTCTTTTTGAGCTAAAAAGTGAATTATGAATTATGTAATTCAAATGAATACTTGAAAATTGTTGTCACCACTTCATTCTAGGCAAACCCATTGGGTTATCCTGCTCTAAGAGCATATTTTGTTCTCCTGTTTTCTTAACCTTTGTCATGGTTTTATACTTCTTTGGACTAGCTTGTGCACATTCATCTAGCTTTCTGTTTTCATCCTTTCATGAGGTAGAAACGTAATGTACATGGTGTGTTTTTGTTTGTTTGTTTTGTTTCTGTTCTTTTTGTTTTGGGATGCCCTAGTAAATTATCTTAAAAAGTTGGAAACTATTTTTCTTGGCTGGAAAGAAAGCCACAGTATGACTCAGAGGGGAAAAAATAATTTTTCCAGGGAAGTTCAGTTACGCTAAAGAGGAAAGCACAGTGGCCAAGAACAAAACAAAAGACAGAATTCAAATTTACGTATATTTGATGAATTAAATATAACAAGAGCCCCAAATGTCAACCTCTGAAGCAATATAAACAGATCATAGATGTGAGATGTATCAAGAAGGTGGATCAGTGATGGGTTTTGAATTTTTTTACTACCGATTCTGTGGGTGTGGCTTGGTGAGTGTGGCAGGGGAAGGATATTGTAAAATCTCCATTCCCTCCCCAATCCAGGGGATGCTTACTGCAAAATCCCCATTTCCTCCTGATCAGCTGGGAATTGGGAGGCAGAGAAGAGATGGGGGCGGGGCCAGTCTGAATTTTTACTACCGGTTCTCCGAACTACTCAAAATTTCCGCTACCGGTTCTCCAGAACTGGTCAGAACCTTCTGAAACCCACCTCTGAGGTGGATGTATATTTAAACTCAGAAAATATTTATATAGTCTTTTTAGAATGATTTTTAATAGATTTTAATGTGTTTTAATTGTGTTTATTGTGATTTGTATTTATGATTGTTTTTGTAAGCCGCCCTGAGTCCTTGGGGAAAATGGTGGCATATAAATCACATACATAAAAATAAATAAATATATTTGATTGAGAAACTGTTTGAATTCAGACAAGTGTGAGCTGAAATAGAGGCATGTCTTCAGGAGTCAGTCCTTCCAGGTAGTTCAGGCAAGAAACCAAACCGTGATATCAACATTACCTTTTATTGTAAGGTTGCGTTAACAGAATCTTGCAAGTCTGAAAGCACTTCTCCCCTCTCTTGCCTTCATTTTCCAGAAAACTAGGGAGGATCCCTTCTGAGATAATTTCTCCTTCCTCATTCCTTCTGTGGGCTGAGACACCTCTTATCCCACATTTCCTCATGGCTCCTCTTCCTCTTGTCTCCCACGATTATTCTCATAGAGAATGTGTTCCTGTGAGTCAGTGTTGTTTTGGGTTCTTCTCCTTCTCCTTCTCCTTCTCCTTCTCCTTTTCCTTCTCCTTCTCCTCCTTCTCCTCCTCCATGGGAAAGGTCACCCAGCTGGGTTTGTGTCTAAGACTGGATAAGAACTCATGGTCTCCTATTTACGAACCTGGGTCCCTTCCATGCTAGATCGAACTGGCTCTTAAATATTACTCTATTCTGATTAAAGAGAAACCAATGTGATATAGTGGTTAAGGAGCTGGATCAGGACAGGGAGACACACATTTTAATCCTCCTCCATCACACAATCTCCTGGGGGGCTTGAAGCTAGTTCCCCTCTCTCTCAACCCCAGGGGTAATCTGATGGTGTGGTGGAGGTGTTGGATTGGGAGCTTAGATCTTGAGGAAGGTGCGGTTGTGTATGTGTGCGCATGCGAGTATATGCGCACATGTGCACCAGTGGTGGGTTTCAAAAATTTTTACTACCAGTTCTGTGGGTGTAGCTTTGTGGGCGTGGCTTTATGGGCACGACAGGGGAAGGATACTGTAAAAATCTCCATTCCCACTCCACTCCAGGGGAAGGTTACTGCAAAATCCTCATTTCCTCCTGATCAGCTGAGAATTGGGAGGCAGAGAATAGATCAGGTGGGGCCAGTCAAAATTTTTACTACCGGTTCTCCGAACTACTCAAAATTTCCACTACCGGTTCTCCAGAACTGGTCAGAACTGCTGAAACCCACCTCTGATGTGCATGTATGTGTGCATACATCTTTAAGTCACTCTTGACTCCCGGCAACTGGCTAAACAAGTCCCTAGAGATTCATGAGA
Organism: Masticophis lateralis; assembly: GCA_030761175.1. Lineage (NCBI taxonomy): Eukaryota > Metazoa > Chordata > Lepidosauria > Squamata > Colubridae > Masticophis > Masticophis lateralis. The sequence continues at coordinate 26,588,959 of JAUDYJ010000002.1, forward strand.
ATTGATAATATTGTTTTATACTGCATTCGTGAGCCCATTCATGAGGACTACTGCGTACAGTTCTGGCCAGCACAATATGAAAAAAGGTGCGGAGACCCTAGAAAGTGTGCAGAGAAGAGCAACAAAGATGATAAAGAGTGTGGAAGCTTACTCTTCCATGGATGAACAGTTTAGGGAGCTAGATATGTCTAGCCCAAGGGTGTCAAACTCTATTTCACTGAGGGCCGCATCAAGGTTGTGTTTTACCTCAGGAGGGCGTGGCCAGGGTGGCAGTGGCCAGCTCAATGTCACTTGTATCAGTAGTGTCTGAGGAGGCCCGAGTGCTCTACCAGTGAAAACATAGCTCAGAAGAGCTGCATGTGGTCCTCCTGAGCTCCGCTTTTCCTGGCAGAGGGTTGCAGGCGGCCATCACAGCCAAAAACAGAGCATGGGAGGTTGGAGGGTGACCCTACTGAACTCCATTTTCACTGGCAGAGGCACTGCGGGCCAGTCCTCCACTGTTTCCAGGGTGGCCCTGCAGGCCAGATCTTAGTATCCCACAGGCCAGGTCCGGCCTGTGAGCCTTGAGTTTGACACCCCTGGTCTAGCCTATCAAAGAGAAGAATTTTGAGAGGAGAGAACGTGATAATTGTCTTCCAATATAGAATAATTGTCTTCCAATATAGAATAGAATAGAATAGAATAGAATAGAATAGAATAGAATAGAATAGAATAGAATAGAATAGAATAGAATAGAATAGAATAACAGAGTTAAAAGGGACCTTGGAGGTCTTCTAGTCCAACCCTCTGTTCAGGCAGGAAGCCCTACACCACTTCAGACAAATGATTATCCAATCTCTTCTTAAAACTTCCAGTGTTGGAGCATTCACAACTTATGGGGGCAAGTTGTTCCATTGATTAATTGTTCTAACTGTCAGGAAATTTCTCCTTAGTTCTAAGTTGCTTCTCTCCTTGATTAGTTTCCACCCATTGCTTCTTGTCCTGCCCTCAGGTGCTTTGGAGAATAGCTTGACTCCCTCTTCTTTGTGGCAGCCCCTGAGATATTGGAACACTCCTATCATGTCACCCCTAGTCCTTCTCTTCATCAGACTAGACATACCCAGTTCCAGCAACCGTTCTTTATATGTTTTAGCCTACAGTCCCCTGGATATCTGAGGAGCTTTCACAGAGAAGGGGGAATTGACTGTAAATATTAGTTCCCATCAAGGATCTGTGGGGTTTTAATCCAGTTCTTGGACTGTAAAAGTGACCCACTTCAGAGTATAACCAACTGGGGGCAACACATTAACAAGGACTCCATCATAATCCAGTGGAATGAACCTAAATCCATGATCACTAGAAAAGGAAATGATCTACTTTGAGAAAATTGTAGACAGGTTTCGTTGATAGAGAAAATTATGAGTAACTGCAAACCTGTTTTTCACATAGATTTACAAGGATTTGCAAAAAAACATGGTTTTATTTGAGCACAGTAGCATGACACATTTCACAAGCTCATAAAAACACATAAGAATCAAATTATAGCTCTTCTATGTGGGTGATCCCTTGAAATTTCTTTCTGCCTAGTCAGAGAGAGGGAAAAAATAGATTTAATGGCCTTCAAGTTTGTATCAGATCTTTAGTTTTATTGGGGCAAAGTGGATAGCTGACTAAATATCTGATATCCCCCTTAAACCAAAAATGATGTTCAGATTTTTCTTTATGAATTTCTCTACTTCCCTGGCACCGTTTCTCAGCTGTTTTCATTCAGACGTGTCCTACAGGCAAATCATCATCATCACCGCCACCATCATCATCTCACAAGAGTTTTTGTGCACAATAAGGCCAATTGTAGAAGCTTCCTCTTATGACAGTGATCAAAAATAGCTTGAGCAAGATATCCAAATATGTCTAGCCACCCTGTTTGCTTCAAACATAACCCCTGGAACATTTTTTTGTGGATTGCATTTGTTAAACCAAGCATCTGATTGATCTTTTTTTTTTAAAAAAAAAGTCTAATTATTCAAATTGCACTTATTTTCCTAATTCCCAATGTGTTTTTAGGCAGAGGGGTCCCAAAGAAAGGATGCTGTACTTTTATCCATTTGAAAGTTCACGTAAGTAAATTGATAGCTGCATAATAGTTGTGAACCCAATTCAATTTCTAAGCCAGGGATGAATACAAGATAGACCTGGACCAAACAATTCTTTAGGAGATCACACCAGTTTCTTGAAACTGATTCTGCCTGTGTGGATACAAGCTAGACAGATCTGTCTCTATTAGTGAAGAAAATACAGGTCAAGTCCTAGTATGGTGGATAGTTAAAAGAACTGGACCAGTGTAGCTTGGACAAGAGAAGATTGAAGGTATATAATGATCTTCTGTATTCAGATATCAAACAGGTTGTCATAAGGAGGAGGAATTCGGCTTGTTCTCTGTTGCCCCCAAGGGCAGAACTAGGACAGTAGGAATGACAGAATATACTCATCAATAGAAGAGAATATTTGTAGCTCAGGGTTAAACTATGAGGCCCTTGCAGCTCTCTGAGCTTGGTTATTTTTTGAAGATGCTTCACTACCCAAGTAGGTAATATAATCAGTGCCCTCATTGGGTAATGAAATGTCTGAAAGAAAACAGAGACCACCAAGGACCTCAGAGTATGTTCAGTTTAGATATTAGGAGAAATTTACTGATGGTAAAATTTGTCAACCAGTGGAATAGATTTCAGTACGGTAGGGTAGGGAAGGGGAGGGGAGGCACGGCGAGGGTAAGGAAGGGGAGGGGGAGATAAGGTAGGGAAGGGGAGGGCAGGGGAGGGAAGGGAAGGGAAGGAAGGAGAGGGGAAGGGGAGGGAAGGGAAGGGAAGGAAAGGAAAGGGGAGGGTAAGGCAGGATAGGGAAGGATAAGGTAGGGAAGGGGAGCGAAGCGGAGCGGAGCGAGGGGGAGCGAAGGGAGGAGAGGGGAGGGGAAGGAGAGGGGATGCTGAGGTAGAGTAGGATAGGGAAGGATAAGGTAGGAGAGGGGAGGAGAGGGAAGAGAAGGGTAAGGTAAGGTAGGGTAGGGAAGGGAAGTGTAAGGTAGGGAAGGGAAGGGAAGGGAAGGTAGGGAAGGGAAGGGAAGGGAAGGGAAGGGTAGCGTAGGGTAGTGTATGTCCCTGACTCCGGAGGTTTTCAAACAGAGACTGAATTAATCACCCATCTATCTAAAATGCTTTAGTAGACCTTGCATCAAGCAGGGGATAGGCATGTTTACCCTTCCAATAAGAAAGATCCAATAGGTAAAATAGGACCTCTGTGGTACTCTCCAGCTCTATCATTGTGTGATACTACCCTGGAATCAATGACTCTGCGGGTGAGCTGATGGTACACCAACATTTGGAATATGGCAAGGCTTTTGCTCCAGAATACAGAAAACGAATCTACCAGTAACCATTTCTCATTGACTTCTCATTAAAAGGATCTTGGTTCAAACGTCTATGGAGATTCCAGGTCACGGTTGTCCCAAAGGTGCTTTTCAAAAGGCAACTGGACTGTGGAGAAACACCTTTGGGACATCCTTGTTCAAAGAGTTAGAAGAGTTGGATAATGTGATGAAAGAGGTCACTTCATTATGAATCTAAAACCAGTCTCTAAACAGCAGGATTTCTAGCCCGATGGGCTCCCGTAGTATCTCCAAGTTCATATATTTGTTTTATTATTCTGTGGTCGGGCGATTGTCTTGTGGAAATGTTTTTTTTCTACGCACTGCAGGATCGTGCTTGAATGAAACATTCCCTGGGGCTGTCATTCCTGACCTACAAGTGGCTATCGAAACTTGCTTATCTCACAAGAGCCCTTGGAGAACTTTTAAGTCAGCTGATACTTCCAGGCAACGCTTGGGCTCATAGAGAACATGACCATTTGGAAAGGTGAACTGAAATTGTGGCAGAGGGAGACCAAAAGCTAACACGAGATCCCTTCTTTCTGCCAGAATTCCCCAGCTAGCATACAATGCAGGGGTGAAATGCTCCCGGTTCGGATCGGATTGCCTGAACCGAACCGGTAGCGATGGCGGCGGGTGGTTCAGAGAACCGGTAGCAAAAATCCCTGCCCTCCCCCTCCATGCCCAACTGAGCCGCACAATCATCAGAGGCTTTTTTTTTTTTTACTTTTAAAAGCATTTTTTTCTACAACCTCTTCAGCCGAAAAAATGCTTTTAAAAGTTAAAAAAAAAGCCTCTGCCAATCAGGCAACTCAGCTGGGATCGTCAGAAGCATTTAAAAGAAAAAAAGCCTCTGCCAATCAGGCAACTCAGCTGGGATCGTCAGAGGCATTTAAAAGAAAAAAAGCCTCTGCCGATCAGGCAACTCAACTGGGATTGTCAGAACATTTTGAAGAGTTTTGAAGCGTTTCGCTGAAGAGGTTGTAGAAAAAATGCTTTTAAAAGCAAAAAAAAAAAAAAATTGGCCACGTCAATCCGGTCACATTACCCCCACCACCACCAAGCCACGCCCACAGAACCAGTAGTAACAAATTTTAGATCTCACCACTGATACAATGCATTCTCCGTGCAACTGCCCTTGAAGATCCCATAGAATCTACCACTCATCTACAATGTGGCAGTGTGAATAATTAGGGGCATAGATTGTACACCCGTGGAACACATCTATGCAAGCTAGTAGCTGTTGGGTGAACTTCATGGTGCTAGTTTTCATCTTTAAAGACCTATAGGGTATACTGTAAATTAGAAAATGGATTGCCTATCTCCCAGGGTGAAAGTCAGCAGGTTCTGATAGGTTCTGGAGAACAGGTAGTGGAAATTTTGAGTAGTCTGGCGAACCGGCAAATCCTATCTCTGGCTGACCCCAGAGTGGGGTGGGAATGGAGATTTTGCAATATCCTTCCCCCAGGAGTGGGGAGGGAATGGGGATTTTGCAATATCCTTCCCCCAGGAATGGGGGAGGAAATGGGGATTTTGCAGTATCCTTTCCCCAGGAGTGGGGAGGGAATGGGGATTTTGCAATATCTTTCCCCCAGGGGTGGGGAGGAAATGGGGATTTTGCAGTATCCTTCCCCCAGGAGTGGGGAAGGAATGGAGATTTTGCAATATCCTTCCCAAGCCATGCCCACCCAGCCACGCTCACCAAACCACGCCCACAGAACCAGTAGTAAAAAAAATTGAATTTCACCACTGCTGTCTCCCATTATGCTTACCCTTCCGGTAAGATCCAATAGAATTCAGAAATGTCCCTTCCCTATCAATGCACCTGCTTCAACAGCAATATTCCCTCAAAATCTGCGGAGACCCAGGCTTGTCTGTCTTCAAGAAAGCTCTGAAGATTTGGCCCTGTCCAGGGGTATGTATCCACCATGTTGGGTAACCTATAGGTTGCACATTTTGAATCAGTTGTTTTTCTTTTCTCCCCTGGAATTCTTTCTTCAATTTTTCTATTATTGGAAGTGTTCTATTGTTTTCACCTTTCCTTTCCTTCTTCTCCCTTTTCCTTCTCTCTCTCTCTCTCTCTTTCCTTTCCCTTTCTTTCTTTCTCTTTTCTCACTCTCCCTCTTTGCCTGTCTTTTTTCTTTTCTCCTCTATTTCTTACTCTTCCCTTCCTTTTTTCCTCCCTTTCTTCTTTCTTTCTTTCTTTCTTCCCTCTGCCCCTTTCCTTTCCCTTTCTTTCTTTCTTTTTTCACCCTTTCCCTCTTTTTTTGCCTGCTTTTTTTCTTTTTCTCTTTTTTCCTCCATTACTTACTCTTCCTTTCCTTTCCTTTCCTTTCCTTTCCTTTCCTTCCTTCTTTTTCTCCTCTTTTTCTTTCAGTCTTTCTTTTCCATCCTCTCTCCCTCTTTCTCTCTCTCCCACTCTCTGCCTTTCTCTCTCTCCTTTTCCCCGCATCCCATTTCTGACTCACTCTTGCCGTGTGACTCTTCTGCCTCCAAGAATCACACCCGTAGCTGAAGAAGGGCAGTTTACTCCGGACCCACCCAGTCAGCCAATTCCAGCACGGGAAGGTGGAGCGTATCACGTGGATATATAGATAGGATGGTGGGAGCTGGAGGGGTGGAGATTCTTCAGGCACTCGAAGCTGTTGGCCGGGCTGGAATAACATCGCTACCCTTCTATCCGTCTGTACATCAACTTCACCATGGGGAAGCTGCTTGGACTCTGCGTTGTGGTGCTCGCTTGTATCACTATTGGTAAGAGGGACAATCCTTCGCGGTGCAGAGTTTGCCTATGAAGATCTCATCTCCAGTTCTTATCCTTCACTTCTTTTTTTCTCCTTCTTTTCTCATCCTTCTATTACTTTGTTTGATCTCTCTCCCTCTCTCTCTCTCTCTCTCTCTCAAAACAAGAAGATCAGATTTACTAGCAAGGCATGCACAGAAATGAGCCCCTTTATAGAAGAATGGAATGGAATGGAATGGAATGGAATGGAATGGAATAGAATAGAATAGAATAGAATAGAATAGAATAGAATAGAATAGAATAGAATAGAATAGAATAGAATAGAATAGAATAGAATAGTTGGAAGGGACCTTGGAGGTCTTCTAGTCCAACCCCTTGCTTAAGCAGGAAACTCTATATCATTTCAGACAAATGGTTGTCCAATCTCTTCTTAAAAATTTCCAATGCTGGAGCATTTACAACTTCTGAAGGCAAGTAGTTCCACTGATTCATTGTTCTCAGGGTCAGGAAATTTCTCCTTAGTTCTAAGTTGCTTCTCTCCTTGATTAGTTTCCGTCCATTGCTTTTTGTCCTGCCCTCAGAATATAATTATTTTCTCAAAAACAGGGATGGGAGGCATCTCTCAGAATGGGTTTCAGCCAGCTTCTCCATTTTTTTTCCCCACAGCTTAAATTTATACTGTATCAGTTCCTGGGGTTGGTCTTAAAAATATAATACACCTTTAAATTAATTGCTTACACTTTTCTTAATATATATATTTGGTAAGAAACTTCTGTAGCACTGTATAATTTTTCTTTGCCCGCTGTGTTATAAAATACTGTATATTTTGAGAGATTCCCTTCTGTGCATACTTCTTATAGAGTTGCAAACTGCACTGCAAATTCAATAAAGCCTGAATCCTGGTTTTGGTGGGAGGGGATTCAGTCAGTGGTGGGATTCAAGTAATTGAACAACTGGTTCTCTGCCCTAATGATTTCTTCCAACAACCAGTTTGCCAAACTGCTCAGAAAGTTAACAACCAGTTCTCCCAAAGTGGTGCGAACCGGCTGAATCCCACTATTGGATTCAGTATACATAAGGAAGTGAGAATATCATTGTTTCACACTAAATTGATGTAGTATTTGGTGATATTCCTAAATAGCAACAACTATTGTTGAGCAACAGATTCATTCTTCTTTTTATAAAAAAAAAAAAAACAGGTGAAATTGGAAACAGAACTCTGCCAAAATGTGTTTTCTCCTAGCCATGAAATGTTCAAAAGTCAATGAAAGACTTAATTTAGATTTTTTTTAAAAAAGGGGGGGCAACTTAAATCCATCAAGGGGAAAAAAAACATTTTGAGAACTTCCTCCCAGACCCCAAGACAGCAAATCAACTTTATAGCAAATGACCTGCAGTTTAAAAATAGAACTGTGTGTGGGGTGATCTAGTTGCAAAACCTCACACAGCCCTAAATTCAGACAGGATGTTTTACTTGCCTCTCCCCACGGTGTTTGGTAAATGCTGGTTTTGCCTGATGTGGAAATACCTTCTTTAAGATGATCGGAGGTAAGAGCCTGAGTAACAGTTTCGTAACTTAACCATGTCCCAAGAAACTTTCCGTGGCTGCAGGCTACAATATCATAAAGAAACAGGTGAGATAATTAAATAAACCTGTTTGCCCTGGGAAAGGATTTGCATCCAGAGCTTTCTTTGGCTGTAGCAACTGAAGAAGGAAAGCACCAGGGAAGAAAAGTTGGAGCCATCAAATTTGTTTGGGTGTGGAGCTGTATTTCTTTACATCCACCAGACAAAAGCGGGGAGTTAGTATACATGTTATTTTTTGGGGAACTCCAGTCTATGTAATATACCAGTGGGCTGTGGTCCATTCGGCATGATTAATGTAGGCAAGAGGATCTCTAGCAAATATCTCCACCAGCTTTCCTGTGGATATGGGTGTGGTCACTCAACCAGCCTTGGAGCTCCCTGTGCCATTCTTTTGAAGCAACTAGCTGTACCCTACTTGTAAACAACATTCTTCTTACATAAGAAGCCTTATGATCAGGGTTTGGTTTGGCTTAAAAGCGGTCCTGTGTTTTTTAGCCTCCTAAGCCCAGCCATTCCTATCAAAAACTCAGGATTCCCCCAAATCCTTTGTCCTAATTATTCTGCTGGGGGGGGGTGATTCAGGGGTGGGTTCTAAATTTTTTTACTACCGGTTCTGTGGGTGTGGCTTATTTTGAGGGCATGGCTTGATGGTCATGTGACAATTCTTTAGGATTTAGCAAAGGAACTGATCTACCAGGCTTTTAACTGCTTGCATAGCTGTACCGGTCTACCCATTTATTTTTGCAGGCACTGATCTACAAATGTATTTCTGCAGACACTGGTCTACTCATTTGTTTTCTTTTAACATTGATCAGCTGTAGGGCGGCCCTTTGAAGCCCAGGCAAGAGTTTAAACAGTTTTTTTTCCCCTCTAGCCATCAGCTGGGACTCAGGAGGCAGCAATAGATTGGGAGTGGGGCCAAATAAAACCTTATACTGTAAGAATAACACAGGGGTGGGTGGATGGGTGGGGCGGGGGGGCAGAACCGGTTTGATGACGACATATCCTCACCGCTACTGGCTTGGCGGAACCGGGAGGAACTGGGAGGAACCCATCACTGATGGGATCTGGGGCCATTGTTTTCCAAAATGTCCTAGACATAATTTGACACATCCAAACCCCCAAATCAAGAGAGGCTAATTAAGGCAAATAGTTTTCTTCAGTCTGAAATGCATCCTAGATTTTACTATCAGCAGTTTGTGGGAGTGGGGGGGTAGAGTAAGTTTAATTTTGGGGTTGTTGCTGTTTTATTGTGGCTATACACCGTCCTGAGTCCTTCGGGAGAAGGGCGGTATATAAATGCAATAAAATAAACGAATAAAATAAATATATACGCAGGTGTTTTCTTGGACAGGATTATGCTTGAGGTGGAATCCTGAAGGTTGACGATACAACCAAAATGTTAATTTATCCAAAAGGAATGTTCACCCCTGGCATGGGGGGTGCTCGCCCCCCACCCCCGAGTTTCGTTTTCACTAGCAGAGGCACCACGGGCCGGTCCTTTGCTGTTTCCAGGCCAGCCCCCATGGGCTCTGATCTAAGCAGCCCATGGGCCAGATCCAGCCCACGGGCCTTCAGTTTGACATCCCTGATCTAATGCTAAGAAGGGTTAAGAGCAGGGGTGAAATCCAGCAGGTTCTGACAGGTTCTGGAGAACCGGTAGCGGAAATTTTGAGCAGTTTGGAGAACCAGCAAATACCACCTCTGGCTGGCCTCAGAGTGAGGTGGGAATGGAGATTTTGCAATATCCTTCCCTCAGGAGTGGGGAGGGAATGGGGATTTTGCAGTATCCTTCCCCTGTCACACCCACCAAGCCACGCCCACCAAGCCACACCACACCCACAGAACCAGTAGTAAAAAAAATTGGATTTCACCACTGGTTAAGAGACAACTCTCTTCTGTACAGAATGTACCGACGTGAGGTTCCTCTTCCCTTGATAAGAATTGCTACTTCTTCGTGGCAACTGGCCAGAGAAATGGCATTATAGTATTATTTACCATGTAATCACTGGTTGAGGAGGCTTTCCCCTGGCTCCTTTTTGAACCTGAAGCAAGAGTTATCTAGAAAGTTGGGCACGCCCGTTCTCCTCCAGTGATTCCGAGGACAGTCATTGCAAAAACGGTGAAAAGACAAAAACAGTGAAAAGAGCAAAATGTTTCCATTCACCGGTGATGAAAAATGGACGTTGACTTACCTGAACGTCCCTTTTCAGGGCGCTGCGTACACTATCCATGAATGGGTTAATCCTCAGCCTTTGGCAAACAACTGAGAGAAAAAAGAAAAAACAAGGGACCTTCCCCTTTCCCTACTGTAGCCACACCCCTTACTCCCATGAAACCCCAGTCTGAACGAAGGAGTAGAGAATAAAAACGGCTGTTAGGTGAAACAACTCATAACTTTATTAACAATCAACACAACAGCAAGACAAAGTAAAAGTCAGGGGAGTGCCCTTCCCCCCTCAGCAGTCAGCCAGTTCAGCCAGGGAGGGTATGGATAGTGTACGCAGCGCCCTGAAAAGGGACGTTCAGGTAAGTCAACGTCCATTTTCCAGAGCGCTGCTCCCACTATCCATGAATGGGATGTACCCAAGCTAACTACTACGGGTGGGAGGCTGACTGTCCTTCGCATCTTCGTCCGCCAGGACTCTGGAGGACTGTGCGACCGAAGGCCGCCTCGGCAGACGCATAGACGTCTATCTTATAGTGTCTGATGAAAGGCGACAGAGACGACCAGGTGGCTGCTCTGCAAATGTCCAGCACCGACGCCTGTGTGGCCCAGGCTGCTGATGTGGCCGCGCTTCTGGTGGAGTGTGGAAGGATTCTGGCCGGTTTCGGTCTAGAGTTTGATTCGTATGTCAGGGCTATGCAAGCCTTGATCCATCTACTCACTGTGGACGCCGAAATCTTTTGACCAAGGGATGAGGGGTTGAAAGAGACAAGAAGCGCTTCTGTGCGGCGGAACGAGGCCGTTCTGCTGATGTACAGGTGCAGGGCACGGCGAACATCGAGGGTGTGCCAACGTCTCTCCCTCTCGTCACGCGGCGACGGGCAGAAGTCCGGTAGGACGAGCTCCTGGGCACGATGGAACCAGGAGTTCACCTTTGGGAGAAAGGCTGGGTCGAGGCGCAAGACGACCGTGGAATCTCGGAAGATGCATAAGTCCTTGCGGATGGAGAGAGCAGCTATTTCTGAGACCCGCCTAGCTGATGTGATGGCCAGGAGGAAGGTGACCTTAAAGGATAGGAACTTGAGGCCGACTGTCTCCAGTGGTTCAAAAGGCGGACCTGTCAACGTTTTCAGCACCAGATGTAAGTCCCAGGACGGATAGCGGTGTACTGTTGGGGGGCGCATGTTCGTGGCCCCATGTAAGAAGTCCTTGACTAGTGGATGGTGAGAGAGCGTTCGAAAAGGAGGGCACTTGATAACTGTGGACAATGCAGCTGTTTGTCTCTTCAAAGTGGCTGGGGCTAGGCCTTTGTCCAACCCCGCCTGTAAAAACAGCAACACCTCCCGTACCGAGGCTGTTGTGGGGTCAGTATGTTGTCGAGAAGCCCAGCAACAGAATGCCCGCCAGGATGCCTCGTAAATACGGGTTGTCGAAGGCCGTCTGGCTGCTTGAATTGTGCTGACCACGCTGTCTGGTAAGTTGCCTTTCCTTAAGACTATCCTCTCAAGTGCCACACGGCTAATTGGAGCCACTGCGGATCGGGATGGAGTACCTCTCCCTGGCGTAGCACTACCTTGTGGGGGGGGATCAGCCACGGTTGGTCTACTGAAAGAGACACGAGGTCGGCATACCACGCCCTTCTGGGCCAATTTGGGGCCACCAGGAGCAGGTTGGCCCTCTCGAGGAGCAGTTTCTTGACCAGTCTTGGAAGTAGGGGAATCGGGGGAAATGCATAGAGTAGGCCCCCTGGCCATTTGCACCGAAGGGCGTTGTGCGCTTCCGCTTGGGGAGCTGGGTATCTGGTTATGAACCGGGGAAGTTGTGCGTTGGCCGGGGAGGCGAAGAGGTCCACCTCCGGCTGTCCGAACCGGACTATGATCTCTTGGAACAGGCTTGGATGGAGTTGCCATTCCGCCTGATTTATTGTCTCCCGGCTCAGCCAGTCTGCTCTGACGTTGGTTGACCCGGAGATGTGATCTGCCCTGATCGATAGGAGATGTCTCTCCGCCCAGTCGAACAGTGCCTCGGATTCCGCCATCAGGGACCGGGACCGTGTGCCCCCCTGTCTGTTGACGTGTGCTTTTGCTGAGATGTTGTCGGTCAGCACTAGCACGTGGCGTCCTTGTATTTGTTCTTGGAAGTGCTGCAGAGCCAGCCTTATTGCTCGCAGCTCGAGGAGGTTGATGCTGCAGAGTTGTTCCTGGCTGGCCCACTGACCTTGTGCTACCAGGTTGCTCAGGTGGGCTCCCCAACCTCGCAGGCTGGCATCTGTCGTGAGGGCTCTCCTGTCCTGTACTAGGAACTCTGAACCCCTGAGCAGGGAGTTGGATGTCCACCACTTGAGGGAGTTGCGGAGCCGCAGAGAGGGTCGGACTTTCTGTCGAGAGTTGGCCGCCCCTGAGCGTTGGTAAGGCAGGAGGAACCATTGTAAGACTCTCGAATGTCTGCGTGCCCACGGAACAATACCGTAGCAGGAGACCATTTTGCCAAGGAGGCACGCCAGTTGGACTAGTGGTACCTTCCTTGCTGACAGCACTTGGCGCGCCAGGCTCTGGAGGCTCTGGGTTCTCTCCGGAGACAGGGACACCTGGCCTCGCGCAGAGTCTATCACAGCCCCCAGATGTAGAATTTGAGTGGTGGGCTGGAGGTGGCTTTTCTCGTGGTTGATGGTAAACCCGTGGGCCTGGAAGGCTCTCAGGACGCTCTCCCTGTCTCTGGCCGCCTGATCTCGTGACGACGAGAGGATCAGGATGTCGTCGAGGTAGCAGAGAATTCTCACGGGAATGGTCCTTAGGCTGGCTGCCACTACCGCTACCAATTTGGTGAAGGTGCGGGGAGCTGATGACAGGCCAAAGGGCATGGCTCGGTACTGGAAGTGTCGGCCCCCATACTCGAACCTGAGAAACTGTCGTTGGTGCGGGTGAATTGGAACATGGAGATATGCCTCCCGCAGATCCACTGACTGGAGGAGGTCCCCCCGTCTGACTCCCTCCAGGATTGAACGGAGGGAGTGCATCTTGAACCTGCGGTAGCGGACCGACCGGTTCAGATGTTTTAAGTTCAAGATGGCTCTCCAGCCCCCCGAGTTTTTGGGCACCAGGAAGAGGCTTGAGTAGAATCCCAAACCCCGCTGGGTCAATGGGACTGGTTCGATTGCATTGACCTGCAATAGGTGGTGGATCTCCTGCAACATCAGGGCTTGGAGCTCTTTGGAGTGAGGGACAGGGCACCGCACAAACCGATGTGGGGGAGGGCCCAAAAATTCGATATAAAGCCCAGCAGAAATCGTGTGCGATACCCAGGCGTCCGAGGTTGACTGGCCCCATTGGTGGTGGAAGAGGCGGAGTCTTCCTCCTATGGGCCCCCGGAGCCTGGAGTCACCTCCCCCTCTTGTTTGATTTGAATCCAGCCCCTCGGAAGGGGCGTTTGGGTTGTTGGTTTCGACCCCGGTCCCGGAACTGTTGTCTGTCGTGGTATCTCTCCCCCCCTTGGTATTGAGGGCGATGTGAGGAGGGCCCCCTGGGGCCCGCGCCGGTACGAAAGGGCGCCTGTAGCGGGTAAGGAGAGTACCTGCGTTCTCTGCGACGGTAAGCCGAGGGTAGCACTTTCCTCTTGTCCTTGTCCTCTACAAGTACTGGATCAAGGGCCGCCCCAAAGAGGTCTGGAGCCTTGTAAGGTGCTGCCGCCAGTCTCCACTTCGCTTTGAGATCAGCCTTCCAGGGGCGCAGCCAGAATAGTCTTCGAGCAGTGATGGTGGACGCCAGAGATCTGGAAGCGAACTTGGCGGAATTAAGGGATGCATCTGCTGTGTATTCTGTAGCTGCAATTATTTTGTGGACGTCCTGGTGCAACCTGGTATCCCCAGGGGGGAGCCGCTCCTGCATTTGGCGGAGCCAAATTAGGGCTGCTCTGCTAAAGAACGAAGATGCCGTCGCCGTCCTGATCGCCCAGCCAGCCGCCTGGTGCGTCTTGCGGAAGGCCCCCTCCATTCTTTTGTCCTCTGCTTTGAGACCGTCAAGGGCATCTGTAGAGATGAGTGACGGTGAGGACAGTGAGGCTACTGGTTGGTCGATTGCTGGAAGGGCTAGTAGGTCCTCCAGCTCCGGCGCTGAACAAAAAAGTTTTTTGTCTAGGCTGCTAGGCGCTGTTGAAGCTGCTGGTTGGCTCCAGGGGTTTTGGATGACCTCCGTGAACAGCTGTGGGCACGGAATACAGTCCTTTTCCGGTTTAGACGCCTTGAATAGAGCGTCATGGGGCCCCGCTGTTGATGATTGTGCAGGGGGCCCCACATCACCTGGTAGCCCCAGGTTGGTCGTAAGCCGGGCCTTATGGAGCAGTGACTTGAAGAGTGCTGGCCTGAATAGGCCGGTGAAAGTTGGGGTGTCAGGCGGTAGCCCCTCATCCTCTGAGAACTCCATGTCTTCAGGCCCTTCCTCCGCTTGGTCCGAGTCCTCCGACGAGGATGGTAACTCCTGGGGGTGGTGGTGATGTGGTAGTTGGTTACGGTGATGCGCCTGCGGTTGTTGTGGAAGGGGCTGTTGCTGTGCAGCCTGTTGCCAGCTTGTGGCGAGGAATGTCGAAAGAGCCGAAGAAAACATTGTTTGGAAGTCCATAGGAAAGGGTGGTTGAAGCCCCGCCTGAGCTGTCGTAGCTGTGGTAGCTGGGGCGGCGGATCCCTGGAAACGGCTGTGTGTCTGGAAGGGACTCGGAATCCCTTGGCCCTGTGGCACCTGTCCAGGTTGTGCCTCGCGCCTTGAGGAAGTCTGGCCCGATAAGGTCTGCGGGGGAGTCGTTGGTGTCCTGGCCAACTCTGTGAGGCTTGCAATGCCCCGTTCTGTCTCTCCCTGAGCCACGGATGGCACCCTGGCTGGCGAGACATTGGCTGCCTTTTGTGTCTTGTCGCACTGCCGCTCCAGTGCTTTGTGACGGCTTAGGGCGTCCCTGTCCATGACTGTGGATGGCCTGTCTGACTTGGAAGAGCGGTTGTCCGCTCTGCTGGATGTCTTACCCTTCGTCCCCGACCTGGTTGACTTGCGCACAGGACTTAGGTCGAGTTCCAGGTCAGAAGATAAAGAAGAATCTGCCATGTCTGAATGGACGTTTGCACCAATGAGGGCCACTGCCTCCTTGGCTCTGCTTGGGGTGAGCAATTGACTGTGGTGTAGGCAGCAGTTGGCCGTTTAGTGCTCTGAAGCAGTCCCAGTGGTGGGAGCGGTTCTGGAGGCCTACCTGGGGTAGCTACCACTGGGTGTGGTCAAGCTGTGGTGGCCAATAGCAGCGGACTTAAGCTGGCGGCCCGAAGGTCCTACCAGGTGCCACGCTTGGAGCCTTGTCCGCAGCACGTGCTTCGCGCTGGGACACTAGCCTCGGGCTTGTACTGGTGGCCCTAGGGTCCAGCCAGATGCCGGGCTAAATAGCCCCCCCCGCGGTCTCTTCTGCAGGTGGGGGGGGCGTTCCAAATTGGAGCAGGCGTTGGTGCTCCCGCTGTGCAGCGCTGGGGGTGGTGGGGGGGGGGTTTGAGACCCGCGCCCCGCTAATGGCCTCCCTTAATTTTCCGTAGTGTAGGGCGGAAGCGCTGCTCGTTGCCACGTGGGTGGCTGGCTCCAGTCCAAAATGGCCGCCGCTTTTATTTCTGTAGCGTAGGAGCGCTGCGCGGCTGTGCCTGGGCTTGTGGGAGCTGCCCCTGAGGGTGGGTGGTGAGCGGCGCGCCCAGGGAAGCCTCCCTCTCCTCTTAGCCCTTTGCAGCCTTTAAAGGCTTTAAAAAACGGCTTCCGAAGGCAGCGGAGCTATAAAGAAGCTCTGCTTGCTTGCAGCTGCGTGGGCGGCTTGGGGAATCCCCCGGCCAGCTGATGAGCGCTCCTCCACGTGGCGCTCGGCAAAACAGAAGAATTGCCCGAAAATAAAAGTACTAATCAAAAATAAAACAAAACTAGAAGCCCCTCAAAGGGGAAAAGGAAAGGGGAGAACTTAAAGAATTTGGTCCCAACAGAAAGAAAGAAAAACTTTTAAAGTGAAATTACCTGAATGAGCGGAGCTCCAGGGAAATACCTCAGCGTTTGCCAACAACTGAGAGAAGACTGGGGTTTCATGGGAGTAAGGGGTGTGGCTACAGTAGGGAAAGGGGAAGGTCCCTTGTTTTTTCTTTTTTCTCTCAGTTGTTTGCCAAAGGCTGAGGATTAACCCATTCATGGATAGTGGGAGCAGCGCTCTGGAAAACAGGTGGATAGCAGGCAAATATTTTGATCCTCTGCCCCTGAACCATGAATGGTCTATAGGGGTGTGAGATCTGATTGTTCCAGACCTGAGACCGATATGAATAACAGGAAAATCAATCAATGCCTATTTTGTTCTTCTACCATTGTTCTGTGGGAAAACCAAAATACGTTTTGCTAAATTGTAGACTGTCACTCTTTTCTTTCTAAGTATAAACAGGAGCAAACTTTTCACCAAATCCCAATTGAAACGTAACGATACAGGTAGTCCTCGACTTACGACCACAGTTGATCCCAAAATAGGTGTAGCTCGGTGTGCTTTGCCCCGCTTTGTGACTTTTCTTGCCGTATTTCTAAGTGAATCACTGTCAAATGAATAGCACAGTTGTTAAATGAATCTGGTTTCTCCGTGGACTTTGCTTGTCAGATGAATGACCCTGGGACATGCTACCGTCATATATCTGAGTCAGTTGCCAAGCATCTGAATTTTGATCAGGTGACCATGGGGATGCCGCAACGGTCTTAAAGTGTGAAAAATGATCCTAAGTCACTTTTTTCAGTGCCGTTGTAACTTTGAACGGTCACTAAATGAAGTCTTGCAAGTCGAGGGACCACCTGTATAGAAAACGTGTTACTAACTTAGCAACTGCAGTGATTCACTTAACAACTGTGGCAAGAAAGGTCGTAAAATGAGGCAAAACTCACTTCACCGCTGTCACACTCAACAACAGAAATGTTAGGCTCAATGGAGGTCGTAAGCCGAGGACTCCCTATATTTTAACTCCTCTTCTGTGGATTTACCCAACCAACCACTCCTGGTTCCCCACCCTTGCTACAGGAATGCCAACAACGCTCTCGAAAATCCCTTACACCTCTGAGAAGAAGTTTCATAAATTGCATTTTTCTCCCGCGCACAACCTCTCCAGCCCATTTTTCACTTCACAAAACAAAACTGCTTTCTTCCTTGTTTTTGTAACTTTCATAAGTGTGTTCACTCCACACCTGATTATTTGTTGTCACTGACAATTTAAAAAAAACAGCCCATCATATAGTTGAGTGAATGATCTTTTCCCCAAATTCAGCAAAGCTGTACTGTACATTTACTACTGGTTTGCAGGAGGGCCGCGCGTGTGTGCTTGCTTCGCTCTCGCACGCGCAGAAGCATTTTGGTGATGGCGGGGTTGGTGGGCAGGGCCTCCCACCGGTTTTACTACCGGTTCTATAGAACAGGTGCAAACCAGGGGCAACCCACAACTGGCGCAGAAACCAAAAAGTATTTTTTTTCTTGTTTTCCTCCTGTAAATTTAGGTGGGTCTTATAGTCAGAAAAATACGGTAAATACAGTGGTGGGATTCAGCCAGTTCGCACCACTTCGGGAGAACCGGTTGTTAACTTTCTGAGCAGTTTGGGAAACTGGTTGTTGGAAGAAATCATTGTGACAAAGAACCGGTTGTTAAATTACTTGAATCCCACCACTGGGTAAATAGTATCTACTTTAGGGAACAGAAAATGCTAACAAAGCCATACTGGTAGTCCTCAATTTACCATAGTTCATTCAGTGACCGTTCGATGTTACAATGGCCCTGAAAATAGTGACCTATGACCATTTTTCACACTTACGACCATTGCGGCAGCTGATTTACATTCAGTTTCTTGACAACTGACTCGTGTTTATGACGGTTGCAGAGGTCATTTTGCGACCTCCTGACCTGCAAAGTCAATGGAGAACCCAGGTTCACTTAACAACCATGTTACTAATTTAACAACCGCAGTGATTCAACTAATAAATGCGGCAAGAAAAGTCGTAAAATGGAACACTTCGCACATTTTTCACTTAACAACATAAATTGTGGGTTCAATTGTGGTCATAAGTTGAGGACTACCTTTATTTGCCATTTAAAAAAACAGTCTGGAGATTAGGGCATGTTTGTTGTGGCTGTTCGGAGGAAGATACAATTATGGAAGTACAGGTAGTCCTTGACCTATGATGACAATTGAACCCAGAATTTCTGTTCCTATGCAAGGCTGTTCTTAAGTGACTTGTACCCCATTGTACGACCTTTGTGGCAGAGTTGCTAAGTGAATCACTGTGGTTTTTAAATAAATCATGTGATTGTTAAGCCAACCTGGTTTCCTCCATTGCCTTTGCTTGTCAGAAACTGACTAGGAAGCTTGCAAATTGTGATCAGGTGACCCCAAAATAGTGCAACAGTCATAAGTACATGCCAGTTGCCAAGCACCCGAATTTTGATCATATGATCATGGGGATACTGCGACAGTTGTAAGTGTGAAAACCAGCCATAAGTCACTGTTGGAAGAAATATCCAGGTTGTTGTGGCCCACCCAGCGGTCAGCAGAGCTGGCAGCAGAGTCAGACAGTGAGGAGGTTGGGGAAGAACATGGGCCAGTTCTGTGGGCTGGAGAAAGCTCGGACGAGGGCTCTGCATCAGAGGCAGAGAGGGAGCTAGACAGCAGTGAGGCAGGGGAACAGCTGGAGCCTGTTCCCACTGTGTGCATGCGTAGAGCTGCCGGAAGACAAGAACAACTCAGAAAGCAGGGGCGACTTGGGAGTAAAGCCACACCTTGGAGGTGATTGGCCCCTCCCATAAGAAACAAAAGAGAAGCGAATGGGGAGGGGGCTTTTGCAGGAAACAATTCATTCGTTTCAAGAGGGGAAAGGTCTGTTCGTGACTCTAAGAGACTCTGTGCCAAGTTTGCTTTACTCTGCACTTGGAAGCAAGTTACGTGGCAGCTTGCCAAACGAGATAAGGTGTATTGATAAATATCAATACAGTTGATAACTGTTTATCTGTTTACCAAAACTGTTTGGCCAAGCCTCGTTGACTGTGAATGAAAGTAATTCACAGTTGTGTAAATAAAGGAGATTTTTGCCGGGATCAATTCCTGCTCCCTGCTTTTTAAGGGAGTCTAGGTGAGAACACAGATCCAGTTCCAAGCCGGGAGAAAGGCACTGGAAATAAAATGGAGACTGGAGGCTGATGGGAAAGAAAAGTTCCCTTCACTGATGAAGCAGAACCACCAATCGCATGTGATTCTGGGATAGCTGACAAAATGGAGTTTAGAGTGGCTGGGTTTTTATACCTTTTTTGGGGCTTTGTATTTGAGTTTCCTGTTCCAGAACATGTCCTTTAATATTCTATTGGCTGTTGTCAGATTCCTATGGGGTCATGGCTGGCTCCATAGGCAAAGGGGAAAATGCAAATCCTAGGTGCTTGTCCGAGCTAATTTTGTCAACCTTTTGTTTCTTGCTTATCTGAGTTTCTGTCTTGACACAGTCTTTCTGAGCGGATTACCTAATCTGCATTTCTAAGAGCTGGCCTCCTCAGTTTCTGCTTGGGACAGGGAAACTGGGGTTGGTTTCTACCTCCCTTAAGATTTTTTTTTTATTATTCTTCCTTTGGGGAACTATTTTATCCTGCCTTTTTAATATTTCCCAAAATATTTCGTTCTTCTAGAACAGTAGTCTTCAAACTTGGCAGCTTTAAGACCTGTGGACTTCAATTCCCAGAATTCTCCAACCAGCTACGCTTCTGGGAATTCTGGGAGTTGAAGTCCACAAGTCTTAAAGCTGCCAAGTTTGGGGACCCCTGTAAGGAGGGAGGCTTCCTACATCTCTTTTTTTCAGTGCCGTTGTAACTTCAAATGGTCGTGCAATTGATGGCTGTAACTCAAGGATTTCCTGAATTGAGTTTTTGTAGACCCTTTGATGGACGCATTTCAATGGGTATATTGATTTTTATATGTAGATGGGTGAATTTTTTTCAGATTGAAAAATAATATATGTGACTTATGTTGTCACAGAATTAATAATATGAAACTATTCTTCAAAACCATCTTCATTCTTGGATGAATGGTCTAGATCAGGGATCTCCAAACTTGGCAACTTTTAAGACTTGTGGACTTCAACTACCAGAATTCCTCTGGCTGTGGGATTCTGGGAGTTGAAGTCCACAGGTCTTAAAGTTGCCAAGTTTGGAAACCCCGGCCCTAGATGGATTGAACTAATTACATAATTTAGAGGACATCCAACCCCAAGGGACTTTGAACGGCCTATATTGTAAAAGCAAGAAAACAAAATCAAGAAACAGATCCTAGACATCTAGCAGATAGAACGCTAGCCAACATTGGTTGGTTCACACCAATGGTTCACACCACAACATACAACAATATCTGAGGGGCTGCCAAGCTATTCTCCAAAGCACCTGAGGGCAGGACAAGAAGCAATGGGTGGAAACTCATCAAGGAGAAAAGCAACCTAGAACTAAGGAGAAATTTCCTGACAGTTAGAACAATTAATCAGTGGAACAACTTGCTTCTAGAAGTTGTGAATGCTCCAACACTGGAAATTTTTAAGAAGATGTTGGATAACCATTAGTCTGAAGTGGTGTAGGGTATCCTGCCTAAGCAGGAGGATGGACTAGAAGACCTCCTGGGTCCCTTCCAACTCTGTTATTCTAATATGTGAGCTACAGACATTCAGCAGTTCCAATTTGAACTCTGGAAAATACTCTGAAGTGCCCTTGTAGCACTGGTCTGTAACATCCCAAAGGAATTGTGTCCTCTGTTGAGTTTTAAGGTACTGCAGATAGCTGTGGTGTCTGCTCTCTTTTGTGGTATCTCCTCTCCTTTGCATTCAGAAGCCCCTTTTGGAGACTGAATCCAAAGCATTGCACAGTTGTAAGGCTAAGCATGGTTTTAATCTTGATAATGGGGTGTTGTTTCCATGGCTTATAAAATTGTACAAACCCACAAAAAACAAATTTGCGGGTTGATATATTATATGAACTCAGAACATGGGTTAAATTAGTCATCAGGATAAGCCATCTAATTGGAACCCAGCCCCTGTAGACATGTTTTTTCAGCTGTGCAATTATGATACTGCAGAGTGTTCTTCATAGTCAACTCTGAACCCAATGACAAATCTTACTTAATTTTTTTAGCACGTAGGATCATGAAGTTGGATAGAAGTGTCTAGCACCACCCAAATCCTAGAGCAGAATCCACTGCTAGAGTCTAGACCAGGGGTCCCCAACCTTGGCAAGTTGAAGACTTGTGGACTTCAACTCCCAGAATTTCTCAGTCAGCAAAGCTTCTGGGAGTTGAGGTCTACAAGTCTTAAATTTGCCAAGGTTAGAGACCCCTGATGTAGACCATCAACCCAGCAATTATTTCCTAACCTCTAGGGCAGGGGTGTCAAACTCACATCATCACAGTGGTGTCACATGACGTTTTGGGACTTTTTCACTCTTTGCTAAACCGGGTATGGGTGTGGCCAACATGTGACACATCTGGACCACGGGCCGGGAGTTTGACAGCCCTGCTCTAGGGCAAGAGTTCAAATCTTCCTTCTTCTATGCAACAGTTCTTGAAACTTTTGAAGTTCTATCGTATCTTCCCAACCACCAAGTGCAGATCATAATTTAACATAAGTTACTTTTTCCAATCCCTCTTGGGAACAATCAGGTGCAAAATGCAGTCTCTCTAAATGTGAAGAGTAAGTTTTCTAGAGTTTTAAAACCATGGTTGAGATTTGACCAGAACTTTCTTCATATAACTCCTTTCCAGTGTGATGTCTGCTACTTAGCTCATGCAGATTTTAAAATAAATTTTAAAAAATAAATATAAATTTCTAATTCAACCTGCTTAACCAGGCCAGATTCATTTCTCGAATACAAATTCTTACCTCCCTATCACCTCCACAAGCTGTTTTTTTACTGTAATTGCTGCTTCTCAGGCCTTTTATGAATTTTAGATATGCAAAATTAGCAAAGTAGATTTGATGTTTGTATTTGTTTGTTTGTTTGTTTGTTTGTAAAATTTATTGGCTGCCCATCTTACCACAAGGCAACTCTGGCCGGCTTACAATCTTAAAATGATAAAAAACTTTACAAAAGTTAAAACACATAAATAAAATACTCTTAAGATCCAATCTCACCAGGTTGGATCTCTTAAGATCCGATCTCACCAGGTTGACTCAGCCTTCCATCCTTCCAAGGTAGGTCAAATGAGGACCCAGATTGTGGGGGCAATAAGCTGACTTTGTATAAAAAAGAACACCTCTTAGGGGGGTCAAAAGCCCTACTAAGCAGGTATATACAAAAAATTATGAAGGCTATCGCTTAACATATTGTAAGCCGCCCTGAGTCTCTGGAGAAGGGCAGAATATAAATTGAACCAATAAATAAATAAATAAATTATTGTGGCCCAATAAAAAAGATGGGGAGGGTGGGAACAAGATGGTGGGACTTTAGGACTTGGTGGCTCAGAAATTCTGGGAGTTGAAGTCCAGAAGTCCTAAAGGGGCCATAGTTCCCCATCCTGATTTAAAACAACAAGAAATTTCAACCAACCTCCTAGGAAACAAAAGGAACTTTTCCATTCTGTTAATTGGATTTGATACATTCTGCTAGCACTGTACTGAAACCAAGAGTCTAAATGTGTGGTGTTCTTTTCCTGCAAGTCATTATATCCTTGGTTTGTTCTGGATTTCTTTACAATTCATACTTTTAATTTTGTAAACTATCTTTATTTGCCAGTTCCTTAAGTCACTGTTAGCTATAGTAGTAAGCATTGCTTACTACTATAGCCCA
The DNA here is from genome assembly GCA_030761175.1 of Masticophis lateralis. Taxonomy (NCBI): domain Eukaryota; kingdom Metazoa; phylum Chordata; class Lepidosauria; order Squamata; family Colubridae; genus Masticophis; species Masticophis lateralis. Next base: position 26,611,679 of record JAUDYJ010000002.1, read on the forward strand.
AGCTTTTCAGCTGAGAAGCGAAACATTTTCAAAGAAAACACCAAGAAAGTCCAGTTGCCTTTTGGAAAAAGCACCTTTATCGCTTTGTCCTGGATGATCGAGAATCTTCATAGACATTAAGAAAATGCACAGTGTATTCCAGAAGTGGGTTTCAGCAGGTTTTGACCAGTTCTGGAGAACCAGTAGTGAAAATTTTGAGTAGTTTGGAGAACTGGTAAATACCAACTCTGACTGGCCCCGCCCCCATCTATTTTCTGCCTCCCCAGTCCCAGCTGATTGGGAGGAAATGGGGATTTTGCAGCAACCTTCCCCTGGAGTGGGGAGAGAATGGAGATTTTATAGTATCCTTCCCCTGCCATGCCCACCAAGCCACGCCCACCAAGCCACACCCACAGAACCAGCAGTAAAAAAAAATTGAAATCCATCACTGGTGTATTCGCCTTTAAGGACCCACCCGTATAATTTTGGGACAGCCCTCTAAAAAGGGTCTCAGCTTTTTCTGGACCAGAATCAATGGTTAGATCTGGTCAACGTTCCAACTAACGAACCCAACCAAAGCAAGCAGGGCTGAGAAGATCCAATCTCTTAATGCAAAACTTTATTGAGTACATCATATCGGCAAAGATGAGGGCAAAACCAGATCTAACCATTTCCCATGCAAACCCACATAGTTAAAGTTCAGGTTCTCCCTCCCTCTTACTGGACCGGGTCACATCATCCAGTACAGTCTCCTGGTATTGTTGTTGGGCTCTGGTAAACACCCTGCCAAAACGTCCTTGGTTCTCACGGCTGGCACCTTGGTGTCTGGAACCTATCTACCCCCTTCCCTCCCCCCATAGTTCATTGGCAAGCTGAGAAGCGATAATAGTTACAACAGCAAAAGGGTCTTTTGAAGCTTGCCAGTTCTGGGCTGCATAAAGAGAGGGATATGAATCAAGATCATGTGAAGTGTTAATACCACTTTATAATGCCTTGATAAGGCCACATTTGGAATACTACATTCAGTTTTGATCGCCACGATGTAAAAAAGATGTGGAGACTCTAGAAAGAGTGCAGAGAAGAGCAAAAAAGATGGTTAGGGGACTGGAGGATAAAACATGAACGGTTGCAAGAATTGGTATGTCTAGTTTAATTAAAAGAAGGACAAGGGGTGATGTGACAGCAGTGTTTCGATATCTAAGGGGTTGTCACAAAGAAGAGGGAGTCAAGCTATTCTCCAAAACCCCTGAAGGCAGGACAAGAAGCAATGGGTGAAAATTAATCAAGGAGAGAAGCAACCTAAAACTAAGGAGAAATTTCCTGACAGTGAGAACAATGAATCGGTGGAACAACTTGCCTCCAGAAGTTGTGGATGCTCCAACACTGGAAGTTTTTAAGAAGATGTTGGATAACCATTTGTCTGAAGTGGTGTAGGGTATCCTGCCTAAGCAGGAGGATAGACTAGAAGACCTCCAAGGTCCCTTCCAACTCATGTTATGTTACGTTACGTTACGTTACGTTACGTTACGTTACGTTACGTTACGTTACGTTATTCTATCCTATCCTATCCTATCCTATCCTATCCTATCCTATCCTATGATTGGAAGAACAAAGAAGAGCCTAGAAAATGGCTGAAAGACATGGAGGGATAACAGTACAGTCTTCAACTTGTAACCTCAATAGGTTGTTCCATGCTCTCTAGTTTGTTGGTTGGGACATTCCCCAACGAAAACACAGATCCAGCAGGATGTGCAGGAAATCCTTTTGCACACCATTTCCTCTTCGAGGGGAAAGTGGGGAGATGGAAATAGTTTGTGATCAATGTGATCACTGTTACAGACTCATCATGGGGAGCAGAAGTGACCTGTAGGCTCCCTCAACTCCCAGCCAGCCTCCTCAGCTGATTCTTCCTCAGAAGGCAGCATCAAGAAGAAACAAACCATTTTAGTTTTCCTAGTACAAAAAGGTGACTTAAGGTGCTGCTTTTTCTTTCCCCCTGAAGCAGGAAAAGGTGGCGTGACCAGCTCGAGTTCTCTTCTTCCTCCCATCCCATCCTTCAATCTGAGGACACACACACACAGAGAAACAACAAGCTGCCTGAGCAAGCAGGAAACGCAGCTTCAGGGGCCTTGAGAAGAGTTTGTTTTCCTCAGAAAGCTGTGGTTTGCAGCAACGTTATTTTTTCCAGGCCAGGCCTTCATTTTGTTCCTGTTTTTCCAAATTTTGCTCTGGCAACTCTTGACGGGCTCCAAAAAAAACCCCCTCAGCTCTGTTTGCTTTGCTCCAGCAGAGAACAAACAGCATGTGTGATTCTAGCTGTAAATGTACTTTAGGCATTTATCTGTCTTCCATTAACGCCAGTGAAGATTTGGGATTTTAGCATTTTCAGTGTGGAGGGCAGATTTTCTTGGCAGAAAAGCAAAAACGGCAGACAATGTTTCAGGATATAAATAGGGTTCTTGCTCAGACAACAAGGCGTAGGGCAGTGATGGCTAACCATTTTGCCATCGCGTGCCAAAAGCAAGGGTCGCGCGGGGGGGGGGGTCATGTATGCCCACACCCATAAGTCCATGAGCTCTGCCCCCTGTGCATGTGCACGCAAATCCCCACCCCACTTTTTGGCACATGATGGCACGGTGGGCCCAGTAGGCCTGTTTTTTGCTCTCCCCAGGCTCCGAAGCCTTTCTAGGAGTCTGGGGTGGGTGAAAACAGCCTTCCCCACCCCCTCAGGCCCTCCGGGGCAGGAAACAACCTGTTTCCATACTTCCAGTGGTCCCAGAAGGCCCAAAAATCAGCTGGCCAGCGCGCACATGTGCCGGTGGTGAGCTTGCATGCTCACCAATATGGATCTGCATGCCACAGGTGGCACACGTGCCATAGGTTCGCTATCACGGGCCTAGGATTTTTAAAAAGGATGGTGAATTTAGATTATGGATTGTACTCTGCAAAATATATAAACTGGGAGGAATAAAACCAGTAAGGCTGACTTCTTTTTTTCCAACAGCAAATATTATGAAAGAATTAGGGCTTAATTTATCATTCATTTTCTATATAAGCATAGACGAAAGCAAAATAAAACAAATACTGAAGAAACCAGTTAAAACTGAAAAATCTCTCTATATAAAAGTGAAATACCATTCACGCATCATCACAAAATCTCTAGAACCGTAAAGCCTACAAACTTGAAATTTGGCACATATGTTTCTCTTGGCTTCTAGAGGCTCGCTAAGAAAGGATCTTTTGAAATGACCATCAGATCATTAGTATTTCTTATATTATTATTAACACACTCTGATGCTAAGGAGTTAGATGTTCTACTCCCCCTTCCCATCTGAAAAGAACTCTGTTCCAACTGCCACTTGGGCATGAGCATGGCCAGTGCATGACTCGTCCGGTCTGCAGGCAGAGAGTTTAGACATTCCAGAAGGGGATAAGTTAAGAGAGGTCTCTGTGGGACAAGCCTGAGGGAGAGAAGGGGATAGGAGAGGATCAATGGGGCCAGCCTGAGGGAGAGAAGGGAACAAGATAGGAGAGGCCTCTGTGGGAGAGAAGAGAAGAGAGGCTGATCATAACTACTGATTAATGTTCAAGCTTTAACTGTCAATATATCAAACCCGATCACATAGTTTCATAGTGGAACTATAGGCTAATACTACTGTTATTCCAAAAACATAGCGTAATAAACTCCAAGCGGATGTAATTTTAGATAGTTTAATATAAATACATTTAAGCTACTATCAAAAAGATCAAAAGCCATTTCTTTAAGCTCTTTCCTTTTTTCTTTCTATTTTCTTTCTTACTTCATTATTTTTCCTCATTTTCTTTGTTTCTCTTCTAATACTGGTATTGTTTTTAATCTTCAACATTCTTTCATCTGTTAAAAAAAAATAAACTTCAAGCAACGGAATGTTAAAGAGGCATTTATATTATAATGTGTGTGCCTGTGTTTGCGTGGGGAGCAGGGGGTTGGAAAAAGGCTCTGTGTGAATTCTTTAATGCTGGTTTTGTTGCAAAATGCCATCAAAATTGGCAGGAGATATTGTTGGCCCAGACTTGTTAACTGGCTTTCAGGCCAGAGGGGTTCTGGGGAAGACAGAACTGTGGGTCAAGCCAGTAGTATAAAACTCCCATGCTTAAAAATAGTGTATCACAAAAACCTAGTTCTATAAGAATCATAGAATCAGAAGGCTGGAAAGAATGTTAGAGGTCTTCCCTTGCCCAAGGCTGATGACCTGGGCAAATGCCTGTCCAATCTTTTCTTAAAAACTTTCAGAGATAGAGCACTCATGATTCTATCAAATAAACTATTTCATTGATTAACGATATTAGTATCACTTATATACTGCTTCACAGTGCTTTACGGCCTCTCTCTAAATGATTTAGAGTCAGGCAATGGTCCCCAACAATCTGAGTTCTTATTTTACCGACTTCGGAAGAATGGAAGGCTGAGTCAACCTTGAGCCTGGTGAAATTTGAACTGCCAAATTGCAGGCAACCGGTGATAAGCAGAAGTAGCCTGCGCAGTACTGCATTCTAATCACTGAGCCATTGCAGCTCTAATTATGGATTAATTGTTCTCACTGTTAGGAAATTCCTCCTTATTTCCAAGTTGGATCTCAAAATTTAACAGGGAGCCATTGCTTCTTCTTCTGCCCTCTAATGCTTTGGAAAATAAGTCAACCCACTCTTCTCTATGACAGTCCCTCAAGTATTGAGTTTCATGTGTACATTTGCAAATTTAAAATGGCTATAATTTTAAACTGAAGCTCGGTATCTCTCATCTACTCATCTATATTTTGATTTGCCTGCTCTTCTGGAGCTGCTAACTGGTGAACCTATTCTGTGTAGCCTCTGTGCTCGGTCAACTCTGAAAACTGACTTGAGGGAAACACAGTAAGGCAAATAAATCCAGGCATTCAAGCGTACACACTTGTTTATATGTACAGATATAAACTGGGTGAAACCAGTTAATAGCAGTAACTGTGAGAGGGATCTTAGAGTCTTAGTGGACAACCAGCTAAATATGAGCCAACAGTGTGCAGCAGCAGCCAGAAAAGCCAACGTTATCCTAAATTGCATTAAGAGAGGGATACAATCAAGAACAAGTGAGGTACTAATGCCACTCTATAAAGTCCTAGTAAGACCACACATAGAGTGTTGGTCACTACACTATAAAAAAGGATGTTGAGACTCTAGAAAAAGTGCAGAGGAGAGCAACCAGGATGATTAGGGGACTGGAGACTAAAACATATGAAGAATGGTTACATGAACTGGGCATGGCTAGTCTAGTGAAGAGAAGGACCAGGGGAGACATGATAGCAGTCTTCCAATATTTGAAGGGCTGCCACAGAGAGGAAGGGGGTCAAGCTATTTTCCAAAGCACCCAAAGGCCAGACAAGGAATAATGGATGGAAGCTGACCAAGGAGAGATTCAACCTAGAAATGAGGAGAAATCTTTTGACAGTGAGCATAATCAATCAATGGAACAGAAGTTGCCTTCGGAAGTTGTGGGAGCTTCATCACTGGAGACTTTCAAGAAAAGACTGGACTGCCAGTTGTCAGAAATGATGTAGAGTCTCCTGCCTGAGTGGGGGGTTGGACTAGATGACCTATAAGGTCCCTTCCAAATCTGTTAAAAGTGTCAGAAGATCCATTATGACTTTTATGTTACCTTAATGGCACACTGCTTAGCATGCAGTACTTACAGGCTAACCCACTGCTAGGAATTCAATTCTGACCGGCTCAGGGTTGACTCAGTCTTCCATCCTTCCAAGGTCAGTAAAATGACGACCCAGATTGGGAGCAATTTGCTAACTCTGTAAACCTCTGAGAGAGGTCTGTAAAGCATTATGAAGCAGTATATAAGTTTAAGTGCTATTGCAGTCATCCAAAAAAAATGGTTGTCCACCCATTGTCTCAAAGGTGCTTTTTTAGGCGGCAACTGGACTTTCTTTTTTTTTTCTTTTGAAGACATTTCACTTCTCATCCAAGAAGCTTCTTCAGCTCTGACAGGATAGACAGGGAAAAAAATTGAAGACTATAGGAACCAGGAGCACAACTCAGGTGACACCGAGGACATAGATAAACCTCCAAGTTTAGTTTAGTTTAGTTTATTGGATTTATATACCGCCCTACTCCCGAAGGACTCAGGGCGGTGAACAGCCACAAAATAAAACACATAAATACAAAATTTAAAAGCAGAAATAAAACCGAATTAAACAATTTGGCCCAAGACAAATTTAAAACACCCAATAATTTAAAACAGATCCATAATATACATTTTAAAAAATAAAAAGGGGAAAGATTTAGGCCAGGCCAGCCTGATGGAATAAAAAAGTCTTGAGAGCGCGACAGAAGGTGCGCAGATCCGGGATCTTTTGTATGTCCAGGGGGAGCTCATTCCCCCACAGAGAAGGCTCTCCCCCTGGGGTCCGCCAGCCGACATTGTTTGGCCAACGGCACCCGGATGAGCCCCTCTTTATGAGACTGTACCGGCCGGAGGGAGGCTTCAAGTGCTTCAAGGGCCCTCTAAAAGGATGCAAATGACTCGCTGTCTTCAAGGAGTATAAATCCTTCCATTCCCCACCATCCAGTCAAGCTTCTTGGATGAGAAGCGAAACGTCTTCAAAGAAAAACAAGAAAGTCCAGTTGCCTCTTGAAAAAAGCACTTTTGGGACAACCATGACCTGGATAACGGAGAATCTCTACAGATTTTTGTCCACATCTAGTTCAGTAGCTGTTAAACTGAGGGTAATTATCAACTTACCAGGTTATTAACAAGGGGGTAATTTGAACATATCATGAGGGTAATGATGTAATGTAATTGCTTGTTTGTGAGTCAAGGATCCAGCTTGTCACTGTGGCTGCCAAGATAGAGGTGTAAAAAAAAAAAAACAGGTCTAAATATTTTTGGTGAGGATAATGGCATTACCTGAGCCTGGGGAAAGGGATAATCAAACAGTTTAAGAATCACCGCTTGGATTGCCCTCAGCTAAATGGTGTGAGATGCTGGAAAAAATATCTAATTTGAATATCGTACAAGCAGCCCTTGATTTATAGCCTTTGTTTAATGGCTGTACAAAGTTACAGCGTCACTGAAAAAATAACAACAAGTGACTAACAACCATCCTTGCACTTATAACTGTCTCAGCATTCCCTTTGGTCAAATGATCAAAAGTTGGGCACTTGGCCAAACAGCAAGTATTTTCTATGGTTGCCGTGTCCTGCAATCTTGTGATCACTCTTTGTAACCTTCCCAGCCAGCTTAACAGATTAACAGAAGAATTGGAAGGAATCTTGGAGGTCTTCTAGTCCAACCCCCTGCTCAGGCGGGAAACCCTATACCAGGGTTGTCAAACTTGATTTTATTGAGGGCCACATCAGGGTTGTGTTTGACCTTGGGGGGCGGGAGGTGGGATAGGCATGGCCAGCTCGACATCACTCATATTGGGCGGGGGGGCACACCGGCCTTCTGTTTTCACTAGCAGAGGCACTGCGGGCCTGTCCTTCCCTGTTTCCAGGGTGGCCCCATGGGCCAGATCTAAGCACCCTGCAAGCCAGATGCAGTCCATGGGCCTTGAGTTTGACAGCCCTGCCCTATCCCATTTCAGAAAAATGGTTGTCCAACCTTCAGGGTTTGGATTGAATCAGGTGAACCAAATGCTACTTATACATCTGGTTTACCAAACCAGTAGTTGCAAGGACTAGCTGGCCCCTCTTGCCCCTCCCACCCCCACCCTCACCCCAGTCACTCCCAGTAGTCTCCACTCAGCCCATTTTGGATGCCAGGTAAGCTTAGGGCCCTTGTGGAGGCTCTGGGAGGACGAAAAACGGGCCTCCCGGAAGTTCCAAAAGTCTGGAAACGGGCTCATTTCCGGCCTCCGGAGGGCCTCTGGAGCCCGAGGGAGGCCATTTTTGCCCTCCCAGAGGCTCAAGGAAAGCCTCCAGAGCCTGGGGAGGGTGAAAACTGTTGTATACTGAGCTGGCTCCCTGAGTCGTCCCCCTGCTGGTGTTGTTCATAATGTTCTGTTATTCTATTGGTTAGCCGCCTGACAGCTGGGATATATAAGAGCTGTCAGGCTGAGTTCACTGTTCTTTCAGCTGAGGTAAATTACGTTCTGAGTCGTTGATTATTATTAAAAGGTTTATCTCAGGACTGCTTCGTTTCAGTTGTTGTTATTCAGAGTGGAATCTAGCAAAAACGCTCCCCCGCCCCCCATCGCAGTGGTGCAGGACAAGTAGGCCACGCCCACCATGGCCACGCCCACCATGGCCACGCTCACCCAGCAACCGGGCAGAGGACCGGTTGCTAACATTTTTGAATCCCACCCCTGCCAACATCCAGTGATGGAGCACCCACAACCTCTGGAGGCAAGCTGTGCCACTGATTAATTGCTCTAACTGTCAGGAAAATTTCTCCTGGGGAAGCCAGGTTCGCTTAATGATTCACTTAACAACTGTAGCAATTAGCTTAACAACCAAGGTGTGAAAAGTGTCATAAAATTGGACCTCCCTTAACAACGGCTTTGCTTAAGCAATGGAGGAGCCTCAGATAGCTCAACCGGCTGAATAGCCTGTTATTAACATCCAGCTGTCTGCAATTACACCAGTTCGAGGCTCAAGGTTGACTCAGCCTTCCATCCTTTCTAAGGTAGGTAAATTGAGGACCCAGTTTGTGGGGGCAATAAGCTGACTTTGTATAAAAAATATACAAAAGTATGAAGGCTGTTGCTTAATGCATTGTAAGCCGCCCTGAGTCTCTGGAGAAGGGCGGCATATAAATCTAATTAAAAAAAATTCTGGTTCCAACTGTGGCTATAAGTTAAGGACTACCTGCATTTGAGAATAGATGTGCATGAATCAAGCACGCAATGAATTAGCACACAATGAAGCAGAGTTGTTTCAATACAAGATGGACAGCAAATAAATGAAACAAAATAAGTAAAACCTCATCTTGCCAATTCCAGCATCCCTGCTGTTTGACGGCCTTGTTCCTGTTGTCTTGTACCTGCCACCAACATCATTTCCCACCCTCTGACAATTAACATTCATACAGTTGATCCCAAGGAGGAAAATAAATCTCCCTTGTGAGCAGCCACTGGAACCATTTGTTTTGACAGTAGCCATTTTTTGCCGCATGCAGTTAAATCCTAGCTCAACAGCAGAACCAGTGAAGATAGGACTATGGCAGTGATGGCTAACTTATTTCTCTTCAAGTGCCAAAAGCGCACATGTCCACGTGTGACAGTGAGCATGCGTGCCGGCACCCATAATGCAATGCGCACCCCCATGCATGTATGCATGACCCCCCCCCACGCCTGCACATGCACATGTGACATCCCATGCACCACCTTGCCCCCCCCCCCATGCATGCACATGAGGGGTAGAATTCAAAAATTTTACCAACCTTCATCACGACCGGACTGGAGCTGTTTTCGCCCTCCCCAGGCTCCGGAGGCTTTCCTTGAGCCTCTGGGAGGGCAAAAACGGCCTTCCCCAGGCTCCGGAGGCCTCCAGAGGCCAGAAATGGACCTCTTTCCGCACTTCCAGAACACGTGCACTGCATCCCATGCACTCCCCCCACCCCGCCATGTATGTGCGCCCCCCACCCCCCATGCATGCACCTGTGACCCCCCCCCCGTGCATGAGCCCATGTCTCCCACATGCCCCCGCCCCCTGCGCATCCCAAAAATCAGCTGGCCGGTGGGAGGCACGCATGGGCATGTGTAGTACAGTTGAGCTCAGGTGACGGCTCGCATGCCCGCAGAGAGGGCTCTGCATGCCAGCTGTGGCACTCGTGCCATAGGTTCGCCATCACAGGATTATGGTTTTGAAACGCCGTTGCACTTCTTGCTACGTCACATTCTAATCCCAGATTGCCAGGGAATTACGTGACATATTTTTGGATTATCTATGTTCAAATTTTGCTATGTTATTAAATGCAACCACAAAAACATATAATTGCTATATATGGGGGAAGAGCCAAATGGGGAATTTCTGAGGGTACTTGGTAACCAAAATAGATTTCAATTTTCAAGATATAACTTCTAGCCAAAATGATGCTATTTAATGGCTATAATATAAAACAGGTAGTCCTAGATTTACAACATTTCGCTTAGTGACTGTTCAAAGTTACAGCAACACAGGAAAAAGTGTCTTATGACCGTTTTTCACACTTACAACCATTGCAGCATCCCCATGGTCATGTAATCGAAATTCAGACACTTGGCAACTGATTCATATTTATGACAGTTGCAGTGTCCTGGGGTCATGTGATCACCTTTTGTAACCTTCTGACATTTGTTAAGTGAGTTTTGCTACGACTAAGAGCCATGGTGGCGCAGTGGTTAGAGTGCAGTACTGCAGTCTACTTCTGCTGACTGCCAGCTTCCTACAATTTGGCAGTTCGAATCTCACCAGGCTCAAGGTTGACTCAGCCTTCCATCCTTCCGAGGTGGGTAAAATGAGGACCTAGATTGTTGGGGGCAATAGGCTGACTCTGTAAACCACTTAAGAGAGGGCTGTAAAGCACTGTGAAGCAGTATATAAGTCTAAGTGCTATTGCTATTTTCTTGCCACAGTTGCTAAGTGAATCATTGCCATTGATAAGTTAGCCACCTGGTTGTTAAGTGAATCTGACTTCCCCATTGACTTTGCTTGTCAGAAGTGGGGACCCAGCAATGGTCATAAATAGGAACCTGTTGGCAAGTATCTGAATTTTGATCACATGATCATGGGGATAATATAAAAGCCATAACTGTAAAAAACAGTCATCTTTTTCAATGCCGTAGTAACTTTGAACGATTTAAACGAACAATTGTAAGTTGAGGACTTCATAGATACGTAATGTCTACATCTGTCTACTTAATTTGCCTTTTAGTGAATGGATGATTGGGGATGTGCAATTAGGTGTCAACCTTGTGAAGTAGCCCAGACAAGATACACAACCAGAAGTACCAGTTCTACTTAATTGTAAGGTTCCCTTAATGAATCTTGCATGCTTGAAAGTACATCTCTACATACACACCCCTCACTTTACAGCCCAAGAAACTAGGGAGGGTCCCTTCTGAGATGTTTGCCATTTCCACATTCCTTCTGCGGACTCAGGGGTTGCTTATCCAACTATTGTCCTGTCTAACCAACATCATTTCTTTATGTCATTACAGTAGGATTGTAGAATATGCCTTCCACCTAGTTACACAACTTAACAATAGCAATAGTACGTAGACTTATATACCACTCTATAGTGCTTTTCAGCCCTCTCTAAGCAGTTTACAGAGCCAGCAAAATGCCTCCAACAATCTGGCGCCTCATTTTACTGACCTCAAAAGGATGGAAGGCTGAGTCAACCTTGAGACAGTCAGGCTCGAACTCTTGGCAGTGAGCAGAGTTAGCTTGCAATACTTCATTGTAACCACTGTGCCACCATGGCTCTTAATTAATGTACATGCCGTAGTTTTTCACCAGATTTGGTAAAGTATGAAGGGGAATCTATTCACAGGCACCAGCCAGAAGGGAGAAAGAGATTTCAATGCAATTATCCTGGGAGAGAGCATTAAAAACAGAAAATTTCACTCTGCCAGTGTTTACAAAATGTTGTGTTTTAAGAGCAGTTTTTTTAAAAAAGCTGTTTTAAGGGAAGCCACAGTATTCCATGACTGTGCAGGCAAAGGAAAACCATTTTCTCTCTTTCCCCGCTGAATTTGGTTGAGTGAAAAAAAGTAAACAGAATGAACAAGCAGGTGTGTGAAGAATAACAAAATCAGATTTCTCCATCTTCTTATTTGAAAAACAGTATTATTGTCTGTATTTGACTTCTCTCTAAAAGAAAAGGCTATACTTTCCTTACTTTATAGTAATTGCTGTATATTTGCAGAGCCATTGTTTTGTCCTATGGCTCATCCCAGCCATTAAAAAATATCGTTCTCATTTTGATTGCTTTTGCTTTGTTTTATTTCCTTTCAATTTTAATGTTATCAAGTTCTGTCATGATTTTAGTTGCCATATAGATGTAGACTTGATTTTTTTTTTTTAAAAAAGGTATAGGTATAGGTATAGGTATTTCCTCATCCCATTCCTAAGAGATCTGTAAGGGGTGTGCATAAGTGCACAAGCTGCCTACCGTCCCTGTCCTAATATTCCTTTTTACTTACTCTTTTCATGTATTCAAATTATGTTTATACTTTTACCTGTTATCTTATATGTGCTTGACAAAATAAACTTATGACTTAAACTTATGACTTAATTCTAAGGTAAAGGTAAAGTCCAGTCATGTCTGACTTTAGGGCATGGTGCTCATCTCCATTTTTTGGCTGAGGGAGCCACGGTTGTCCAAAGTCAATTTCGGTGGTCATGTGGCCAGCATGGCTATACACCAAAGGCTCACAGAACACCGAAGTGGTACCTATTAATCTACTCGCATATAGGTAGGCAGGCGCACAATTCTAGCCTTAATTATTATTTTTTTAATTAGAGTGGCACCAAAGGTAGGCCCAGTATTGTGAATTCCAGCTTGAATTGATTTCATCGCCCTCCTTTTTAAAATAAAAATTGAAAAAAAAAAACACTTTTTCTTTGCATCTCAGGATCTGCTCTTCAATGTCTGCAGTGTAAATTCACCATTTTCAATATACCCTGCCACACTTCGACTGTCACCTGTAAAGATGAAGAAGTTTGTGCTGTCATCCGGGGAAGTGCTGGTAAGGATTTTCTTTCTTTTTAATTTCCCCCCTGTCTTCACATATGCTGTTTCCCTCAGGAATTTTACCTGGCATAATTTTGTTTCTTGGAATAATACTTCTGAATAGGTCCTCATATAGTAAAACTTATATGTAGTTATGAAGTTATATGTAGTTAGCGATAGGTAGTTGTGGAATCAGTAACCCTGGATTTCCAAATGAACTGTCAGAGTTTGCTGCAGCAATCAAATCCAGAAAGCAGATAGGTAACTGATTCAGCAGGATTCTGTTTATATCAGGGGTGAAATGCTCACAGTTCGGACCGGATCACTCAATTCGATAGCGATGGCGGTGGGTGGTTCGGAGAACCGGTAGCAAAAATCCCTGCCCCCTCCCCCATGCCCAGTTGAGCCGCACGATCATCAGAGGCTTTTTTTTTACTTTTAAAGGCATTTTTTCTACAACCTCTTCGGCCGAAAAAATTCTTTTAAAAGTTTTTTTTAAAAAAAGCCCCTGATGATCGCATGGCTCAGCTGGGATCATCAGAGGCTTTTAAAAGCATTTTTTTCTGCAACCTCTTAAGGTTGTAGAAAAATGCTTTTAAAAGTAAAAAAAAAAGTTGGCCACGCCCACCCAGTCACATTATCTCCCCCACCACTGATGGGCGTGGTGTGGCTTGGTAGGTATTGTGTGGCTAGGTGAGTGTGGCTTGGTGGGCGTGGCAGGGGAAGGATACTGCAAAATCCCCATTTCCTCCCCATTCCTGGGGGAAAGATATTGCAAAATCTCCATTCCCACCCCACTCTGGGGCCAGCCGGAGGTGGTATTTGCCAGTTCTCCAAACTACTCAAAATTTCCACTACTGGTTCTCCGAACTACTCAAAATTTCCACTACCGGTTCTCCAGAACCTGTCAGAACCTGCTGGATTTCACCCCTCGATGACGTCTGGGTCAGTGGGCAGAGCCTCCTGCCGGTTTTACTATCGGTTCTTGCGAACCGGGGGCAACCCACCACTGGCTTACACAGAGAAAAACAATTATAATTTTAAAACTATGCAAATAAAAAAAAACAATTCGTACAATGAAGGAGACAGACAGCATGGGGATGAGGCCTCTCTCTGTATTTATCCTCCATGCTGTGTGTCTCCATTTCCACCCTATTTATACTTTGATTCTTTGCCTTCGCATTGTCCTTCTAATGTTGCTAATTTTAATGTTTTAACTTTTAATACCTAATGTTTTTCATGTTTTTAAACCTTCTAATTCATTTATATTGCTATTTTTGACATTGCAAGCCACCCAAATTCGCTTGATAGTAAGATTGGCGGCATATAATTTCTAATGTTTATGTTTTTAAGCAGCTCAGAGTTACCTCTGGTAAAAAGGGCAACCTATTAATTTTACAAATAAATAAAATAAAATAATAAAACAAAAACAAAATAAATAGAATAATAAAATAAAGTAAAACAAAACAAAACAAAACAAAAAATAATAAAATAGAATAATAATAAAATAAAATATAAAATAAAATAATACCCGTTTTCCCCAAAATAAGACATTCCCTGATAATAAGCCCAATTGGGCTTTTGAGCACATGCCAATAAGGCCAAGCGCTTATTTCAGGGTTCAAAAAAATATAAGACAGGAGAAACATGGTAAATAAAATAAAATGAAGTAAAACAAAACAAATAATAAAAGAAAATAATAATAAAATATAAAATAAAATAATGAATAAAATAATAAAGTAAAACAAAGTAAAACAAAACAAAACATAATAAAATAAAATATAAAATGTAAAATATAAAATAATATAAAATATAAAATAATATAAAAAATAAAATAAAAAAATAAAATAAAAAATGTATACCATCCAGAATCTGTGAGTATTGGGAAACAGCCAGGCAGGGAGGAAGGGGCCAAGACGGGAACTAGACTTATGCTTTTGGAGATTACGCAGGGACTCAAGGCTAGTTCCCCGCTTGACCCCTCCTCCCTGCCTAGTATGACTTTGGAACAGTGAGTGAGATGGGTGGTCTCTAACTTTGATATAGCAAACAATCAACCAAGTCAGCTCTGCTTTCTGCCCTATTTGTTCCCAACAATGCAACGACGGGGTGTTGTATAGGTGGCAGGGAACGTTATCCGTACATACCTCTCACCCTATGTCTCTTTCTTTTGATGTTCCACCTAGCTGGTCATCAACTCATCAAGAAGAAGGACTGTGTCCCACAGGAGAAATGTGACAAGAACAGTACCGAGACCTATCTGGGCGTCAGTTACGTCACCACCTACAAGTGTTGTGACGGCGATTTCTGCAATTCGGGAGCCACCTTGCCCTCTGCTCACATCTCTCTGCCCATGCTTCTGGTCATCGGAGGCACCTGGCTCCTTCGCTTCCTCTAATCCTCTTTCCAGGAGGGAGAGAAAACACCAACTTTAGAAGATGCCAAAAATTAACCCTGCGATCCTTCTACTTTTTTTTACCTGAAAGTAACGTCCATGGAACTCCAATCATGTACAGAATTGTCCTTTTATCTTACCAAGCACTGTATTAAATAGGCACTCTCGCCTTTCCTTTTTATTCAGAAATGCATTGGTGGCTTAATGAAGGCATATCTATTTTAGAGCATATGACTGAAGCTTTAGGAATTGAAGCTGCCATAATCTTTCTCCTCCTCCTCTTTTTTCATTATCTTCTACCTTTTCCATTCCTTTTCCACTTATTTTCATCCTCTGCAAGCTTCTCTTTAAAACAGAGTTAGAAAACTAGTGTCAGACCAACTACAAGTCCAATAGTCCCGTCTAGATCACGGTCAAGGAATACTGATACCCATCTCTCTTAGGCCCCTTTTAAGCTTCTTCACCCCTTGAGATTTAGAATAGAATAAGCAGAGTTGGAAGGGACCTTGAAGGTCTTCTAGTCCAACCCCCTGCTTAGGCAGGAAACCCTACACCACTTCAGACAAGTGGTCCAACATCTTCTTTAAAACTTCTAGTGTTGGAGCATTCACAACTTCTGGAGGCAAGTTGTTCCACTGGTTAATTAATTTTACACTGCTTTCCTCCTGTACTAAAAACTTCTGCCTAACCTGCTGTGTGTGTGTGTGTGTGTGTGTGTGTGTGTGTGTCTGTTATATATATATACATGTATATGTATATGTATATGTATATGTATATGTATATGTATATGTATATGTATATGTATATGTATATGTATATAAAACTTTCTCAGCCTACAGGGACAGTGTTGTGTTTCCTCTCCAATTATCTCATTTCATAGGATTTTCCCCAAATATGATCACCAATTGCGTCTTTTTCCTCGGCATGAGTGAGACCTTCTCGTTCTGCAGCCAACATTTCTCCTGATGACGGTGTCACGTCTATGAGGGAGATAGGCAATGGAGGATCAGTTCCCTCAATGCAATTCCTCCCCACCCCCACGCTTCCATCCCACCCCACATTCCCTTAAAGAAATATGATCTGTGGCATCCCTAGGCAGATATTTGGCAGGAGAGAGAGAGAGAGAGAGAGAGAGAGAGAGAGAGAGAGAGAGAGAGGTCATCTGAGGCAAGCAACCCACTGGTTGGCTAATGAAAATATACCAAGAGCTGCTATTTTGGGCTGACCCTGAGCCAGTTAGGTTTTAAAGGCCACATACATAACATTCTGCAGAGGAGGGGCTATGTTGCCTGCTCTTGCACACATCCCTTCAAGAAGGAGACTACGATTTAACCCTATATATGCCAACATTTCTGCCTTTGCCCCCAAAATCTGCCGGCAGTTTTCTTGCATTTTTATACCTGCAACAAAAGTTACAAGGGCCCTGAAAAAAGGGGTGTATGACCCGTTTTTCACGCTTAATGATTGTGGCAGCATCCCCATGGTCACACGATTCAAATTCAGACACATCGCAACTGAACTCACGTTTATGACGGTCGTAGTGTCCCTGAGTCAAGTCATCCCTTTTGGCGACCTGTCAAGCAAAGTCCACAGATTCGCTTAAAAACCTTGCTACTAACTTAACGATGACAGTGATTCACTTAACAACAGTGGTAAGAAAGGTCGTAAAATGGGCAAAAGTCACTTAACAACTGTCTCGCTTAGGAATAAATTTTGGTCTTAAGTATGGTCGTAAGTCAAGGATTACATTATTTGCTTCCTGCAAAGAAATGATTCTTCATTTTTCCAAGGTTGAAAATAATTCCCTATTTCCACCTCAGTTTGCCAGTTGGTTTTAAAGTCAACATTTGATGACTTTACTTTTGTTCTGAATATATGGATTTGCATAAATACTTTCTCCAGTACACTACAAGTTTTTTAAAACAAACACATAAGTAACGGGGTTTTTTTGTAATGTAATACATTTTTACACACACATTCCCCACATGTGTACATCCCTGGGTTTTGTTGTTGTTGTTGTTGTTTGCTTTTTTGAGTTGTGAAAACAACCATTGAATTTTAGATACCGGCATACATAGTTGCTCCATTTTTTCCTTTTTCGAAGTGCAGGTTCATTCAATTTGCTTCAGAACGCAAGCTGAACAGATTTCTTCTCATAATCGTTTGTACTCAATAAATGATGAGCTAATTAAATCTCTGAAAACTGGTACAGTTTTTTTTACTGCTTTTCATTTCTCAAAAGGGCAACTTCATTCATGAAACTAATCATTATACAAACCATGCTGAGATGGTTTCCCAATTTTGACAGAGGAGTGCTCAGAGGTGGAACTGGGAAAATGCTTTCTGATCTTTTTCCCCAAACAGAGAAATCTCATCAAGGAATTTCAGGAAGTTGCAGGCAGTCCTTGGATCCAAAAATGTTAAAAGTTTGGGGGAGTTTTTCTTTGTGTTCCAAACACTTATTCAACTGTCAATTTAAAGCCTCTTTGAGCCCCATCGTTCATTTTCCTCCTTAGTGAGAATAGATCAAATTACAAAATAAAGGATATGTTGGTCTATGAAAATTTTATTTGATGGAGTATTAAGATGAGATCTTCTTTTTAAAAAGGGCTTAGAAAATAGAAGGCAATATAGGGTAAATTGTATAGATGAGATAGAAGCAAGGATAGTTGGAAAGAATGGAAAAGTCTAAGGCAGGGGTGTAAAACTCATGACCCATGGGCAGATACGTCATGAGCTGACCATACCTATCCCCAGTTTAGCGAAGGGGGGAAGAAAGTCTCGATACGTCACATGACAAAGTGATGCCACGAGTTTGACACCCCTAGTCTAAGGAATGGTGTTTGTGTAAATTTAAATTAAATTCATTTCATTTTCTTTTTGGCTTTTAATTTCTTTTTCTTACTACTTCTTTACTTTTCTGCACTTTATGAAACATGGCTTACGCTGAAAGGGAACAGAGATGGATGTGTGTATATTTACTTTTAAAAATTGCTTTTTAAATTTATTTGATATTAGAATTTAAAACGTACTTTCAAACAATGGAAAAAGAAACTAAACAATGATAGAACTTCCATAGCAAAAATCCATTCTGGCTACTTTTTAAGTTGAAAAGGAAAACCTAAGTGCATTGTAGTTCTAAAGGAAGATCTATTGGCTGTATGTTTATTCCCTCTTATCTGGAAGCAAGTTCCATTGAACCTAATGGGCCTTACTTCTAAGTAGATATGTATACGTGTATTCTGTAAAAATAAACATGAGTCTTCCACACATTTGGGTTTTATTCCTTTGTTCTCATTTCCACACCAATCACAGCATTCCTAAAATATGGAAGAAACTTCTCCTTTAGAGCAGACCTATTTTCCAAAGCATTTGAAGGCAGGACAAGAAGCAATGGATGGAAACTAATCAAGGAGTGAGGCAACCTAGAACTAAGGAGAAATTTCCTGACAGTGAGAACAATTAAGCAGTGGAACGACTTGCCTCCAAAAGTTATAGGTGCTTCAACACTGGAGGTTTTTAAGAAGAGATTGGACAGTCATTTTTAGCCAGCAGAAGGCCATGGAGGCCGAAATGGGCCGTAGGAGGTTGTGAGTGACCTCCCCATACCCCTTTTTAGTCAGCAGAGGCACCGTGGGCCAATCCTTTGATATTTCCAGGCCAGGCCCACGGGCCAGATCTAAGCACCCCGCAGGCCAGATGCAGCCCTCAGGCCTGGAGTTTGACAACCCAAACTACTGTAAATCAAGGACTATCTTTATCCCTATGGTTTGTCAAATTCTGGAGATCTTTGGTTGAATCTGCTGTTTTTTAAAAGCTTAATAGCAGCCGTCAGTGTCTATATTTTTCAGGCAAAAATCACTTGATTTTACTGAAGGTAATCTAAACAACAGGCAGGTGCTTCTCAGAAATGTGGCAGTAGAGAAGCTTTTGAAAAGGAGAAAGGAAAAAATGAAGGGAGGTTGAATGTTAATCCTTTGCTCTTCCCGCTCATTGTTAGATTTGAAGCACAAGAAAACCACGGATTTTCAATTCTCTGCTTTTAGATTAGCAAAACTTGTGTTAAAAATGTGTAACACATTTGCTCATCTTTAGTGGATGGAATTTATTGGGGCCAGGATTTGTACAGATAGTCCCTGTCTTACAACAGTTCATCTAGGGATCATTCAAATGTACAACAGTACTGGGGCATTGAAAGGGAAACAAGAACTAGAAGAAAAAGGGATTGAGATGGACTGGTATACCCACATGCAAATACAAACAAAATACGAAAAAGATGCGAAATCATATGGTTTTTATTTAGAAATGACAGATCTGGATAGGATACTCACAGGAACAGATGATAAAATACTTCAGAAGATGAAGTAACTAAGAAAATATTAGATTGTGCAGAAATGAATAGACCGACTTTGATAATTAACGAAAGAGGATTCGGAATATTACAAGGTATGGAGACAATTTTACAATTGGTTAGAGAAGAGATATAGATAAATGCAAATAAAGAAACGATGAAGATCGGAGGAAGAAGAACAAGAAGAAGAAGACAAAATAGAAACATCTAGATCAGTGGTGGCAAACCTTTTACTTACCGATTGCCGAACAAGAATGCGCTGCGCGTGCTGTGCACACTCACGTGCCATCCGTAGTAATGTGCGGCTCCTCCCCATGTGCTGCCCATGCAACTGCACCATCTGCACATGTGTGCACAATCTCACGCATATGTGCAAACACACGCACATGCACAGGAGAGCTCTGAAGACCAGCTGGGCCCCCTGAATTGCGCGCATGCGCACCAGAGGCCTGAACACCAGCTGGGGCACACAGGCATGCGCAGTTTCAGGTGAGCTTGGTGACAGCTCACGTGCCCGGAAAAATGGCTCTGCGTGTCACTTCTGGCATGCGTGCCATAGGTTCGCCAACATGGATCTAGATGATATACTGAATTATTAATTATGTATGTTTGTTGGTTTATAAAATCAAAAAAAATGTATAAAAAAACCAAAAAAAAAATCCCCAAATGTACAACAGCACTGAAAAAAGTGACTTACAACTGTTTTTCACACTCATGACCGTGGTCATGTGATTCAAAATCCAGAGGCATGGCAACTGGCTTGTATTCATGACGGTTGCAATGTCCCGGGGTCATGTGATCAACTGTTGCGACCTTCTGACCTGCAAAATCAATGGGGAAGCTGGATTCACTTAACAACCATGTTCCTAACAACCATGGCGATTCACAAGAAGCATGGCAAGAAAGCTCGTTTAATGGGGCAAAATTCATGTAACAAATATTTTGCTTAGCAACAGAAATTTTGGGCTCAACTGTGCTGATAACTTGAGGACTACCACAGGGGTGGGTTCTCAAAATTTTTACTACTGGTTCTGTGGGCGTGGCTTATTTTGTGGGCGTGGTTTGATGGTCATGTGACAATTCTTTAGGATTTAGCAGAGGTACTGGTCTACCAGGCTTTTAACTGCTTGCAGAGCCGTACCATTCTACCCATTTTTTCATGGAGCGTTCTGGTCTACCTATTTGTTTTTGGAGTGCACCGGTCTACCACCACACTGCCTTTTACTGCTGATCAGCTGTAGGGCGGCCCTTTGAAGCACCGGGGCAAGAGTTTAAACAGTTTTTTTTTCCTTCTAACTGATCAGCTGGGATTCAGGAGGCAGCGAATAGATTGGGGACAGGGCCAGGCAGAGGTGGTATTTACCGGTTCTCCAAACTATTCACAATTTCCACTACCGGTTCACAAGAAACCAGTAGCAACCCACCACTGGACTACCAGTAATACACAGAATCTTGACGAGTGGTTTTCACTGGCACTGTTTTCTCCTCTTGAATGTAAGTCATAGGCCTTTTCCGCTTAGTGAGATGTAGCTGCAACATTCAACCAAAAACTCATTTGTAAAAAAAAAAAAGACTAGAAACTTCATCTTGTGAAATTGCTCAAGGAGCAGCAGTGCTGAGCTTGGCCACTTTCTAAAATAGTGTGATGGCCCAGGGCTGGGTACAGAAACAACATAGCCAGAACGAAGGCTTAACTTCCCTTTATTATTCCAACTTGCTCTGTTGGGCAACCAGGGGTTGGGAATAACAGGTGAGACAGGTTCTGAAGCTAACAAGCCTTTATTGGCTTAACACAGGCAACAGGAATAGAGCAAGATTAGAACGGCAACTGAACAGTTCGTTCGTCTGACAGCTATTTATGTAGCAGCTGTCAGACGCAATAAGCCCAATTGGAGAGCTTTATTCTCCCACCACAAATGCTGTGTGCCTTAGCCAATCAGGAGCTTCCCCGCCATTGCATCATAAGTCTGAGGACTTAACACAATTTTTCCCCCCAAAATCCCACCATTCACTGCAAGTCCAGGAGCAAAGCTCTAGACACGCACCTCCAATAGTTCCTGTCTGCCATTAGTGCAGAGGAGCAGCACAGTTCTTAAAGCAACCAAAGTTCGGGGAATTTGGTTGCAGAGAGTCCTTGTCACAGGAAGAGTTTCTTGGGACTGCAGCACCACCTGGAGTATAACTGCTTCACTGCGACTTCGCATGTAACCAGGGCAGGCCAGCACTGCAAACAAGACAAGGCAAAAAACAGCAAAGTATCTAGACATCAGTAACAGCATGTGAGACTGGAATAAGCAATGCTTGTTCCCGAGAAACACTCCTCCCAACAGTGTCTCTTTAAGTCTCATTCCCCAGGTGAGCCTTGTGAAGAAGGACAGGGCGCCCTCCTCCGGAGTCATCGGGTTGCCCTGAGCTGATCCCATCTCATCTCCATTCTCCATGCTTGGGAACCGGGGCGGGGGGAGGGGAGAAGATAACTGCTCATTGCCAGAGCTCAATTGCTCCGCTGCTCCACTGCCTGCCCTGCCCCCCTCTCCTGGTCCTTCTGTGCCTCCTCCCCCTCGTTGGTGACCCTTCCCAGGCCTGAGGGACCCAGGACTGAAACATCCTGCTTCTTTGGTCATTTGTGCATTGGCCCTAGCTCCGTCTCCTCCTCAGACTCAGACTCAGGCTCTGAAGGGGCCATGATAAGTAGCATGAAATAGGAAGCACTTCACAAAACTAAGAGAGAGTTGAAGACAGTGGTAGGATTCAGCCGGTTCAAGCGAACTGGTTGTTAAATTACTGGCTGGCCCCCCACCCCTTCCAGGACTCCCCATTTTAGCTCCCAGGTAAGTACAGAGTGACCTACTAGGCCCAAAATGGGGCGTGGGGGCATAGCCCCCCCCCATGGCCCATTTTTGCTCCCAGGAGGCTGCAGGGAGGCCCACTAGGCCCAAAACGGGGCATGGGTGTGTGTGGCAAGGAGTGCAGCAGGCCGAATGCTGCCTGTCACACACTCCCGGCTATGCACACCATAGCCACACCCATCCAGCCAGTCATTAGGGCAGAGAATCAGTTGTTAAATTATTTGAATCCCACCTCTGGTTGAAGGTGCTACTTGGCCTGAAAACTGACTTAGTTTTACACTGTATTTGTTTTCCTCTAGGAACTCGGGGTACTGTATGCCAATGTTCCATCCTCTTAATTTTACATTCATCAACAATTCCGTGATGTTGGCTGACTGAGCGTCTAAAGCGAAGACAGGAAATAAATAAGTGCATAAATAACGCAGTGTGGACCTCAACATGAGTTTCCTCCATCCTGCCCGTACAGTGGAATCCAAATATAAGCCAGCTCTATCCTCATTATGAGCCCCGCTCCCAGCCTATGACAGAGCCTCTGTCCTTTTGTGCCATGAAGCATATAAACACTGTAGTGTTTTCCTCTATAATGTATTTAACTTTTTTTTTTAATATAGGAGGGGGAGGACAGGAGGTTTCCAAGGTTGGACAGCTTATTTATTTCAAATAGTCTGATGATTTTTGTCCTCGATAGGGGAGTTAGACTAGGGCAGACTTAGTCAACCTGAGCCATTTTAAGATACGTGGACTTCAATCCGCAGAATTCCCCCAGCCAGCCTTGCTGGGATTTTTCTTCTGGGGTTGTTCTGGGTCTTTTGGTCTGCTTAGGATGTTTTGAAGGGCTTTAGTTGGCTTGCGTGCTATGCAGATTCCGTGTGGTTGTAGTAGTCTGTTGGTGGCTTCTGAGATATTCTTGATGTTTGGCAGTGTAATTCTTTTTTAGGGTTTGTGTCGGTTGTGCTATATTGGGTTGAGTGGTCAGGGACTTTTTGATAAAGCTGCATAGATATCCGCTTTTTTTATTATTTGTCAAGAATGTATTAGGTAATAAGTATAAACATAGATTGGATACATAAAATAGAAACAAATAGAGGAAACATTAGGAAAGGGATGGTAGGCACGTTGATGCTCTTATGCACGCCCCTTACAGACCTCTTAGGAATGGGTGAGGTCAACAGTAGATAGGTTACAATGTTGGGACAGCGGTGGGTTTGCAGCGGTTCTATAGAAACGGTAGTAAAACGGGCGGGAGGCTCCAACCCCGATGTCATCAAAATGCTTCTGTGCATGCACAGAAGAGCGCACATGCGAACCGGTAGTAAAGGTAACTAGAACCCACCCCTGGCTTTGGGAATGAAACCATAGAGTCAGGTAGAGCATTCCAGGCATTGACCACTCTATTGCTGAAGTCATATTTTCTCCAATTAAGTTTGGAGCGGTTCACTTTAAGTTTGTATCTATTGTGTGCTTGTGTGTTGTTGTGGTGGAAGCTGAAGTAGTCATTGGTAGGTAGGACATTGTAGCAGATAATTTTATGAGCTACACTTAGGTCAAACCAAAGGTGGCATAGTTCTAAATTTTCTAAGCCCAGAATTTCAAGTCTGGTGGCATAAGGTATTTTGTTGCGAGCGGAGGAGTGGAGGACTCTTCTTTTGAAATATTTCTAGACATGCTCAATTGTATTAATGTCTGATATGTAGTGCAGGTTCCAGACAGATGAGCTGTATTCAAGAATTGGCCTAGCAAATGTTTGGTATGTTCTTGTTAATAGTGTGATATTACCGGAGAAGAAGCTACACAAGATTAGGTTTATAACTCTTAATGCCTTTTTGGCGATGTTGTTACAGTGAGCTTTGGCACTTAGATCATTTTGTTGGAATATGTTGTATAGATGCTCTATTTTCTTTTTCTGCTATTCTGGGTTGCTGCAGTGAATTTGGCCTCGTCTAAATAAATTGCTTCGGTAATGGAGAACCTGGTTAGTATGGGAGGTTTGTTTGTAGACTTGCATTTTTCGTTTGCCATTGTGGTTTCTGCTGATCAGGATGTCCAGGAAGAGTAGTAGCAAATTGTTGTTTTCTTCTTCTCTAGTAAACTGAATTCCTTTAAAAATATTTTTGATGGTTCTTCAGATGTTCTCTAATTGATCCTTTTATATTATGGTAAAGATCCATATTTTCAGATGTATTTGTGGAAGTGCTATGGCTTCTAGACATTGAATGATGACCTGTGTTATAAGTCCTGAAAGCGATGATCCCATAGGCGTCTTTTCAATCTGTAGGTAAATTTGTCCATCAAATTGGAAGTGTGTAGTTAAGCAGAGGTTTATGAGATCCATAATCCTGAATGTTTCGATCTTTGTGTATTTGGTTAAGTGAGTCAGGTGTGCTGTTGAACAATGCGGTCATGGATTCTTTGGCTAATTATGGATTTATAGACGTGAACAAGTCTGTGACATCAAATGAGACCATGATTTTGTCCTCATCTCCAAGCTGTCTAACAAAGAATCTATTATCTGTGCTAGGGAGTGTGGGATTTGCTTTCTGTTTATATACAGTGGTTTGCTTTGCTAATGTTGGTGAGGGTGTAGTTTTCTCCTCGCTCATTTGTTTATTTATTAAATATCAAATTTAGAAACTGTCCACCTCCCTCATAATGCAACTCTAGGTGACATACAAGTAAAATATAAAAGTAAAATATAGCATAATATAAATATTACTTTAAAGGTAAAGGTAAAGGTAAAGGTTCCCCTCACACATATGTGCTAGTCGTTCCTGATTTTAGGGGGAGGTGCTCATCTCTGTTTCAAAGCTGAAGAGCCAGTACTGTCCGAAGATGTCTCCATGGTCATGTGGCTGGCATCACTCAGCGCCAAAGGCACACAGAACACTGTTATCTTCCCACCAAAGGTGGTCTCTATTTTTCTACTTGCATTTTTTACATGCTTTCGAACTGCTAGGTTGGCAGAAGCTGGGACAAATAATGGGAGTTCACCCCATTATGCGGCACTAGGGATTCGAACCGCTGAACTGCCAACCTTTCGTTTGACTTCAGTCAAACAAAAAGCACATTCCAGGCATCTCCCTGTCAAGGCCATCTCCATGGTCACCCACAGTAGCCAAAGGGGAGTGATCTCTACAACCCGCGAAATTGTTTCATTGGAGAATGTGACTGATGACACATCTTGGGGGGAGGGGGGAAACAGGGTCAGAACCGGGACATAAATTAAGTGAGGTCAGAGTTGGCTTCACTTGGAATGTGCCGACATGAAGCCTCTAATAAATAACTGGATTTCTTTTGAAGCTTGGCTCAAGACTCATGATTTAATTAGGGCATCGGTCAGAACCCTGACACATGTTTTATGATGCTACAAGTGATCCTTGACTTACGAACACAGTTGTGACTGGACTGTCTGTGGCTAAGCAGTGTAGACATTAAGGGAATCATCATGTGTTCACATCCGATTTTATGACCTCTTTTGCCATGATTGTTAAGCAAATCACCATTATTGTTAAGTGAATCACATGGCCATTAGACAATTCTAGTGTATCCCATTGAATTTGCTTCAGAAGCCAGGTGAAGATTGCAAATGGTGATCATATGACCCTGAAATGCTTCAACTATGCCTGAGTGGCGTAGGAGGCTAATGCCTCCTACTAAGGCAGCATTTAACATCCAGCTGCCTGCAATTACTGCAAGTTCAATTCTCACCAGGCCCAAGGTCAACTCAGCCTTCCATCCTTTCTAAGGTGGGTAAATTGAGGACCCAGTTTGTAGGGGCAATAAGCTGACTTTGTATAAATATACAAAAGGATGAAGGCTATTGCTTAACGCATTGTAAGCCGCCCTGAGTCTCCGGAGAAGGGCGGCATATAAATCAAATAATAAAAAAAAACTATCAGAAATACATGTCAGGTGCCAAACACCCAAATGACAATCACATGACATGGACCTGCAGTGGTTGGAAATGCAAGGATGGGTCACAAATGGGTCATAAGAGCCGTGGAGGCACACTGCAATACTGCAGGCTAATTTTGCCGACTACCAAGAGTTTGATTCTGAACAGTTGACTCAACCTTTCATCCTTCCGAGATCGGTAAAATGAGGACCCAGATTGTTGGGGGCCATATGTTGACTCTGTAAACCACTTAGAGGGGGCTCTGAAGCACTGTGAAGCGGAATATAAGTCTATGTACCAGTGCTATTACTTTTGCTATGACTTGTGAACTTCAACATGGCTGGCACAGGAATTCTGGAAGTTGAAGTCCACAGGTCATAAAGGGCCCATAGTTGCTCATTCCTGTGCTAAGCTACAGTCATTGCAACCATGGTTTACTGAACAAACTGCAATTGGCTAAAAGATATTGTGGTTGGGCAGGCTGTGTAATCCCAGCTGCAGAAATTGTAAAGGATAAGGGGGCAGTGTGAAAATATATACTGGTATATTATTATTAAGAGCCTTGGTGGCATAGGGATTAGAATACAGTATTGCAGGCTAGCTCTGCCCACTGTCAGCAATTCAGTCTTGACTGGCTCAAGGTTAATTCAGCCTTCCGTCCTTCCGGTAAAATGAGGTTCGGGAAGGCCATAGGCTGACTCTGTAAATCGCTTAGAGTGGGCTTGTAAAACAGTATGAAGCAGTATGTAAGTCTAAGTGCTATTGCTATTGTGAAATCATTTTTTCAGCACTGTCGTTAACTTTGGACAGTCACTAAACAAATGATTGTATGCTACCTATACAAAGAAAATTATTAAAATGCAAAAACCAGGAACAATGTATTTCACAGTGGAGGAAGTTCCTTTTTGGAAAACTCTGAACAGCAATTCAAACTTTGACCATTTTGGATGACCAGGAGATCCAAATCTCCAAAGCTCGGGATATTTTTCTTATTGCAATGACACACAACATAAATATACCCAGGCTCAGGGGTGAAATCCAGCAGGTTCTGACAAGTTCTGGAGAACCGGTAGCGGAAATTTTAAGTAGTTCGGAGAACTGGCAAATACCACCTCTGGCTAGTCCCAGAGTGGGGTGGGAATGGAGATTTTGCAGTATCCTTTCCCTGGAGTGGGGCGGGAATGGAGATTTTGCAGTATCCTTCCCCTGCCATGCCCACCAAGCCACACCATGCCCACCAAGCCACGCCCACAGAACCGGTAGTAAAAAAATTTGGATTTCACCACTGCCCAGGCTAACCTCTTTTCTTTTCTTTTTCCTGCAGCCCACCCTGTTATTGTTCTCTATTCCCCAGCTCATGAATAAGGCTTAAACAGTCCTTAACTGTATTGATTTTAAAATAGTATTTTCTTCCTATTTTCGATATCCACCAAAGGCAGCTTCAAAGTGCGTTGAATCCATTCGGCGTTGTTGCTTGGAGAAACTTGTTTGTATGAACTTGAAACTAAGGCAGGAGACAGATCAGCCGCGGAGACAATACATGTCATCCCTCTGTTGTTTTTCCGCTGACTCAAGGATAGGTGGAGGCTGTTTTAATTCAGATGAGAGGAAATCCCCCAAAATCCAAGGCTTTTTTTTTTTTTTTTGACCTCTCTACTCTGGTGCTTTCCTGATGTGCTATACTAAATCAACCTATCTTCTCCGGCCAACCTAACCAATAGATGATGGGAGCTACAATCTTGGCAGGTTGATCAGAGAATTAAGAACGTCCTGGCAGGATTAAAAATACACACACAAAAGCCAGGGAAATGTTAGATCTTGGGAACCATAACAGTGCTCAAGAGTTGCTGGGTTTGATCCAAGGTTGTTTGACTCAGTGAGAACCAAAATATTTCCTTTGTCACAGTGGTGATCCTCGTTAAATATTCTCGTAGATCTCTGGTGTGTATTCAGATAGGGGGATATCTGTAATTAGCAGAGGCAGCAGAATGAGTAAGTAAACCCGTTTGCACTAGCAAGTTAAAAATCATTGTGTTGCTCCAAACTAGCCAAAACTTTGCATTCCTAAAATAAAGATTTTCTAATGGAATAAATGATTCCATAGATGTTTGCTTCTTTTGCCAGTTTTTTCCCCTCCTTTTCCTCAAAGGGCAGAACATGAAACTTAAAGTATATATACTCTGTGTGTGTGTGTGTGTGTGTGTGTGTGTGTGTGTGAGAGAGAGAGAGAGAGAGAGAGAGAGAGAGAGAGAGAGAGAGAGAGAGAGAGAGAGAGAATACAAATAGATATATAGACAGACAACAGACAGACAGATAGATAGATAGATAAAGATATATATCTGAAGCTCTCAGCCACAAGGATGCAGATGGCTTTTAGAAACTTTTAAAAAGTGTGCTTTTGTGTGTGTGATACATAGTTTGGGCTCAATTGTGGTCATAAGTTGAGGACAACCTGTAATGCATGATGAAGCCTCTGGACATATAAAGCCTTAACTTCTCAATAGAAACCCAACTCTTTGAGTGTAAACCAGGGGTGTCAAACCGGATCTGGCCCACAAGGTATTTAGATTTGAGGGGCCACCCCGGAAACAACGAAGGACCAACCCACGATGCCTCTGCCGTGGGGGGGAGATGCACACGGCCCTCACAAGCTCCATTTTCGGCTGAGATGGTCTCCTGCAACCCACTGCCAGCAAAAACAGAGCTGTGGGGGGGGGGGGTATTACATGTGACCCTCATGAGCTTCGTTTTTGCCTGGGATGGTCTCCTGCAACCCTCTGCCAATGAGCACCACCAACCCCCGAGCTCCGTTTTCACTGGCAAAGAGTTGCAGGAGGCCGTCCCAGCCAAAAATGGAGCTTGGGAGCCCATTTTCACTGGCAGAGCACTAGGGCCACCACAGGTGCCCCAACACAAATAACATCAAGCTAGCCATGCCCTCTCTGGCCACACACACCCGGCCTTCCTGAGGTCAAACACAACCCTGATGCAGCCCTCAATGATAGTGAGTTTGACACCCCTGATGTAGACTATCAAACTAATTAGGAAGAATAATTCTATCCAGCCTTTTCAGCAATGTCCACCCACATCTTTCACCCTTAGCAACACTAATTGAAGAAATTGTTCCCCTCAACTCTCCAGAATTCATTTGATCTGGATTTTCTATCCAATCTTATGTCCTCCTTTTCAAGCTTGGTCCCCTTTTGAACAGAATCTAGACAGCCAAAAATGGAGACATGAAAGTTGGGAATATCAGTGTACCCACCTTTCTGGGGCTTCTTCAGATGGTCTGTATACTTCTGGCTGAAAGAAGAGATTGCAAAAATTAGCAGAATCCAAAGTGAAGATTTGCATCACGGATCCTCTACTGGCCAAAAGGCAATGTGTAGATGATATACTAAAATTGAAGTGTACCTTCAACGCACAAAAAAGCAATAAAGAAATGTTTCTATAAATAAATAGCCAGGAAGGAAGGGAGGGAGAGAAGGAGGGAGGGAGGATCATTATTATACCATGATAATAGTATATTGAATGTCTGTAGAGCCCAGCTCCCTGCCAAAGGAAGCTGATTTGGCTAAAGGTAAATCTCTTAAATTGAACGTGTTGGCTCAGTGGCTAAAACGCTGAGCTTGTCAATCGAAAGGTCAGCAGTTCAGCAGTTCAAATCCCTAGTGCCGCTTAGCGGGGTGAGCTCCCATTATTTGTCCCAGCTTCTGCCAACCTAGCAGTAAAAGCTAGCGAAAGCACATAAAAAATGCAAGTAGAAAAATAGGGACCACCTTTGGTGGGAAGGTAACAGCGTTCCGTGCGCCTTTGGCATTTAGTCATACCGGCCACATGACCACGGAGACGTCTTCAGACAGTGGTGGCTCTTTGGCTTTAAAACGGAGATGAAAACCGCCCTCTAGAGTCAGGAATGACTAGCACATATGTGCAAGGGGAACCTTTACCTTTACCTTTAAACCTTTTAAGATTAAAAGCCTGAAGAGTTCCACAAATTTTTCTGGGTTCATTCATTTGTTCCAGAGGGAGGGAGGGAGGGAGGGAGTCCACAAATCTTTGTGGACAAGTCCACAAGTTGCCAAGTTTGGAGGCCCCTGCCCTAAACTGTGTCCATATCCAATGTATGGATGTCCAGTGATTCATCCATCCAGATTTCAGGTAAGAATTTCAAGTCCCTATAATATACTGCAATGGAAGGAACATTAAGGGATTTGTCATCCAATTCCTGTTTGAAGACCTATCATGAAGGAGAACTCACCACTTCATAGGGCAGACCAATTCCTTGGCTATCTGTTCACATATGATGGCAGTTTCTACCTGGAATCAAATTTCTGCAACCTCAACCATTTATTTTAGTCTTACCTTTTGGGGCAACAGATAATAAATCAGTCCCCTCTTTTGTAGTGGGCAACCTTGATATTTAACAACTATTATATCTCCTATTGGTCACCTCTTCAGTAAGTTAAACATATCCAGAGTGTTCATTCATTCATTCTTTCGTTTATTCGCTCGTTCATTCGTCTCCCATCTCACATGACTGACACGCTAATTGTTCCTCATAAGGCTTGGTCTCTAGACCTTTTGCTATTTTGGAACTTTTCACTGCATTTTTTCCATGTCACTATCATTATTTAAAAAGATAAAGGTTCTCCTCGCACATATGTGCTAGCTGTTTCCAACTCTAGGGGATGTTTCCGTTTCAAAGCCAAAGAGCCAGCACTGTCCGAAGACATCTCCATGGTCACGTGGCCGGCATGATTAAACGCCAAAGGCGCACAGAACGCTGTTACCTTCCCACCAAAAGTGGTCCCTATTTTTCTACTTATATTTTTTATGTGCTTTCAAACTGCTAGTTTGGCAGAAGTTGGGACAAGTAATGGGAGCTCACTCCATTAGCAGTACTAGGGATTCAAACCGCTGAACTGCGATCAACAAGCTCAGCGTCTTAGCCATTGAGCCACCGCATTTTAACTAATCCTAATGTCTTCCCAAGATCCAGTTCATATGATTTCAACTTACCTACAACTCCTCCTCCACAATACCACCAGAGTAAGTATGATCAAAAATTGCAATATAATGCAAACCGCCAGTGGAATCCACGGTACTCCATTTATTTTGACTTTTGAGCATTGAGACGATAAATCATTTTTCACTGTCCCTATATCTACAGAAAGGCAGAAAGAGAGAACATCAGCAGGAAAAAAAAACTCAAGAAAGTACAGCATATCAAGGTTTATATATTTAAGATCCCATTATCCTTCATTTCAAGCGAAGTTACATCAAATTCAGCCCTGAAATCCTAGAGAGATTCAAAACTTGAGTAGGTAGAATGATTTTCAAGGGTGATATCCAGCAGGTTCTGACAGGTTCTGGAGAACTGGTAGCGGAAATTTTGAGCAGTTTGGAGAACTGGTAGCGGAAATTTTGAGTAGTTCAGAGAACCAGCAAATACCACCTCTGGCTGGCCCCAGAGTTGGGTGGGAATGGAGATTTTGCAATATCCTTCCCCCAGGAGTGGGGTGTGAATGGGGATTTTGCAGTATCCTTCCCCTGCCACACCCACCAAGCCATGCCTACGAAGCCACACATGCCCACCAAGCCACACCCACACAACCGGTAGTAAAAAAATTTGGATTTCACCACTGATGATTTGACTCAGATTTCACTAGCTGCCTAACTTCCAATGTACTGGTTCTCTTTGAAACATCGGAATAAGGTTCTTACTTTCTGATGTTCAAAATTTGAATATCAGGACAAAGCCAGGAGGTGATTTGGACAGGACTTCCCCTCAGAGAGTTGCAAACTATGTAATTATGCTTTCTAATCATATATATGGAAGAGCCCTTTCCATCCAACCAATCATATCCTTAATCCTAAAGCGAAAATATCCATCAATGATCTCACCATATACAATATCCGATTTTGCAATTATTGCTTGGGAAAAGCCTTTTTTTTTTCTATTTCACTTTTTTATCTTTTAACAGGGAGGGACTACTCAGGGTACCGTCAGTCATATTATGCCGACTGGCGACTCCCAGGGGGAGGGCCTTCTCTGTGAGGGCTCCAACCCTTTGGAATGAACTGCCCCCTAGATACGAAATATCCCTGATCTCCGTGCTTTCCGCATTGCCCTCAAGACCCTGATATTCCAACAGGCGAGGCTAAACATATAAACATGTGAATGATAAATGTTATCTAATTTTGGGTTTTATTTAATTGGGCCAAACTATGTTATAATAATAATTTTAATTGGCAATTTTATGATGTTTGTGTATCTATATTTTTTCTTGACTGTACACCGCCTTGAGTCCTACGGAAGAAAGGCGGTATAGAAATATAATAAATAAATAAATAAATAACAGGAGCTCTACCATGTTGAACCTATATCTGAATCACAAGGGGTCCTCAAGTTACAATGGTAATTTTAAAATTTCCCCTGCTGGTTCTGTGGGAGTGGCTTGTTGGGGGGAGGTCATGTGATTAGGTGGGCATGGCCAGCTCAACATCATTCACATCGAGGGGCTCCTCACCGGCCCCTCCCCTACCAGCCACTCCTTGTCGCGAATGGCAAGAAAATGGGGAGGGGAATATTCCTGCTTACCATCCTTCCCTCAGCCTGTGCTGAGATTGAGGAATGGATGACAGGCAGGAAAATCCCCCTCCCCATTTTCCTGCCTTTCAGAAAAACAGCTCCATTCCAGCTGCTCCCCACCCATCCCCCTCCCTCCTAGGGACTACCTTAAAAGGGACAGGCTGCAGCAGCTCCATTCTGAATGGGGGGAGAAAAGTTAGCATTCTCTCTGCTGCATTTAACATTGAATTCTGTGGAATATCGAGCTGCCTGAAGAGGTGGGCATGGGTGGGCTGGGCATGGGTGGGGCCAAGGAGGGGTAATTACTACCGGTTCAGCAAACTGATGCCTATCATCCCTAGCGGTTCACCTGAACCAGTCTGAACCTGTAGGATTTAACCCCTGTAAGGGAGCCTGTCCATTACAGTCATAAGTCATAACGGTCATAAAATGGATTGGTCATGGGACATCTGATTTTACGTTCTTTTTGCAGCATTAAGTGAAACTCCATGGTCTTAAATGCAAATGCTCAGTTGCTAAGCAAGCATGACAGTCGTAAGCATGGATCCATTTTTGCAATGGACACAGTTTTGCTGAAGTGTTGGTTTTCGGAAAACCATTGTAAAACACAATCACATGACCACAGGGTTAAATGGCTGAAATGAGCAGCCATGTTGCCAAGCGACCAAGTATGGTCACATGACCATGGGAGGAGGCAGCCATTGGAACTTCAGATCCGGGTCATAAGTTCTTATTTTCAGGTAGGTTATAACTTTGAAGAGTTGCTAATAGTGGAGTGGACGGATTTGAAGGAAAGGGCATAATTCCACATCATACTGTGCAATTTCCCCACCACACTAATACATACATACAAAGACACACACACACACATCACGCCTTGCCTCAACACAGGCAGAATAGAATTGGATTCTTTTTTTTTCATCAAGTGACAATGTGCAAAATTTAACATTGTTATCTATGCGATGGTATCCTTAATAGAATTCCCATTTTAGCCTTTGAGGAAAATTCAGGAACAAGTGTTCAAACATAAGGAATAAATATAAAAAGTTATACTGCAGTTTATAAATTTCTGGAAGGAAGAGGAATTTAACTATCAGATAATAACAAAT
Organism: Masticophis lateralis; assembly: GCA_030761175.1. Taxonomy (NCBI): domain Eukaryota; kingdom Metazoa; phylum Chordata; class Lepidosauria; order Squamata; family Colubridae; genus Masticophis; species Masticophis lateralis. The sequence goes on from JAUDYJ010000002.1 coordinate 26,645,531, forward strand.
AAAATATCTTTGGTTGGAGGCAATCAACAAATTGGGTCAACATTCTTTTTTCTTTAAGTTTTTTATCCTTTGCTTTGCTTTTGGTTTCTTTTTTTATTTCTTTAAAGATTGTTTAATTGGGATTTTTAAACTGTATTTAGGTGATCTGTCAATATGTTATTTTGTATTTTGAATAATAATGATCAGTATAAAACCATAGAACATAAACTACAAAATAAATGAAAAAACAAAGCACAATTAATTTATGATCAGTAAAAACTGTGGAAGGAACTACGTTCTGCAAACTTTTTTCCCCAAAGATCATTGTGTTTCTACAAAACATGGGATTCCTTTCCTTCTCACATAGGTGGCACTGTTTAACCAGAAAAGAAATAATACTTATACCCAGACTTTAGCGATAGAAAGAATGAGCTCTTTAAAAAAAAAACAACCTGAAATATTCCAAAATATAGGTTGTCCTTGACTTACATTCACTGCTGAGTGCAAGATTTCCATTGCTAAGCAAGACAATTGTTAAGTGACTTGTGCTCCTTTATACAATCTTTTTGCCATTGTTCTTAAATGAACCACTGAAGTTGTGAATAGAATAGAATAGAATAGAATAGAATAGAATAGAATAGAATAGAATAGAATACAATACAATACAATACAATACAATACAATACAATACAATACAATACAATACAATACAATACAATACAATACAATACAATAGAAATCTTTATTGGCCAAGTGTGATTGGACACACAAGGAATTTGTCTTGGTGCATATGCTCTCTGACTACATAAAAGAAAAGATACGTTCATCAAGAATCATAAGGTACAACACTTAATGATAGTCATAGAGTACAAATAAGCAGTCAGGAAACAAAGTTAAGTGAATCTTGTGATTGTCAAGTGACTCTACAAGATTACAAATGACAATCCCAAGACTCCCCAGGATACTGCAACCATCATAAATATATGCCAGTTTCCAAGCACCAAAATCTTGATCACCTGACTGCAGGGATGCGGCAATGGGCAAAAGTGTGAAAATTGGACATCAGTCAATTTTCACAGTCAACAGTCATTAATCTAACAGATGTCAGTTGAGGACCACCTGTATTCAGGAGGAGAAACCTACCCTGAAAAGAAGGCATCAAGGTACTACAAGTACAGCGATCATGATGCTTATCCGTCAATTTGAACGTGATTTCAGTCTTCTGAGCAAAGCGACATTGGACGTGCTTCTTTGTGGTTTTCTCCAAAACCTTCTTTTTCACGCAAATGTGAAGTTGAGAGGCCCTTTTCCCCTTAAATATGCTGGGTCTTCCTATCTGATCAGCATCCAGGATTTGCTTTCCACCTTCCCACCAGGTTATCACTTCCCTGTAGAATTCCTTGGATGGGAATAAACAGCTCAAGATGAAGCACATACTATCAGCCTGGTAGGATTCCAACCTTTGCTGACTGCCTGGAAGAGACATGTTCAACAAGAAATCAGAGTAGACAATTGTAGCTGGAGCAGAACCAGCACTGGATTGTTTCTTTGTTTGTTTATATTTTAACCCACCTTTATTATTTGTATAGATAACTCAAGACAGCGAACATACATAATACCAGGGGTGAAATCCAGGAGGTTCTGACAGATTCTGGTGAATCAGTAGAAGAAATTTTGAGCAGTTCAGAGAACCGATAGCGGAAATTTTGAGTAGTTTGAAGAACCGGCAAATACCACCTCTGGCTGGTCCCAGAGTGGGGAGGGAATGGGGACTTTACAGTATCCTTTCCTGGAATGGGGTGGGAATGGAGATTTTGCAGTATGCCATGCCCACCAAGCCACATCCACCAAGCCACGCCCACAGAACCAGTAGTAAAAAAAATTGGATTTCACCACTGCATAATACTCTTTCCTCTTCCTATTTTCCTCAACAAATAACCCTGTAAGTAGGTCAGACTGAGAGAGAAAGAGAGAGAGACCAATTGCCCCAAGGTCATCCAGCTGGTTTTCATGATTAAGGCAAAACTAGAACTCACAATCTAAAAATCCAAATTCGTGAACCGTACAAACCAGCACCTGCATTTCCTGCACTGGAGGTTGAGAGCACATCTTTCTCTTTCTGTCCTGGCCACTTTTTACAGAGGCACAAATGAGAGGTGTTTTAACAAACTGCGTCTCTGTTTGGTTTGCTGCTAGCAGTGCCTCAGATAGAAAGTCCCTACGGAGAGTGGTATTGGACAGCTGAGAAGATTATAGGAAGCTTGTTTCCCGTTATTCAGGATACTGCTTATAGGTGCTATGTACTTAGAGCTCAAAGCATCATTAGAGACCCCACACACCCACTTCATGGTCTCTTTCTGTTGCTGCCCTCTGGGAGGAGTTTTCGAAGTATTTCTAGCACAACTACCAACCAGATTCACTTAATAAACTTAACTGCAATGATTCACTTAACAACTGAAAGCAAGAAAGATCATAAAACGGGGCAAAATTCACTTAACATGTGTCTCGCTTAGCAACAGAAATTTTGTCATAAATTGTCATAAATCAAGGACTATCTGTACTGTATTGAAATGTTTTCGGCCCAGGAGATGCTGCACTAATCTCAATTGGTGGGGGTTTTTTTACCTCTGGCACCAGGATAATTTGGCTGGCCTCAAGTATCTATCTCAGGAGTGTCAAACTCGCCACGTTACGTTGCCATTACATGATGTATCATGACATTTTTCCTCTTCACGGAGCTGGTGTGGGTGTAGCCTGCGCATGACACATCCAGCCCTTGGGCTGCCAGTTTGACACCCATGATCTATCTGGTGACGAGTGGCGAAAAGCCGCCATTTTCTGTTTAGTCTGCAGATGTCTTAACTGTTGTGGTTTACCAGCGGCCAGCAAAGCTGGCAGCAGATTCGGACAGCGAGGAGGTTGGGGAGGAACATGGACCAGTCCTGGAGTCTGGAGAAGACTTGGACGATGGTCTGAGTTAGAGGTAGAGAGGGGGCCAATACCATCTGGTAGTTCTTTGCTGACTCTGGAGTCTCCAACGAGGCAGAAGACCAGCGTGAGCCTGTTCCCAGTGTGCGTGTGTGCAGAGATGCCAGGAGACAGGAACAATTAAGGAAACAGGGTCGACTTGGGAGTAAGGCTCTGGAGATGATTGGCCCCTCCCATAAGACATAAAAGAGAAGCAAACGGGACGTGAGCTTTTGCAGGAAGCAATTAGTTCGTCTGGCTGATTCAAGATTTGAAACTTCTGTTTGTGACTCTGTGCCAAGTTTGGCCTTGCCCTGCGTATGGAAATTAGCTCTTCGGCAGTGTTCCACGAGATAGGTGGATGTTGATAACCTTCCTCTGAAAGACAGTTTATCAAGCCTTGCGGACTGTAAATGAAACTATGAATTAAAGAGGTTTTCCAGGACTAAGTTTGTGCTGTTTAATTTCTAAGGAAGCCTAGGTCAGAACATTAACCATATTCCTCATTGTTAACAACAACAACAAATTCCTGTTTTTGGAGATCTGCCAAACCCTGAACAGGGGGTCAGACAAGAAGACCTCCATGTTCCTTTCCATCTGTGTTATTCTGTTATAAGTGTGACATAACCAGTTTCAGAAGAGCTCCAGGCATAAAAGTGTTATCAGGATTTGACTACCTTTCAAATGCTACTTCACTTACTTCTCACCACCACAAGATCATAAAAATGCTTCATGTCACACCAGTAACGACCCGTATCATTATCCCTCACATGGTGAAATTGAAGCGAGTTATTCTGAAGCATCTTGAGCCAGCTCCAGGCAACTGGAAAACGTTGTATACGGTTGTTGGAGAATTTGCGGAAGAGTAAAACTGTTTGGTGTTGCTGGACAGAATACCACGATATTTCGTTTCCCCCAGAACAAGATGAACATGGACAGGGCAACTCTAGGGAAGAGCCTCTCTCTGTGTATACAACTATGAGAAGACAAGACATCGTTAGGTCCCCAAACTTAAGAAGAGATTAAGTAGCAAAAGGATAGGTAGGCAAGCTATGGTCCATTGACAGAATCATAAAAAAGACGTTGAGACTCTAGAAAGAGCACAGAAAAAAAAAATTTTCCTCATAAACATATCTTAAATGTACAGTTTCTTATCTAACATACAGTACATATTTTCTTTTAACTTTCATACTAATATAATCTTCATCCTAAACAATTTAAGTATATTCAGAGTTGCTCTTCTACCATTTCATATCCCTAGTTTTACAACAATCCTTCTTCTTCCTCTCCTTTCTTTCCTTTCCCTCCCTTCTTCCATCTACTTTTCTACTTTCTTCTTTCCTCCTCCCCTTCTCCTTCTCTCCTTCCCCTTCCTTTCCTCCATACCTCCCTTCTTCCTCCCTTCTAACCTTCTACTCTTGTTTCCCCTCTCTTTCTTCCTCTCCTTTTCCCTTCTTTCCTTCTCTCTCCTTCTTCTCTTCTCTCCTCTATCCCTCTCCATTCTCTCTCTATTGTTGTATTCATTTTCAATTTAGTATTTTCCAAAGTGGTATTCGAGCAATCCCCATTTTTACTTTCTTTTCAATTATTTTTTCATTTTACTAAATTCACACATATCATCATAAATATACATTTATATAATAACATTTTCTTTCTCTCCCCTCCCCCTATCATGTCTCCCCTTGTCTTTCTTTTCATTAAACTAGACATACCCAGTTCCTGCAACCCTTCTTCTCCAGTCTTAGTCTTAGTCTCCAGTCCCCTAATCTATCTTTGTTGTTCTTCTCTGCACTCTTTCTAGAGTCTCCACATCTTTTTTACATCATGGCGACCAAAACTGAACACAGTATTCCAAATGTGGCCTTACCAAGGCATTATAAAGTGGTATTAACATTTCACCTGATTTTGATTCATTCCAGTTCTTAGATGATGTTCTCAACATCTGGATCAGGGTACTAAATTGAGGGATGGTGAGTCAACCCAATCTTTCTACTCTGAGAACATACTCTGAGAACATGAGAACAGTCTTCTGTCCCACCACCTCCATTCAACATGGCTTTCTGGGTGTCTCCAATTCTAACTCCAAAAGTTCTAAATTCAGGGGAGCCCCCCAATTCTTACAGATCTGTATTTATGGTTTCCCCCTCCTGCATCTTTCCCAACCTAAAAGGCAAACAAAATTCAGAGAGTTCTTACTGTTGGCATCGCAAAGTTGGAGAAATAAGAAGAGGGTGGCCAGAACAGCTGTGGCAGTCCTAGGAGTTGGAACAAGAGCATCCATTTCAGAGAAGAGATTCTTCCAAAGGACCATTTTGCGAAACTGGGCTAACTGGGCTAAAGAAAAATATATTATTTTTTTGTTGTTCTGATCCACCGGAGGTTTTTTGTTCACATCCCCAGCATTATCTACTAGGTTATATTTATTTTGTTTCTAAAATGCAGTCATGATAAAAGTTTTAAAAAAAACAACCCACCACAAAGAGTATAGACGTCCAACTACATCAACATCCGGCACATTCAGAGGATGCCAGATGGTGGAGCTGATCAAAAGGACATAAACTGCACCATAAAGGGAAGCAGTACGGAATGAGAGACATTTAATTGGTTATTTAAATGTCAAGACATTTAATAATTGCTAGTCATTAATTCCCCCAAATGGTCATTTTTTTAAAATATAGTTTTTAAAAATATAGTTTTAAGCCAGTTGTTTTGGGATTGTTGCATATTTTATTTTATTTTTTGCCACAGTCGTTCTACTTTTATTTGCTGATTTTTGTATTTTGTGATTTTTTTTCCAGTTCTTTCTCTTCTAATCAGCAGTTTCCAGGCACTGGCATATACACTATCCAGTTTTTGTCTTATTGACCATTTTAAAGTCTGGGAAGTTATGTGACAGGTATTCATTTGAATTATTATTACAATTCAATTATTTATATTCATTATTATCATTTACTTTTTTATTTTATTAATTATTATGAAACAGGTAGTCCTCGACTTACGACCACACAATTGAGCCCAACATTTCTGTTGTGAAGTGAGACATTTGCTAAGTGAGTTTTACCCCATTTTTTGACCTTGCTTGCCACAGTTGTTAAGTGAATCACTGCAGTCAGTAAGTCGGTAACCTGGTTGTTAAATGAATCTGGCTTCCTTTTTGACCTTTCTTGTTAGAAGGGGATCGCATGACCTTGGGACACGGTACCGGTCATAATAATGAACCAGTTGCCAAGTATCTGAAAGCATGGGGATGCTTCAAAAGTCGTAACTGTGAAAAATGGTCATAAATCACTTTTTTCAGGACCACTATAACTTTGAACAGTCAGTAAATGAACTTTTGAATTTCCAGTAGAGAAATTCCCTGAAGAGGGGTTCCAGCTGGTGCACTTATGCACGGCCCTTAAAGACCTCATAGGAATGGGGTGAGGTCTACAGGTTAAAGTTTTGGGGATTTGGGGAAGAAACCACAGAGTTAGGTAGTGCATTCCAGGCATTGATCACTCTGTTACTGAAGTCGTATTTTCTGCAGTCTAGTTTGGATCGGTTTATCATGAGTTTGTATCTATTGTGTGCTCTTGTATTGTTTTGGTTGAAGCTGAAGTATTCATTAGCTGGTAGGACATTGTAGCAGATGATTTTATGTACTATGCTTAGGTCAGACCGAAGACGACAAAATTCTAAGTTGTCTAAGCCCAAAATTTTGAATCTGGTGGCATAAGTATCTGGTATTTTGTTGCAAGTATCATTTTATTTTATTTTATTATTTGATTTGATTTGATTTGATTTATTTTCATTATTATTATATATCATTATTTTGCAGCATTATCCTGGGACATGTATATATGACTTCATCCGTGACTAAATGAACTGTTGTAAATCAAGGACTACCTGTACATTGCGCAGTCAGCAAATGTTTAGATTATTATTATTATCCACTTGATATTTTCAATTCTGTAGTTCTGACCACCCTTAAGCAATTTAGAAGTTCTTGTTTGAACAAGTAATACATGGCTCTGCCAGTTAGCCTGGGGTCCCAATGGGGGAATATCACAGTAAAGGTTGTTGATCAATTCACCATGATTCCAATCCCCTTCATTTCCTGTCCTCCAGGGGTGGTTCTACTTACCCTTACTACCGGTTAGGAATGGGATTGTGCATGTGAGCACAAAGCGAATGTGCGGGCGCTGCTTCTGCACATGCGTATGTGCAGACCGCCGATGATGACATCCAGGGTGGTGGGTGGGGCCTCCTGCCGGTTTTACTACCGGTTCTTGCAAACCAGTCCGAACTGGGGGCAACTCACCACTACTGTCCTCCCCATCTTTTAATTAAACCGTGATGTTCTGGATTATATTGTTTATTTATGCTTTTGGTTTATATAATTCTTTTTATGACCGTAAGACTCCCCGAATGACCTTGAGGTAAGATGGGCGGCCTTAAGATACAGAAGGATCTTGACAGATTTGAACATTGGGCCCTATTTAACAAAATGAAAGTCAATGTTGAAAAAAGTAAGGTTCCACATTTAGGCAAGAAAAACAAAATGCACATGTATAGAATGGGTGGTACCTCGCTCAACAGTAGTAATTGTGAGAGGGATCCTGGAGTCCTAGTGGACAACCATTTAAATATGAGCCCACAATATGCAGCAGCTGCCAAAAAAAGCCAATGCAGTTCTAGAATCAAGATCACATGAAGTGTTAATACCATTTTATAATGCCCTGGTAAGGCCACACTTGGAATACTACATTTAGTTTTGGTCACTACGATGTAAAAAAAGATGTGGAGACTCTAGAAAGAGTGCAAAGAAGAACAACAAAGAGGATTAGGGGACTGGAGGCTAAAACACATGAAGAAGGGTTGCAGGAACTGGGTATGTCTAGTTTAATGAAAAGAAGGACTAGGGGAGACATGATAGTTGTCTTCCAATATCTCAGGGAAGAGGGAGTCAAGCTATTCTCCAAAGCACCTGAGGGCAGGAAAAGACGCAATGGGTGGGAACTAATCAAGGAGAGAAGCTAGAACTAAAGAGAAATTTCCTGATAGAACAATTAATCAGTGGAACAACTTCCCTCCAGAAGTTGTGAATACTCCAACACTGGAAGTTTTTAAGCAGATATTGGATAACCATTTGTCTGGAATGATATCGGGTCTCCTAACTGATCAGGGGGTTAGACTTGAAGATTTCAAGATCACTTCCAATTCTGTTATTCTGTTAAATTCTATAAATGAATGAATGAATCAATCAATCAATATTGATAGCTGATATTAGTTTACTTCCAAAAGGATAGAACAGACTCCTGCCAATGATAGCAAAGGAGCAACAGTTTTTTTATTACTTCTCCATACTAGGGAATTGTCGAGAGAACTGACAATTCCCAAGGACGGTTTTAGGAGGTCAAAAAGTTATTGCTTTCTCTCTCCTTGGAGCATTCTGTAAGTCTCAGTTTTATCTGTGGAACATCTAGCTCAGGGGTGGGTTCTAAAATTTTTTACTACCGGTTCTGTGGGCATGGCTTATTTTGTGGGTGTGGCTTGATGGTCATGTGACAATTATTTAGGATTTAGCAGAGGTACTGGTCTACCAGGCTTTTAACTGCTTGCAGAGCTGTACCAATCTACCCATTTATTTTTGCAGGCCCTGATGTACTCATATATTTTTGCAGGCATTGGTCTACTCATTTGTTTTCTTTTAACACTGATCAGCTGTAGGGCGGCACTTTGAAGCCCTGCGGCAAGAGTTTAAACAGGTTTTTTTCCCTCTAGCCATCAGCTGGGACTCAGGAGGCAGCAATAGATTGGGGGTGGGCCAAATAAAAGTTGAGAATAACACGGGGGGGTGCGGGGGGGCAGAACCGGTTCGGTGATGTCATGTTGTCACCGCTACCGGCTCGGGAGAACCGGGCCGAACCAGGAGGAACCTACCACTGATCTAGCTGATATTCAGAACTCTATAGTTCACTTCCTAAAATATCTAGTCCTGACCAAACTCTGGTCATACAAGAAAATCAACCTGTTAGTCATGGACACATGATGAAATATGTTTGGTATGCATGATTCACTTTTCCATTTTTACAACCAGGAGGAAGTTGGGAGGGATCCCCATTTCCTTTTCTTGTCAAACAACAAACAACAGGAGCCGAGGTTTTTTTTTTTTTGAAAAAGCCCTGTTGGCTAAAATATGATATACAGGTAGTCCTCGACTTACGACCACAATTGTGTCCAAATTTTCTGTTTCTAAACAAGACACTTCTTAAATGAATTTTGCTCCATTTTACAACTTTCCTTACCACAGCTGTTAAGTGAATCCCTGCAGTTGTTAAGTTAGCAATACGGTTGTTAAGTGAATCTGGCTTTCCCATTGACTTTGCTTGTCAGAAGTTCGTAAAAGGGGATCACATGACACTGCAACCGTCATAAATACGAGTCAGTTGCAAGCATCTGACTACTGATCATGTGACAATGGGGATACTGCAAAGGTCATGTGAAAAATGGTCATAAGTCGCTTTTTTTCCAAGCTGCGGTTAACTTCAAACGGTCAGTAAACAAACTCTTGTAAATTGAGGACTACCTGTATTTTAGTCCTGCCCTACTGAATGCTAGGTATTGAAGTCCAACATAAATGGAGAACATCATCATACTAGAAAAAGCTATTTTAATTATTACGTGTTTTAGATGCTCATTCAAACAGTGTGTTTATTTCATCAATGTATGACTAAATAGCTTACAATATTAAAATAAATAAAAATACATAGAAGCCAGGAAAATCATAAAGATGGCCCTTAATATAAGCAGGAGACTGACACCACCACTCACCTGAGGTCCCAAGATATTTCTTATAATATCTTGATTATGCTCCACCAAGTCAATGTCACCTCTTAGTAACCACATAAATAGGAAAAGGAGAGGCATATTTCTGCTGGCCACTGTGTCATTCTCCATACCGTGTTAAATAAGACCTAGACTGATTTTTAAGTGTAATATAAGCCCTATCCCAAAAATAAGCCATGGTGAAGGGGGTGGGGATGGCCAGCACAGGAGGCAGTGAGCACACACGGGCTGACACTGTCAGGCAGCAGCAGCAGCTCATGCTGTGCAGGTGAGTTGATTACCTATCCAAGCAGCAGGTGGAGGTAGAGGCAGGGGAGAGACATGCGATCTGGATGCGCTGCGTGGATTGCGGAAAAGCTGAGAGAAGGTGGGCCGGAGCAGCGGGCGGCTGCGGGAGGATTGTCTTTGCACGGTAGCACTGGCAGGAAACAGAAGCAGAGGCACGGGGAGAGGCAGGCGATCCAGACATGATGTGCAGGCCATGGGACAGCCAAGAGTCAGTGGGCCGGATTGGGGAGCTGGCTGTGGGGGGTTCATCTTCATGATTCTCGGCTTTCCCGTGGCCCACACAGCGCATCCAGATCACGTGCCTCCCTCCCCCCCCCACCAACCTCTTCCTCCACCTGCTTCTGGCTTTGGCACCTTTTCTTTTCTTGACAAGTATATTAATAAATCCTTCTTATTTTTTGCATCCTGAGTGATAAAAAGGATGATCTACTAACTGAAAGTGTCTGATTCTCGCACATCCAATATAAGTGCTTGTTTTCGCTGAGCAGCTGGGATGACCTTCATGGCTTGGTTGTCCTGGCTGAAAGTATATATTCTTGGCCTATATTCCCAAAGTTATTCACTAATCCTTCCCAAGAATTGCTCTCTGCCATAAGAAGCCAATATAGGAGGAAGGAAAGGAAGTAATACTTTGATTGGTGCTAATGACGAGGGCATCCCGGTCCAGTTACGTCCCTTTCTGGACCGGGACGCCCTGCGCACAGTCACTCAGGCCCTGGTCACTTCCCGTCTGGACTACTGTAATGCTCTCTACATGGAGCTCCCCTTGAGGAGCATCCGGAGGCTCCAACTGGTCCAGAATGCGGCTACGTGAGTGATTATGGAGGCGACATGTCGCTCCCATGTAACACCCCTTTTGCGCGAGCTGCACTGGCTTCCAGTGGTCTTCAGGGTATGTTTGAAGGTGTTGGTCACCATCTTTAAAGCGCTCCCTGGCTTAGGACCTGGATATCTACAGACCACCTTCTGCTACCGACTGCCTCCCACCGACCTGTATGCTCCCACAGAGAGGGTCTCCTCAGGGTGCCGTCAGCCAAACTTTGTTGACTGGCGACCGCCAGGGGGAGAGCCTTCTCTGTGGGGGCTCCTGCCCTATGGAACGAATTGCCCCCAGAGATACGAAGGATCCCCGACCTCCATGCCTTCCATCGTGCCCTTAAGACCCTGTTATTTCATCAAGCTGGTCTGAGGGAGCAATGAGTTTTTAATAGGTTTTAACGGGTATTTTAGTTTTGGGGTTTTAAGCATGGCCTAATTATTTGATTGTTTTAATTGCTTTTAACTTTTATGTCTTTATTGTTTTTATTACGGCTGTACACCCCCCTGAGTCCTTCAGGAGAAGGGCGGTATAAAAGTGTAATCAAATAAATAAAAAATAAAAAAATAATAAACTACACTAAATGTAGATTAAATGGTTACACTTGCAGGTATATTATTTAAGAGCCACAAGATATAAGCTGCAAAGCACAGGTTTTAAAATATCTTTGAGGCCATTTGATGGATGTCCAAAGTTTTGTTGGCCTGCAGTATTAGCTCTAATAGATGCAATCTGAACACAACCGAATTGATAGAAACCACGAGATCATCTGATCCTGACAATTTAGGGATCCATTTCCAACCAGTGTTGCAACCCGAATGACAACAACCCACGTTGCAACACACCTTTTGTCAATTGCATACAAGTGGACCTTTATATTTGACAATCCTGTTAAGGATTTCATTTGCTTTTTTTTCCCCCAGCCGTATCACACCACTGACTCCTGTTTAGCTTACAGTTCCTCAAGATCTCCCAATCTTTTCCATATGTACTCTTGTCCAGTACAATGCCTCTTCCTCACCCTACTACAGGTAGCTCTCAACTTATAACAGTTCATTTAGTGACTGTTCAAAGTTACAACAGCACTGAAAAAGTCACTTGTGAATATTTTTCACACCTACCCTGTTTCCCCCAAAATAAGACATCCCCTGATAATAAGCCCAATTGGGCTTTTGAGCGCATGGCAATAAGGCCAAGCGCTTATTTCAGGGTTCAAAAAAATATAAGACAGGGTCTTATTTTCAGGGAAACACGGTATGACCATTGCAGCATCCCCATGGTCATGTGATTTATATCCGAATGCTTGACAAGTGGTTCACATTTATGACGTTTGCAGTGTCCTGAGGTCATGTGACTCCCCTTTTGTGACTTTCTGACAAGCAAAGTCAATGGGGAAACTAGATTCATTTAATAACTGTGTTACTAATTTAAGAACTGCCGTGATTCACTTGGTTAGAAAAGTTATAAAATGGGGAAAAACTCAGTTAACAAATTTCTCACTTAACGCAAATTTTGGACTCAATTGTGCTCGTAAGTTGAGGACTACCTGTACACTCATCTTTTTATTTTTTCCTGTCCAAAAAAAACCCCACAGGATTTTGCATTGAAATAAAGTGCTACCGGTAGGTCTTCATGTATTCCTGTCTGATCGCCTGAAGGGGGAGCTACCTCAAGGACCAGATGCTGTCATTGCGTTGTTAAAAAAAAAGCCTACGGAGTTTTTGACCCTTCTTCCTTCCCGTACAGAACCAGGAAGTATAGTTTCCCCTGGCTTCCCCACCCACTTTCCCGCGCTGCTACCCGGCTTTAGGTCCTTCCCCAAGATGGCGAAGCTGTTGAGCTGCGTACTGGGGCCTCGGTTGTACCGAGTCTACCGGGAACGAAGCCCCGCCAGGTCGCGCCGACTCAGGAATGAACCAGACGATGGGTCCCAATCCTCCTTGGACCCTTCTTGGGTGAGCCCGCTATTTTTGACGCCCCCCCCCTTTGAGATAGTTGGTATCGCCCACGTCATCCTTTATAGATGCTGGGAGGGGGAGGTGAGCGAAACCATTATTGAACCCGAATGGGGGGGGGACGTTCCTTGACACTAACCTGCAAAAAAGGGACCTGATGAAGACAGCGTGCAATTGAAGAATTGGGTCTCTTGCAAGCTGGTTTAAGGGGAGAACAAACTCAATCCTTATTTGAGGGTCCAGAGAAAAAAATGCAAAGCAGAAAGTGAATAGCCCGGTTAAAAATAGCATATATTTTTTTGCAGGCGATTAACAAATCTTTTTGATTTTTTTGCAAAACTGCTCTTTCCTAAAAAGAGGGGTGTGTGTGTGTTAGCATGAGCGATGCATTTGCAGGTTGACATACAACAGTGCTGTAATGGCAAAAGTTAGCCCTGTCGTATATCTGCCTGCTATGCATCTAAAAATGACCCCTCCTTCAGTTTTAAAGTTTTCTGTGTCTTTCTCCTGCAGAGCCTCTTCCAAACAGCTTGCGATCCTATAAGAACCAAAGCTGTAAATAAAACAGCTTTTATTAAGCATTGTTTCAGGGCATACATGGAACCTGACAATCTCAACCAAATGTTTCTGGTAACCCAATGAGTTTTCTTGGCAACCCAGTAAAGCTTGGGATTTTCTTCCAAAATTTATGAGATGAAAATCCAGAAATGGATGCCGTCACTGAGAATTTTATTTGGTGGGTATCACTAGGCTGGCTGCCTCCTACTTTTATTCAGGGTCTTTCAAAGAGGGGATGGTAGTAAGGACTGTGTGTTGTTGTCGTCATCCCCCATCCTTGGGGGAATATTTCATAGGGGAGGAATAGAAATAAATGCTTATGCATATTACTTTGAAAAAAGGATGAGATAAAAAGTAAAGAAACAAATAGGAAGAATGTGCGTAGCTCAGTGTTGTAATGAGGGGTTCATGGGTAATCTGAACTTGATTGTTTTCTTGCAGATGGTCCATTACTCAAACTAGGTAACATTATCGCTAGCTACCACTACTAGCGCTGATGATGTTTCCTAGTTTGGGTAATGAAATCTCTGCAAGAAAACAATTAAGTTCAGAGAACACCAAAGGTAAAGGTAAAGGTTCCCCTCGCACATATGTGCCAGTCGTTCCCAACTCTAGGGGGCGGTGCTCATCTCTGTTTCAAAGCCGAAGAGCCAGTGCTGTCCGAAGATGTCTCCGTGGTCATGTAGCCGGCATGACTCAACGCCAACGGCGCACGGAATGCTGTTACCTTCCCACCAAAGGTGGTTCCTATTTTTCTACTTGCATTTTTTACATGCCATCGAACTGCTAGGTTGGCAGAAGCTGGGACAAGTAACGGGAGCTCACCCCATTGTGCGGCGCTAAGGATTCGAACTGCTGAACTGCCGACCTTTCGATCGACAAGCTCAGCGTCTTAGCCACTGAGCACCAAGGGCCTCTCAAATAGGAAGTTGGAATGCATGCCGGAAAAAGAGCCTTTCCTCTCTAAGAGCAGACTCTTAGGACTTTAATAGTTTTAAAACAGTGTCCCTTAGCAACTTAAGATCTTTCCATGATTCATTTATTGGCTGAGACAAGCTTTTCTGCCCTGTGGAGCACTGACCTCTGAAGTTAGGAAGGCTTCCCACCCTTCGGTAAAGCTTTGAAGGATTGAATTTCCCTCCAAGCACTGGGATAAGATTGTCTAATTTACACATTAGAAGGCTGAGCGGCTGCCAGGTCTTTGTTCTTTGAAACATTTTAAGCTATTTGGTTTTATAGTTTTTATATCATGTGTATTGTTTTAACTTTTAATTGGGAGCCGCCCAGAGTTGGTTAGTAGCCGCCCAGAGTTGGTTAGAAGATCGACTGTATAAATGTTCTAATTAGATAAATAAATACAGTACTTTGCCTGGAGGTTGTGATCTGAACAAACTGAAATGCCATCATAAAAACACTTGAATTATATCACCCAGACTTGAATGGGGAGTGTGTCAGGGCAGTAACCCTCATAAAACTATCACTTTCCAGAAGATGTTGCAATAACCTTCTCAAAGTCACTTTTTGGTCACAGAATCTGCCTCGATCTTGCAGTAAGAGCCAGCACTAACAATACCAACAAGCTGCAAAATTTGTTCTTAAATATGCAAGTGACACCTTCTAAACCTCAAAGGACTCTTTCCATGTTGATTTGGCTGCCTTAATTAGTGTTGTTGTTAGACACCCAACTCCATCAGTCTCTGCAATGATGAAAACACTCCGTATGGGGATTTCTGTTTTAGTATCCAAGTGACACGTGGCCTTTTGGTTCATTCAGGGCAGCACTGAATTGAACTCAAGTATTGCCTAAAACATTTTTAGCTAGGGACTTGAATGGGGAAAATTATCTTTGGGGGAAGTGCTGTTTACTGTTGCTTATTCCCATCACAATTTGGAAAGTAACTGTAACTAATTCTTATCCATATACCCATATACGTCATATAATATTCAGTTTGCTCTTTCTCCTTAATTGCTAACGTTAATCTATTAATTTCTGCACATTCTAATATTTTCCTTATCACCTTCTCCTCAATAAGAATCTCTCCACTTTTCCAATGTTGTGCATATACAATTCTAGCTGCAGTTAGTACATGAATAATTAAATATACATTCTCTTTATTATAGGTTTCTGGTAAAAGTCCTAACTGAAATCTTTCTGGTTTCAACTCAATACGATGTTGTTTCAGCTCTTCCAACCATGTCTTAATTTTTTCCCAGTACTTCTTTGCTTCTTCACATGCCCACCACATATGATAGTAAGATCCCGGTAGTTGGTGACACTTCCAACATTTAGCTGATTTATCTTTAAACATCTTTGCCAACCTCGCCGGTAGTAAATGCCATCTGTAAAACATCTTATACAAATTCTCTTTATATGCAGTCACTTGAGTTTTCTTAGCAATATTTTTGGAAGGTGTTTATCATTCCATGAGAGAGAGAGAGAGAGTGACTTCCCAAAGTCACCTGGCTTGATTTATGCCTAAAACAGGATCAGAATTCAGAATTCACTAGAGCCTGTTTGGTCTAGTGGTTAAGGCATTGGACTCGAAACCAAGGGACAGTGAGTTCTAGTCCCGCCTTAGGCATGAAAGCCCGCTGAATGATTTTGGACCAGTTACTTTTTCTTAGCCCAGCTCACCTTACTGGATTGTTGTTGTGGGCGAAATAGAAGGAGGAAGGAGTATTAGCTTGCCACCTTGAATTACAGGTTATCTGATTTATGACTACAATTAAGCCCAAACTTTATGTTTGCTAAGTGAGAAATTTGTTGAGCAACTTTTGCCCCATTTTATGACCTGTCTTGCCACATTTCTTAAGTGAATTATTGCAGTCATAAATGAGTAACACGGTCGTTAAGTGAATTTGGCTTCCCTCTTTGACTTTGCTTGTCAGAAGGTCGTAAAAGATGATCACATGAGCCTGGGGACATTGCAACCGTCATAAATACGAGTCAGTTGTCAAGCATCCGAATATAAATCATGTGACAATGGGGATGCTGCAATGGTCATAAGTATGAAAAATGGTCATAAGTCACTTTATTCAGTACCGTTGTAACTTTGAACAATCACTAAATGAACTGTTGTAAGTCGAGGACTACCTGTATTTATAAAATAAAGGCAAAATATAAATAAATTCACAGTCTCTCAGTTTCTAGCCTAGTGTCTTTAACCACTGCACCAAACTCTCTGTCTTTGTATTGGTGGGTGTGGGTGTGGGTGTGTGTAAAAATTAGACTTAGAGGCGCTATATATATTTCCAGAATTTCAGATAGCAGGGTTAGAACTTCTGTCAGAAATTTTGGAGGCTGCTAGATCATAAATTGCATCCCAGAGTTGGAAAATGCTGTTGAAGTCAAAAATAGAAGAATCTGGATGGGAAAGGGCAGGTTTATATGTTTACATTTTGTCAATATGGGGGACGTAGCAGGCAGCAGTTAGATTAGATTGAGGATTCAGATTACATGCCATTCATAGCTGCATATATGTCAATCTGTGATCATCAACATATAGCAATAGCACTTAGACTTGTGTACTGCTCTGTAGTGCTTTTGCAACTCTCTCTTAGCAATTTTATAGAGTCAGCACATTGCCCCCAACGTGTCTTCATTTTATACTGACCTTGAAAGTATGCAAGGCTGAGTCAATCTCGAGCTGGTCAGGATCGAACTCTAGACTATGGGAAGAGTTAGCTTGCAATATTGCATTCTAACCACTGTGCACGACCAGGGCTGTTGGTGATGACAGTGATAGATCCATTATCTGTTACAGAGAACCAGTTTAGTATAGTGCTTCAGGGTAGAAAGCAGGAAACTGAGGGTTCTAGTCCCACCTTGGGCACAAAGCCAGCTGGTGACATTGGGCCAATTGCTCTGTGTCAGCCCAAGGAAGAAACAAGAGAAAACCACCAAAAATTTTGCCAAGAAAATTGCAGGGAGTTGTCCAGGAAGTAACTCAGACTCATAAACTGATTAGAAGTCACATGTACCACCACCACCCCACCCACCCCCAATATTAGTTGCAATAGTATTATGGATTAGAATCACCATTTTTACAGCAGAACATCTTGTGTCAGAATGAGTGTGTTACCAACAGGCGTTAAGGAAAGGAATAAGAATCTTATTCCCTTAATCTTGACTCTTTCTTCCCTGTCACTGCAGAATGTTGTGTAAAAAAAGAGAATATAAAAGTGACAGATCATAAGAAAAACTGTTAAAGTTACCAGGCAGGAAATAGGCGATTTAAATCAAATTGGTGTTTGGTTTATTTTATTTATTTCATCAAGTTTATAAAGGCGCCCATCTGCGTAAAAGCTCACAAATAATTAAAAACAGTATAAAAAGCAGAAAACCAATAGTACAAAAAAAACCCCCAAACATATAAAATCAGGGGAAAAAAATTATAGGTGGCTCAGTGGCTAAGACGAGGAGCTTGTCGATCAAAAGGTCAGCAGTTCAGCGGTTCGAATCCCTAGTGCCGCATAACGGGGTGAGCTCCCTTTACTTGTCCCAGCTTCTGCCAACCTAGCAGTTCGAAAGCACGTAAAAAATGCAAGTAGAAAAATAGGGACCACCTTTGGTGGGAAGGTAACAGCGTTCCGTGCGCTTTTGGCATTTAGTCATGCCGGCTACATGACCACGGAGACATCTTCGGACAGCGCTGACTCTTCAGCTTTGAAACGGAGATGAACACCACCCCCTAGAGTTGGGAACGACTAGCACATATGTGCGAGGGGAACCTTTACCTTACCTTTTTAATCAACTTCCTCCGTAACAGTCAATACAGCCAATGCAAAATCTCTACCATACTTCCACCTCCTCGCACCTATTGGCAAAACCATGTTTTTAAGGGCTTATGCCTCCTAAACCAGACATACTCGCTGCATAGGGATTGAGGTTCAGTTACCATCATCTGTCAACTGCAGCACTGAGATTTATGTTCTGTTTCTGACGGGAGGGAGTCACGAGGTTAGGAAAGACAAGATGAATGCTACACAGCAGCTAATTAATTTAGTACAACAAAGCTTTTTAAAACCAGGAATCAGGAATGAAAAGGCAGCTCAGCAGATGTGATGATGCAACAACACAGATTTTCTTGAGATAAAACCGCTCCATCAGAGTAGGCAACCTCTTGTCTTCTTAGATGTGGTTAGTAGGTCTTACTATAGCAATCCCTGGTTATCAACCTTGGTAGATTGAGATCCTGTATAGCTGGACCATTTTGCCATGTCTTGAATTATTTTATCAAGGAAAGTATTTATTTCTAGTGTTGTTGGTTTTTATTTTCCTTTTTCTTCCTGCATTAAATTCAGAACCTTGAACCTTCTCAGCAACACAAAAGAGAAGAAAACAGAAAAGTTTTGCTTCCTGTAGGTCAAGGGTCCGCAACCTTAAACACTCAAAGAGCCATTTGGACCTGTTTCCCACAGAAAAGAAAACACCAGGAGCCACATCTAGATAACACTTTTGACATCTAGATAACACTGCATATATTGGGTTTTTTTAACTTTATGCTATATATTACAAAAGCCTATAACCGTGATGGTGAACCTATGGCACGGGTGCAACAGGTGGCACACAGAGCCATATCTGTGGGCACGCGAGTGTTGCCGTAGCTCAGCTCCAGCGCACATGCGTGCACTGGCCAGCTGATTTTTGGGCCTTCTGGTCCCACCGGAAGTTGGGAAATGGGCTGTTTCCAGCCTCCAGAAGGCCTTCAGGGGGTGGGGAAAGCCGTTTTTGCCCTCCCCAGGCTCCTAGAAAGCATCTGGAGCCTGGGGAGGGTGAAAAATGGGCCTACCGGACCCATTGTGCCATCACATGCGAAAAGCAGGGGGACTTGGGGGAGTCACACGCGCATGCGTGGGGACGGGATACATTGAATTATGGGTGTGGGCATATACGTGGGCAACCTCCCCGCCCCCCCCCTGCTTTTGGCATGCGACGGCAAAAAGGCTAGCTATCACTGGTCTATAGTGTGTTGCATTTATGTAATCAACGAACTGCTACAGAGAAAACAAGTTTTTTTTTATTTCTGCATGCAACAAAAACATTTTGAACTCTGAAAAAAAAGATGGGTCGAAAAGCTCAATAAATTGCGTGCCGGCAGGTGTCGCACATTGGTGGTTGTGACACGTCTTTTGAGTGATGGGGAGCCACAGCAGAGGGATGAAAGAGCCACATGTGGGTCCAGAGCCGTGAGTTGCAGACCCCTGCTGTAGGTTCTACCCACTTCGGCATTTTAAGTCTTCATGAGAGAGAACCAAAGATATATATATACACCAGTACTCAGGGGAAAAAAGGCTGAGTGTGATTGATAAATTAGGAAGAAAAAAACCTGTAGATTAAGCACAGAGGTTCCAATGTCATCCTGTCATTTCATGATAAGGTTGGGGGGAGGGATCTCTGAAGCCTTGAAAAGCTGCTGATCACTAGATATATGGGTGGGTTGGTAGGGAGTTATCCTTGTATGATTGTGGTAAACATTTGTAACTTGGGAACTGAGCAGTATTTAACAAGCTTCATGCTTAGTCTATTGGAAATATCCCCACAGTAAATTACCCTCCTAGAAATATTCCCAAAAGCATAAATCCTGGAGTCAGAGGTTCAATTGTGCTTTCTCCAAAACCCCTGAGCTCTGTTACCAATCTTATAACAATAATAAAAGACTTGTGCTTGACCTTTTTACATTGGTATCTTAATTACGTTGGGGTGGGGGGGGAGCTTGTAAGAGAGAAGGGATATGAATTAGAAAGTTGGAAATATTTTTTCTATGGTAGTTTCCTTCCCAGGTCGTCTGGGTCTTAACATGTCTCAGATTGCCAGCCCAAAATTTATGGGGATTCTGGAAGGTATATATATATATCCACTGCATCAAGAGATTGGAAAAATATCATCTAAATCAGGGGTGTCAAACTCGATTTCATTGAAGGCCAATGAAGCAACATATTGTGCAAGCAACATATTGTTCGACAGGAGATACACACAAGATAGATGAAAATGAGTTTTGCAGGGGAAGTTTAAAATATATACTCATATCTTTTTTTTTTCCCCTCAAAGGAACAAAGGGCAAAATGCTTGAGATAACTGCATATGATGTCAGAAATAATGCTTTGCAAACCTTTTGATGCTTGCGCAAGGAATTCTTGCTCATCTGGCAGGTTTACCTTATTGCTACTGTCATTCAGGCAGACAGTAGCTTGTGTGTGGATTACACATGGCTTTAGAAAGAGTTGTAAAGTGCCAGGGGCCAGCTTTACATATTAGCAGGCGGTTTTTGATCCTAAAATGAATAGGATGTCTGAACCCCATATTACCACTCTATGGCTAAGATGGGAACAGATGCTCACTTATGGTCTTTTTAGATGTTGGAGAAGATTTTAAGATGCAAAATATTTGTTGGGGGACACCATGATCTGGGGATTCCCTAGGAGTCAGAAAAAAAAATGGGTGTTGGTAGTTCTGGAGCATATAAACAGAAATATAAAGCAAGAGGCATAAATTGCACAGAACTGGGCAGAGGTTGGATTTGAACTACAGGTACCCTGTTTCCCCCAAAGTGAGACATCCCCTGATAATAAGCCCAGTTGGGCTTTTGAGCGCATGGCAATAAGGCCAAGCGTTTATTTCAGGGTTCAAAAAAATATAAGACAGGGTCTTATTTTCAGGAAAACAGAGTAGATCTCTGATTGATTTGTACGGTTTCTGACTTGCAGTTGTTTTAACAGTAGTGATTTGGAAAACCAGTTCCATAGTAATGCAGATCCAGGCTTGTATTGGTGGCTATGATTAACCCCGGCCTGTGGCTTATAGAACTCCATAGCTACTTCCCTTCCCCCCATATATTACCATTTTTCATTGGTTTTCAGAGAGTAGACCTTAGCCCATTACATGTCCATGCCAGCCTCAGAAATGTAAAATTAAGAACCAGCCATTTTGTGTAACTTGCTGCACGCCATGTAGCAATAGCACTTTGACTTATATACAGCCCTCTCTAAGGGTTTACATAGTCAGCATTTTGCCCCCGACAATCTGGGTCCTCATTTTATCCACCTCAGAAGGATAGAAGGCTGAGTCAATCTTGAGCCTTGAGGTGAGATTCGAATTGCAGGCAGCCGGCAGTCATCAGAAGTAGCCTGCAGTACTGCATTCTAACCACTGCGCCACCGCGGCTCTTCGCTATAAAGTTGATAGTTGGTTTGGTTGTTTGGTAACTTGAAAACCAAGCTCAGCAAATGTCTTGTTTCTTTCAACAGGAATCGTATTATCAGCCACGGACCCTTGAAAAACATGCAGACAGCATCCTCGCGCTGGTGAGTGCCTCCTCCATTTCATTTTGGGGACAGGGAGATAGAGGAAAATAACAACCTCACAGTCTAGAGTGATTTGTACACTTTTGTGCTTGTGCAAGTCACCTTCCAGACTGATCCTCCTCAAAGAAGAAAAAAGCATTTTGTTGTAACTATTTCCCTGTTTTTTCCGTTTTCTTTTCCCTACAGATAGTCCTTGACTTATGACCACAATTTAGCCTAAATTTTCCACTTTCTAAACAAGACTGTTCTTAAGTGAGTTTTTCCCCATTTTACCACCTTTTCTTGCCACCGTTGTTAAGCGAACCACTGCTGCTGTTAAGTTATTAACATGGTTATTAAGTGAATCTGGCTTCCCTATTGATTTTTTTTTGTCAGAAGGTCGCAAAAGGGGATCACATGACACTGGGACACTGCAGCTGTCATAAATACATGCTAGTTGCCAAGTGTCTGGATTTTGATCACATGACCATCAGATCATAAGCGTACAATGGTTGTAAGTGTGTAAAGAGGTCATAAGTCACTTTTTTTTAGTGCTGTTATAACTTTGGTCACTGGATCAATGGTTGTAAGTCGAGGACTACCGGTAGAGTATATCAGAGAAGGATATCTTAAATATTTTCTGCAAAGACCCTTTCTCCAGGCTCTACACTTCGATGAAGGTTTTACAGCTGTAAAGTGTAAAATAACCTTCATCACACTTGGATTAGAATGATAACATTTTCTCTTAGGCGGTGGTGAAATTCAAACATTTTCCCTACCGGTTCTGTGGGCATGGCTTGCTGGGCGTGGCTTGGTGGTCATGTGACCAGGTGGCTTGATGGTCATGTGACTGGGTGGGCGTGGCTGCACAACTGACTCACACACAATGTAAAAGCAGCTGGACTTCACACAAAATGGCCCCTGCAACAAGCAGGAACCTCACAGAGTCAGAGAGCTCAAAAACCAACCATCACACTTTACAGAAAAATACAGAAAAATAACACAAAAGCCGCACAACTGATTCACACACAATGCAAAAGCAGCTGGACTTCACACAAAATGGCCGCTGTAACAAGCAGGAACCTCACAGAGTCACAGAGAGCTCAAAAATAAACTATTACACTTTACACAAAAATACCGGTTTGGGCTATAGGTAGTAAAAAAAATGCTTTAAAAAGTAAAACAAAAGTTCTGAGGATCACATGGCACAGCTGATTGGCGGAACGTTTTTTTTTTTTTTTTACTATTTTTAAGCACTTTTTTACTACCTATTCACCCCAACCAGTAGTAAAAAAAATGCTTTAAAAGAGTTCTGACGATCAGCTGTGCCTCACAATCATCGGAACTTCTGTTTTACTTTTTAAAGCATTTTTTTACTACCGGTTCGGGCGAAACGCCCTGAACCGGTAGCATTTCACCCCTGCTCTTATGTCTCATTTACAGCTGATTGGATGGTGAAATCATTATATGCTTTATTCTCCTTAAGGGAGCCCTTAAACTGGATATTATATGAGAATGCTTTGAATGTTTGCTGTCCATTTGATTTTATTTATTTACTTTTATTTACCGGTATTTATTTGAGAGCCAGTTTGGTCTAGTGGTTAAGGCACCAGGCTAGAAACCAGGTGAGAGTGAGTTCTAGTCTTACCTTAGGCACAAAAGCCAACTGGGTGAATTTGAGCCAGTGGCTCTCTTTCAGCCCAACTTATCCCGCAGGGTTTGTTCTGGAGAAAACAGGACAAGGAAAAAGCATGTATTTTTGCTGCCTTGAGTTATTTATAAAAATAATAAAAGGAGGGATAAATAAGGAAATAGGAGGACCTCTTATTATGAAACAGGAGTTGCATTGAGTCCTGCCACCTTATTCTACAGTGGGGTGAAGGAGAGCTTAAGTCCATTCTAGAGAAAATAGGATTCTACCTCTCCCTCATTTGGAATATTGCCTGCTTTAGAGAAGCTGTTGAGAGAGCTCATTAGGAGCATGATGAAAGCATGTTTACACACAGTAACAGTCCCTAGTGGCTTTTCAGGAGTAGCTATGGGTACACTCCTTCTCTGAGTTATGTCACTCTTTTCAGACTCAGTTCCCTGTTGGCTTCAACCACTCCGCTTTCCGTAGCCTTCTCAGTTCTTTTTCTGCTGCTTTTTCATCCAGTTCCTCTCTCGGGGCGCACAAACACCCCGGCTTTGCAAAGATTCTTGGAAACGTTGGTTCTCTTGTGTAACTCACCCCTCCCTTTGCTCTGTCCTTGCAGGCTTCCGTGCTGTGGTCCATTTCCTATTACTCTTCCCCACTCGCTGTGTTTTACCTGTACAGAAAAGGTATGGGCTGCTGGTCCTGTGTGAATTGTTGGGTCTTAGAGGCTGCCTCTCTGCTCCATAGTTGTGGGATGGTTATCCTTTGCGTGCTCTGGTCCCCTTCAGGAGAGGTCAGTTATCACCTCTAGTGGCCACTGCAGGTCACCAAATCGGGGGTGCTCTATTGGACAGGTTCTGTGATTTGGAAATGATGCCGGGAGGCACAGACAGCCTCACGGTCACGTATACAGGTAGTCCTCAACTTACAACCACAATTGAGCCCTGAATTTCTGTTGCTAAGTGAGACTTTCTGTTGCTAAGCGAGACATTGGTTAAGTGGGTTTTGCCCCATTTTACGCCCTTCCATTTTACACTCACAGTCGTTAAGTGAACTGCTGCAGTTCCTTGAAATTGAAGTTGTTAAATTAGTAACACAGTTGTGAAGAGCCGAGGTGGCGCAATGGTTAGAATGCAGTACAGCAGGCTACTTCTGCTGACTGCCGGCTGCCTGCAGTTGGAATCTCACCAGGCTTGACTTGATTGACTCAGCCTTCCATCCTTCCGAGGTGGGTAAAATGAGGACCCAGATTGTTGTTGGGGGGGGGGGGCATATGCCGGCTCTGTAAACCGGTTAGAGAGGGCTGTAAAGCGGTATATAAGTCTAAGTGCTATTGCTAAATGGATCTGGCTTCCCCATTGAGTTTGCTTGTCAAAATGTCTCAAAAGAGGATCACATGTCCTAGGAGGGATACTGCAGCCGTCATAAATATAAGCCAATTGTCAAGTGCCCGGATTTTGATCACGTGACCCTGGGGATGCGGCAGTGGTTATAAATAATATACAAAAGTATGAAGGCTATTGCTTAACGCATTGTAAGCCGCCCTGAGTCTCCGGAAAAGGGCAGCATATAAATCAAATTTTTTAAAAAAAGTGTGAAAAACGGTAACTTTGAATGGTCACGAAACCAATAGTTTTGCAAGTTGAGGATTATCTATATATTATAAATCACTTGCTCAGTCCCCGGCATTTGCAGGATACCTTGGGCCACTGCCAGCAATCAGTGAAGGCAGGAGAAGATTGCATCATCATAGCCTAGGATGGGCTGGATGGATCCAGCTGCCCACTCCAGACTCTGGACCAGAGGATGCTTTGAATGAAAATGCTGATAACTCATCACTGCCTTGACGTCTGTAGATATTCTCAGTCATCCAGGTCTACGGTTATCCCAAAGGTGCTTTTTCAGGAGGCAACTGGACTTCCTTGTTAGTTTGTTTTTTTGTTTTGAAGATGTTTTGCTTCTCATCCAAGAAGCTTCTTCAGCTCTGACAGGATGGTGGGGGAATGGAAACATCTTCAAAAGAAAAAAAACAAGATGAGTCAAGAGTTGAGATACGAAAACAAGCAAGAGATGAGGGATAAATGTAGAATACCGTTTTAACATAGGAGCTATACCATTAAGAATTAGTATAAAGATAAAAATTAGAAATGGGGAAAAGATTACTTTTTTTAATCTGGGAAGTATTCTATTAATGGGTAGGAAATAGTAGCAGAAGTTAGAAATGTGGATATGTAAACAAAGGTGAAGTCATTTGTTTAACTGAATAATGAGTATTGAATAATTAAGATAAGTAAACCCTAAGATTATTCGGAGATTAATGGTTACAAATGTGATGTTTACTTGGTGTTTTATAATGTTTGCTGCTATTATCAATGGATTATAGATAAAATTGAACAGAGGGCCTAATCGAATAACGCAAAATTCTCAACAAGGATAAGTGAAGATGAGGATGAATAGGTTTTGAGAATAATAGTTACAGCTATTGTGTGTAATACAGATGCACTATCTGTATTCAACAGAGGCTGTAGAGATTGTACCCAGACAGTATACTGTTATTGTGAATATATAAGTTTTATATGTAACCAAGAAAATTGTACAATAAAAAATAATAAAAAAACCACAAAAAAGTCCAGCTGCCTCCTGAAAAAGCACCTTGGAGTTTCCAAAGGAAATTGCTGATTCTTTGCTTTGGCTTTGCCCCAAGGCTAATATTGATGGGCAAGATGCTTACTTGGCCACCCCCCAAATCTTCTCCAGGAGCTGCTCCTAAATCATAGCAGAATGGAAAAAATTGGGAAACGTGGGGATCGATTCCTGGAACGCTCCCTTTAAAGAGATGATGTTTTCTTTATCAAACTCAGTTCCTGGCAATGACATGGACAGGTTCCATGTAGCTTTCTCAGCAAATAATGCTTCTTTGCCACTGCCTTCTTCCGGGATGGTTTTTCCAACTTCTCTGGGGATTTCCTTGTAGTCTCCTGTCCCAAGTACTAACAAGGCCAGATCCTGATGGGCTTTTGAAAATCAGCCAGGGTGAGCTCGGTTTTGCCACTTTAGCTGGCCTTGGTGGCGCAGCAGATTAAAGTGCTGTTAAGTAGCACCAGCTGCCTGCAATTACTGCAAGTTCAAATCTCACCAGGCTCAAGGTTGACTCAGCCTTCCATCCTTCCGAGGTAGGTAAAATGAGGACCCGGATTGTGGGGGCAATAAACTGACTTTGTATAAAAAAGAACACGGCTTGGGGGGGCCAAAAGCCTTACTAAGCAGGTATATACAAAAATATGAAGGCTATTGCTTAATGGCATTGTAAGCCACCCTGGGTCTCCGGAGAAAGGGCGGCATATAAATCGAACCAATAAATAATTATCATCATCATAACAACAACAACAACAACTGTATGTCCTTCATTTTGATTTCTGTTAAGGTACCTCAAAGTAAATGAAGTATTTTCTTGTATGTTTTTTTTTTTCTTTTGAAGACCTTTCGCTGCTCTGACAGGGAGCTTCTTCAGCTCTCCCCCACTATCCTGTCAGAGCTGAAGAAGCTTCTTGGATGAGAAGTGAAACAATTTCAAAAGAAAACAAAAAACAAGAAAGTCCAGTCGCCTCCTGAAAAAAGGACCTTTGCGACAGCCAAAGCTAAAGCAAGAACTATGGGGATTGGGGGGGGGGGGGGGGGAGATTGAACATGCACATTTTTATGGTCCATTAAATCAACTCCAGTTCTTTCTGACTGCAGGAACTCCCTGCTATTTTCTCTGCAACATTTTCACAAGTGGTTCACTTTTGCTTTCTTCTTCCTAGAAGTGAGAGAGAGGGACTGACCCAAAGTCACCCAGCTGGGTTAAATCATTCCTAACGACAAACTAACAAATACATTCTGCAGTTTTTGCAACCTCAAAATAATCTTCAGCCTGCTTTCTTTATGGAATAAGATTGTAATGTATGTATGTATGTATGTATACATGTGTATGTACATATATATACATACATACATATATATATAGGGATGCAGTGGCTCAGTGGCTAAGATGCTGAGCTTGTCGATCGAAAGATTGGCAGTTCAGCGGTTCGGATCCCTAATGTCGCGTAATGGGGTGAGTCCCGTTACTTGTCCCAGCTTCTGCCAACCTAGCAGTTCGAAAGCAAGTAAAAAACGCAAGTAGAAAAAATAGGGACCACCTTTGGTGGGAAGGTAACAGTGTTCCATGTGCCTTTGGCGTTTAGTCATGCTGGCCGCATGACCACAGAGACGTCTTTGGACAGCGCTGGCTCTTCGGCTTTGAAACGGAGATGAGCACCGCCCCCTAGAGTCGGGAACGACTAGCACATATGTGTGAGGGGAACCTTTACATGCACACTACACACACACACACACACACACAAATTGTCAGCTTTGGAAGCCATATTAACACCGGAAGCTTCCAAGCTGCCACATTCTTGTGCTTGGGAAATGCGGAGGGGGGTGGTTTGGTAGAGGGAATGTAGTTAGACATAATAGCATTTTTCTTTTCCGTCAAGGTCATGGTATGCCTGCATTTGGAGGAGGAGTGGTTGTAGTAGTGTCTCAAGTTGGGACAGATGGTGATTGGGCCATGTGATGGACTGATGGGTGCAGGGGATGGATTTGGGGTTTTTGATTTACTGAGGGAAAACCCTCAGTAAACTCTCAGATTAGGGTTTTCCCAGATGTGCCAATATACCTACTCTAATAAATGGGAGTTTTGAGAAAATGCCTCTCTCATAGTTTTTAATTGGAGTTGAGGTCTTCTGGAACGCTGACACAAATGTGTGAGTGTTTGTGTATATATGCTGTTAAGATTTTCCTCTTAAAGATGTGAATGCTATTTTGAGGTGCATTTCAAAATGGTATAGTTGGATCATTTTTTTTATATTTTTTTTAGGAACTTTGGTTAGGGTGAAGAATAGCCAAGAAAATTACATTACATTTTATTTTTAACTGTCTGAAAGTAGGTTTCATCTACCCCAGTTCTCCTCAATTAAAAGACACCTACTGGCTGGAAAGTCATAGAGTTGCCACCCTAGAACATCCAGAGGGCAGATTAAGGAAGTCAGTAATCAACCCCTCTTCCTTTAAGACATAACAATGTATTCTTAGCCTTTGATGTGCCAACTGCTGGCTCTGAATCCCTTCCCTTTCTTCTCCCTTCTTTCTTTCCAGGGTATTTAACCATGCCGAAAGTTGTTGCTATTTCTCACTATGCCGGGACCATGCTACTACTCTTGGCTGGGATTGCCTGTCTAAGAGGTGTGTGCTTTGACAGTGAGGACGTTGGGTGGTAGGTCTACTGACTTGGGAAGCCATACTTTAACTAGGTTTGGAATCCGGTCTCTGTGCTTGTTGAGTTGTACCTGAGTTGAGTTGTATTCATGGTAATACAGGCTGACGTACAACCATATTTGGGGCCAGAATTAAATGATGCGGTCATTAAGCCAGACGTCATGGGAGCAGACCCAATTTTACAACCATTTTTGCCATGGCCGTTAAGCAAATCACGTGGTCACTAAGTGATTCTGGCTTCCCCAATTGACTTTGTTATTGGAAGTGGTAAAACGGGAAAGATGCTGCAAGATGCTGCAACCGACATAAATGGGAGACATTTGGCAGGCGCCCAAATTGCGACATGACCACAAGGCTGGTGTGATGATTAGCCATAACATTGAGGATGGGTCATAAGTTACTTTCTCCGAAGCGCTGTTAATCAGGTTGTCGTAAATCGATGATTACCTGTAAGAGCCAAAAACTAAGCCCTGAAGTTGCTTCCATTCTAAACATCAACAGGGAAGGAAAGGGGAGAGATAAGAGCTGTGGTAATGCAGTGGTTAGAATGTAGTACTGCAAGCTACTTCTGTTGACTGCCAGCAGTTCGAATCTCACCAGGCTCAAGGTTGACTCAGCCTTCCATCCTTCCAAGGTTGGTAAAATGAGGACCCAGATTGTTGGGGGACAATATGCTGGCTCTGTAAACCACTTAAGAGAGGGCCGTAAAGCCCTGGGAAGCAAGGCGACTTGTTCAAATGGCGACAGGTTTAACGCTCTCTAGAAGGATCTGAACCGCTAAATTGGCAGCAGAAAAGAGCCAATGGAATTTCAAGGTGGGATGGACTTAGATCTCTTGTGGGTGCCGAAGGGATTTGAGACTGATGAAGCCTTTAATCCCTCCCTCGGGCTCAGCCTGGTCATCTCTCCCACATCAATAGAGACAGCATTGATAGAAATAATAATAGTTGAAGTTGTTACAAAGATTGAAGGGTTGAATCTTCAGGGAGGGATTTGAAGGGGAAGGAAATAGTACCCCATAGGCCTCCTAGGTGGGAACTCCGAACAAAATGGACCATTTAGGGTCTCAGTCACTGAAAGGATTCCTGCTTCTTTTCAGGCATCGGGCGCTGGACGAACCCTCAATACATCCAGTTCATCACCATCCTTGAAGATGCTCACCGGTATGGCACACCTGAACACAAGGTAAGGGTACCTGTGGTTGCTTATTATTCATGTTGCATATGAAATTATTAAATATGTGATTAGAGAATAATCATATCCGCTGTTTTTCATTTTAAGTCAAGGGAAACTGAAACAAAGTCCTAGTTAGAACCCAAGAAAGATGTTTATTTGTGTTGGCTGTTGCACCCATTCATCTCTCAACCTTCAGCCTTAATATTCATTGTCTTTTGAAGAAGACTAAATTTTGGGTGGCTTGAAGAGAGGGTTGCTTGTATTTTGTCTTACATTCATCCAGTGTTCTGCCCCAGCTACGGATCCCAAAGAATGTAGCACACACAAACTCTCCGAACAAAATTCAGTTTACTTCGAAACACCGTCTTTTGCAAATGCAGGCAGGTTAATAAAAACGTTCTTAACAACCTGCCAGAAATTCCACAGATAAGATAGAGTCTTACTAGAGTTGGCAGAAAGCCCAGAAGCCAGGTTTGCAGAGAAAATTCAAACTCAATGATCAGCAAACAAACGGACGAACACACGTTGTTTCCTGCAGCTTTTTACAAGCTGTCTGCAAACTTAAATAGGCTAAGGGAGTGGCCAATTAACTCCAAGCCTTACTCTTGAGGAGACCTCCTCCTGAGTAACCACTCGTGCATTGAGAAGAGGCTCCTCCACTTCATCCTCTTCACTTAAAGGAGCCTCTGGAGGTTCTGAAGGCCCTGGCTGAATCCCTGCCTCTGGCACCACAACTTCTTCAGCTTCCTCACTGTTTGACTCAAACACCGGCTGCACAGGCTGCTGGCGCGAGACCACACCAGCCTCCTCCTTATCATGATCAGCAACAATCTGCGCAGGCCGCTGGCGGGCCACAACTAGATCAGTGTTGGCGAACCTTTTCGGCACTGAGTGCCGAAACAGGAGTGCGTACACACATGGGGGAGAACAGGAAACCAGAAGAGCAGCTCCCCGGCATGCATGCATGCACCAGGAAGCTGAGCTTCTGGTTTCTGGCGCGCACATCCGACTGGTCTCTCAATTTCTGGCATGCATGCGCACTTGAAGACCAGCCAGCCAGCACACATGCGCGTGCCAGAAATCCGAAACTCAGCTTCCCAGTGCGCACATGTGCACTGGGGAAGCTGTTCTTCCAGTTTCCAGCGCTCCCATGGGCACAAAGACCAGCTGACCGGCACATGTGCACACTCCGGAACAGCAACGGGTGACGGCTGGCATGCCCGGAGAGAAGGCTCTGCATGCCACTTCCAGCACGGGTGCCATACAATCGCCATCACAGATCTAGATATTTTATAATGGTCTCTGAACCTAGAAAAGGAAACTGTCTAAGCAGTCTAAACAAGGAAGGTTGTTTCATGACCGTACTTCATAAAGAAAGGTACTGACTTTAGAAGTTGCATTAATCTCACACCGTGTGTGTTTTTTTTTTTAATCATTTTTTTTTTCTCTTTCTGATAATGCTTCACAGAAGAAACTTGCCAGCTACAATTTTGACTTCAGAAGTTGGCCTGTAGACTTTCGGTGGGATGAGTTCACGAGTCGGTGAGTTGACAGTGAGGAATAACTCCTTTCTGTCCTTCATTTTCGTCTTCTCTCCTTTCAAGTAGAGACAGAAAACTTGGCTGCTGTTCACAAAATATATTATGGGGTAACTTGTGTATTGAATGGAAAAATGCAGAGGAAAGTTGGCCATTGGCAAACATTCACAATAGAGCTTAAATGTTTGTATGAATAGCATAGGCGGGGATATACATATTAGCTCATCAGCGTGCATGATTTTTAAGTGCACTTTGGCAATTTTCAGGATTGCCAGCCTGCCTGCCTTGTCCATCTCTTCTCCTTTCCCTTCTTTCCTTTCTTTCTTTTCTTTCCTTCTTTCTTTTCTTGCTTGCTTGCGCTATATCTGGTCATTTTGTGAAAACTTTAGCACCTGCCAGCCATATTTGAAGGTTATGTCCTCCATCTGGATGATGTATTCCATTATATATTACCCGCAATATTCTTGGCAGTCGCTGGACAATGCACTCAGTGATCTGGCTTTTATGCGCTTTTCCCTGTTGGTCTTGAAAGAGGACATAATCTTTCCCCTTGGAGATAAATTAAACAGTTTGGTAAATACTTGCAGGTCAGATTCAGGAAATGTCCCCTTGTTGCGGTCAGAACCAAAGCATCGAAGTACAATCAATGGTTTTCTCCATGCGATCAAGAAGCTGCCCTGCCAAATTGCCAGGTATCTTATCTTGTCTTGTTCCGGTTTTAACCTTTGTGAAGCAGGTGAAAGATGGCTAAGGGCACAAGAAAATTATGCAGATGTCAAAAGACTAGTTGAACCAATGAACATTTGCGTGCCTATCCAGTAGTCCCCAAGGTGCTTTTTTTCAAAAGGCAACTGGACTTTTTTTTTTTTCCTTTGAAAAAATTTTCACTCCTCATCCAAGAAGCTTCTTCGGTTCTAACTGACTGGTGGGGAATGGGAGGATTTATGAAGAAGATTTAACAACCTTATTGTTTTGCCGGTGGCTTAGTATAAAGAGAGACAGAGTCCAGGTATTTACCTTGATAAGCTTTACATGTTTATTCAGCTGAATAAAGGAACAACACAGCAAGGAAGAACCCTGAACAGACTTTAAGAGTCAAGTTTATTTGTTTACTATATTGTCCACTCAGAAACACTAGCACACCCAGACAAGCTGGCACACTCTAGATAAAATAAAGAAGTACAGAAATAGCCATCCACCTCACTTCCTCGAAGGACATTGAGTATCATCAGGGGTGAAATGCTACCTGTTTGGACCGATTCGCCCGAACTGGTAGTAAAAAATGCTGCCAGTTCGGGCAAACCAGTATTTCCAATGATCAGCTGTGCCGCACGATTTGTACTCATTAGAAAGCTGGAAATCCTGCTTTGTAGCGAATCTAAATCACGCGGCACAGCTGCCCCCCCCCCCCCCCCCCACATTGCTGTTCTACTTGACTAAGAAGAAAAGGCTTCTTAATCCTCCTTTTTCAGCACTGTACGGCAGTGCCTGCGGTACACATGCACACGAAGCGGGCATTTGGTGCGCATGTGTGAACAAAATGAACCGGTAGCAAAGTGAACCAGTAGCAGATTTCAGAGCATTTCACCCCTAGGTATCGTCTCCGGGACTTTAGATGTTTCCTCAGGAACTTTCCATGACCTTGAAGGCCTGCAGAGGCAGTGATGACATCGGCACTTAGGCTGCCTCAAGACTGTCAATAGAACTATTCGATCCCTGGTCAACCCTTTAACTGAAGACGCTTCTTGAATGAAACGTGGAAACGTGAAAACGCTTTCAAAGGGGGAAAAAAACCAAGAAAGTCCAGTTGCCTTCTGGAAAAAGCACCTTTGGGATGACTGAGAAGCTCCATAGACATTAACTTATCCTGTACCATCCCAAAGACTTAATATGTTTCTACTGTGACATGTTAGAGAAAAGTAAAAATTTCCCTCAAGTCAAGCTCGACTCCTGATAAGTAGACAGATAACGCCTTTGTTGTTTCTTGGGAACAATAAGGAAATGGTTGCCATTCCTTTTTTTTTTTTAATTTTTCTAAATTTATTATATTTTTGCGGTTGCTCCCTTAAATTCTAGCCGGGTTTGACCTTGCATACTTAGTTGTGAGATTAGCCGATATTGAAAAGTATAGACAGAGAAGGAAATAGGAAGCTTGATGGTTGACCCCAAAGAAAAGACTCCTGTAATGTTGGGATAAGAAAGTGGATTGGATTAATTGGAAGCTAATGAATACGGGTAAACCTCACTTCACGACCGGTCACTTAGCAGTCATTCGAAGTTATAACAGACCACCCCAGAACTACTTGTTTTCAAAGTTTCAATGGTCGTACATATACCACACAATCACATGATCGCATTATGAGCACTTGGCATGAATAGAATAGAATAGAATAGAATAGAATAGAATAGAATAGAATAGAATAGAATTGAATTGAATTGAATTGAATTG
Source organism: Masticophis lateralis (assembly GCA_030761175.1). NCBI lineage: Eukaryota > Metazoa > Chordata > Lepidosauria > Squamata > Colubridae > Masticophis > Masticophis lateralis. The sequence continues at coordinate 26,679,306 of JAUDYJ010000002.1, forward strand.
AATTGAATTGAATTGAATTGAATTGAATTGAATTGAATTCTTAATTGGCTGACTGTGATTGGACACACAAGGAATAAGCTCTAAGTCTACATACATACAAGCAACAAGTGATAAATCATAATCATAAAATACAATCATAAATCATAACATACAACACGCAGTGGTAGTCATTGGATGTTCTATAATCAGTCAAGCTAAATCATAATAGGATACTAATAAAAGCAATCAACATAAATCATGAGATACAAGCAACAAAGTTATACTCATAAGAAGCTAAGGAAATAGGAAAGATGAGAAGGATATAGTAATACAGCCCTACTAGGTGGTTTGACATCCCAGGGGCATAAGACAAATGTTGTGGGAATTAGTTGTTTAGCAGAGTGGTGGCGTGAGGGAAACGACTGTCCTTGTGTCTGATTATTTTGGCTTGCAATGCAACAGTTTATCTCCAGGATGTGAAGGTTAAATGATTGAGGTTTTCTGTCTGAGGTTATAGAGCTCCTAAAGCAGGGGTGTCAAAGCACAAGGCCCAAGATGTGGTCAGATACGACCTGTGTTGCCATCCTTAAAATTGTAAGGGGCCAGCCCGCGTTGCTTCGGCCCAATCTACCCAAAGCGAAGATGAAACACCGGGCTAGCATGGCTTCGGCCCAGTCTACCCAGTGCGAAGAGGAAACATGCCAGCAGTTTGGGGAGTGGTATCAAACTGGCCACGACCACCCAGTTGACCACGCCCAATGAGTGGCAACCTGCCCAGTTGTCCACGCCCGCCCAGCCCCTTGAGGTCAACCACAGCCCCGCTGCAGCCCTCAATGAAATTGAGTTGGACACCCTTCTCCTAGAGTAAACTTTGGCAGAGAGATGTTGAATGTTGAGACTCCTGTCCTTCATTTCCCCACCTATTTGTTGACAGCTTTGTAGTGGCGCACACCTTCGGACGACGTATGCTCTACCCAGGCTCTGTCTACCTGCTGCAGAAGGCTCTGATGCCCATGTTACTTCAAGGACAGGCTCGGCTGGTGGAAGAAGTGAGTAAACACCAACCAGGAATCTAGGAGTCCCAAACCCCAGACTTCTTTCCAGGCTACTTCTTATCCCAATACAGATAGTCCTCGACGTGCAACCATTTCTTTATGGACTGCTCAAAGTTACGACCACACTGAAAGAAGTGACTTACAACCATTTTTCACACTTGTGACCGTTGCAGCGTCCCCGTGGTCATCCAAATTCAGGCACTTGGCAACTGAGTCATACATACATACAATGGTTGCAGAGTCTCGAGGTCACGTGGTCACCCTTTGCGACATCCTGACAAGCAAAGCCAACCGAGGAGCCAGATTCATTTTACAACCGGGTTGCTAACTTAACAAACTGCAAGCGATCCCCTTAAACAACTGTGGCAAGAAATGGAGCCCAACTGAGCCCAAATGAAAATTTGGGCTCAGTTGTGATCACAAGTCAAGGACTTCCTGTTAAAAAAATTAGAAATTGGTTTCCCTGATTTGTTCTCCCCTACCTGCTCCATCCAGAATTCTTTATTGGCCCAGTGTGGTTGGACACACAAGGAATTTGTCTTTGGTGTATATGCTCTCAGTGTACATAAAAAGAAAAGATACATTCATCTAGAATAAAAAGAAACAACACTTAGTGATGGTCAAGGTTACTAATAAGCTATCAAATTGTACTAGAAAACAAATAAAAACAATATAAATTGAAAGATACAAGCAACATGGTTATAGTAATAAGTGGGAAGAGATAGATACAGTACTAGTAAGGAAGAGAAGATGAATAGTAATACAGCCTTAGAAAATTATTTGACAGTGTTGTGGGAATTAGTTGTTAAGCAGAGTGATGGCATCCGGGAAAAAACTGTTCCTTGTGTCTAGTTGTTTTGGTGTGCGGTACTCTATAGCATTATTTTGAGGGTAGAAGTTGAAACAATTTATGTCCAGGATGTGAGGGGTTACTTCAACCCCAAATAAAGATTGTTGTTCTCCTTGCAGTACAATGGAAGACGAGCCAAGTTGGCAGCTTGCGATGGAAACGAAATTGACACCATATTCGTAGATCGAAGGGACACTTTGGAGCCACAAGGCAGGAAACTAGTGAGTTGACACCAAGTCGTGGTTTAACTCTCTAAGATTTTATTGATAAATCTCCCTTAGTTTTTCCTCTCCCGCTCATCCTTTACAACAAGAATGTGTCAAAATTACTAAGCTGCTGAGGGAAGAAGCAGACTCCCATTTCCACATCACTGACACCAAAATCAAATGGCCTTCAAATTAGGAACTATTATCCACCTGTCTTTTTACCGTCCTATTGGCTCACCTGTGGGAAAATGCCTGGTTGCCTGTATTCATCAATTGTTAGATTAATGTAATTGCTTCTCAGAGAAGCTGATCAGCTCTGTAATTCTGTGGGAAAGTCTTCCCGTCACCTGATTTGCCTGAGGTGTCTCATGCTTCCACTTTGAAATTTTCCTCAGCAGCTGGGGCAACAAATTAACGCTATCCAATAAACACTGGGAGAATCTTGGTTCAGTCTGTCCTACACTTGGAATAAACTTGGGCAAGACCTGCTCTCAATCTGGGGTGTCAAATTCAAGGCCCAGCCCGTGGGATGCTTTGATCGGGCTCACCGGGCTGCCCTAGAAACAGCGAAGGAGTGGTCCGCGGTGCCTCTGCTAGTGAAAACGAAGCTCAGGAGAGCTGCGTGCGGCCCTCCCAGGCTTCGTTTTCATTGGCAGGGGGTTGCATGAGGCCGTCACAGCTGAAAAACGCAGCTTGGGAACCTGTTTTTTCTGGCAGAGCCACCAAAGGCACCCCCAACACGAGTGACATCAAGCTGGCCACGCCCATCCTGGTCCCCTGAGGTTAAACACAACACCCCTGGCTTAGAGAGAGCTGTAAAGCACTATGAAGCGAGAGTGCTATTGCTATTCAACAAAGTCTCCCTTTGAATAAGAAAATCCTTTCTTTGCAGGGGAACTACCGTGTTTTTTGGACTATAAGACACACTTTTTTGTCCCCAAAAAGGGGGTGAAAATGTACGTGTGTCTTATAGACCAAATATTGCCGAAGCCCCGCCCACCCGCCAGCCATTTTTCGGTCTCTGCATGCCATTTTCGGGCTTTTTTTTTTTTTTTTTTTTGGCCTTTTTCAGATCTTTTTTTGGCCCATTTTTGAGGCTTTTTTCAATCTGTTTTCAAGGCTATTTTTGGGGCCTATTTTCGGGGCTTTCAGCCCATTTTTGAGGGGGGTTTTTGGGCCCATTTTTCTGAAAAAATGGGCTGAAAAAAGCCTTGAAAACAGCCCCCCAAAGCCTCAAAAACAACCCCAAAAATTCTCAAAAACAGGCCAAAAAAAGCCTTGAAAACATGATAAAAAGCCTCAAAAACGGGCCAAAAGGCCTCAAAAATGGGCCAAAAAACCCCCCAGAAACAGGCCGAGAAAAGACTGGAAAAAGGCCCCAAAAAAGCCAAGGCCAAAACCTTTTTTTCTTTGTTTGTTTGTTTTCCTCTTCTACATTTAGTTGGATCACATAGTCAGGTGCATCTTATAGTCTGAAAAATATGGGGTAAGTTGTCAGCTCAAGATCTAGGACCGTTGAATGGTGCAAGGTATTAAGGGACCAAATGAAAGGCACATGATAGTTTTGTTTTATTTTCTTTAAGTAAATCTTTGTTGCCAAAAAAAGCACCCATGGTTTTGTAAATAGCTCAACCAAAAATAAACCTATTCCGAGATCGCAGCTTCTGCTGCTCCATAGGGGTGCCACAGAAAAGTTTGGACGTGTGATGGTTGCTCTGCATGGCGGAGATTGATTGATCTCATTCCCAGGTCCTGCAGTGCTGTTTCTCTAAGGACGATTCCCATCAATATCCCAATATTTAGCACTGTTTGGATAGCTCCAGCTACTTGTTTATGCACAGGATATTCATAGGCAGGAAGTACGTGGGGACTTCCTGAATGTTGGCTGGTTGTACAGCATGTTTCCTGTCGTTTGCATTGCTGGGTTGATAAAAGTTCCTATTTTTCTTCTTTTCAGGTGATTTGCTGCGAAGGAAATGCAGGCTTCTATGAAGTAGGCTGTATCTCTACTCCTTTGGATGGTATGGTCCATCTCCTTCTATTGCATTCTTTTCAAGGAAAAGGACTTTTAGATGAATTAATTTGTTATTGATAACAGATTTATCTGACAAGTCAGATTTGAGGGGCTGCCACAAAGAAAGAGGGGCTCAACCTATTTTCCAAAGCACACCAGAAGGCAGGACAAGAAACAATGGGTGGAAACTAATCAAGGAGAGAAGCAACCTAGAACTAAGGAAAAATTTCCTGACAGAACAATTAATCAGCGGAACTGCTTTGCCTCCAGAAGTTATGAATGCTCCAACACTGGATGTGTTTAAGAAGAGATTGGACAACCATTTGTCTGAAACAGTATAAGGTTTCGTGCCTGAGCAGGGGGTTGGACTAGAAGACCTCCAAGGTCCCTTCCAACTCTGTTTATTTTGTTACCTTATGTCCTGGAATTGCATTAAACCAGGGATTCTCCTATAAAACGATTGCAAGAAAATTCGAGTTTACCTTCTAAAAAATTTTCTGGGATTAACCCAAATTTTGGGATATGTTTTCCGGTTCATATCCTGTGCTAGGATGCAGAAAGTATTTCCCTGTTCCTTTTAAGCTGCTGGATCTCAAGATCATCCCTTCTAGCCTAGTCTGGTGTTAAGACTGTCCAGCAGACCGTCTGCCTTCATTTTGGAAATTGCCCTTAACAAAATCCATTTTTAATCTGGAAAGGTGGATGGTGCCTTAGAAGCAGGGCTATGAAAAGTAAATCACTGGGAGAAATCAACCCAAGCCAGAAAAATTGTTCGGTTAGTGCAGAGCTTTAATTATATACTTGCATGATCAGCCGTGTGATTGATGTTCTATACGTTCAGCTCCTATCTGGATTTCCCAAGCTGAAATGATGGAGACATGTTCTATCATACCTCTCTGGGCATTACAGCAGAGTGGTGAGATGGTGACATGATAGCAGTGTTCCAATATCTCAGAGGCTGCCACAAAGAAGAGGGAGTCAAGCTATTCTCCAAAGCACCTGAGGGCAGGACAAGAAGCAGTGGGTGGAAACTAATCAAGGAGAGAAGCAACTTAGAACTAAGGAGAAATTTCCTGACAGTTAGAACAATTAATCAGCGGAACAACTTGCCTCCAGAAGTTGTGAATGCTCCAACACTGGAAGTTTTTAAGAAGAGGTTGGACAACCATTTGTCTGAAATGGTATAGGGTTTCCTGCCTAAGCAAGGGGTTGGACTCGAGGACCTCCAAAGGTCCCTTCCAACTCTGTTACTTTATTCCAGGGGTCAGCAACCTTAAACACTCGAGCCACAAAGATTGTAACCGGAAGTCCTCTGTTCAATTCTGGAGCCAACCGGAAGTCCGGTTCCCCCCACCATAGAGTCTCCTTGTAGCGCAGCATCCTTTTTCCTATGCCAGCTGGAAGTCCCGTTCCCCCACCATAGAGTTTCCTCCTAGCACGGCGTCCTTTTTCCTATGCTGACCAGAAGTCTGGTTCCACCACCACCACCACCATAGAGTCTCCTCCTAGCATGGCATCCTTTTTCCTCTACCTGTCCTACCCGAAAGCCCTATCAATTGTGGAGCCAACCGGTGACAAGGAGCCGCAGCAGAGGGATGAAAGAGCCATATGCGGCTCCAGAGCCACGGGTTGCTGACCCCTGCTCTATTCTAATTTAGTTCCTGTAGCATGTTCAGAACAAACCTTGCCACACTACTTAGGAAGTTACACATAGTCCTTGCTTAATGAGCAGTTGCTTAGCAATCATTCAAAGTTATGACAGACCTCCCTAGAGCTACTTACAACCTGGTTGTGGAATTCCAGTGATTGTATTTTGTGCACTTGGGCAACCAGCCCACGTTAATGGCTGTTTGCAGCATCCTGTGGTCATATGATTGTGATTTTCTGCCATTTACTTCCCATTTCTCACACACACTCACACACACACACACACACACACACACACACACACGGCCCATTGAAGAAAAGAGACTCGCTTCACAACTACGGTTTTCATTCAACAATCACTGCAACAAAAGTGTTAAAATCAGTCACGACCTCATGGTGATCCGCTTAACGACTACCACCATTCGTGGCCGTCATTCCAGACCCAATTCTGGTCCTAAATCAAGGATGACCTCTATGGTTGCAAAATCATTACAGCAGCTTTAGGACCAGATCAAGTTGATGTTGTATAGAGATCCTGTTTTGATTTGCTTTTTAACCCTAGAGGGTTCCTTTTCTTTTTCATCCTCTTCTTCATCTCCTGCTTGAAGAGGGGATTGGACTTCTTTTTTTTTTCTTTTTTTGTCGTGGTTGGGATTCTAGTTATCGCTGATCTTTTTTTTTCAAGTTGATTTTTCTCCTTCTGTCTTACAGCTGGATATTCTGTGCTAGGATGGAATCATCCTGGGTTTGCAGGCAGCACGGTGAGTTATTCTGAGATTTATTTCAGATTATTTTTGACTTCTCCAGTAACTACTTTCTTAAGAAATCTGATGTAGACCTGGCCATTCAATAAGATATTGGGCATATTGCAGACCAGTGAGCCAATCAATCAATTACCGTACTTCTCGGAGTATAAGATGCACTCACACACACACCCAAAAGAGGGGGGAAATGTTGGTGTATCTTATACACCGAATACAACCATTTTTGGCCTCCCCAAACCCCGCCCTGCATGTCCCATTTATGCCAAGAACAGGCCCATTTATCGCAAAAATGGGATGCGCAGAGGTTTTGGGAGACCTGCAGAGTGCTCCTAGGGACTGGGAAGGGCAAAAACGCGACACGTGGGGGGTTTGAGAGGCCAAAAGGGGGGCCTTTTTTTCGCAAAAACAGGCGGTTTTGCACTCCCCAGCCTCCAGCAGCACTCTGCAGGCATCCTAAGCCCTCTGTGCACCCTGTTTTTGCAAAAAATAGTTGAGGTTTGATGTCAATGCTTTATTCTACTGCAACAGAGGGAGTTAGAAGTCAATGCCTTTTTTTTTTCTTTTTTCCCCTTCTTTTCTACATTTCTCCCTTCCCCTCCCATTATTTTTCCTACTATTTACTTTTGTATTCTGTATTATATACACAAATAAAAACTATAAAAAAAGCTCAAGTTGTTGGCCATCAATGCCCAGAAAAATGGTAGAACTTTAATCACGTCATAGCCACCAACATGACTTTGATCATTATGTAAAAGTAAAAAGTTGAGGTTTGATGTCAATGCTTTATTCTACTACAGCAGAGGGAGTTGGAAGTCAGTGCCTTTTTTTCCCCTTTTTCTTTCCCTCACATTTCCCTTCCCTTTTCCCTTCTATTTACTTCTGTATTTTCTTTGGATGCTACATTATACAGTGGAACCTCTGATCACGACCATAATTTGTTCCATAACTTCGGTTGCAACCCAGTTTGGTGATGACCCTAACCTAATTTTGGAAATTTGGCGCTTACCAAAAAAAAAAAATGGCGTGGAAGGGGAAATCGGCTGCAGAAAACAAATGTGAATTTTTTGGTCGGAACTCAAATTTGGTCACGGTCAGAAGCGTTCATGACCAGAGATTCTACTGTAAACGAATAAAAACTGAAAAAGAAAGGTGCAGAATGACAAGCAAGGCCCCTGGGAAGAGATTTTCATAGAAAAGAAGAAGAGAAGGAAGAAGAGAGGAAACGCCTAGTCTTTCTCCTCAGGCATGACCTGTCTTCCTTGGTCTCCCTGCTCTCAGCAACTTTGCGTTAACTGTTTTCCCCACTTGTTTCTAGGGAGTGCCCCTGCCACAGAATGAGGCCAATGCCATGGACGTGGTGGTGCAATATGCCATCCACCGCCTGGGCTTCCTTCCTGAAGACATCATCCTCTATGCCTGGTCCATTGGGGGCTTCACAGGTATCAAATAACAAGGCCTAGAAGGAAATTAGGAACTTCTAGCAGAAGGGAGAGGCTGGAGAAAGGGAGGCAGTGTTTTTTAACCTTGGTGATTTTAAGATGCGTGGACTTCAACTCCCAGAATTCCATAGCCAGCATGCTGGGGTCATCAAGATCATCCCGTACAGCTGCACTGCAGTCCTTGGCCTGAAACCCCAAGACCAAATGTAGCTTTCAGCCTGAACTAAAGTTAGACACCTCAAATTTTAGGATGTGCCCATCTTGAGGGATACCTCAAGATGGACACGGCCAAGTTCATGTATCTAGAAAGAGGATCCATTCAAGGTTTTGGTGTCCTGTATGAAATATCTAAATACAATCCCTTTCTCTACTAATTATGCTCAATCCAACTGATTGCCCCAAATTATGTATTAATGGAAACAAAGTTTGCCATACTAGGTGGCCTCGTAGTTGGACATAAAAAGATTTGGAATGATGCAGTTTTGAAGGTACATGGGGCCAGTTCAAGACAGAACAATTGGAAGTATTTGAAGGGGATGCTGACCCTGGGTGATTTTAAAGCCACAGGAGGCAATCTATATCAGGGGCCTCCAACCTTGGCAACTTTAAGCCTGGAGGACTTCAACTCCCAGCTTTGCTGGCTGGGGAATTCTGGGAGTTGAAGTCCTCCAGGCTTAAAGTTGCCAAGGTTGGAGACCCCCCGATCTATATAACATTCCATATGATTACGGACTACAGTATCCGAGTATCTCCTGGAAACACACTCAGTAGTAAGAAATTCAGAGGGAGAAGGCACAGATGTCCTACTTGTTTATGATTTCATGACGTCCCTGCTTGAGTTTCCAGCTCTCCCTAAATAGGGATTTCTCTTTCTCCTTGCACCCAACAGCCACTTGGGCAGCCATGTCTTACTCCGAGATCAGCGCTGTCATCCTGGATGCCTCCTTTGATGACCTCGTGCCTCTCGCTCTCAAGGTCATGCCGGAAAGCTGGAGTAAGGGGAAGGACAAGAAATGGATCCTTCTTTATGGTCCAATGGTTTCACCTCTTTTGAATGTGTTTCCCAGACTGCTAAATGGTTCAGTTCGTGAGACAGTTAAAACTTGGTCAGTAAGAGCTGAACCAACATCTTCCTTTTAACCACTAAGTTAGTTCCCTTGTCCTCTGGTGGTCTGCGTTTCTTTCCCTTGTCATCTTGGGAATGTTTTATTATCCTGTCGCTTTGATTTCAGCTTGTAGGTTGAAATTCCAGTTTTACAACATTGCTATCAATCAGTCGGTGGTGTATTACGTAGTAGGTGTCACGGAGCTATAAAATCTCCAGTCCTGAACAGCTGCTATGTTTAGAAACGGTTTAGGTTGGAATTCCTTTATTTTAATTTATTTTATTTACTGTCTTCTGCTTTAACCACGATGGAGGTCGGAGGTTGTGTAATCTTCACCACTTGGTTTTGCTTCTTGTTGGTGTGTTTCGCAATTGGTGGCGGTTAGATTCTCAAAAGCATTTTCCCTTCGGTGGGGAGGGCCCCCGAGATACTGAAAGTTCTTGTAATGTTTGTTTACAAATGTACAAATTGAACAGATAAGCGTTCAAGCAGGGAGCATTCAGCTCAGAATTATGAAATGCCAAGTTAAGGCTGCAGACTTTTGCATGTGTCAGAGTGACAAATAATAGAAGCAAAACTCCAAGACAGGTAGATTCCTCAAAGAATAGCTTTATTGGATATATCATATTGGCACAGATCTGGTGAAAACTGACTGTGAAGGTTCCCGCGGTTTTTCCCCTAATTAAAAGTAAAAGTTTTTTTCCTCAACCCCAAACAATCAGTCACGTGGTCCAATCACGGCTCTGTCTGGTTGCCTGGCGACATCACTCCTCCTTCCTCTGACCAGATGTGAGAATGTCCTTGGTTCCCAAGAGAAAGTATTTTATTTTGGCTACAAAGTCCCAACTGTCTCAAATCTCCCCTCCCTATCCCTCAGCTCTGGTGTGGCAACACTGAAGCTCCAAGATGGCTCCGGTTAGGTCAGCTTCAGGGTTGACGGCATGTTCATTTAGAGATAAAGGCCCACTGAATTAAAAAGAACTTGCTGGAGGACAGACAACACCCATTATTTTTCACAGATTGTTCTGCCTCCTTCCGTGCTCTGTATACAAACTGCCAAGAGAGTCATTGTGATGTAGTAGTGGTGCAGGTGATGGGATAAGAACCAAGGAGACATGAAATTTAATGTGGAGAAAAGCAAGGTTTTACACCTAGGCAGGAAAAACCAAAGGTGCAAGTACAGATTAGGAGAAATGTGGCTCAAAAACAGTAACCGTGAGAGGGACCTTGGAATCCTAGTGGATAATCGCTTAAATACGAGCCAATAGTGTGCAGCAGCAGCCAAAAAAGCTAATACAATCCTTAGAATCCATAGAATCAAAATCACGTGAAGTATTAGTACCGCTTTGTAAAGCTTTGGTAAAGCCATACCTGGAATACTGAATCCAGTTTTGGCCACCGCATTACAAAAAAGATGTTGAGACTGTGGAAAAAGTGCAAAGAAGAGCAACTAAGGCGATTAAAGACCTGGAGACAAAAACATGTGAAGAACGGTTGCAGGAATTGGGTATGGCCAGTCTAGAGGAAAAAATGGACTAGGGATGGCAATGATAGCATTGCCAGTATTCCAGTATTTGATTGGCTGCCACAAAGAAGAGGAGGGACAACCTATTTTCCAAAGCACCAGAAAGCAAAACAAGGGACAATGGATGGAAAATAATCCAAGAACAGCAGCAACCTGGAATTAAGGAGAAACTTCCTAACAGTGACAACAATTAACCAGTGGAACAGCTTTGCCTTCAGAAGTTGCAGGGGCTTCATTACTGGAGGTTTTTTAAAAAAAAATAAATAAAAGACTGGACAGTCCACTAGAAGACCTCCAAGATCCCATCCAGCTGTATTCTGACTGAATCAGAAGGTTGATACCTGCTCTTACTTATAGAAACTCACTGGATGACTTTGGGCCATTCCTCACTCTTAGCCAAGCCCCAGCCAGATTCACAGGATGATGTTCGCACAGATTAGATTGGTGGAGGACAGGCTGCAGGGCATGCCATCTTGAGTTAAGGAGAGAAATCTTACTAGATCTATAAGTGTTTCACCTACAATTGTTTTAGCTAGTAGTCTCAGAGTTTGGGCCTGAGGCTACCTACCTATAATTTATGCGCTTTTCTATAGAATGATGACATCTTTCATGCGGGGATAGTATAGGCAGGATTATCCTTCATGGAGGTAGTCCTCAATTTACAGCCGTTTGTTTAGTGACCATTCAGAGGTATCCCTGGCACTGAAAAAGTGACTTATGACCAATGTTAGAATTGTAAACTGCCCCCAGAATCACTTGACTGAGTTGCGCAGCTATAAGAAATGAGCCTGGTGGCGCAGCAGCTTAAGCAGCAGCTTAAGTGGTATTAAAGTGACACCAGCTGCCTGCAATTATTGCAAGTTCGAATCTCACCAGGCTCAAGGTTGACTCAGCCTTCCATCCTTTCAAGGTAGGTAAAATGAGGGCCCAGATTGTGGGGGCAATAAACTGACTTTGTATAAAAAGAACACCGCTTAGGGGGGGACGAAAGCCCTACTAAGCAGGTATATACAAAAGTATGAAGGCTATTGCTTAACGCACTGTAAGCCGCCCTGAGTCTCCGGAGAAGGGCGGCATATAAATTAAATTTAAAAAATTAAAAAAAAGAATGAATCAATCAATTCAAATAAATAAATCATCACACTTAACAACCGTCACAGCATCCCTACAATCCCACGATCAATAATCCAGGTGTTTATAATAATCTGCATATATTTATGACAGTTGCAGTGAGTGTCGTATGATTGCCATTTGTGACCTTCCCAGTCGGCTTCCGACAAGTAGTCAATTGGGGAAGCCAGGTTCACCGAGCAACCATGTGATTCATTTCACGATCGTGGTGAAAAGGTTGTAAAACAGGGAATGATTCACTTCACAATCTCGTTGCTTAACAATGGAAATTCTCATCCCAATTGTGGCCGTAAATCAAGGACTAGCTGTATTTGTCAGCTTTGGAAGCCATTTTAGACCGGAAGCTTCCATGCTGCCACCTCCTGTGTGGGAAAGTAGGAAGGGGGATTTAGTAGAGGGGTTGTCTGTAGACATAGTAGCATTCTTCCTGTCGGTCAAGGTCAGGGCGATCTGCATCTGGAGAAGGAGTGATCGGAGTGATCTTTCGAGATGGGACGGCGGTTGATTGGAGCATGTGATTGACAGGACTGAGGGGATGGTTTGGGGGGTTTTGATTTACTGAGGGAAAACCTGGACCTCTCAGATTTGGGTTTTCCCAGATGTGCCAGTTTACCTATTCTAGTAAATTGAACTTTGAAAAATGCTTGCTTCAGAATCTTTGCTAGGAGTGGGAGTTTTTCTGGAACGCTGACAGTATTTGTGCCATCCCTTTGCACCCATGACTTAATACAGGTAATCCTCAATTTACGGCCACAATTGAGCCCCGAAGTTTATGTTGTTAAGTGAGACATTTTTAAGTGAGTTTTGCCCCGTTTTAAGACCTCAGTTGTCAAGTGAATTGCTGCAGTTGATAAGTTAGTAACCCGGATGTTAAGCAACTTTGGCTTCCCCATTGACTTTGCTTGTCAGAAAGTCGCAAAAGTCATAAGTATGAACCAGTTGCCAAGCATCTGGAATTTTGATCACATGATCCTGGGGATGCCGCAAAGTTCGTAACTGTGAAAAATTAATTTAGCATACTTGGAAGAGAAGAGCAAAGGGAATATATTAAGAGCTATAAATGCACAGTAGTTAGAATGCAGTATTGCAGGCTAACTCTACTGACTGCCAGCAGTTCGATCCTGATCACCTCAAGGTTGACTCAGCCTTCCATCCTTCCGAGGTGGGTAAGATGAGGACCCAGATCGTTGGAGGCAATAGGCTAACTCTGTAAACCGCTTAGAGAGGGCTGTGAAGCAGTATGTTAAATCGAAGTGCTTTGCTGTATAGGGGGTTCTGCAAAATACAGGTAGTCCTCGAATTACATCCACAATTGAGCCCAACATTTCTGTTGCTAAGTGAGACATTTGTTAAGTGAGCTTTGCCCCATTTTATGACCTTTCTTGGTACAGTTGGTAAGTGAATCACTGTAATCGGTCAGTTAGTAATTCTGGTTCTTAAGTGACTCTAGCTTTCCCGTTGACTTTGCTTTCAGAAGGGCGTAAAAGCTGATCACATGACCTAATACAAACCAGTTGTGAAGCATTTGAATTTGGATCGCATGATCATGGTGATATTGCAAAGTTCGTAAGTGTGAAAAATGGTCACAAGTCACATTTTCCAGTGCTGTTGTATGCTTCGAATGTTCACTAAACAAACTGTTTTTAAGTCGAGGACTACCTATATACTAGCGGGCTGCATACAGAACCTGTTTGTTGGATGCATTGTGAAAAGCATTGTGTAAAAGCTTTTGCATCACTTGTTTGTGAGATGAGATCAAAACCTGTTATTTGAAAATGGTTAAGCTGATTAGTTGGAGACTGTGGATAGCAATTTATTTTGAAAAACCATGTGTAGTTGGTTTGGGATAGAGACTTACTTGCTGGGCAGAAAGGTGATGTAATGTTCTTCTCTTTGTTCCATAGGAAGCTTGGTCACCCGGACAGTGAGACAGTATTTAAATCTGAACAACGCGGAACAACTCTGCAAGTAGGCAACTCAGAGGACAAAACACCATGGAGCAAAGCCATTGCCCAAAAAAAATGTTGGATGATGCCAACCCTTTTCTGGCTAATTTTTAAAATCAACTACCACTCCAGCCCATGACCAGTGGCCAGATAGCCCAAAAGATCTGGCCGGAAGCAGATTTCCCCTTCTTTGTTTTAACCCATTATGGCATTCCTTTTGTTGCTTATCAGCGGCAAGTGGGAAATGAAGACTAGCCAAGGAAATGTTCATTAATTTCATCATTGCAAAGATTCAGCTCTGGAATCTACATCTAGAATTGGAGTGGGGAACCATGGCCCTTTAATGACTTGTGGACTTCAACTCCCAGAATTCCTGAGCCATTCCATGGCTGGCTCAGGAATTCTGGGAGTTACAGTCCACATGTCCAGGTTCTGACTAACGAACCCAAGCAAATCAGAACTCGGAGGCTAAAGTCTTCCTCAAAGAACTTCTTTATTGGATACATCATATTGGCACAATCAAATGCAAAACCAACTCTAAATGTTTCCCACGGTTTCAGTGTAATTATAATAGGAAATAACTCCCTCCCAAAAAGTCACAGGTCACATTGACCAATTAGGTTAATTGGCGGGCTCTCTTGGCACTCCTCCTCCTCTCTATCCTCCACCTATGGAGATGACCTTGGTTCCCACAAGAAAATTCTGTGCTTTGTCTAGCAGCACCTTTCATCCTCCTTCCCCTCTCCACTCTGTGTGGCAGCTGAGGAATAGAAAAATGGCTTCTGCCAGGTTCAATTTGAAGTTGACACCACAAGTCACAAAAGGGCCATGGTTCTCTACCCCTGATCTAGAAGGTGCCAGGCAGAGAGAGACTCTCTATAGTGGGTTCTATGGAGATTGCAAAATTAAGCAGATCAGCACTTCTTACCATGGAAAGTTCTTCCTAGTTCTTTTCGTCTTCTCAGCTGCTGACCTTTACTGTTATTGCAAGCGGCGAGTTTTCCCTGTGAAACTCCCTGCTTGAAAGCTTTTGAAGCAAAATACAGGAAGTTATTGACTTACAATGGTTCATTTAGTGACCGTTCAAAGTTACAACGGCACTGGAAAATGTGATTTATGACTGTTTTTCACATTTACGACCTTTGCAGCATCCCCATGATCATGTGATCAAAATTCAAATGCTTCGCAACTGATTTGTATTTATGACCGTTGCTGTGCCCCAAGGTCATGTGATCACCTTTCGCGCCCTTCTGACAAGCAAAGTCAATGGGAAGGCCAGAGTCACTTAATAACCGGATTACTAACTTACTGATTGCAGTGATTCACTTACCAACTGTACCAAGGAAGGTCATAAAATGGGGCAAAGCTCAGTTAACAAATGTCTCACCTAGCAACAGAAATGTTGGGCTCAATTGTGGTTGTAATTCGAGGACTACCTGTATTTTGCAGAACCTCCTATATAGCAATAGCACTTAGACTTATATACCGCTTCACGGTGCTTTACAGCCCTCTCTAAGCGGTTGACAAAGTCAGCATATTACCCTCAACAATGTGTGACTTCATTTTACCCACCTCAGAAGGATGGAAGGATGAGTCAACCTTGATCTAGTCAGGATCGAACTGCTGGCAGTTGGCAGAGTCAGCCTGCAATACTGCATTCTAACCACTAAGCCATTACGGCTCTTAATAATAGTCCATTTGCACTTCCCTTCCAAGTACGCTAAAATAAAACAGGTAATTCTCCATTTTGTCGGAAGCATAGAATTTATCAATTTTCAAGCAGGCTAGTCAGAAATTAAAGCTTCTTGCTTCCAAAAATGTGATATGCCACTGATAAGCAACAATAAAAGGGACAGGAAAAGAGCCCCCTCGGGTGTCCCCTGGGCAACGGTGATGTCTCCGGCTAATCCTTTCAACCCAGAAGTGCCTTGGTAGCTGCTTCTGACACGAATGTAGTAGTTGTAGAACAGTGTTTGTAGCAAGTTTAGATGAAACATCCTGGCTTGCCTCCATATTAAACCAAGTCTCCCTATGGTTTCCTCCTCAGGTATCAGGGTCCCGTGTTGCTGGTCCGCAGAACCAAAGATGAGATCATCACCACCACGTGAGTAAAGTAGCAACCAAGGAAATTTGCCCAGATGTCCATCCAGCCTTTCCAAATTTGGTTCAGGCAGTAAATGTGGTCCGCCAGCAGCCTGCGAAGCTGGCAGCAGAGTTGGACAGTGAGGAGGTTGGGAAGGAACATGGGCCAGTCCTGGAGTCTGGGGAAGGCCCGGACGAGGGATCTGCGTCGGAGGCAGAGATGGGGCCACGGCCATCTGAGAGTGATGCACGGACTCCGGAGCCTCCAGAGTTGGACAGCAGAGAGGCAGAGGAACAGGAGGAGCCTGTTCCTAGTGCGCACATGTGCAGAGCTGTCAGAAGGCATGAGCAGTTAAAACAAAAGGGACGACTCAGGAGTAAAGCCTGGAGATGATTGGCCCCTCCCATAAGGCTTAAAAGAGGAGCAAAGGCACATGGGCACTTTGCAGAAAAGCAACGTTGTTAATTCTGTTCCCAGTCGGCATCTTTGTTTGATTCTGGAATCCATGTGGCTTTGCCAAGTAGGTCTTTGGCAGAGTGTCAAGGGAGATAAAGGTTGGTGATTATCCCGAAGGACTTCTGCCAACTAATTGGGACTCAGCTATGAATGAACGTAATTCACAGCTGTTGCAATAAGAGGTTTTTGGGACTGCTCGTGTGTTTTAATGACTCAGGAAGCCTAGGTCACAACAGTAAATAAATGTAGCATTCATGTCATATTTATCCTTTAGAGTAGAAAGATCCATGTGTCAGGGTTCCAAGTAATAAATCTATATCAAACAAAACTCCCAAGACCAGCAGATTCCTCAAAGAATAGCTTTGTTGGAAATATATTTGGTACAAATCTAGTGAAAACCAACTCCGAAGACTCCCTAATGAAAAGTAAAAGTTTTTCTACTTTCTCAAAAAAGTCAGTCACAAGGTCCAATCACGGTGCAGTCTGGCAACCTGGTAGCATCACTCCGCCTTCCTCCAACCAGGTGTGAGAATGTCCTTGGTTCCTAAGAGAAAATACTTCGTTTGGGCTACAGAATCCCCTCTATCTCCAATGTGGCAAAACTGAAGCTGTCAAAAATGGCTTCGGTCAGGTCAGCTTCAGGGTTGACACCATGTGTCTCTCATTTGCAATGGCATTAACTGTTCTTTTTCTTCTGGCCTTCTAGGGTTCCTGAAGATATAATGTCTAACAGAGGAAATGACTTACTGCTGAAGTTATTACAGCACAGGTAAATCGATATTATATCTGAGGGTTAAATAGAGAGCCAGAACCTTCCCAATTTTAACTCTGGTTATGTTTGGTTTCCTCTGCCAGATTTTTCCTAGCAAAATCAGTTTTCAGTTATAGACTACGCTTTTGTGAGTTTTCCACCTCAGTATGTCAGGAAAACACACTGTCCGTTTTCAGCAGGAACGCCACTAAAAATTCAGTCTTTGAGGGCAGAGAATCCAGAGGCCACAAACATAGGTTTTTGTAGAACTGAACATACTAGCTTACCACTTTGAGGAAAGGCTTATAAATAGATATTTTGTCTGGGGGGGGGTGGAAGCTGATAGTATTGTGGTCCGCCGGCGGCCTGCGGAGTTGGCAGCAGAGTCGGACAGTGAGGAGGTTGGGGAGGAATATGGGCCAGTCCTGGAGTCTGGGGAAGGCTCAGACAAGGGCTCTGCGTCGGAGGCAGAGAAAGGGCCATCTGGGAGGTACGTGCTGCCTCCGGAGCCTCCAGAGTCAGACCTCAGTGAGGCAGAGGAACAGAGGAAGCCTGTTCCCAGTGCGCGCATGCACAGAGCTGCCAGAAGGCAAGAACAGTTAAAACAAAAGGGATGACTCAGGAGTAGGGCTTGAAGATGATTGGCCCCTCCCATAAGACTTAATAGAGAAGCAAAGGCACATGGGCCTTTGCAGGAAGCAACGTTGTTAATTCTGTTCAGTTTAAAGTCTGAAGCTCTATTTGATTCTGGACTCGGTGTGGCTTTGCCAATTAGGTCTTTGGCAGCATGTCAAGGGAGATAAAGGTGGGTGATGATCAGTCTTATCCCAAAGGACTCTTTACAACTATTTGGGACTCATCTGTGAACGAACAGAATTCACAGCTGTTGAAATAAAAGAGGTTTTTATTTCTCAATAAAAACAAGTGCTACCTGCCCTAGGTATCCCAAAATCATGACTGAAGAAGGCATCAGAATCATCCGAGAATGGTTGAAAGCTTCTACACCCATGGAAGAAGGTAAGGTGGTTGAATCCTAAACCTAACCCCAGATAGGTGACATAATGAGGCTTGTCTTGACAGGTGCCAGAGCTGTTGTGGGTTTGGATGATTCATATTAACCACCCTATGACGGAATTCTTGGCCCCAACACTAGACGGTTTTGGAACAGGCATTGATTACTCAACAGAAAAACTCAGAAATGCCAGACGCATTTAAACAAGATCTGTCCCAAAGATGAATGGTGGAATTAAATCAGGAATGTTGCTCTTATGCTACCAAAAGAAAGCCTGCAATGCATGTGCAAGAACTACAAGAGTTATTTCCAAAATAGATCCAGATGCAGCTCAGAAGAATGTTTTAATGGTTGGTTTTATTGTACTGTATGCTGACCAGAGTCACTTTGTGTGGGATGGGTGGGTGGGTGGATGGAGGAGGGAGGGGGGAGGGAGGGAGCGGGAAGCAAAGGAGAAGGAAGGGAAAGGAAAAAGGGGAAAAGGAAGAAAGGAATGGGGAAAGAAGAGAGGGAGAGAAAAAGAAAACCCTTGGAATCAGAGCAGTGCCCCACCTATGCATCTCCCTGCCATTCAAGCCAAAGGGTTCTATTCACACCATCTCCTTGTCATTGCAGCCTCTGTGTATAGCCGCTATGAAGTAGAAGATGACTGGTGTTTGTCTGTACTGAAGTCGTACCAAGCCGAAGACGGTGATGAATTTCCGTGGTCTGTTGGTGAGTCTAATGCGAGAAGCACGTAGAGCAGAAAACTAGGCGTGGCAGGAAACAAGCTCGTGGAATTTCCCCAAGTCAATCGTGTGTTCTTGGTTGGAGGAAATCTTAAGAATGTGTATCCAGGTTGAAATTTGAAGACAGGAAAGATTGCCCAATAATGTTGGCCTGGCTTACTGGCTTATTGGAATTAGCTAGTGATACGTTGCCGTCCCACAACTACTTTTAAGTGAGTTAGACAAGTAATAATGACCGCATTCCAAACCAAGACCAGCCAATGGGAAAAACAGAAGAGGTGGAACTATCATCTGATTGGTGGGATATGTCCATCAGCAAGAAAAGGGAAAGCTTGACTGTTAACATTGTATCTTAGAAGTGACCCTTGCAACAGGGTTTAGCGTTCCTCAACTGTCATTGGGCTTCTTAGGAACACAGGAGAGGTGGCAATAAAAGCAGTTTGGCCAACTCAGTAGGCAGACAGGATGTCCGCAGAGTGTGATCAAAAGAGTCGAGTTGGTAGCTATGATGTGCCTATATGATCAAAGTCATGTTGGTGGCTATGATGTTGTGATCAAAGTTCTACCATTTTTCTGGGCATTGATGACCAGCAACTTGACCTTTTTTAGGTTTACAGTTTTTATCTATATATATATATATATATAAAAGTGAAAACCACTCACGCCATAATCATGAAATCTCCAGAACCGTAAAGCTTACAAACTTGAAATTTGGCAAGTATGTTCCTCTTGGTTGCTAGGTGCTCACTAAGAAAGGATTTTTTGAAATGACCATCAGATCATTAGTATTTCTTATATTATTATTATTATTAACACACTCTGATGCTAATTTGTTAGACTTTCTACTCCCAACCCAACCTGAAAATAACTCTGGAGAGGAGAGGAGAGGCTTCTGTGGGGCAAGCCTGAGAGAGAGAAGGGGATAGAATAGGGAAGGATTCTGTGGGGCAAAGCTGAGGGAGAAGAGGGATAGGATAGGGAAGGATTCTGTGGGGCAAGCCTGAGGGAGAGAAGGGGATAGGATAGGGGAGGATTCTGTGGGGCAAGGCTGAGGGAGAAGAGGGATAGGAAAGGAGGGGGGTTTTCTGTGCAGCAAACCTGAGAGAGAGAAGGAGATAGGACAGGAGACATTTCTGTGGGGCAAGGCTGGGGAGAGGAGGGAATAGGATAGGGGAGGCTTCTGTGAGGCAATCCTGAGGGAGAGAAGGTGAGAAGAGAAACCGGTCGTAACTATTATTAATTTTCAAGCTGTAAGTGACGATTTATCAAGCCCGATCACATAATGTCATAGCGAAGCATGGGTATCCAGCTAGTTAGTGTATATAATACAAAATACAAAAGCAAATAGTAGGAAAAATAATGGGAGGGGAAGGGAGAAGTGTAGAAAAGAAGGGGGGGGGAGAAAAAAAAGGCATCGACTTCCAACTCCCTTTGGTGCAGTAGAATAAAGCATTAACATCAAACCTCAACTTTTTACTTATACTTAATAGTACATTTTTATAACAACAAACCTATCTAATCGGGAAAACCCAAAACCAAAGTTTCTTTTTTTTCCCCCCACCTCAAGCACAGAAGCAGTTTCCAAGTAGAAACGAAAGTACTTGTGGGTTTACTTGTGGGGTTTTTTTTTCTTTGATCAAAGCATTCAATTTAGCCGTCTCTGCTAACTCCATCAGCTTTTGCAGCCATTTGTTCCTCCATGGTGAGGATCGAAGTGTCCTTCCATTTTTGTGCCGCCATAGGCCGCCAACTTGACCAGAAGGATGTGAACTTTAATCAGCATTTTTAAATCCAAATCGATTGAACAGCGCTTCTGTTATACCTTGCCTCCGTTAGAACCTTCTCAATCCACCTCATTATTGTTTTCAAACCAGGTGAAGACATGACCCTAGATGGGAGACGACAACTTGCACTATTCCTGGTGAGTTCTCCTAGCCTGCACCCATACAGTAGTGGCCAAAATTGTGAAAACCTTTTGGGAAAAGTGTACTGTATTTTTCAGAGTATGACGCATCAGAGTATAAGACACACCTTAGTTTTTGGGGAGAAAAATAAGAAAAAAGCTGATTGGTGGGTGGATCGGCCTCCCGGAATACCCCCAATCAGCTGTTTCCAGAGGTGAATTTAAGCAACAGTTTCCTTGGTTGTGAGCTCTGTGCCTTGCTTTTTTTTTTTCTGCCTCTGAAATTTCTGAAACTCTGTTTCAGAAAAAAACTTTTTTTTCTGCCTCTGAAAACCTCTGAAACAGAGCTTCAGAAAAAAAAGGCTTTTTTTCTGAAGCTTCTTTCAGAGGCTTTTTTTTTCTGAAGTTCTGTTTGGAGGCTTTTATTCTGAAGGACTGTCTGTACTCTGTTCAATTTGGTATTGGTATGTAGATTAACCTCTTCTGATCTGTTGGTTATTGTGTCATTCTCCAGATTTGTTACCATAGTTTGGTTAGAACCTTTATTGATTCTTCTTTTGTTGCTTGCCATATTATTTTAGATAGAAGCCTTTCAGAGGCTTCTTTCAGCCTCTGAAACCTCCCATTTGCGATGCTGGGCGGGGCTACATTTGGAGTATAAGACGCACCCAGATTTTCACCCTGTTTTGTGGGGGGGCAAAGGTGCATCTTATACTCCAAAAATACAATATTTTCTAAAACTAGCTAATAACACCACTTTTTTTTTGGAGTAGTACCATAAAATGATATATCGATGGAAATATAATTTAATCAAGAGTGTAATGCAATAACTTTTAGGAAGGATTTGCTGTTAGAATAGCAATTACAGTATAAAGAAGAAAAGTGAAACTCGTAGAAAAAAACAAGATATATAAAAATTATCACCATGTCACTTAATAGTTGGGTAACCTTTAGCATGAATGACGGCCTTACAACATCTTCCCATGGAGTGAACCAAGTCTTTTAGTGCTGCAGCTGTTATAATGTGAAACCAAGATTGAATGATTGCTTCTATTAACTGGGTTTTATTGCCGGGTCGCTTCTGGCTAGCAAGTTTCTTTAGTCGGCTCCATAGATTTTCAATTGGGTTAAGGTCTGGGCTATTCCCAGGCCATTCCAGCAGTGGAATAGGATTATCTTGAAACTCCAAAAAGAGAAGTGGTGTTATTAGCCATCAAACCTCAAAAATACACTCTTCTCAAAAGATTTCCACAATTTTGGCCACCACTGTATATTCTGCTCCCCACACCCTATTGTTTCAGCACATCCGCCTCTCTTTCATCCACCATTTCCCTATCCAACCAGGTAGGTTTCGTAAGAGTGTTGTAATGCTCTTAGGATTAACTCCATTTTGTGCATGCACACGCTCAGCAACAACTTAAGCGAAGTGTTCTGAGGCACTCCCATCGAAAAACGCCATAATTATCCTGAGGAAAAGGGAATACAGTTAGTCACGGACTTAAAATCACAATCGAGCCCAACATTTTGGTTGCTAAGTGAGACAATTGTTAAGTAAACCTTGCCCCCATTTTACGACCTTTCGTGCCACCGTTGTTAAGTGAATCACTGAAGTTGATAAGCTAGTAACACAGTGGTTATGTGACTCTGGCTCCCCCATTGACGTCGCTCATCAAAAGGTCGTAAAAGGTAATCACATGACTCCGGGACACTGCAACCGTCCTAAATATGAGTCAGTTGCCAAGCATCTGAGTTCTGATCACGTGACCATGGAGAGACCGCAACGGTTGTAAGTATGAAAAATGGTCCTAAGTCCTTTTTTTTCCCCCCATGCCATTGTAACAGTCACTAAATGAACTGTTGTAAGTCAAGGACTGCCTTTATTCTCCCCCAATTCTGACAGTCTGTTTCTTTGAGTCCAGTACGTTAACCCCATAGTTTGCTCAGCCCGTTCTCATCCTGACGGCGTTATGCCCAAGAATGGGCTGAAAGCTTCCTGGTCCCAGTGGCAATTGTTACTACTTTTCCAGTGTATCTAATGGCTTTATTTTTATCATCATCATCTTTTAACAACCCCATAATCCCTTACGGGGTGGAGCCTGGAAAACTGAATGGAACTAGCAGGGTGTTTAATGGCCGGATGCCCTTCCTGTCACCAGTGCGGAGCTTTGTTCAGATACGTTCTCACTGTGCCCAGAGAGAGAGAGAGAGAGAAATATCTTGCCTCTACCTAGGATCGAACTCACAGCCTCCTGATTGTGAGGCGAGAACTCCACCTCTAGGCCACCGCACCACTCCTAATAGCTTTATTTTATGGTCTTCTTAAAATAAGGCAATTAGATGGCCGCTTTTCAGGCCTTGGAGGGCAGAGAATGGCCCAGAAGCTACCAGTTGGGTCCTCTCCGAGATAACTTTGGTTTTTTTTTTTTCCATTCCACAGGCACGGAAGCACCTGCAAAATTTTGAAGCGACACATTGCACTCCACTTCCACCCCAAGAATTTCATCTTCCATGGAGCCTATAGCACCCTCTAACCACCCTCACCATCACCACCTCCCATTTGTCTCCTGCACTCACGGCTTCTTGTTCTGACGTCCTCCCGCCTCCACCTTTCTTTGCCCGTGCGCGCGTACACGTAAACGGCCATCACTGTTTCCCTCCCCCCCTCTCCCGCACTGTAAATCTGCTTCACTCCCCTGTAATATTAATCCTCTGACCACCAACACTCACATCTTGTCGTCAGGGTTCACAATAAAGATGGTATTTTTATATTTCCTGACTCTCTGATCTCAGGGGCTACTGGCCTCGTCTGGTGTTGGAAGCAGTGGTGGGTTTCAAAAAAATTTTACTACCAGTTCTGTGGGTGTAGATTGGTGGGCGTGGCATGGATTGGTGGGCGTGGCATGGGAAGGATACTGTAAAATCTCCATTCCCTCCCCACTCCAGGGGAAGATTACTGTAAAATCTCCATTACCACCCCACTCCAGGGGAAGAATATTGTAAAATCTCCATTCCTACCCCACTCCACTGGAAGGATACTGCAAAATCTCCATTCCCTCTCCACTCCAGGGAAAGGATACTGTAAAATCTCCATTCCCACCCCACTCCAGGGGAAAGATACTGCAAAATCTCCATTCCCTCTCCACTCCAGGGGAAGGATACTGCAAAATCCCCATTTCGTCCCAATCAGTTGGGACTCAGGAGGCAGAGAACAGATGGGGGCAGGGCCAGTTAGAGGTGATATTTACCGGTTCTCTGAACTACTCAAAATTTCCGCTACCAGTTCTTCAGAACTGGAAAGAATCTGCTGAAACCCATCTCTGGTTGGAAGCTAAGCGGATTTGGTCTGGGTTGGTAACTGGATGGGAGAACAGCAAGAAATTACAGGGCTGGAATTTAGGCTGGGGGGGAGGATGTGGAAAGAGGAGGCAGCGGGATACCACTTCCTTGATGTTTCCAAGGAGACAGCATGCAAGTATCCCATCCTCTCTAGGAATCAAATTCAGCTAGAGGACATCTTTACTGCCTCTTCATAGATATATATATTGGGAAAACAATAACCTTTGGATTGATAGGAGCCTAATAAAATGGACTTCCATGGCATGTGATCCTCCTGTCACTGGGTGAGCTGTTTGCTCTGAGTGGAGTATTTCAGTACACAAATAGCCTTTTAACTATCCTGAAAAATGCTTAGAAATAAAAAGAGCAAGAGAGCATCTGACTAGCTGAAAAAACAGTTTGTGCAGGAAGCAAGGATAGAGTAAGCAGGAAGTATACCGATAAGTATTTGCACATATGTGCTAGTTGTTCCCAACTCTAGGGGGCAGTGCTTATCTCTGTTTCAAAGCCAAAGAGCCAGTGCTGTCCGAAGATGTCTCTGTGGTCATGTGGCTGGCATGACTAAATGCCAAAGGCGCACAGAACGCTGTTACCTTCCCACCAAAGGTGGTCCCTGTTTTTCTACTTGCATTTTTATGTGCTTTCAAACTGCTAGGTTGGCAGAAGCTGGGACAAGTAACGGGACTCACCCCATTACACGGCACTAGGAATTTGAACCGCTGAAGTGCCGACCTTTTGATCGACAGGCTCCTCATCTTAGCCACTGAGCCACCATGTCCCTTAATAACTTTAAGAGAGCCTAATAAATATCCTGATGAGTTTTGTTCCTAATCCTACTCCTCAAAACTAATTGAGAGAGGGAAAAAGTGGGGAATACAAAATATTGACCTGTCCAACAAGAGGATTTTGTGGCTATATTTTTTTTTTCTTAATTTCTTAGTTTAGAACAGGGGTGTCAAACTCGAGGCCCGCAGGCTGGATTTGGCCCATGGGGTGTTTAGATCCAGGTCACGGGGCCGGCCTGGAAATAGCAAATGACCGGTCTGTAGTGTCTCTGCTAGTGAAAAAGGGCCGTTTTCAGCCTGGACGGCCTGTAGCATCGTGCCGGCCAAAGCGGGCTGCAGCCCCCCACACACACACCCGCATGTCCTGTTTTGTCTGTTCTGCAAGAGGGCATCTGTCCCGTCTCCCACCACCCCACCCCGACCAGTGCACGTGGCCCCATTGCAAACCGGTAGTAAAGGTAAGTAGAACCAACCTCTGGGGTGGAGAAGGCCATAAGATATCTTAGGCATGCTCTGCAGATAGTACTTGACTTACAATCACAATGGGAAACTTCCATTGCTAAGCAATGCAGTCTTGGATCGTCAGAGGCTTTTAAAAGAAAAAAGGGTTTTTTTTTCTTTTAAAAGCCTTTGACGATCCCAGCCGCGCAGTCATCAGAGGCTTTTTTAAAATTATTTTTAAAAGCATTTTTTTCCGCTGAAGAGGTTGTAGAAAAAATGCTTTTAAAAATTAAAAAAAAGCCTCTGATGATTGTGCAGCTCAGCTGGGGAGAGGGAGGGGCAGGGATTTTTGCTACCAGTTCTCCAAACCATCCGCATCCATCGCTACCAGATTTCTCAAAAGGGGCCATCATGGGGCCCGGGCACCGTGCACAGTCTTCCCAAGCTCTATTTTTGCTAGCAGAGGGCTATCAAAACAAACTAAAACCAAAACAAAATGTTGTGCTCACAATGTTTCCCCTTTTGCATTTGAGCATGGAAGAAGGGACAGGAAAGGAGAAACGGAAAGAGGAAAAACAAACAAGGAAAGATGGAAAGATAGCAAGAAAGGAAAAATAAGGAAAGAGGGGAAGGAAGAAGAAAGGAGAAGGACGAGGGAAGGAAAAAGAAAAGGAAGGAAGGAGATTATAATGAGGGAGGGAGGGTCTGAGGGAAATCCTGCCTTAGCACCACAGGTATCCCTGACATGAGTGACGTTGAGCTGGCCACGCCTACCCCGGCCACACCCACCCCAATCCCTCAAGGTCAAACACAATCCTGATGTGGCCCTCAATGAAATGAAGCTTGACACCCCTGGATTAGAAGACTTCCAAGTTGCCTCCAACTTCCTGGTTCCATGATTCTATGAAGAGTTTTAGTTAAAATTAGCAATCATGAAATGAGTATTGCTAATTCCCTGAGCTAATGCCTGTTTTTTTCTGTTGTTGTTTTTGCTCGTTTTGTGTTGTTTTCAGAAATAGCAGTCGTATTTTAAGGCAATAAGTAAATTATGGGTCTCTGGTAAGGTTCCTCCTTGGTTTCCATCAGCCTGACTAGGTGATTCAGTGGCTAAGAAACTGAGCTTGTCGATCAGAAAGGTCGGCAGTTCGGGAGTTCGAATCCCTAGTACAGGTTTCCTGCGTGAGCAGGGGGTTGGACTAGATGACCTCCAAGTTCCCTTCCAACTTTGTTACTGTTACTGCCTTGGTGTGAGATGAAGAAGAACAAAAACAACTTGAGACATCCTTGTCTTCTCCACCCACAAGGCTGAAACCACACCATGGCTGGCTGGAGATGATTAAAAAATTGTGTGTTCTTCCTTTGACTCAGAAGAGGAAAACCAAACTGTCACCAAGAAGCGATAAACTTTTCAGAGGGCTAATTTTGGCCACTTGTTCAAAAATGCTTCCCTCCTTCTTGAGTGGAATTAATGATGGTAAAAGGCGTTGCCAAACATCCAAACGAGGTGCAAATATGAAGTTTTGTCTCCTGAATGTATTGGTGGAAATAATTCTCCTGAGGAAAGGACAAGGTAATGAAGCCACCGAGGGGTCATCTTGGATCTGGGAGGTGAAGAAATAGGATGAGGGGAAAGACTTGTCTTATTTTTAGTGATCCCCCCTCTTTTGTTTGCGGGTCTAAATGGGAAGTCAAATTTGGTGTGAGTGCACGTTTAGGATTTCCTTACGTGAAAAATTAGCCTGTTTGATCAAGGGTTACTAACTTGTACAGGACAGTCGGATGCGGAAAAAAAGAGCAAGAATAGTAACTCTAAAGGTGCCTCAGAATCCTCTCCACAATTCAATTCAATTAAAGGGTTTCAGTGTAAGAATTGAATAAGATGAAATACATTGTTTATAGCCAAAAAATGTGCTGGGGATTTTGAGAAACATCCATTATAAATGGAGAAATAAGATAATTAATTGAAGCGATGCTAAGAAATTAGGATTTGAAGGGCAGATGGTGATATTGTTTATATATTATGTATTAAGAAGAGATTCAGATAAGATAAAAAAGTAGGGAAAAAAGAGTATTATGGCAGAAATAGAAATATGTAAATTGTATGTGAAAAAAACAAAAAAGGAAGATTGGAATAGATTATAAAAATCAATACATAACTATGTTATAAGTTGTACAAGATGTGACCCGGTCAATATTCTGTTCATAAAATATGTATGTAAAAGAAAAACGTAATAAAACTTGTTTTTTTAAAAAAAAGAATCTGCTCCACAAGACAAATTACAATGCCCATTATCCTGAGCTAATTGGGGATGATGGGAAGTGTGTGGCCCAGTACATTTGGGCACCACGAAGTTGATCAAAAACTGCTTAAAAGCAGCATCAAAATGGTTCCTTGCGAGTGGAATTTTTAAAGGTAGGACGGGAAGTAGCCTTTGGCCGAAGAGGTGGTTAATGTCTACTTGTCTTCTCCATCAGCCATCTTGGTGAAAAAGCTCACTCATGAACCTGGGGAGGAGGCATCCATTCCCTGTGAAGAGGTGGGCTATCAAACACATTTGTTTTGGCTCCCTCTCAATCCCAAATGTGCGAATACCAGCACAGAAAGAGTGGAAATAAATTGGAACCCTGCCAGGAATGAAGTAATTCCTCTTCGGTTTGACCAGCGCCTGGTTTACCAGCCTCCACAATTACTAATCCTTAAGAACCTCGTCATGAGTGATTCGGGGATTTACATCTGTCGCTTATCCAATGGTTCAGAAACTCACACCATCCTGGAGGTGATCACAGGTATGTTTGCACGAGTGCATTCAAAATATTACTTTTCCCAAGAGTCAATATACTTAAATGTGAGCGAACCGTGAGATAGAGCTGTCAAAAAAGCCAACACATTTCTAGGCTGCATAAACAGAGAGAGAGAATCAAGATCACATGAAGTGTTACTACTACTTTATAATACCTTGGAATAGCCCACACTTGGAATATAATCATCCAGTTTTGGTCAGCACAATATAAAAAAGATGTTGAGACTCTAGAAAGAGTGCAGAGAAGAGCAACAAAGATGATTAGAGGACTGGAGGCTAAAACACATGAAGAACGGTTGCAGGAACTGGGTATGTCTAGTTAAAGAAAAAAAGGACTAGGGGAGACATGATAATAGTATTCCAATATCTCAGGGGCTGCCACAAAGAAGAGGGAGTCAAGCTATTTTCCAAAGCACCTGAGGGCAGGATAAGAAGCAATGGGTGGAAACTAATCAAGGAGAGAAGCAACCTGGAAGTAAGGACAATTTTTATCACACTTAGAACAATTAATCAGTGGAACAACTTGCCTCCAGAAGTTGTGAATGCTCCAACACTGGAAGTTTTTAAGAAGTTGGATAATCATTTCTCTGAAGTGGTGTAGGGTTTCCTGCCTAAGCAGGGGGTTGGACTAGAAGACCTCCAAGGTCCCTTCCAACTCTGTTACTCCTATTCTATTCTATTCTATTCTATTCTATTCTATTCTATTCTACTGTATAACTTTTCAGGCATGAACTATTAACCATACCATTCCCAGTACAGATAATTCTTGACTTATAAACCCAAATTTTGAGTCCACATTTTCTGTTGTTAACTGATTTGTTAAGTGAGTTTTGCTCCACTTTACAGCCTTGCTTGCCACAGTTAAATATTGCAGATGTTCAGTTAGTAACACCATTGTTAAGTGAATCTGGCTTTCCCATTGATTTTGCTTGACAGAAGGTCGCAAAAGGTGATCACATGACCCCAGGACACTGCAACTGTCATAAATACGAACCAGTTGACAGTTGGGGATGCTGCAATGGTCATAAATATGAAAAACTTGCATGTCATATTTTTCAGCGGTGTTGTAACTTTGAACGGTCATTAAGCAAATGGTTGTAGGTTGAGGACTACCTGTAGTAAGAAGATGAGGTTGAAATGGAATTAAATTGACTGAATTGCATTGAATGGAATTATTTGAATTGGATTTTTGCTTGTACAGGTTGTCCTTGACTTGGGACCACAATTAGAATAGAATATAGAAGCTGGAAGGGACCTTGGAGGTCTTCTAGTCCAGCCCCCTGCTCAAACAGAAGAACCTATACCTGTGATGGCAAACCTGTGGCACACGGAGCCATATCTGTGGGCACGCGAGCATTGCCCTAGCTCAGCTCCAGCATGCATTGGCCAGTTGATTTTTGGGCTTTCCAGGCCCACCGGAAGTCAGGAAATGGGCCGTTTTCAGCCTCCAGAGGGCCTCAGGGAGTGGGGGAGGCCTTTTTCACCCTCCCCAGGCTCCAAGGAAGCCTCTGGAGCCTGGGGAGGGTGAAAAACAGGCCTACCGGTAACCTTTTTGCCATCACATGCCAAAAGCAGGGGGAGCGCGGGGGATCGCGCACGCATGCGTGGTGGAGGATGCAGGGGTGCATTGAATTATGGGTGTGGGCCAGGGGTGGGCTCTAAAATGTTTTATTACCGGTTCTGTGGGTGTGGCTTATTTTGTGGGTGTCGCTCGATGGTCATGTGACAATTCTTTAGGATTTAGCAAAGGTACTGGTCTACCAGGTTTTTAACTGCTTGCAGAGCTGTACCGATCTACCCATTTATTTTTGCAGGCACTGATCTACTCATGTATTTTTGCAGGCACCGGTCTATTCATTTGTTTTCTTTTAACACTGATCAGCTGTAGGGCGGCCCTTTGAAGCCCTGCAGCAAGAGTTTAAACAGGTTTTTTCCCTCTAGCCATCAGCTGGGACTTAGGAGGCAGCAATAGATTGGGGATGGGGCCAAATAAAAGGTAAGAATAACATGGGGGGGGGCGTGTGGATAGAACCGGTTCAATGACATCATATTGTCACCGCTACTGGCTTGGGAGAACCGGGCCGAACCAGGAGGAACCCACCACGGGTGTGGGCACACATGTGTGCAACCCCCTTGCATTCCCCCCGCTTTTGGCATGCGATAACAAAAAGGTTAGCCATCATTGACCTATACTATTTCAGATAAGTGACTGCCCAGTCTCTTTTTAAGAACCTCCAGTGATGGAGCGCCCACAACTTTTGAGGCAAGCTGTTCCACTAGTATATTGTTCTCACTGTCAGAAAATTTCTCCTTAGTTCTAGGTTGCTTTACTCTTTGATTTGTTTCCATCCATTGCTTCTTGTCCTTCCCTCAGGTGCTTTGGAGAATAATTTGACCCCGAATCTTCTTTTTTGCTGCTAAGCGAAACATTTGTTAAGTGAGTTTTGTCTCATTTTTTTCAATCTTCCTTGCCTCACTTGTTAAGTGAATCACTGCAGCTGTTAAGTTAGTAACACAGTTGTTAAATGCATGTGGCTTCCCCCATTGACTTTGCTTATGATAAGGTTGCAAAAGTTGATCACATGACCCCAGGAGACTGGAACCATCATAAATATGAGTCAGTTGCCAAGCGTCTGAATTTTGATCATGTAACCATGGGGATGCTGAAATGGTTGTAAGTGTGAAAAAATTGTCAGTTTTTTCAGTGCTGTTGTAACTTTGAATGGTCACTAAACAAACTGTTGTAAGTCAAGGACTATCTCAGGGGTGAAATTCAGCAGGTTCTGACAGGTTCTGGAGAATCAGTAGTGGAAATTTTGAGTAGTTTGGAGAACCAGCAAATATCACCTCAGATTGGCCCTGCCCCCATCTATTCTCTGCCTCCCAAGTCCTAGCTGATAGGGAAGAAATGGGGATTTTGCAGTAACCTTTCCCTGGAGTGGAGATTTTACAGTATCCTTCCCCTGTCATGCCCACCAAGCCATGCCAAGGCCACAGAGCCAGTAGTAAAAAATTTTGAAACCCACCACTGGGTGGGAATGGGATTTTGCAGTATCCATCCCCTGGTGTGAGGTGGAAATGGAAATTTTGCAGTATCCTTCCCCTGCCACGCCCACCAAGCCACGCCCACAGAACCGGTAGTAAAAAAAAATTAAATTCCACCACTGGACTATCTGTACTTGTTTCTTTGATGGTGCTCCATGCCAAAACATATCCTGTCTAAGGAGAAAAAAATAAAATCAAATCTTACTTGGGTAGTTAATTTTTTTGACACTAACTAGCGCACTGGGGAAGCACTTTGAAAAAATGTGGTTCAATTTCTACGTAAAAGCTCTATGTGCACCACCATGAAGTCTGTTGACAGCTATCCGGGGTTTAGGATATATAGAATCACATTAAATCATAGATTGGGCAAGGCTGATCTTCCAGGCAAGCTTTCTGTCTAGGACAGAAATTATAAATTCATCCCAGATAAAAGGCTATCCTGTCTTTATCTGAAAATCTCCAATAATTGGGCACTTACATTCTAACACTTGAAAAAGAATTCTCAAGGACAAACTACTTACTACACTTATTGTTGTGCCCAATTTGGGTCTGAGTCTGGTGCCAAAGCCAATGATGGATGCCAGACACGAGGTGCAGGTTTTCTGATTGCTTTTTATTGGAGTACTTCAAGGAAAAGGGCTCCTGGCCAAAATGCCAAGAACCAAGAACAAAGGATTAAATAAGATTTATACATTTTCACTAAAAGAGAAGGCAGGACAAGGCGAGATAATAAGAAATATCATCTAATAAACATTTTAGTAATAATTCTACAATTTGTTCTATTGGTCTCTAGCTGTCCCTGTTCCTAAGCTTGGCTAATGAATGCCTCGGGTGTTATCTAATATATTATTTATTTATTTATTTATTTATTTATTTATTTATTTATTTATTTATTTATTTATTTATTTATTTATTTATTTATTTATTTATTTATTTATTTATTTATTTATTTACAAAAATTTATATGCCGCTTTATATGCCAATAAAATTTATATTTTATTGGCTGCAGGCCATCTGTATTCCTAATTTTTACCTGAGGCCTGCAAGTTGTCTAACTCTTGTTACCCAGAATTGTTACAAGATTTACACATGCATATGTCCTGTAGATAAGCATCCTTTGTTCTTGCCAGACACACTCCACAATTGCAGTCTTACTGATTTAATTTCAAGTGTGTGTCATGGCCTAGCTCTATTTTAGCATACAGCCCGTCATTACCATTTAGGACACAACTGCACAATCTTATGTGTTGCTAAGAGGTTTATATATAAAAAAGTTTCCATTGGAGCCTTTAGGAATTTTTTTTTTACAGCTGATTAAGATATTTTTATATGGATCATGACTGCAGGGGAGGCTTTCCAGCATAGTCTAGTAAAATTAAGTTGACCTGCTTATATATAGAGACCTGTAATTAATAAAAGAAGAGCTAAAGATATAACTACGATTAACGCCATGGGCAGTGTGTTTTTTTCCAGAATTTGTCTCCAAATTCTGCAACATTCTTTCTTTGGAGGAATGGAGAATCACTACAGCTTTTCAAGGTGGAAAATCAAATATGTAACTTGGGTGGATATGGAGGGGGTCAAGGATATTTGATTCCTGAAAATGTGAAAGGAGTAGGTCACATAGTTTAACTCAGTGATGAAATCCAATTTTTTTTACTATCGGTTCTGTGGGTGTGGTTTAGTGGGTGTGGCTTGGTGGGCATGGCAGGGGAAGGATACTGCAAAATCTCTATTCCCAGCCCACTCCTGGGGAAGAATACTGCAAAATCCCCATTCCCTAATCACTCGTGGGAGATGGATATTGCAAAATCCCCATTCCCTCCTCACTCTGGGGCCAGCCAGAGGTAGTTTTTGCCGGTTCTCCGAACTACTCAAAATTTCTGCTACCGGTTCTCCAGAACCTGTCAGAACCTGCTGAATTTCACCCCTGGTTTAACTGACGGATGCACGTTGCAGGCTATCAGTCTTGTTGTGAGAGAAAGCAATCCTACTTGCCAAAGGTCTCAGAAAGGTTTTCCTTCATAAAATCCACCGGGAGCACCTGCTCAGACCTTCGTTACTTCATGAATGCTATAAAATGCTACATGGTGGTTTGCCTTTGGAGATGACTCAGAAGCCTTCATTGGTCCAAAATGCAGTGGGATAACAGAAGAAGTAGATTGTCAAATTTGTACTTTTGATTGATTATATGTCATCAACTCATTTTTTTACTTCTAGGACCACATAGACTTTTTTCCATAATGTTTGAGGCTTGATCTCCAAAGCCATAGAGAGGATAGACATAGTATGATGACATCACCAGCCGAAGAAAGTTTGGAAGTTGGGGTCAATTTTTTTAGAGAGAAGTCTTTTATTTTTGATAAAATAGATTAAAAGGTACCAGAATCTTAATTGTCTTAAGCAAAGTCTTAAACATACCAGAATCTTAATAACTAATGTTAAGGGAAGGGGAAGGGAAGGTCATTTGCCACCAAATTTGGTCACAGGCTTAGGAGTTTCCCTCTTGTCTGATTTGGACTTCATAGAAGTCGTCTCTTCTTATGTCCCGTCCCAACTCTTACCACAATTTCCCTTTTTCCATTTGGGGAAAACTGATTCTGTGTCCATCAACCAAATTCTGTCTGGAGATTTGTGTATTTCTAGCTCTGTCTCACAGTTTCATTTCCCCAGACGGATCAGCAGCAGCAGAAGGAAAAGGCTTCAGCAAGTGGGAAAATGTTAAAAGTAATAGATTCCTCAAATATTTACAGAAATGTTTATCTGACAGTTAATTTCATGAAGATGGGCATGAGTCCCCTTAGAGATGAGGTTTGCTTTTCACCCCAGACCCAAATGAAAAAATCCAAAAATGGTGCAGTAAATTATCTCCGTTTTTCATGGAACGTTGCTTTCTCAGATCTTTTGATCAAAGATCTAATCGCTTTGAGAAGATGAAAATATCTGAGAATGTAGGGCTCACATGATGCTGTCCCTATTTTCAGTAATTTAATCAGCTTCTCATTTGCATACGTTGCTACGAAACATTCTAAATTCACAAAAGATGTCGATTATCACTCATCCAGTTCTCTTCCCCATCTAATTCTTTTTTTTTTTTAAATAAAATCAACCTGATATGCTGCAAAGCCTTAGTCTTTAGGACTCTCTTCCTTTCTACCTCAAACCCAACACATTCTTTGAAAATAAAATTGGCCAAGGGATTCTAGTCCTTTGCTTGGAATGATGCTCACACATTTCTCAAAGGACGAGTTGGGATGTGCAGAAAATTTGCTAGTATCTGAGAAACTTCTGGTAAACGTCTCATATTTTTTAAAGTGTTTGTTTTTTAGATTTTTTTTATCCCACCTTTATTGTTTTTTTTTTTTAATTGATAACTCAAGGTGGCCAACATATTCCTTCCTCCTCCTATTATCCTCACAACAACATCCCTGTGAGGTGGGTTGGGCTAAGAGAGAGAGAGCACCTGGCCCAAAGTCACCCAGCTGACTTTTGTGTCTAAGGTGGGACTAGACCTCACAGCCTCCTGGTGATTGGCTGAAAATCAGCCCACTGGCTTTCATGCCTAAGGCAGGCCTAGAACGGTTGCTTTTTTTATAGTTTTGACGATTTCCCTTGGCTTTCTCAGGCAACTTATCACCTCCTCATTTCTGATTTTGTCAAACCAGTTTATACATAACAGTTCAAATACTTCTAGTCTCTTCAAGGGGCTTTCTGTCAGAGACCTACTCTCTACTCCGTAGAGCAGGATAGAAAAGGTATAACATCTGACAAGCCTGATTTTCAGTCTTAGGCTTAGGTCCTGACTGCAGAAGAGGTTTTTTATTTTGAAGAATGCTGTTCGAGCTTTCTCTATCCTTGTCTTTACTTCAGTGGTCATGTCCCCCAGCTTTCGTGTAAATTAGAACCGAGGGTACGTGATCCTTTCAACTTTTTCTAGTAGTATTCCTTCCGAAGTTATCGGTGGTAAATTAATGGGCTGTTTGCTGTCACCCATGATCTTGGTTTTTGAGATGTTAAGCTTCACGACATATTTTTCAGATATTTCTGTGACTCTGTTGATGAAGAGCTGACGGTCTTACCTTTATTTCCTTGTTTTTCTTCAGGCTGCCACAACAATATCTTGGTCTCCTCCCACTGGCTCAATATCTCCTATTTGCGGCTCAGATGCCAACATTGCAATAACCCGTATATAGACAATTTCCGATGGCTGCTGAACTCCAAGCGACTAGGCAACCAACGTTGGGCTAAGAAAAGCAGCATGGGCTCTTCGGTATTATTACATCCCATCAGGGATAAGATATGGGGACGCTGGGAGTGCCAGTCTATTTTCAATCCTGAGTGGAGTTCTGAAATTTGCTTGAGTTCACCCACTGGACAGACAGATGAAAGTAAGTTGGGGATAAACGGTTTGCTTTTAACGGTGGTTTGCGTGCATTAAAGCAGGGGTCCCCAACCTTGGCAACTTAAAGCCTGGAGGACTTCAACTCCCAGAATTCTTTGCTGGCTTGGGAATTCGGGGAGTTGAAGTCCTCCAGACTTGATTTCCCCTTCATATATTGAAGAGGGACAATCAGTCCTTCAGACTCCTTCTAGAGAACCATCGCTTTCTAGGGGTGAAATCCAGCAGGTTCTGACAGGTTCTGGAGAACCGGTAGTGGAAATTTTGAGTAGTTCAGAGAACCAGCAAATATCACGTCTGGCTGGCCCCAGAGTGGGGTGAAAATGGAGATTTTGCAATATCCTTCCCCAGAGGGAATGGGGATTTTGCAGTATCCTTCCTCTGCCACGCCCACCAAGCCACACCACGCCCACCAAGACACGCCCACAGAACTGGTAGTAAAAAAAATTTGGATTTTACCACTGTCGCTGTCCATTTCTCTATCTGGTTTCAATATAGGTAGTCCTCGACCTACATTTATGTAGTAAATTCAAAGTTACAACGGCACCCAAAAAAGTGAGTTTTTCACACGTACGAACATTGCAGCAACCCCATGGTCACGTGATCAAAATTGAGACACTTGGCAACTGACTCGTATTTGTGACGGTTGCAGTGTCCCAGGATCATGTGATCACCTTTTGCGACCTTCTGACAAGCAAAACTAATGGGAAAGCCAGATTCACTTAACAACTGTGGGACTAACTTAACAAGTGCAGCAAGAAAGGTCGTGAAATGGGACAAAACTCACTTAACACATTTCTCACTCTGCAACGTAAAGTTTGGACTCAATTGTGGTCGTAAGTTGAGGACTACCTGTAATGAAAACCACCTTAAAATCTGAAACCCTGTCAGAAGATGGAAAGAGCCAACAGGGCTTGAAAAATAATATATCATGTACAACACTGTCCTTTCAGCAGTTCCAAGAAGGCTCCACGCTCATTTACACCACTCAGGCAGAGGTAGGTTTCAGCAGGTTCTGACCAGTTCTGGAGAACCGGTAGCGGAAATTTTGAGTAGTTCGGAGAATCGGTAGTAAAAATTCTGACTGGTCCCGCCTCCATCTATTTTCTGCCTCCCGAGTCCCATCTGATCAGGAGGAAATGGGGATTTTGCAGTAACCTTCCCCTGGATTGGGGACGAAATAGAGATTTTACACTATCCTTCCCCTGCCAGGCCCACCAAGCCATGCCCACAGAACCAGTAATAAACAAATTTGAAACTCACCACTGCACTCAGGTGACTCTGATGACACCGTTGTGGCCCTCCAGCGGCCAGCAGAGCTGGCAGCAGATTCGGAGTCTAAGGAGGTTGGGGAGGAATGTGGGCCAGTCCTGGAGTCTGGGGAAGGCTCAAATGATGGCTCTGAGTCAGGGGCAGAGAAGAGGCCAAGGCCAGCTGGTAGTTCTTTGCTGCCTCCGGAGTCTCCGGAGTCTCCAGAGTCTGACATCAGTGAGGCAGAAGAACAGCATGAGCCTGTTCCCAGTGTGCACATGCGCAGAGCTGCCAGGAGACAGGAAGAATTAAGGAAACAGGGTCGACTTGGGAGTAAGGCTTGGAGAAGATTGGCCCCTCCCATAAGACATAGAAGAGAAGCAAACAGGACGCAGGAAGCAATTAGTTCATCTGGCTGATTCAAGATTTGAAACTTCTGTTTGTGACTCTGTGCCAAGTTTGGCATCAGGAAATTAGCTCTTTGGCAACGTTCCACCTGAGATAGGTGGGTGTTGATAACCTTCCTCTGAAAGACTGTTTATTAAGCCTTGCAGGCTGTAAATGAAAGTGAATTAAAGAGGTTTGCCGGGACTAAGTTTGTGTTGTTTAATTTCTAAGGAAGCCTAGGTCAGAACAGACACATATAAACCTCCAGGTGACCTTAATGACTTGCTAAAAGAATGCAAATGTTCACCTGTCTGCAAGGAGTATAAATCCTTCCATTTCCACCATCCAGTCAGAGCTGAAGAAGCTTCAAAGAAAAACCAGAAAGTTGCCTCTTGAAAAAAAAGCACCTTTGAGACAACCATGACCTGGATGACTGAGAATCTCCATAGATAATATATCATGTATTTTTCATTCCGTTGCCCCTCTCCCAACAGTTCCTGAATATATCGATTCTACTCAGCCCACCGGGTCAGCATTATCTGATTGGTCAAGTCCTGCTACCATTCAGACAACCGAAGTTATGCAGAGACACCATACTGCGGATAGAACTGCCACCTGGATTTGGATGCTGCTGTTAGCTGGTCTGGCTCTGATCATAGCTGCCCTGAGTGTGACCTTGTATTTTTGGAAAAAAGATTTTTCAAACAGGTGGGTCAAGGTGCTTCTGTGAAGAACACTCATGGGAGGGAAGGGATGCTGTTTCAACCAGGTATTACTCCACGCCTCAATTTACAACCATTCATTTAGTGACGGTTTGAAGTTACAACGGCACTGAAAAAAAGTGATGTACACTTCTCATGACCATCTCAGTATCTCCATGGTCCTGTCCAGTGGTGGGTTCCTCCCGGTTCGGCCCAGTTCTCCTGAGCTGGTAGCGGTGACAATATGACCAGCTGCCACCTATCACCACTGAATGGAGGTGGTGGCAGTGATAGGCGGCGGTGGCAATCCCCACTGCCTAGAACAGGCTGAAAATGGATGCGTGGCCTAGTTGCCCTCTTGCACCACGGCGGGGGTGGGGATGTTTTTGCCCTCCCCGGCCTCCAGATGCTTTCCTCGAGCCTCTGGGAGGGCGAAAATGGCCTCCTCAGGCTCCACAGGCCTTATGGAGCCTTCCTGAACTTTCAGTAGGCCCGTTTTTTGCCCTCCCCGGGCCTCCGCGCACATCCTGCACTTACCTGCATCCAAAACGGGCCATGTAGGGATTCCTGGAAGGGATGGGGTGGGTGGGGCCAGCCAGGAGTAGGATTTGGGGGTTCTCTGGACTGCACAGAATCTTAGCTAGAGGTTCTCCTGAACCCCTGCGAACCCCCTACTGCTAAGGTAGGAAATGCTGCCAAGTCTGCTTATTGAGAAAGGAGTTTAATAAGGATAAGGATGCTATTTTAGCTGGTTTTGCCATATGATTATAATATAGCGCCATTTTAATTTATTTTGAATTTCTAGGGCGACTGGTGAAAGAATGGAGCATACAGGTAAGGAGTGAATGGAGAAGTCTTTCTCACTGATTCTTTTTAAGCATCATTTCTAGACTAGCCCTCTCCTTGCGTGATGGTTTTGTTTTTAAATGGAACATTTTCAGTATTTGCAAAATGAACTGAAGCTTACCTGTTGCTCCTTCCTACAGTCCTAGAGTAGTTAATACAGGTAGTCCTTGAACTTACAGCAGTTCACTTAATGACTTGTGGGCTGTTTTTCACATTTATGACCATTGCAGTGTTCCCATGGTCATGTGATTTACATTCGGATGCTTGACAACTGACTCGTATTTATGACGGCTGCAGGATCATCTGATTCCCTTTTGCGACTTTCTGACAAGCAAAGTTAATGGGGAGGCCAGATTCACTTAACAACCAAGTTACTAACGTAACAACCAAGTTACTAACTAACTGCAGTGATTCACTCAACAAATATGGCAAGAAAAGTTGTAAAATGGGGCAAAATTCGCTTAACAAATTTCTCGCTTAGCAGCATAAATTTTGGGCTCAATTGTGGTCGTAAATCGAGGACTACCTGTAGAGACCTTGGAAGTTTCCTAGACCAAATCTGTACTGCCATCTTTTCCGTTATTTTATTCTCTTGTCACTATGTCCATTTCTTTCTCTTTCGTATCTTGTTCATTGTGACTCCACAACCTCAAGATTTTGCTTCCGTGAGAAATCCCATCAGAAAGGAGAAAATAGGCAAGCAAGAGAGTTTGGATGAGGTAAATACCAGCGGGATGTTCTTGGGAGCACAGTACAGTTAGAATAAACCTGGGCAGTTCAAGGTGTTATGCCATA
The DNA here is from genome assembly GCA_030761175.1 of Masticophis lateralis. NCBI lineage: Eukaryota > Metazoa > Chordata > Lepidosauria > Squamata > Colubridae > Masticophis > Masticophis lateralis. The sequence continues at coordinate 26,718,688 of JAUDYJ010000002.1, forward strand.
TTTCTATAATTGAACTCACCACAAATATTATCTTTTCGGCACAGTTACTGCTTGACTTACATCCGGGGGCTGCAGTCTGATAAGTTTGTCTTTAAATCAGAGGTGCTGCTGCCAGTTCAGACCGGTTTGGGCGAATCAATAGTTCTGACCACTGATTGGGCCTGCACACCTGCCCCAGTCCTATCCCGTCCTATATCCTATATCCATGATGGCGAATCTGTGGCATGAGGAGCCATATCTGTGGGCACGTAGTGTTGCCCTAGCTCAGCTCCAGGGTGCATGCGTGTGCTGTCCAGCTGATTTTCAGGCCTTCCGGGCCTACCGGAAGTCAGGAAACAGGCTGTTTCTGGCCTCCAGAGGGCCTCCAGGAGGGGTGGGGAAGACTGTTTTTGCCCTCCCGAGGCTCCAAGAAAGACTCTGGAGCCTGGGGAGGGCAAAAAAACAGGCCTATCGGCCCACCAGGCCATCATGTGCCAAAAGCAGGGGGGGAGCCACACGCGTATGTGCAGGGTGAGTAGCATTGAATTATGGGTGTGGGCACGCATGTGCGCAACCCCCTCCCCGTTTTTGGCACGCGACAGCAAAAAGGTTAGCCATCACTATCCTATATCCACTCTCTGGCTCGCTCACCCCGCCCACACAGTCCAGCTGATTTCCGCACCTCGCCTGCTTTACTCACCACGGCTGCCTGAGAAGGTGTGCTGGAAACCACACGCATGAAATCACCTTGTGTTTGAAGCTGCACACAAGTGCAGAGGGTGCATGCGCTAGCGAAGCGTTCATGCGTGCACGCACTCACATTTTCGGTTCTGCGCTAGACATACTGGTTGTTAAATCATGTGGTGCCCACCTGTGCTTTAAGTGTGCAGGTCTAACCAATAAACGAGAATGTTTGTAGCTTAGAATTGAAAGGCCGGACCCCTTGGTGGTTTCTGAGTTTTGTTGCTTTCCCACAGACATTTCATTACCCCACAAGGTAATAACATCAGTGCCAGTATTCATATTCTAACCATTTATCTAATGCTGCTTTCCTTTCCAGAGATCGGCTTCTCTTTATTATGCTCAGCTGGAACATCTCCAAGGAAAATCTCCCCCTGTTCAGACTCCAGACAATGCCACAATATATGCTGTGATTGTTTGATGTCAGCTTTCATCCCTTCCTACATGCACTTGAAGTCTGCATCTTTTACCTGACTGTGTTGTTACCTGTTAAGCTTCACTTGGGTTCTGCTTCTAACAGCAGGGTATGGAGCCCATCAGGCACAGGACCAAGCAGGTTTTCCCAGCGCCAAGTATTGAACAAGCATCTTCCTTGACTACATGTTTCCTTTCAGAAGAACGGGACAAGTTATAGTTGAGCCGTGGTGACTCAGTGGTTAGAGTCCAGTACTGTAGACTACTTCTGCTGACTGCCGGCTGCCTGCAATTCAGCAGTTCAAATCTCACCAGGCTCAAGGTTGAATTCAGCCTTCCATCCTTCCGAGGTGGGTAAAATGAGGACCCAGATTGTTTGGGGGGAATAGGCTGACTCCGTAAACCGCTTAGAGAGGGCTGTAAAAGCACCATAAAGCAATATATAAGTCTAAGCGCTATTGCTATAAGACATAGTAAAGTACTAGTACTACCTTTGGACATAGTAAAGTACTAGTACTACCTTTAGTACTTTACCATAGTAAAGTACTAGTACTACCCACTACCTTTGGGTTGCAGCAAGCTTGAGAACTACAATATCCATTTTGGCACACCTAACAAAATTTATGCCCATGCAGCAACACCAAAGTGCAAGGAGATAATATCACCCCCTTCTTTCTTGGGACCTGTTCAGAGGTGGTATTCAGCCAGTTCAGACTGGTTCGGGCGAATCCGTCCCGGCGTAATGCCATTCCTATTTAGCCAAGTTTTCAAGGCCGGGTGCATGTGAGGAAGGTATGCGTGCAAAGCGCATGCACGGAAGGCACACACATGGTAAGAATATTGGAAACCTCCTTATGTACGTGTATACAAACTATATGCAGAAAAGCTCTACAACTAGTTCTTGAGGGCATCTCAAGGGCATTTTTGCCAAAGCCGAAACAAAACAGAGAAAAGCTTTCTCCTCTTGTCTTGGCGTTGAATCATGGCAATTGGACTTTTCCTTTTCCTTTTTTGTTGGTTGGTTTATTTGAAATGTTTCCCTGCTTATCCGAGTAGCTTCTTCAGTCTGAGCAACCCGTTCCCCAGAAGTGGGTTTCAGCAGGTTCTGACCAGTTCTGGAGAACCGGTAGCGGAAATTTTGAGTAGTTCGGAGAACCGGTAGTAAAAATTCTGACTGGCCCCGCCTCCATCTATTCTCTGCCTCCCGAGTCCCAGCTGATCGGGAGGAAATGGGAATTTTGCAGTATCCTTCCCCTGAAGTGGAGTGGGAATGGAGATTTTACAATATCCTTCCCCTGGAACGGGGCGGGAATGGAAATTTTACAGAATTCTTCCCCTGCCACGCCCACCAAGCCATGCCACGCCCACCAAGCCACACCCACAGAACCAGTAGTAAAAAAAAATTTGAAACCCACCACTGCCATTCCCTCTCGCCAATTTACTCAGACTGAGGAAGCTACTTGGATAAGCAGTGAAATGTTTATCCAAGTAAAATCAACAGGAAAAGAATCCCAGTTTCCATGACTCAACTTCCAGACAACTCTACCCGGAGGACTTGAGAATCTTCATTGCCACATTTCTCTTTTTGGTTCCCGCCTTATCATGGCGGCACAGTGGTTAGAGTGCAGTACTGCAGGCTATTTCTGCTGACTGCCAGCTGCCTACAGTTTGGTAGTTCGAATCCCACCAGGCTCAAGCCTTCCGTCCTTCCGAGGTGGGTAAAGTGAGGACCCAGATTGTTTGGGGGCAAATATGCTGACTCTGTAAAACCGCTTAGAGAGGGCTTGTAAAGCACTGTGAAGCGGTATATAAGTTCTATTGCTATTGCTACTTTCCTACAACCACAGAGATTGAAATGTACTTGGGGCTCCTGTATTTTTATCACCTTGTAAATTTAATGTAAATTTATGATTGCAGCAGAAAAACAGAAATCATTTCTAATGTAGCGGTATAAACATAATAAATATCCAGTACCAGCCATGGATTCCTGGCAATTGAGGTCTTTCTTTCCATCCTGTATACGTTGTTGATTTACAAAATACACCAGAAACACAAAGGAAAGTTTCTATCCTAACAGCAAGGTAAAGGTCTAATTTTGCAAATGGAAAGTGCAATCCTCAATGTTATCCCTAGAAGATAAGTTGCTCAGAACAAAATGACTCTTGAGAGAACTGGCACAGCGTGACTAGTTGCGTGACAGGCCCAGTAACTTTTATTTAGACATAAAGCAAAAACTGTGCAAAACAAAAATATCATAAACGGGACAACAAAAAATAGATTTTGTATTTTACATTCCTACAGGTGATCCTCCCTGCCTCCAAGTCCGCTGTTCATTGACTGCCTTCTCTAATCCCAAAGAGGTTTACTAGTATAATGTCATCTTGCTTGTACAGGTAGTCCTCGACTTAACAACACTTCATTCAGTGACCATTTAGAATTACCCATGTTTCTCCAAAAATAAGACCGGGTCTTATATTAATTTTTGCTCCAAAAGATGCATTAGGACTTACCGTATTTTTCGGAGTATATGACATACTGGAGTATAAGACGCACCTTAGTTTTGGGGGAAGAAAATGGGGGGGGGGGTTCTGCCTACCAGGTATTCATCTGGCTAGTCCTTAGCCTGGTCAGGTTGAGGTTGGGGATAGTGGGGCATCAGCTTCAGCACACTAGATTTCAGCACCCCATGGGATAAATCCATGGGACGGACCCATGGGATGGATCCAGCCCGTGGGCCTTGTGTTTTACACCCCTGCACTACACCAAAGGATTGTATAAATTCCAGGAATTGAGGTCCAACCATCTTCAAGCTTCCATGGTTGAGAAACACTGCACCGAAGGATCGTATATCAGCCTTTTGGACAGATCAGCTTTTTGAACAATTGCTCGAGAGCATTTCTGCATAGATGATAGCAGGGGTCTCCTCCTTTTTCTGACTCTGGCCTTGCTCAGGCTCCTTGAATTGCAGTACTGAGTACTGGATTCCTTCTCCTCCCTAAAAAAAAAAAACAGAAGGGGGGGGGGGAGAGAGAGAGAGATCAAAAGACCAAAGCCCCTGCGGTAAGTATATAGCAAACTCCTTCAACCACCATCAAAGTTACTGAATTTTAGCTCAGGTTAATGACCACACCGTATAGTCAAAGCTTTCAAGAAGGGACTACCATCAGTCAGAAATGGTGTGGGGTCTCCTGCTTGGGCAGGGGGGTTGGATTAGGTGACCTACAACAGTGATGGCTAACCTTTTTGCCATTGGGTGCCAAAAGCAGGGGGAGCATAAAGGGGTCGTGTGTATGTGTGCTCACACCCATAAATCAATGCCCCCTCCCCAGTGTCCCACTCCCCTGCGCATGTGTGCGTGACTCCCCCACGCCCTGTTTTGGGCCTAGCAGGCTTCCCTGAAGCCCATTTCAAAACTTCTGGTAGTCCCCCTGTTTCACCCTCCCCAGGCTCCAGAGGCTTTTTTGGAGCCTGGAGAGGATTAAAATAGCTTCCCCTGCCCCCTAGAGGCCCTTCGGAGGCTGGAAATGGCCTGTTTCCCGACTTCCAGTGGGCCCGCAGGCCCGGTTTTCGCCCTCCCCAGGCTCCAGAAGCTTTCTTGGAGCCTGGAGTGGGAAAAACGGCCTCCCCCACCCCTCCCCGGATGCCCTCTGGAGGCAAAAAAACCTCTCCCAGAGCTTCTGCGCAAGCCCTGTACTTACCTGGCATCCAAAACGGGCTAAGTGGAGACTCCTGGGAGGGGAGGGATGGTGTGGGCGGGGCTAGCCAAAAATCAGCTGGGGAACTGAGCTAGGGCAATGGCTCATGTGCCCGCAGATATGGCTCCACGTGTCACCTGTTTCACACGTGCCATAGCTTCGCCATCACAGACCTACAAGGTCCCTTCCAACTCTGTTAATCTGTTAAAGAGTTATTTTGATGGTTTCTCACTGGAGAACTCAGATCTAAGGATAGTGACGTGCAAATCAGGGACTGCCCCAAAGAAGAAGAGGGAGTCAGGCTATTCTCCAAAGCACCTGAAGGCAGGACAAGAAGCAATGGATGGAAACTAATCAAGGAGAGAAGCAACCTAGAACTAAGGAGAAATTTCCTGTCAGGGAGAACAATTAATCAGTGGAACGACTTGTCTCCAGAAATTGTGGGTGCTCCATCAATGGGGGTTTTCAAGAAGAGATTGGACAACTATTTGTCTGGAATGCTATAGGGCTGTGATGGCGAACCTGTGGCACGTGTGCCAGACATAACACACAGAGCCCTCTCTGTGGGCACGCGCACAGTCGCCCCAGCCCAGCTCCAATCACGTTTCTGCATCGCGTTTCACTCACCGATTCCAACTTCTCATGAAAGAAAAAGATCTTGCTAGGTTGGAATTGATTGAGTGAACTTTTTCACTCGCGTGCTTCACAATGGGGGAGACGAGTCCCCTCCTCCTCCTGAAGCCCATTACGACGTGCAGCCACAATGCGACCCTGTGTTGGCTCGGCTCGGCAAAAAAAAGAAAGAAAGAAAGAAAGAAATAGTTTCTTTTCCTGCAGAGCTGCCTGTGTTGGGATGCCTTTCTTCACCGCCAGCCAGCTGAACTTCGACCCACTGCTCCTGGCCTCATCGGCCTACAGACATCAGATTCCCACCACCCAACACCAGTTTGGGGGGCAGAAAGTGAGGCAGAGGGAGTGATAGAGAGAGGAAGGGAAGGAGAGAGAGAGAGAAATCGAGAGAGGGGGAGGGAAAGAGAGACAGAGAAAGAGAGGGAGAAGAGAGAGAGAAAGAGAAAGCGAAGGAGGGAGGTAGGGAAAGAGAGAGTGTGAGGGAAAGAAAGAGAGAGGGAGCGAAAGAAAAATGATATTACAAAAGTTTTTCTCTTTTATTGCTGCTAAACATTATGTTGCTAAACATAATGTTTCAAAAGCAGAAAGTGATGCTTAAGCATCACTTAAGTGCCATATCCTGGATAGAAGGGAGTGAGCCAATGAACTTTTCTGCTGTCCTCACCACTCTCTGCACCGCCTTCCTCTCTGCACCGCCTTCCTCTCTGCACCGCCTTCCTGTCCGCCTTCCTGTTGGAACCTGTCTGATGGTTCTAAACCAGACTGTAATGCAACATGACAGGATTGTCCCTCTATAGAAAGTGGTTAGGACAGGGGAAGGAAGATGAACTTTTCTCATGCGACACAGAAGATCCAGAAGACCACCAGGTGGCAGCAAAGGAACATCCCTAATATCTGTCACAGGCTCTTTTAAGTACAAATAGTCCTTGATTGATGACCACAAAGAAGCTCAAAATCACTGCAGTTAACCGAACCATGTGGTTGTTAAGCAAATCTGGTTTTTCCCCCATTGACTTTGCCTGTCGGCAACCACCTGGGAAGGTTAAACGTGACTTCGGGGCACAGCAACTGTCATAAATACATGCCAGATGACAAGTACCCAAATTCTGATCACGTGACCATGGGGATGTTGCGACAGTCATGTGAAAAATGGTCACAAGTCATTTTTTCCAGTGCGGTTTGTAACTTGGAATGGTGACTAAACAGACAGATGTAAGTCAAGGATTATCTTGATGAGCCGTGGTGGCTTTTCTAGGCAACCTGCCCTCTTCACGCTAACCGCTTCCCAACTTGAGCAAACTCAAGGTTAATAGTCAAGAGGTAACTGGACTTTCTGATTTTTCTTTGAAGGTGTTTCACTTCTCATCCAAGAAGCTTCTTCAGCCTCTGACTGGAAGGTGGATCTTTCTATTCCTCTAGAATTTCTATTCCTCTTATTGCTACCCTATTTCCTCGAAAATAAGACATCCCCTGATAATACACCCAATCGCGCTTTTGAGGCTAAAATAAGCCTCCCCCACAAAAATAAGCTCTCCACAAAAATATTTAAACACAGAGCTGGAAATCAGGTAAAATGGCAAGAGGAGCCCCATTTTTTATTTTTATTTTTTATTTCATTTATATGCCGCCCTTCTCAGGAGACTCAGGGTGGCTTACAATGCGTTAAGCAATAGCCTTCATACTTTTCTATATTTATACAAAGTCAGCTTATTGTCCCCAGAAACTGGGTCCTCAATTTACCTACCTTAGAAAGGATGGAAGGCTGAGTCAACCTTGAGCCTGGGGAGATTCGAACATGGAGTAATTGCAGACAGCTGGATGTTAATTAGGGTGCTTAGTCTGCAGAGCTATCCAGGCTCTTGCTCTACACACCCCAAAATAATAAGACCTCCCTAAAAATAAGGTCAAGCATTTATTTCGGGGTTCAAAAAAATATAAGACAGGGTCTTATTTTCAGGGAAAAATGGGAGTGCAAAGGAAAGATTAGAATCCGAAAAGTAATTTCTTAAACTGGCTTTATTTGCAGCCACTTCATGCCTGGGAAACAAAACAGCCGAAGAGTACGATGCATAAAACATCCATTACCCTCTGAAGGAGAGACTAGACTGGCTTAATATGCAAATATGTGTAAATTAACTTGTAGAATGGTTTTAATTTATAATGGCTTGCACTTGAGAAACAAACTAGAATGGGCATCACGTTTATACCACTCTTTCTGGTATTGGAAATGTGGCCTATTACTCTATTCAATAATTAATATAACAATCAGAAGCAGTAGCAGTAACACAAAACTTACCTCATTCATCTCTACGTCTTTCTCTTGGTTCTTTAGGGGTTTTTCTGTTCCTAGGATTGAAAGATATTAGCAAATGCAATAGAACAAACTACAGCAACTCACTCTGATTTGTTAAAGACCTGGCCAACAGCTATTAATGAGCCACAATGGCGCAGTGGTTAGAGTGCAGTACTGCAGGCTACTTCTGCTGATCACCGGCTGCCAGCAGTTTGGCAGATCGAATCTCACCAGGCTCAAGATTGACTCAGCCTTCCATCCAGTGGTGAAATCTAAAAATTTTTGCCACCGGCTTGGTGGGTGTGGCCTGGTGGTCATGTGACCAGGCAGGCGTGGCCAACATGACATCTTTCTTTCTTTCTTTCTTTCTTTCTTTCTTTCTTTCTTTCTTTCTTTCTTTCTTTCTTTCTTTCTTTCTTTCTTTCTTTCTTTCTTCTCTCTCTGCCTCTCTCTGTCTCTGTCTCTCTCTCTCTCTCTCTCTCACACACACACACATACCTGGTCTGAGCAGCGGCTGCTGCAGGAGAATGAAGAAAGTACTCCGGGAGGGCAGGTGGCCCATCCCGGAAGCAACACATCCCCTGTCATGGGCTGGATGCAGGCAATGGGACCCGAGGGGAAGGCAAGTGGGTGGAAGCCGAGCGCGGCAGGCCCAAAAGGCGAGAGAGCCTCACCATGTTCCCCTGAGACAGCTCTTTCGCTGAGCACAGTGGGTCTCCCTTCCCCACCGCCAGCGTTGGCCTTACATCTGCTTGCCCTCCTGGGGCTGCCCATGCACACCCCAGTGGAGCGGCAGTCTCGGCTCCAGCAGCAGTGGCAGGAGAAGGAAGAAAGCGAGTGGCCCCCCTCAGAGCTGGCGCCACTGCCTCTCTCAGCCCCAGTGCAATGGTTGAATCTCCCCCAAGGGCCTCTGGGCTAGTGGGAAGCAACTCTCTCCCACACAAAGGTTGGATTCCCGCCACAAGCGACAAGAAAATCTAATCGGTCCTTGGGTGTGTCGAAGCGTGAATCAGCTTCATTCCCCCCCCTGGGGAAACTGTAATTAATTAGAGGTGAATAGATCTTGTTTTCCATGGTGCATACTTTCAAAGAAAGAAAACCCGAAGTATACATTCTAAGAAAACTTTTTATTATAAAAGTAAAAAAAAAACCTAGATAACTACATTTTTTACCGACAGTGATATCTCAGGGGCAGACAAAGGAAGAAGGTAAATCAGGAAGTTAGAAGGAAAGAAAGAATGTAGACTTGCGCAGTAGCCCAGAAATCACAAGACAGGCTTATCTCATAGATAAGGTTCTCTGGCAAACTACCGTAATGTTCAGAATGGAAGTTCAGCTGGCAAATACAAATAACGCAGTGACAGGGTGGGATGGGGAAGGTTTCTCTTCCTCATGAGTTAAAAACCCACTTTAGAGCTGAGGAGGAGGAGGAGGAGGAAGAGGAAGAGGGGGGCTTGCTGCACAACAGCCCCAAAGGCCATGCACAGTTTGCAAATCTCGGGCGAGCTTGCAAAATGAACTTAATGAACCGCGCAAGGAGGAAGAGGAGAAAGCCACGGTCACCTTGCCTTCCCTCCACACATCTTCAAGTTGCAAAGATTGAGAAGCATTGTTCTAAAGGTTGTCACCGAATGGTAATTTTTAAAGTGACATATTTTTTAAAAAAAAAAATCCTAAAAATATGAGAATGAACCAGAATTACTTAGGAAATCTTAATTTTCTATTACGTCAAATATAGTTTGTGTTCTAAGCCCACCCACTTTGGAAAGCAACCTCCAGCGTACTCCTTAAAGGCCAGTTGTATCAATCGGCCCCAAAGAAGTTTTGTCTCAAATAAACAAAATCAGCAATTTATTCATCAGGTTTTATAATCAGAATAGGAAAACTGGTACAGAGTTTGAAGGGCTCTTCACTGCGGCCAGTAAAATAGAGGAACAGTTGTGGACATCGTAATATTGACTGTCAACAATGCACTGATTTGGACTATACTAAGCATTACCAGGAAAATGAAAAATGAGAAAAAAAACCCTTTATTACAGTCATAGATCAGAAAAAAAGGGGGGAGGACAGAAGTTTAAATACTGTACTCACCAACTGAATTCTGAATCACTTGTGATTTTGGCTCCTTTGCAATTTTACTGGGGCTTAAAAGGATAACAAAGAAATGCCTCTTAATCTTAAATTTATAAGATTAATTCATACAAGAAAAGCACAGTGTTGCACTAAATCAGATATTTAATATGAGTGCTGGAACATGTAGGGTGAAATATGGAAAAATCAAATGATTTTAGAATCTGAAGGTACCTTAAGATCATCTAACCCAGGGGTGTCAAACTGGATTTCTTCAAGGGTCGGATCGGGATTGTAGTTCTCCTCTGCAGGCTGGCCAGGCGGGTGGGGAAGGGATGGGACAGGACAGACTCCTGCTGCAGCACCCTGCTGGCTAAAACAGGGCACGGGAGAGGGCGTGTGAGGCCCCCTGCACCCTGTTTTCAGCCTTGTGTAGCACCCTGCCAGCCAAAACAGGACACAGGGAACCTCACACACACACCCCACCCCGTTTTCTGCCTGGACGGCCTCCTGCAGCACCCTGCCAGTCAAAACAGGGAGCCTCACACAGCCTCCCTGCACCCCACTTTGGCTGCCAGAGGCATCATGGGCTGGTCCTTTGTTATTTCCAAGCTGGCCCCGCAGGCTGCATCTGGCCCACGGGCTGCATCCGGCCCACGGGCCTTGAGTTTGACACCCCTGATCTAACCCAACCCCTGGTTTGGTCAAACAATTAAATAAAAATCTTCCCTGTAGGGCACAGGTGTCAAACTCACCGCGTCACGTTGCCGTCATGTGACGTTTCATGACATTTTTCCCCTTCACGGAGCTGGGATGGGCGTGGCCTGCGCATGGCGCATCTGGCCCATGGGCCCCCAGTTTGACACCCCTGCTGTTAGGCAATTGATTGAGGTATTCTATCTATAGCTCACTTAGAGACTTCCATCCCTTTCTAATGATCTCAGCTTTCTGAAAGTTTATTCTATTTATCTAAAGCAGTGTTTAGATAAAAGCCATGATTTTGGTGACTTAAAGCTGTGAAGATTTCAACTCCCAGAATTCTCCAGCCAGCAGCCTGGTTGGGGATTCTGGGAACTGAAGTTGACACAACTTAAAACAGCCAAAGTTGAGAAACACTGATCTAAATGGTTAACAGCTAGCTTCCTGAATTAAGCTTTATATTATAACAACCCTGAGGGGTCTGATTTTAGCTCCAGAAGGAGCTGTGCCGCCTTAAAAGAAACCTGTTTGTAATCTGGAAGTGTTTCTCAATTCCCAGTTCCTACTAGATCACCAGAAATACTTCCCTCAAGCCCTCATTGCCTCAGTACCTGACTACTGTAACTGATGCTACATGGGATTGCCCTTGAAGATCACCTGGCAAGTACAGCTGTGCAACAACCCACATCCTGATGCAAGAGAGACTCAATTCTCCCAAACAACATCTGCATTTTGGTAGCTTCATTTGTTCCCGGGTGCAATTTAAAGTGCTAAATAAAACCTTGTGTCACTCCCATTAAGTTGACCAAGCCAGGAAATACAACAGGAAGGCTAAAATTTTATTTTATTGACATTGGTTATAATAAGAGGATCTTACATATCAGATTGTGGTGTACCTTCTTCCCCTTCTTATGCGCCACTGAATTAGGAAGGTGTCTGACTCTCTTCTGAATATGATTTATCTGTTGTGGACTTAATGTATTTTTCACTCCTCATCACTTTGATAATGGAGCTCACATATCTCCATCAAGGTCTTCTTCTTTTGGTTCCATGTCATTTTGTTGGCCAGATTGTAAGGATTTCACCCAAGAAGAAGACAATCCGAGCTGTTTCTGCCCAGCCTCCTATCACCATGGAAATCAAGGAAGTAACATCCCTACATCCAGAGGTGGGCATTACATACTATAACAACCTGGCTAGGTGGTTCAGTGAATAGACGCTGAGCTTGTTGATCAGAAAGGTTGGCAGTTTGGCGGTTCGAATCCCTAGTATAGGTCTCCTGCGTGAGCAGGGGGTTGGACTAGATGACCTCCCAGGTCCCTTCCAACTCTGTTACTGTTACAACCGGTTCATCTAGAACCGAAAATGTGAGCGTGCATGCATGCTGGTTTCGCTAGTGAGCGCCAGTGGTGGGTTATTCCCGGTTCGGTCCAGTTCTTGCGAACCGGTAGTAATAGTGGTGCGAGGCTCCGCCCACCCGCCCAAACGTTATCATGAACGATCTGCGCATGTGCAGAAGTGTGCGCGCACGAACAAAGTGAGCACACCAGCACTCCCGTTGCGAACTGGTAGCGGAGGTAAGTAGAACCCACCCCTGGTGCATGCCTTTTGCACACGCACGTGGCATTGAAAAAACGGCGATTATATAGGATGGGATAGCACAAGGGTGGATAGGCGGGCCCAGTTGCTGGCCGGAACTACGAGTTCGGCCGAACTGGCAGAAGCCCACTTTTGCCTACAGCTACCAGGAACTGAACTGAATTCAAGGGAGACATTCTTTCCTTTTTAAAAAATCTTTACCTGGTTCTCCGTGATCGAAGCTTCTCCCGGAGAATAAATATAGTCACCCCTATCCACAGGAGAACGAGAATTCCTATCACGCAGCCGCCAATGACTTGGATCAAAATCTTCTTCTCTTTATCTTTGGAGAGGCATAAAATAGAAAAGGGGGTTATTCCAGGTCAGTCAAGACAGTTAAGATGGCAGCCTCTGTCATGTGGTGGAATCCCTACCCATGCTGCCCGTATGTGGGTTTCATAATAAAGAACCAGAGCTTCAAACTGATAGAGATGACAGAGATGGCAAAAGTAACTGTTTTAATTTTTTTAAAAGCATGAGTAGTCCTTGACTTATGACCACAATTGAGCCCATAATTTCCATTGTTAAGTGAGTTTTGCCCCACTTTGCGAACTTTCCTGCCACAGTTGTTAAGTGAATCACTGCAGATGTTAAGTGAGTAACCCAGTTGCTAAGTAAATCTGGCTTCCCCATTGGCTTTGCTTGTTGGAAGGTCGCAAAAAGGGATCACATGACCCTGGGACACTGCAACCATCATAAATATCAATCAACTGCCAAGCATCTGCATTTTGATCTCATTATCCTGGGGATGCTGCGAAGGTCATAACTGTGAAAATGCTCATAAATTGTATTTTTCAGTGCTGTTTATTCAGTATTTTACTGCATAGAAAAAGGTTGGAAGTTAATGCCTTTTTTCTCCTTTTCCCTTTTACCCCACTTTTTTTCCTTTCCTTTTCCTTTCCCCCTTCCCCTCTTATCTTTATATTCATTTGTATTTTATATTATGATCACATGACCCTGGAATCAGAAGTGAAATCCATCAGGTTCTGACAGGTTCTGGAGAACTGGTAGCGGAAATTTTGAGCAGTTCGTAGAACTGGCAAATACCACCTCTGGCTGGCCCCAGAGTGGGGAGGGAACAGAGATTTTGCAGTATCCTTCCTCTGGAATGAGGTGGGAATGGAGATTTTGCAGTATCCTTCCCCTGGAGTGGGATGGGAATGGAGATTTTGCAGTATCCTTCCCCTGGAATGGGATGGGAATAGAGATTTTGCAGTATCCTTCCCCTGCCATGCCCACCAAGCCACACCACACCACACCACGCCCACCGAACCATGCCCACAGAACAGGTAGTAAAAAAAAATTGGATTTCACTACTGCCTGGGATACCGCAGCCATCATAAATATGAACTGAATTTTGATCACGTGACCATGGAGATGGTCACGTGATCAAAAGCAACAGTCATTAAGTGTGAAAAATGGTAATATGTCACATTTTTCAGGGCCACTGTAACTTTGAATGGTCACTAAGCACACTATTGTAAGCCGAGGACTACTATATTGTAGTTTCAAATAAAGTGAGAGAGGGGATCAGGTATGAAAATCAACCCTGTAATCCACACAGCTTCAAAACTAACTGTCAGGTTTCGAAGTCGTCTTGAATAAATTGCATTTCAAACAAAGTCTTTGAAAAAAACCCTCTAATTTATTAGCACGCACATTCTATCCCCGATTCATTGCAGCCAAGTCTGGCTTCCTCAGGCAAACCCTCCTTTTCCTTTCCCCACTCCTCTATACTCATTGGCCATCTTCCCCGTCACTCTGCCCCTAATCTACTGCTCCCCTCAAAGGAATCTCCCCCCTCCCATCCCATCTCCTAGGTGATATTCTCTCCAGTGAAAATAAGTAGGTGAAGGGTCAAATGTCTCTTTCCAGATGCCTCCGCTTCTTCTTCTTATGTCAGCATTGGAGTAAGTGCAGCGTGAAATGCTGACACTAACTTTGTCTTGGAAAACCACCTTTGTGATGAGTGCTTGAAGTATTATAGCAGGGGTGTCAAACTCAATTTTTTACTACCGGTTTTGTGGGTGTGGCTTGGTGGGCGTGGCATGGCTTGGTGGGCGTGGCTTGGTGGGCATGGCAAGGGAAGGATACTGCAAAATCCCCATTCCCATCCCACTCCAGGGGAAGGATACTGCAAAATGCCCATTTCCTCCCAATCAGCTGGGACTCGGGAGGCAGAGAATAGATCGGGTCAGGGCCAGTCAGAGGTGGTATTTACCGGCTCTCCAAACTACTCAAAATTTCCGCTACCAGTTCTCCAGAACTAGTCAGAACCTGCTGAAACCCTCCACTGCTGCAGGCCAAATCCAGTGTGCGATGTGGTCAGACCCGGCCCATGGGGCCAGACCAGTCTACCCACGTAGCTTCAGCCTGGTCTACTCAATGTGAAGAGCAAACATCAGGATAGTATGTTGTCGGCCCGGTCTACCCAATGCAAAGAGGAAACATGCCAGCAGTTTGGGGAGTGGTGTCAAGATGGCCACGCCCACCCTATCAACCACACCTGCCCAGTAAGCCACACCCACCTGCCCCCCCCGAAGGTCAATCACAGCCCTGATGTAGCCCTCAATGAAATTCAGTTTGATACTCTTGTGTTATAGGTTGCTCCTACCTGTTTGAATTCAACTGAACCATAATCAGTGGTGGGATTCAGCCAGTTCGCACCCCTTTGGGAGAACCGGTTGTTAATTTTCTGAGCAGTTTGGCAAACTGGTTGTTGGAAGAAATCATTAGGGCAGAGAACCGATTGTTCAATTACTTGAATCCCACCACTGGTTAAGGATCTGAAGAAGGTTCGATATATTTCGCGTGCATTTCTTCTGGGGACAAACACAACCCCCTGAGAAAGAGTGGGAAACTTCTCCTTTTAAAAGTCTGTCCCTCGAGTGTCTTGAGCCACATATTTAGCAAATGCAGCTTGTCCTTGACTTACAACCATTTCTTTAGTGAACGAAGTTACAACGGCACTAAAAAAAAGGGACCCATGGCCATTTTTCAGACTTATGATTGTTGCAGCATTTCCCATGGTCACATGCTCAGAATTCTGACCTTCATAACTGATTCGTATTTATGATGGTGGCAGTATCCCGGAGTTATGCGACTTTCTGGCAAGCGAAGTCAATGGGGAAGCCAGATTCACATAACAACCACATCACTAACTTAACAACCACAGTGATTCACTTAACAACTGCGGCAAGAAAAGTCATAAAATGGGGCAAAATTTCACTGAACAACTGTGTCGTTTAGCAATCGAAATGTTGGATTCAATTGTGGTCGTAAGTTGAGGACTAACTGTATTTGAAAAGGCCAGTTTTAATATGAGCTCAGTTCTAATATAAAAAAAAAAATCACATATCGGGATCAGTGGTGGGATTCAGCCACTTCGCACCACTTTTTTTTTTTTAAATTTGATTTATATGCCGCCCTTCTCCGGAGACTCAGGGCGGCTTACAATGCGTTAAGCAATAGCCTTCATACTTTTGTATATTTATACAAAGTCAGCTTATTGCCCCCACAAACTGTGTCCTCAATTTACCTACCTTAGAAAGGATGGAAGGCTGAGTCAACCTTGAGCCTGAGGAGATTTGAATTTACAGTAATTGCAGACAGCTGGTGTTAATCACAATGCTTTTAGTCTGCTATTGAGAGAACCAGTTGTTAACTTTCTGAGCAGTTTGGTGAACTGGTTGTTGGAAGAAATCATTAGAGCAGAGAACCGGTTGTTAAATTATTTGAATCCCACCACTGACCATAATCCATGCAGTTGGTAGTTGTGATATGGGCAGGGCATAACTCTTACACTCACAGAATGGTGCTGGGGTAGACCAGAGTATTTCCTCCGTTTCTGTTCTCTCTGAAATTCTGGATTCATCTTCAAAGCAATAGCCATCAGATTGTGTAGGACATCTGGAATTGCTGCATTTCCAGAGACCATAATTTGGGGGACTGTTTTCCACTATGATTGCAGTTCTTAGGAGCTTAAAAATGTGCTCAGAAGGTTTTTGCCCATTAAAAGTCCAGGTGATGGTAGAGCTTCCATGAGTTTGGTCTTTCATGTTGTCATCACAAAGATTGCAGGTCAGCTTTACTAGCTGTTTGCTTCTGAGGGATTTCTCAGGAGAGTAAACTGCCATCCTATGTCGATTATCTGTCAGAAATACCAACATATTATTCCTTCAAAGATTTGCAACTACAGAGGAAAGGATAAATGTCTATGGAGATTCCTAATCATCCAGGTCGTGGTTGTCTCAGAGATGCTTTTCCAAAAAGCAACATGGACTTTCTTGGCGGGGGGTTTTTTCTCTTTGAAAACACCTCGCTTCTTATCCAAGAAGCTTCTTCAGTTCTAACAACAACAAAAAAAGTTAGAACTGAAGAAGCTTCTCGAATGAGAAGCAAAATGTTTTCAGAGAAAAAAAATCAAGGGAGTCCTGTTGCCTTTTGGAAAAGCATCTCTGGGAGTGGTAAGGAATATCTTTTGGGAGACATTGGGATCTGAATGAGGGGTTTAAGTTATCCGTTATTACCTGGTTACACAGAATTCCATACTGCATTTAGTGAAATACTCCCAATAAAAGGAGACGTGAGGTACAAGGGAGAATAGTGGAAGGAAATTTCTCTCCTTTATAGTATTGCACTTGGCTATTCAGCAAATCAAAATAAATTTAGGAGAATCAGACAGGCAAAGGTTCCTCATCTAATCATGAAGGAATCCATCTGAAGAAAGGAGAAATGCTAGCAGACTTAATTTTTTTAATAGGTTAATGGCTGTACAGCAGTGGTGAAATCCTTTTTTTTTTTACTACCAGTTCTGTGGGTGTGGCTTGGGGGGCATGGCAGGGGAAGGATACTGCAAAATCTCCATTCCCTCCCCATTCTGGGGCCAGCCAGAGGTGGTATTTGCCAGTTCTCCGAACTGCTCAAAATGTCCGCTACCAGCTCTCCAGAACCTGATGGATTTCATCCCTTCTATACAGTTAGTCCTTGAGTTACAACCACAACGGAGTCCAAATTTTTCGTTGCTAAGCAAGGGTGTTGGTTTAGTGAATTTTGCCCCATTTTTACAACCTTTCTTGCCATAGTTGCTAAGTGAATCACTGCAGTTGTTAAGCAAATCATTTATTCGTTAAGCAAATCGGGCTTCCCTCGTTGATTTTTGCTTGCCTGGGAAGGTCACAAAAGGTGATCACATGACCCAGGGACAGTGCAACTGTCATAAATACATGCCAGTTTCCAGGTGTCTGAATTTTGATCATGTGATCACGGAGATGCTGCAAAACTTGTAAGTGTAAAAAACAGTTGCCACATTTTTTAGTGGTGTTATACCTTCTAATGGTCACTAAATGAATAAGTTGAGGACTAATCTGTCTCATCAATATCTAGATAGAAGCTTCTTGATTTGGAAAATGTACTCTCCGTCAATCAGATGCTGGGGATGAAACCATTATCATCATTTCCTTGCTTTCCTGTCAAAGACAGGTAGAAGGGGTGATGGAGAACATCTAGATTTGGCTCAGTAAAATCTATGACTACAATATGCCAAACCAATGGCCAGGTTGTCTTTGTTTAAGCCTCCAGTGAATGGGAATTTACCTGTACTTTTCTTTTATCAAACACTAGATTTGGAATATTTATTTGGATTTGTTCATCCCAGGTTTCTTTTTTCTCCAATTTATTTATTTAGATTTTTTTTTACCTTGCCTGTATTATTTTTATAAATAACTCAAGGCAGTGAACATACCTAATACTTCTTCCTCCTTCTTTTTCCCCCACAACAACAACCCTGTGAGGTGAGTTGGGCTGAGAGAGAGTGACTGGCCCAAAGTCACCCAGCTGGCTTTCACATCTAAGGTGGGACTAGAACCCACCGTCTCCTGGTTTCTATTCTCGTGCTTTAATCACTAGACCAGCGATGGCTAACCTTTTTGCCATTGCGTGCCAAAAGCAGGGGGGAGCATGGGGGGGTCGAGCGCACACGTGCCCACACCCGTAATTTAATTCATCCTGCTCCCGTGCATGCATGCACAACCCTCCTGTGTGACCCCGCTTTTGGCACTTGATAGGCCGGTGGGCCCAGTAGGCCCATTTTTTGCCCTCCGCAGGCTCCAGAGACTTTCCAGGAGCCTGGGGAGGGCAAAAACAGCCTTCCCCACTCCACCAGAGGCCCACTGGAGGCCAAAAACGGCCCATTTCCCGACTTCCAGAAAGGCCCAAAAGTCAGCTGGCCAGAGCACGATGCGGGCTGGAGCTAAGCTAGGGCAATGCTCACGTGCCCACAGATAGGGCTCCGCATGCCACCTGTGGCATGCATGCCATCAGTGAATGGCACTAGACCATTCACTGATTCTAGCTGGGTCTTCCAGAGCAGCAAAGGACAAATCTGGCCTATCCTCTAAGGAAAGCCTTTTAGATATTTGAAAACCTTTATCATCCATCTATCCAAGGGTGGGCTTCAAAAATTTTAGCAAGGGGTTCTCTGCCTGGTTGCTGGGTGGGCGTGACCATGGTAGGTGTGGCCTAGTTGGCCGCCTGCACCATGGTGGGGGGGGGTGTTTTTGCCCTTCCCAGGCTCCAGAAGCTTTCTTTGAGCCTTCGGGAGGGCGAAAACAGCCTCCCCAGGCTTCAGAAGCCCTCTGGAGGCCGGAAAAAGGCCCTCCTGAATTTCCGGTAGGCCCATTTTCCACCCTCCCTGAGCCTCCATGCGCACCCTGCATTTACCTGCATCCAAAATGGGCCGCGTGGGGATTCCTGGGAGGGGGCGGGTGGGAGGGGCCAGCCAGGAGTGGGATTTGGAGTTCCCGAACTGCACAGAATCTTAGCTAGAGGTTCTCCCGAACCCCCAGGCGCTGGGAGTTGAAGTCCACACATCTTAAAGTTGCCAAGTCTATAAAGTACTGGTCTAAATTTACGAGTTTGGACCATTCAAACCCAGGGTGTGTATTAAGGCCCACACACTGACATTCCTTCAAGCCAACAGCTGGCTAGACCACCCAGTTGTGTGGAGGCCTTCTGGAAGACGTCAGAGCCATTTTCAAACAGCCTGCTGCTATTTCCACCCATCATTTGGTGCCAGGAGGTTATTCAATATCTATTTTCCAAAGCCCTAAAATGCCCCCGTTTTTTATTACCAGATTTCACAACGACTGAGATAAAGGATGAGTTTCTTTTTCCGTCGAAACAGTAGAAAGTGCCAGAGTCATTCATGTGTTGGAGAGGGACGGTGAGGACGGACTTTCCTTTATTTTTTTCTACCATCATCCCTTGAAATCTCTCCAGATTTTCATTAATGTGCATCTCGTTAGAAATCACACTGTAGATTTGTATCCAGCTCATTTTTAGGCCTGCACAGATGGGGTAACGGGGAATCCAGTACCATATGAGTTGGACATTTTTCCGGTCGCATGGAATTTGAATCTCACCTCCAGCATTGACTATTTCTGAAATTATGAGGATAAAAAATGTTAACTAATCATTCTTCACACACACACACACACACACACATACACACATCACAAAGCCAGCCCCGAATGCCAAAATCACAATTTTTCTGTAATTCTGAGGCATTGCACCAGGGAAGGGAAGAGATGCCAAAACAGTCAAGATGGCAGCCTGGACCCTACAATCAAAATCCACATGTTTTTTTACACTCTCCAAGGTGAACATCTTGGCCAACCACAATCTCTGGCCAAGCATCAGAAGAACCATAGCAACCAAGAGTTTTCAGTCTATCTCCACCATGGACCCAATTCACTTACCGCAATTTATTTAGAACTAGGCAATTTTATATTTGATCAAAGCTTTTAACATTTTTAAATATTAAATTAATAATTTAATGGCACATTCTGACCCACTCAAGGTTGACTTAGCCTTCCATGCTTCCAAGGACAATAAAACAAGGACCCAGATTATAGGAGCAATATTCTGACACTGTAAACCACTGTAAGCCACTAAATGGGTGAAATCCTGCAGGTTCTAACAGGTTCTGGAGAACCGGTAGTGGAAATTTTGAGTAGTTTAGAGAACCTGCAAATGCCACCTCTGGCTGGTCTCAGAGTAGGGTGGGAATGGAGATTTTGCAGTATCCTTCCCCTGGAGTGGGGAGGGAATGGAGATTTTGCAATATCCTTCCTCAGGAGTGGGGAGGGAATGGAGATTTTGCAATATCCTTCCCCAGAAGTGGGGTGGGAATGAAGATTTTGGAGATTTTGGAGAATGGAGAATGGAAATTTTGCAGTATCCTCTCCCTGCCATGCCCACCAAGCCACACCACATCCATCAAGCCACGCCCACAGAACCAGTAGTAAAAAAAAAAATTGGATTTCACCACTGGCTGTAAAGCACTGTGAAGCGGTATATAAGTCTAAGTGCTATTGCTGTTGCTATTCCCCTTTTCTAGTTCCTGCATTTCTGACACAAGACAAGACAAGATATATTTGTTTGCCATGTTTATATGGCTGTCCATCACCAAAAAGCAACTCTAGGTGCAATGCAACATTCAATTATTTACTGGATTTAATGGTGCCTTAATCACTAGATCAAACTGGCTCATCCTTTAATTTTCCAAATTAAAATATGGTCCCCAGTGGGACCCAGCACCTGTAATGTCACCCAGCTGTACCAGCCTGAAGCTACCTTCAACCTGGACTGGGCTGGGCTGAAGAGGACTTCCCCAAAGCTTACCTTGGAGAGGCCACACAGTTGTCCCTGCCAGGGTGAGAGCAGCCACGACGGCTGGAATTAAGAAGAGAAAGGGCTTCATTGGTGGATGAAGGCTGGAATAGAGACAAGGCACGGCTTTGGGCAGTTGTAATGAGGAACTGGGGAAGCTGGAGGGGAAAGGGAAACCACAAATGTTGTCAACATGCATGAGAAAGGAGAAGGGAACAGAAGGGCAGCTTTTCTGGGGGTGGGACCCTTCAAGGGACCTGTTCTGTCCCCGTCTCTCACACACACACAGACAAACAGCCGGGGGTTAAATAAACTGGCAGACAACCAATTCTTCTGATAAGACACTTGGCAGCCATCCAGTAGCTGCTTGCCAAGAACTTTTATCAACAAACAGATATACACATGGTAAGAAATTGTCCCGTTCGTAAACATAAAACCAAGCCAATCTTGCTGTTTCCAGAGATGCACTTTGACTCAAAAGGAGTTAGTTTTGTCCGTCACAGAGTCTGAATGGCTAACTTACCCCCTTTTATACTCTGTGGGGTGTGGTCCAGTGACTCAGCCTAATCTCTGGCATGCCTTTTCTTCTGTTGCACGCGCTTATCCCTGCGACGCTGCCGAGGATCCAGCCAAGACTCATTACCCTCATCACTGTCCACCTGTGGCTGTGTGGACGTGCTTGGCTCTGGGCCTATCTCTTGCCCTTCGGTGTCCTCCGGAGGCATTGCCAGAGAGGAGGGTCCTGGAGAGGGAGGCCTTGCCAATTCCTCCCCCTCACTCTCAGAGTCTGTATCTGCCGATGACACCGGCTCAGGTAACGGAGCCACAACAGGACCTGGCAATCATCAGGAAGATCTTTCCTCTCAATTTCAAGTTATTCCCAATTTTTTAGAACATTCTTATTCCTGCAAGTCAGCTTCTGGGTTATCTCCTTTAGAGACCCCTGTGATTCGGTAGGCTTAGGAAGTGGACCAGTTTGAAAACACGATTTAGATGAGCTAATTCCGCTTTATTGTAAAGCTGAATCTTGCAAATCTGACAGTACCAATCTCTGCCCAGGGAGTGGGGTGGGGGATGGTATGGACCTGACATGGATTTTGTAATATTCTTCATTAACATAATTACTTTGTATTTTAACTTGACTTTTTTTTTTTATTTGATTTATATGCCGCCCTTCTCCGGAGACTCAGGGCAGCTTACAATGCGTTAAACAATAGCCTTCAAACTTTTGCATATTTATACAAAGTCAGCTTATTGTCCCCACAAACTGGGTCCTCAATTTACCTACCTTAGAAAGGATGGAAGGCTGAGTCAACCTTGAGCCTGGCGAGATTCAAACACAGTAATTGCAGACAGCTGGTGTTTAGTTACAATGCTTTTAGTCTGCTGAGCCACCAGAGCTCCTTATTTTTCTCTCTTTGAGAAAAGAGAGACATCCATTTGAAAATGGTGATAAGAGTTTATCAGGCCATTGCAGACTGGAATGGAGGAGAAACTTTTATCCTATTGATCAGAGGTGGGATTCAAATTTTTCCACTACCGATTCTGTGGGTGTGGCTTGGTGGGCATGGCTTGGTGGGATGGTATCTTGCTGTGAGTGACATCGTGTTGGCCATGCCCACTCAGTCACATGACCCCACCAAGCCACGCCCACAGAACTCGATAAAAAAAAAAATTGAACTTACAGCTATTGCAGCCTTTCTACCTATTTTTTACCCAGGGTCTGAGGTGGCTAATGAACATGTGAGGATTGATGGGTTGCAAATATGTAACATGTTTGACTACATGTAACTGACCTTTTCTCTTGCATTTTCTTTGATGTCTTAACTATAAAAGGAAATGTAAGATAGGTCTCGGGGTTCCCCCTTTTCATAGGGAGATCCCACTTTATCAGAGTACTATAATAAATTGCTTTTGAATGATCTTCTGGCTCGGTTGCTTATTGGAAAAAGTAAACTGAGGAAGAACCTAGGGTCAGAGTTGGCTATCACCCCACCCCATCTCTTTTGCAGCCCCCCAAAATAGGAAAGGGCCCTTTTCAGCCTTTTGACCCACCCACTATGCAGTTGCAGCCTATGCTATCTCTTATCTAACTGTTCCCCAGTCAACATCTCTTCATCCTGTCTCCCAAGGCCTTTCCCACATACCATTTCAGGATCAGGATATCTCTCTCCTTGCCAGGTTGAATCTCCCAGCTTGGAAATCCTGGTTTGGTTGACCCCAAACTTAAAAGAATGTCATCTTCAGGATCCCTCCGCTTAAACTCTTTCTTGGAAGGATGGAAGGCTGAGTCAACCTTGAGCCTAGTGAGATTCGATCTGCCAAACTGCTGGCAGCTGGTGATCAGCAGAAGTAGGCTACTGTACTGCACTCTAACCACTGCATCACCTCGGCTCTGCGCCACCTTGGCTCTACATTTTCCATGTATTGTAATGTTATAAATCTTGCTACATCGAATCATATAACATAATTCTATGCACTTGGGAGCGTTATTTAGAATTCACTTGAAGTGTTATTTAGAATTGAACCCAAGGCATTGCTCAACCTCACCATTTATTGCAGCATCGAACGCCAAGTGCCTTTCAAAACTCAACTTCCCAGAGAGCATCTGCTTTCTGGAAACTCTGAGATCAATGTTTCTCAGACTAGCAACCTTTAAGATGTGTGGATTTCAATTCAGCATGGCTGGCTGGGGAATTCTGGGAGTTGAAGTCCACACATCTTAAAGTTGCCGAGTTTGAGAAACACTAATCTAGATATTATAGTTTCAACACCTCTGGAGAATCCATGTTGCAAATGGATTTTAAAATGAGAAGATACTAAGAGTCATAGTAATGATGCAACTTATTTAACATTGCTGGGGGGGGAGAAGGAAAGTTACTTTTATGAATACTTCAGGGTTTTACTAATATTATGAAACGGCTTTTAAAAGAACACACACAATAAAAATTCAGCTTGAACTTCACCTATAGTATGATAGATTTGAGTCAGCTGCCATCATGCTGAATCTCTCTGATTAAGGACTGGTTTGGTCAAGTCAGGCATTTCTGTCTTCATGTATTTCATAATATAGAATATAGAATAACAGAGATGGAAGGATCCTTAGAGGTCTCTACCTGCTTAGGTAGGAAACCCTACACCACTTCAGACAAATGGTTATCCACCATCTTCTTGAAAACTTCCAGTGTTGGAGCATTCACAACTTCTGGAGGCAAGTTGTTGCACCAATTAATTGTACTAACTGTCAGGAAATTTTTCCTTAGTTCTAGGTTGCTTCTCTCCTTGATTGGTTTCCATCCATTGCCTCTTGTCCTGCCCTCAGGTGCTTTGGAGAATAGCTTGACTCCCTCTTCTTTGTGACAGCCCCTGAGATATGGGAACACTGCTATCATGTCTCTCCTAGTCCTTCTCTTCATCAAACTAAACATACCCAGTTCCTGCAACTGTTTGTCATATGTTTTAGCCTCCAGTCCCCTAATCATCTTTGTTGCTCTTCTCTGCATTCTTTCTAGAGTCTCTATAATATAGTAATAAAAATTAATAAATATAGTTTTTTTATTTCAACAGTAATCACTACTGACTGGTAATACTGCTAAACCCATAACACTCTATCAGTGTTTCTTAAAAGTTTTTTAAGACTTCTTCCCACTTTTAAAAATTATGGGTCCTGAAAGAGCTTTTTGCTTGAATGGAATACATTTATCCATGTTATCGTATTAAAAATTAAAATTGATGCATTTCTAGAATATTTATTAAATTATGTAAGAAGCAATATTAAATTCATTAGATATTAACATAAATAAAATACTTCGGGAAGAAAACCCTGTATTGTTAATAATGCATGACATTGATTTAATTTTTTGCAAGTATCTTCAATACCTGACAAATAATTTTGATTTTGTGGACCTCTAAGAGGGTCTTGTGGGACATCCAGGGATTCTCAGACCGCACTTAAAAAACACTTGTCTAGATGAAAAATGTCTAGATTATAAACGTTTTGTTTTTCAGTGGAGCATTCTGCAACTTCATTTCTCAGTATTCTCTTATCCTTCTGCTTATGTTCAGGAGCTCACCCATTCACAAAGATTCCTGCTCAGTTCAAACCTGCAACAATATTATGCACCAGAGACAAATTCCTTGTGTGTCCAATCACACTTATACCTGACCTGACCCTACCCTACCCTACCCTACCCTACCCTACCCTACCCTGTTCTGTTCTATTCTATTCTATTCTATTCTATTCTATTCTATTCTATTCTATTCTATTCTATTCTATTCTATTCTATTCTATTCTATTCTATTCTATTCTATTCTATTCTATTCTATTCTATTCTATTCTACCACAGGTAGAACTGAGTGTGTGAGTGTTTATTTTGACAAGGCCCGGGGTCAATATGCTGACTTGTGAATAGTGGGGAACTCCATTGGTTGGCAAACAGCTAGCATGACATCAAAGCTAGTAAGGCACACCGGACATCCGCATATTTTTTTTGCTTCCTTTTTCTGCATCTGCCTCTCATACTGATTCTCTAGCTTCCTTTTAACACCTTCAATTATTGGAAAGTGAGCAGCTCTCCTTATTACATCTCTGAGCTTCCCAAGGACTCTTGACTGGCTACTGTGTGGTAGAGAATGCTGGATTAGGCAGGCCTCAGACCAGATCCAGTGGGGCTTCTGAAGTTCTGATGACTGTTTATTTTTAGGTCTTAAATGTAGCAGTTTTTGCAAATCCAGTCACAAAATAAGTTTAATACCAACAGTCATTCCATTTTTTTTTAAATGTCGTGGAGCCTGTCCATGTTCTTTTGGACTAGTGTAATGGGCAGGCCTTTGAAGATCACTCAGAAACCTTCCCTGGTTCAAAATACAGCTGCATGAATTGCCACTGATATAGGTCTTACCACATCTCTCCTTCAAGCTGAGAAGGACAGTGGGAATGGCCTTGAAGGACAGGAAGAAAGAGCCACTAACAAGGCAGTGATCAGAGAACAGGAATCTGAATCTTGGGTAAGAATTTAATGTGAATAAGCATTTCAGAGAAGCCCTTTCCTAGTTCTGATGAAAGAGCCCCAGTGGCATAGTGGTTAGAATGTAGTATTGCAGGCTAACTCTGCCCACATCCTGGAGTTCAATCCTGACCAGCTCAAGGTTGACTCAGCCTTCCATCCTTCCGAGGTCAGTAAAATAAGGACCCAGATTGTTGGGGACAATATGCTGACTCTGTAAACCACTTAGAGAGTGGTGTAAAGCACTATGAAATGGTATTTAAGTCTATGTGGTGTTGCTGTTGCTAAAAGGACGGGATGGGAGAAGCATACCGAAATTTGCAAGATTCTGTCACTATAGAAACTGTGAGTTCTAATCCCACTTTAGCTACAAAAGCCAGCTGGGTAACTCTGAGCCACTCCTTTCTCTTTCAATCCAACTCACCTCACAGAGTGGTGTTTGTGGGGAAAATTAGGAAGAAGGAGTATTAGATATGCTTGCCGCCTTAAGTGGTTTATTAAAAAAAGAATAAAGGCGGGATACAAATACAAATACAAATAGTAAAGGTAAAGGTTTCCCTCACACATATGTGCTAGTCGTTCCTGACTCTAGGGGGGTGATGCTCATCTCCGTTTCAAAGCCAAAGAGCCAGCACTGTCCAAAGACGTCTCTGTGGTCATGTAGCCAGCATGACTAAACACCAAAGGTTCACGGAACGCTGTTACCTTCCCACCAAAGGTGGTCCCTATTTTTCTACTCGCATTTTTTACGTGCTTTCAAACTGCTAGGTTGGCAGAAGCTGAGACAAGTAATGGCAGGTCACCTCATTGCGCAGCACTAGGGATTCAAACTGCTGAACTGCTGACCTTTCGATCAACCAGCTCAGCATCTTAGCTACTGAACCACCACATCCCAAAAATATATAAACATCAACATCAACATCAACAGTACTGACCTACAGGACATGGGTTTCCTAGTCTGATCTACTTTGAAGAACTTTGAAGAACTGCCACAAACTGCATTGCTTCCCTGTCCTATAAAATCTGGCAGGGCAAAAGCGTATGATGCTGTATTAGCTACACAAGTGCCATCTTGTGGCAATTGGCCAATGTGCCTTCCCTACTGCTGCCCTTGCTCTTTTGCAATCCTATTGTACTTCATTTGACCTCAGTCTAGCTTTTCAAACAAACTTATGAATCCTCTTGACTGATGATGGTATTTCCCTCAATGTCCTAGTACAGTGATGGTTAAGCTCTGTGCCATCGCGTGCCAGGAGGGGAGGGTTAGGGTTAGGGTTAGGGTTAGGGTTAGGGTTAGGGTTAGGGCGAAAACAGCCTTCCCCACCCACCCCCAGGCCCTCCAGAGGCAGGAAACAGCCTGTTTCCCTACTTCTGGTGGGCCCAGAAGGCCCGAAAATCAGTTGGCCGGCGCGCACATGCGCACCAGAGCTGAATTGGCATGCCCACTGATATGGCTATGCGTGCCTCCTGCAGCATGCATACATAGGTTCACCATCACAGTCCTAGTATTTCTGTACTGAGTATTTCTTCAGTTTTTAAAAACTCCATACGGTTCCTTGAGTCTTTTGATTTGTTAGCTTCTGATGGATTATGTACCATCATGCCTACCCCCGGAGATACGTATGATTCCCGACCTACGTACCTTTAGCTGTGCCCTTAAGACCTTACTGTTCCAATAGGCTGGGCTGGCTAAATAGTGAATTTGAATGGGTGTTCTAGTTTTTGAGTTTTTAATTTGGGGCCAAATTATTTAATATGTTTTAAACTGTAAATTTTGTGATATATGTTGTTTTATTCTGGCTGTACACCGCCCTGAGTCCCTCGGGAGAAGGGCGGTATAAAAATTTAAATAAATAAATAAATAAATAAATAAATAAATAAATAAATATAAATATAAATATAAATATAAATATAAATATAAATAAATGTCAGTGTTGACTTTTATCAACCACATAAATAGATTTTCTCCATAATCATTTGCCCTGATGTTTTAGAACTTCCAATGGTGCCCCCATTGCCACTGTAGCTGAGGCCATCCATCTTGCGGTGGTTGTCCTTTTCTTCTCTGGTCTTCCATCATCCCCAACCTTCCCCAGTGCCTTCTCCAGAGAGCTGGTCTTCGCATAATGTGTCTGAAGTAGGATAATTTGTGTCTTGAGGGAGAACACTGGGTTGATTTGTTTGATGACCGATCAGTTTATTTCCTGGGCTATCCATGGTATTCTTAGGAGTCTTCTCCAACACCAAGTTCAAAGCCATCAAGGCTTGTCTAGATTTTTTTTGCGTGTGTTTTTTTTTAAGGCTGTCACATCAAATACCATGTCTTGCACGATTCTGATCACTGGAGGGAAAATGAGGAAATTAATATGCAGAAATTAGCCATTTATAGCTTTTCAAGGCTCAGATGTATATATTTAGCAGCTGCTAGTGGAGAAAATCTATGCAGTTGCCAAGAGCTGACAATGATTTGCTGGCAAGTAATCAATCAAGAAATAACTAGCAAGCAAATGGCTATCCAAGTTATATAGGCAGGATAGGTCCCCAGAGCTGGTCATTACTGAATGTGGAAAGCAAAATACTTTAATAATCTTTGTTCAAAGGGATAATTGTATTTGCTCTACTTCATGTTCCTTTTAATTTGAATTTCTAGCTTTTCTTCTTCTGTTCTATATTATATACTTTATGGGCTATACCATAGTCACCAATGCTGTATGTATAATGGCCACAGTAGAATAGAATAGAATAGAATTTTTTTATTGGCCAAGTGTGATTGGACACACAAGGAATTTGTCTTGGTGCATATGCTCTCAGTGTACATAAAAGAAAAGATACGTTCATCAAGAATCATAAGGTACAACACTTAATGATAGTCATAGGATACAAATAAGCAATCAGGAAACAATATCAATATAAATTGTAAGGATACAAGCAACAAAGTTACAGTCGTAAGTGGAAGGAGATGGATGATGGGAACGATGAGAAGATTAATAGTAGTGCAGACTTAGTGAATAGTTTGACTGTGTTGTGGGAATTATTTGTTTAGCAGAGTGATGGCGTTTAGGAAAAACTGTCCTTGTGTCTAGTTGTTCTGGAGTGCAGTGTCGTTTTGTGGGTAGGAGTTGAAACTGTTTATGTCCAGGATGTGAGGGATCTGAAAATATTTTCATAGCCCTCTTTTTGATTCATGCAGTATACAGGTTCTCAATGGAAGGCAGATGGTAGTTAGAGATGCAGTCATTGGTATACAGAGAGGAGAGAAGTGGGGAGAGCACACAGTCTTGGGGGGGCCCTGTGCTAATTGTACAGATATCTGATGTGATTCTGCTTAGCTTCACCTGCTGCTTCCTGTTTGTTAGGAATAGCCTTGAGGAACAAGCGGAAGAGTCACAATTAAGTCAGATGAAAGAAATCAGAGTCCAATCCAAAACTGTATCCCGATAAAGTGTGTCAAATAACACCTTCGTAATTCTTGTGAAGATAAAGGGAGGGAGGAGGAAAGTGTATTCAGACTTACATAATTCTGTTACAATAGCTCTATAATAAAAGTAGCACATTATGAGCTTTTAATAAAGTAATAATGTAATGTAAAACAACACACAAAACACAGCATAATATAATATAATATAATATAATATAATATAATATAATATAATATAATATAATATAATATAATATAATATAATATAATATAATTAATATAATTAATATAATATAATATAATATAATATAATATAATATAATATAATAATGTTATATTATATTATATTATATTATATTATATTATATTATATTATATTATATTATATTATATTATATTATATTATATTATATTATATTATATTATATTATATTATATTATATTATATTATAATTAGTTGCTAGGGAATTCTGGGAGTTAAACCCATATATCAGAAAGTTTCCAAGTCTGAGAAACACAGATTTTCCTCTTTTTCTGGTTTAAGATAAAAGTATAAAAATAGAGGCCCCGGGCCTTGCACTGAATAATTTAGCTCATGTTCTCCAACTTGATTACTTAGTGATTGTAAATGAACAATATTTAACCAATGATGCATTTAACTATGTTTGACTGAATTAATACCCTTGCCTGGATTCATAAACACACTGTATGGTGCAAATTATCCACGCTGGTAGAGTTTAATGACGCCTTGGGCTAAAAGGTATGAACTGGTTCTCATGTCAAGTAAAAAAAGAAGTATCTCCTAAGCTTAGAACTGCAAAACTGAAATGTTATTTGGTAGATGAAAATCGTATCCTCTCATCTAGCCTTGTCCGATTTGAGGCATCTGCTGGAGACTGTTTTACTATGCAGGAAATTGGGGCTGCTTTCTGCCTGTAAGAGCATATTTTTCCAAATATAATATTCTGCCTGTTTTAATAGTCCCCCCAAAAATATTTCATTCTTCTTGGAGAGAGGCTTCCCACTAAGCCAGGGGTGTCAAATTCAATTTTATTGAGGGCTGCATCAGGGTTGTGTTTGACCTTGGGGTGGGGTCAGAGTGGGTGTGGCCAAATTGACATTACTCGTGTCAGGGGGCGCCTGCAGTGGCTCGAGCGCTCTGCCAGTGAAAATGGGCTCCCAGCCCTGTTTTTGGCTGCAACAGCCTCCTGCAGCCCTCTGCCAGGAAATGGAGCTCGGGTGACCCACGCGCAGCTCCCCAGGCTCCATTTTCAGCCTCTGCCAGCGAAAATGGAACTCAAGGGGGAGTGTGCAGCCCACCTGAGCTCTGTTTTCTCTGGCAGAGGCACAGTGGGCTGTTTCCTCACTGTTTCCAGGGCAGCCCTGCGGGCCAGATCTAAGCATCCCATGGGCTGGGGTCGGTCTTGAATTTAACACTCCTGCACTAGGGGATCACATGACCTTGGGAGACAGCAGCGGACATAAGTATGAATCAGTTGTCAAGAATCTGAATTTTACCCCTGTGACCACACGGATGCTACAACAGTTGTAAGTGTGAAAACCAGTCATAAATCACTTTTTTTCAGTGCCATTGTGATTTCAAACAGTCACTGAAAGACAGGTTATAGGTCAAGGACAATCTGTAAAAAATGAATGAATAAACAAACTTGCAAGCAAACACATCTGGAGTGTAAACGGCCCCAAAGCCATGTCAGAACTGGAAGATTGTCTCTAATTCTCTCTGTGTTGTTTCTTTCCCATTGAAACAAGAGGTGTCTTCAAACATGCTTTCTGAATGGAAAGTACCTGCATTTATAACTCTATCCTATGTACTCATAATTAAATCATTTTGCAAATTTCAATCCAGATGTAGCCCGTGAACCAAAAATCTTGGGGGAACCCCCTGAGGGACTCAGAAAACATTTTGAGGAAGAGGGAAATGGGCAGGCTTTGGGTGCCCCTCCCCCCAACTGGCAGAATAGAGAAGCCACTTGAATGTGGGCTGGCATGAAA
The DNA here is from genome assembly GCA_030761175.1 of Masticophis lateralis. Lineage (NCBI taxonomy): Eukaryota > Metazoa > Chordata > Lepidosauria > Squamata > Colubridae > Masticophis > Masticophis lateralis. The sequence goes on from JAUDYJ010000002.1 coordinate 26,749,954, forward strand.
CTTTTTAATGTTATACCATAATTTCCTTCCTGAGCAGCCTTTCCGAACGCCTACACATTGTGAAGCTTTGGTGGAGAATGGAGGAGGAGTGGGGACAAAATTATTTCCCTACATAAAAAGTGATAGCAAATATGTAGCCTTTCTTTTTTATTTCATTTTTATTAGAATTTCTGAATAGGGAATTCCTTTAATACAGAATTTGTTTAATTTCTGAATAAAAGGAAACATAAGAAAAAGATAGAAACTAGAAAGGTTACTGAGCAGTTGCAATCTTATTCTTTCCCCCTCCCTCTTTTTTTAATCCCCAAACTCATAAATTATCAATTCAGTCTTTTCTTCTTTAAAAAAAAATCCAAGATTTTCAGTATTTTTTTAAAAAAAGTCTTTTTTTGTTTCCTTGGCTAACTTTCTGATGGTCCATTCTGCTCCATCTTATGGCCACAAACTGCATATGATAGGAATTGCCAAATCATTGCAATGGATTTAATTTCAAATATAATTGCTAAAATCTAAAGATGCCAGTGCTTTTATGTCAGGGAATGGTGCAGCTGTATCCAAATGAAGTCAGAGACACTGACATTGTGTGTAAAACTTGTAGTTTTACACACATTCACACATGTATGTATGTATATGTATACATACACACACACACATATGTATGTATACACATATGTATGTATATGCACACACACACACATACATATACATACACACATATATATTTATATGCATACATACATATACACACACACACATATATATATACATATACACATGTGTATGTATCAGTGGTGGGTTGCTCCCGGTTCAGTCCAGTTTTATAGAACCGGTAGTAAAACTGGCGGGAGGCTCCGCCCACCCACTACGATGTCATCATGGGTGATATGCGCATGTGCAGAAGTGTGTGCGCTCCCGCTGCGAACCGGTAGTAAAGGTAAGTGGAACCCACCCCTGGTATGTATGCAGCAAACTCACACACACCATGAATACATGGCAAGACCTCAAACTTGGAGCCAAACCAAAGCCCGGGATGTGGCATCTGCTCAGGACATTACATCAAAAAACTCAGGATATCACAACACCAGAACTCAGGATGTTAACATACAGCCCATTACCCAGGTCGTTAAAACACAAAAGACTAATGGGCACACATCAAGGACCTCACCCACACAGGATGTTACGAAACAGCTGACTAATCTGCAAACATTAACTCCATCAACCAATCAAGATGTAACAACACAGGCAACCAACCCACTCACAGCAACAAAGCCCACACCTCCCCACCAGTATTTATAGAAAGAAGGCAGCTCCAGTCACGCTTTCCTTGCACAAGCACAAAGCCGAAGACACAGCCTGAAGATGACGAGTGGGACCTCGTCAAAACGTCACCAAGATACTCTCAATCTCACAAAAGACCCGAATATACCAAAACTTGCATACCTCTACCCGTGAAAATCTACGAAAACAAATTGTGTGTGTATGTGTGTGTGTGTCTGTCTCTCTGTGTGTGTGTGTATGTCTGTGTGTGTATGTATATATATTTGTGTATCAATGGTGCGTTTCAAAACATTTTACTACCGGTTCTGTGGGTGTGGCTTGATGGCCGTGGCATGGCTTGGTGGGCATGGCAGGAAAAGGATACTGCAAAATCCCTATTTCCTCCCAATCTGCTGGAACTTGGGAGGCGGAGAATAGATGGGGGCGGAGCCAGTCAGAATTTTTACTACTGGTTCTCCGAACTACTCAGAATTTCCACTACTGGTTCTCCAGAACTGGTCAGAACCTGCTGAAACCCACTACTGATGTGTGTGTGTGTGTGTATGTCACACACCCCAAACAAGATAATCAGGCCACATCACTGCACCATGAAGTAAATCACAGAGCACACAAGAACACACAGAACAAAAAGACGGGAAAAAGGGAAACTCCCCTTTTACACCCAGCAACCAATCACAACGTAGATTGCCTCATGCAGAGCCCGCACTCTCCAGCCAATAAACAATAACCATGTGTTCTTTTTGTTTGTTTTGTAGAATCATGGGGCTGGAAAGGACCTTGGATCTAGTTCAATCCTCGTCCAAAAGCAGGAGTCCTTATTCTAACCCGGAGAAATGGTTGTCCAATCTTTTCTTGAAAATTTCCAGTGACAAGCTTCTTGTCCTGCCCTCAAATGTTTTGGAGAATAAATCAACCCTTCTTCTTCCCTATGACAACCCTTCAAGAATTGGAAGGCAGCTATCATGTCACCTTTAAGACTTCTCTTCATTAGGCTAAACATAGCCAGTTCCTCCTAGCAGGTTTGACAGAGTCTCCATTCAACCAGCCTGTCCTGGACCTTCAAAGAAAGGGCAGATGATGAGCCACAGGAATTGCAAGAGACTTTGAGGGTGCAAAGCTGCCTATGGTCCACTTGAGGGAGAGAGATTAGCCTCAGTTCTTCAAGGAGGTTGAGGAGAAGCCATATCACACGTCTCTTTGAGTACAAGAGGTCGAAGATGATTAGGAGGCTGGAAGCTAAAACATATGAAGAACAGTTACAGGAACTGGGCATGGGTAGTCTAGTGAAGAGAAGAACTAGAGGTGACATGATAGCAGTGTTCCAATATTCGAGGGGCTGCCACATAAGAGGAGAGAGAGTCAAGCTATTTTCCAAAGCCTCAGAGGGCCTCCTCAGTGTGCCGTCAGCCAGACAATGTTGGCGGGCGACCCCCAGGGGGAGAGCCTTCTCTGTGGGAGCTCCTGCCTTATAGAATGAACTGCCCCCGGATTTAAGAAAGATTCCCGACCTCCGCACTTTCCGTCGGGCTCTGAAGACTCTGTTGTTTCACCAAGCCGGCCTGACTGAATAGATTAATTTTAGTGGGTTTTAAATTGGTTTTAACGGGGTTTTAATAAGGGGTTTTAGTAACGGCCAAATAGCTTTAACTTATTTTAGTAATTTTAATGGTTGTGTGGATTGTTTTAATATGGCTGTGAACCGCCCTGAGTCCCTCGGGAGAAGGGCAGTATAGAAATGCAATAAACTCAAACTCAAACTCAAAGCATCTGAAGGCCAGACAAGGAATAATGGATGGAAACTGACCAAGGAGAGATTCAACCTGGAAATAAGGAGAAATTTTCTGACAGGGAGAGCCATCAACCCATGGACCAGCTTTGCCTTTGGAAGTTGTGGGAGCTTCATCACTGGAAGTTTTCAAGAAGAGACTGGACAGCCACTTGTCAGAAATGGTGTAGGCAGGGTCTCCTGCTTGAGAAGGGGGTTGGACTAGATGACCTACAAGATCCCTTCCAACTCTGTTATTCTGTATTCTGTTTCTGTTATCTGTTCATCATACGATTTAACCTCCAAGCCTCTTATTATCTTTGTTGCTCTTCTCTGCGCTCTTTCCAGGGTCCCATTGTTTTGTTTTGTTTTTGTATTGTGGCAACCAGAACCGGAGGCAGTATTTCAAGTGTGGCCTCACCAGTTCAGTATAGATTAGCATTATCACTTCCTGTGATCTTGATGCTGTTCCTCTGTTGTTGCAACCTAACAATTATTGGTTTGTTAATTTATTGTACAGGTAGTCCTCAACGTACGACCACAACTGAGCCTTACATTTCTGTCACTAAGTAAAGCATTCATTAAGTGAGTTTTGCTCCATTTTACGACCACTCATGCCGCCGTTGTTAAGTGAATCACTGCGGTCGGTAAATTTGTCATCCCGTTGTTAAGTAAATCAGGTTTCCCTGTTGACTTCACTTGTCAGAAGGTCGCAAAAGGTGGGTTCACATGACCCCAAAACATTGCAACCGTCATAAATAGGAGTCAGTTGCCGCGCGTCTGAATTTTGATCATGTGTGAACCCTGGGGATGCTGCAATGGTCGTAAGTGTGAAAAGCGGTCATAAGTCACTTTTTTCAATGATGTGTAACTTTGAACGGTCACTAAATGAACTGCTGCAAGTCGAGGACTACCTGTATCCCATTGATACACTGCCCAACCCCCAAGGGAAACAGTGTGTCTCAATTCGTGGATTCATAAGCAGGTGTGTTAGAATGATGATTCATTTCTTATTTTCCTTTCAAAATTTAACATTCTGGGGCGCTACAGCTGTGACAGGAAATGCTGATATGGGGATGCTTTGCATAGAATGAATTTTAAATCGGTCCAAAATAGCAAAGGAAAAGTGCTGTTGTTACTTAGACAGAAAGGCCATTAACTCAGGTGCATGCAGGAATCGATAGGATGCCATGCAGAGTTGTGGATGGTGTCGCAATCTCATATCTACCACACTATATTATGGTATTTTATGTCCTGGCTGGAACTCTCTATTACTCCTGAGGAATGGCCAGCCTTATTTCTGTGCTCACCATAATCACCTTGGTGTGATGGTAGATAAAGGAATGAACTTCTGGTTGTGTCCCGGAGAGTTCAGCATCAGAAGATAGCTACGAATGGTGTCTGGTCAGTTTGTTTATTTGTTTGTTTGTTTGTTTGTTTGTTTATTTATTGGTTCGATTTATATGACGCCCTTCTCCGGGGACTCAGGGTGGCTTACAATGCGTTAAGCAATAGCCTTCATACTTTTGTATATACCTGCTTAGTAGGGCTTTCGCCCCCCCCGCCCCCGCCCCCAAGCAGTGTTCTTTTTTTATACAAAGTCAGTTTATTGCCCCCATAATCCGGGTCCTCATTTTACCTACCTCAGAAGGATGGAAAGCTGAGTCAATCTTGAGGCTGGTGAGATTTGAACTCGCAGTAATTGCAGGCAGCTGGCAGCTAAGTGCTATTTAACAGCACTTTATTCTGCTGCGCCACCAAGGCGCAGTCTTGATTTGGTCAAAACTATGTATAAGCCAGTCTTTTTCAATCTGCTCCTCATTAGAATTGGCGAACTTAAAATTCTCACTCGATACAAGATTCAAAATTTGTTGTTTTGTGGTTAGTTGCAAAGTCATGTCCAACCCATCGCGACCCCATGGACAATGTTCCTCCAGGCCTTCCTGTCCTCTACAATCCCCCAGAGTCCATTTAAACTCACACCTACTGCTTCAATGACTCCATCCAGCCACCTCATTTTCTGTCGTCTCCTTCTTCTTTTGCCCTCAATCGTTCGCCGCATTAGGCTCTTCTCCAGTGAGTCCTTCCTTCTCATTAGGTGGCCAAGGTATTTGAGTTTCATCTTTAGGATCTGGCCTTCTAAAGAGCAATCAGGGTTGATCTCCTCTAGGACCGATTGGTTTGATTGCCTTGCAGGAATCTTCTCCAGCACCATAGTTCAAAGGCCTCAATTCTTTGGCGCTCAGCCTTTCTTATGGTCCAACTTTCACAGCCATACATTGCAACTGGAAAAACCAGAGTCAACTTTTGTTGGCAGGGTGATATCTCTGCTTTTTAGTATGCTGTCTAGATTTGCCATAGCTTTCCTCCCCAGGAGCAAGTCTCTTTTAATTTCTTGGCTGCAGTCCCCATCTGTGGTGATCTTGGAGCCCAGGAAAATAAAATCTGTCAAAATACAAACAATAAACACAAAGGGTTGGGGGAAAAAAATCACAAGCCAAGCACCATAAAGTCAGAATATATCTAATGCTGCAACATACACCAAAGTATATCATACATTGCTGTGTATTACAATCAAGTAACAAATTATTTGGATATTAACAGTGAATTTCAAGTGAATCAGAATACCAAATCATCTTCTCCTCCTCCTCCTCCTTTTTGTTATATTTAATCTAGCCACCCATTCCAGTGAGTATATTAGAATGAATTCATCAAGGCATATTACCTTGACTATGGTAATATGCCTTGATGAATTCCCCAAGTCAAAATTCATTTGTATAATTATTCCATTGGGGGGGACCCCATCTTATCTTTATAATGACCCTGTGCGGGGAGGTCCCCCAAATCAGTTTCAATAGGAATTGAATCTGGACCTCCATGATCCAATCAATAGTCCAACTGCTAGCTTAATCCAGTCTATGCATGTGATGGTTAAAATATTATTTTTCAGACGTATTTTTTAGCTTTGGGATTTAATCCAACCCTTATGCTTCATTTTTTTTTTTTATGTCTTGTCTGTCACCCAGGGTCATGAGACTGCAGTGAGCTCTAAAATGAAGGTGCTTTCCATCATTCAAGAGCATAGAGATTCCCTGACCTGAAATGGCGTAGGAAAAAAACAACAGGAGGAAAGAGAGGGGTGGGAATAATGGGGAATTTGGGGCATTGCTGCATAAGGACTTTTTGAGTTCAAAAGCAGTTGTGACTCCTGTGATCTCATGATGTTGGCTGAATTTGGCGTTGACTTACTTCCAGTTTAGCTCTGTGCTAAACCCAAAGCCAGAAAAGCCAGAGAAAAGAGAGAGAGAGAGAGAGAGAGAGAGAGAGAGAGAGAGAGAGAGAGAGAGAGAGAGAGAGAGAGAGAGAGAGAGAGAGAACAGAGCAAGAGATGAGGGAGAGAGGGAGGGAAGGAAGGAAAGAAGGAAAGAAGAGGAGAAAGAGAGAAAACACGAGAGTGGAAGAAGAACAAAAAAGAGAGAGGGGGGTCTATATAGACTGCTTTGTGTGTGATCAGTCTGTTTCCTCATTCCCTCAGGCTTTTGGGGGGCTGAACTGGGGGGGCTCTTGACATGCTGTCTGGGAAATTCTGGGAACTAAATCTTTAGAATCCAGTCTGGATTGATTACCGGGACTAGAGGTTTAGTCTTCTGAGCTTTTGGACTTGTGCTGGAGCCCATCTTCAGCGAACGTCTCTCTCACCATTCTGGTGAGAATGAGAAAACTGTTCTGGTGAGATAGGCGTTCCTTGAAGATGGGGTCCAGCAGGAATCTGAAAGGTTGGAAGACTAAACCTCTGGTCCCGGTGACCGACCCAGATTGGATCCTGCAACATTATCCTGAGACACGTATATTTGCCTTCATTTGTCACACAGCTTTAAGTCATCAAGCTTGAAAAACACCGGTCTGGTACATCCTTTAAAGGGGAAAAAAGGTGGTTTGATCTATCACTGGTGAAACTGACAAGAATCTCCCTTTACAAGAGGAGCAGAAACCCTGGAGCAAAGCAGGAAGTGCCTGGATTTTGTCAAAAAAAAAAAAATCCTGCCCTTTTCTCTTTATCAGGGAATCCTAACTTTTAAAAAGTATGCCTTTGGATTAGAACTCAGCCGCAATAGCATAGTGGTTAGAATGCACTATTACAGGCTAACTCCGCCTACAACCAGAAGTTCGATCTTCACCAATTCAGTGTTCCATCCTTCCAAAGTCAGTAAAATGAGGACCCAGATTCATGTCCAAGGAGGAAGCCGGAGGTAGGTCCATGACAATAGTTGTGGTGAATTGTCCCATTCTGCTCTAGTGCTCTGGAGAATAGGTTTATCAGAGAGATAAACAGGGAGGGAGGGAGGGAGGGAGGGAGGGAGGGGGAGAAGGAGAGGGAGAGGGAGGGAGGGAGAGAGAGAGAGAGAGAGAGAGAGAGAGAGAGAGAGAGAGAGAGAGAGAGAGAGAGAGAGAGAGAATTAGTAGATATAAACATGGAGCTTTTATTTACTGTAATATGTTGTTTTAATCTATGTCCTGCACTTATAACTAAGTGCAGGAGATAGATTAAAACAACATATTACAATATGTAATTGTACTGCTGGATGTAATAGGTAAGTAGGTAGGTAGGTAGGTAGGTAGGTAGGTAGGTAGGTAGGTAGATAGATAGATAGATAGATAGATAGATAGATAGATAGATATAGTAGGTAGGTAGGTAGGTAGGTAGGTAGGTAGGTAGGTAGGTAGATATAGATAGATAGATAGATAGATAGATAGATAGAAAGATAGATAGATAGATAGATAGATAGATAGATAGATAGATAGATAGATAGATAGATAGATAGATAGATAGAGGTAGGTAGGTAGGTAGGTAGGTAGATGGATGATGGATGATGGATGGATGGATGGATCGGTGGGTGGATGGGTGAATGGGTGGATGGATGGATAGGCAATAGAATTGTTTGCCTGTCTTTTTATCTGCCTAGGGTTGCATGCTGTATGTATCTTATTAATCGAATCGAATTTCTATACCGCCCTTCTCCTACCGGACTCAGGGCGGTGAACAGCCAGTTTAAAACCAATAACAATATAGTAAGTTAAAATGTTCTAAAAGTCCATATAAATTTAGGCTGAAAATATATCAATAAAACACTAAAACTCTAAAAATTTAAATAATTTAAAATAATTTAAAATTTAAAATATTTAAAAATATTTAAAAATAGGAGCGATCAGGCAAGTCCGGCAAGTTGGAAGAAATGAGTCTTCAACGCCCGACGAAAGGTCCGGAGGTCAGCAATAGTTCTCAGATCTGGAGGGAGATCGTTCCAGAGGGTGGGGGCTACCACAGAGAATGCTCTCCCCCTGGGGGTCGCCAGCCGGCACTGTCTGGCTGACGGCACCCTGAGGAGGCCCTCTCTGTGGGAGCGAACCGGCCGGTGGGAGGCAATAGGTGGCAGAAGGCGGTCCCGTAAGTACCCTGGTCCTAAGCCATGGAGCGCTTTAAAGGTGATTACCAACACCTTGAAACGCACCCGGAAATCAACCGGCAACCAATGCAGCTCACGCAGGAGAGGTGTCACGTGGGAGCGCCCTGTCGCTCCCATAATCCCCCGCGCGGCCGCATTCTGTACCAGTTGAAGCCTCCGGATGCATCCCAAGGGGAGCCCCATGTAGAGAGCATTACAGTAGTCCAAGCGAGACGTGACGAGCGCCTGAGTGACTGTGCGCAGGGAGTCCCGATCTAGAAAGGGGCGCAACTGGCGTATCAGGCGGACCTGATAAAAAGCCCCCCTGGCTACAGCCGTCGTATGATCCTCTAATGACAGCCGTGGATCCAGGAGGACGCCCAAGTTGCGCACCCTTTCCGTGGGGGCCAATGATTCGCCCCCAATAACCAACGATGGAGTCAGTTGGCTATATCGGGACGCCGGCATCCACAGCCACTCAGTCTTGGAGGGGTTGAGTCGAAGCCTGTTTCTCCCCATCCAGACCCGCACAGCTTCAAGGCACTGGGACATCACTTCCACGGCATCGTTGGGGTGGTCTGGGGTGGAAATGTACAGCTGAGTATCATCAGCGTACTGATGGAATTCCACCCCAAAACCACGGATGATCTCACCCAGCGGCTTTACATAAATGTTGAACAGAAGGGGCGAGAGGACCGACCCTTGTGGCACCCCACACACTAGGCGCCTCGGGGTCGACCGCTGCCCCCCTGTCAACACCGATTGCAACCGGTCGGAGAGGTAGGAGGAGAACCACCGCAGAACGGTGCCCCCCACCCCCAATCCCTCCAACCGGCGCAACATGATACCATGGTCGATGGTATCAAAAGCCGCTGAGAGGTCTAACAGCACCAGGATAGAGGAGTACCCCCTACCCCGGGCCCTCCAGAGATCATCCACCAACGCGACCAATGCCGTTTCGGTGCTGTAACCAGACCTGAAGCCGGACTGGAGCGGGTCTAAATAGACAGCTTCATCCAGGTACCGGGGGAGCTGCCGCGCCACCACACTCTCAACAACCTTCGCTAAAAAGGGAAGGTTGGAGACAGGACGATAATTTACCAAAACAGCCGGGTCCAGGGAGGGCTTCTTGAGGAGGGGCCTCACCACCGCCTCCTTCAAGGCAGGCGGAAGGACACCCTCACTCAAAGAAGCATTTATAATCTCCTGGAGCCAGCCTCGTGTAACCTCCCGGGAGGCCAGCACCAACCAGGAGGGACACGGGTCCAACAAACATGTGGTAGCGTTCAGTCTACCCAGGATCCTGTCCACGTCCTCAGGAGCCACAGGATCGAACTCAGCCCAGATAACACTCTCAAGACTGGGCTCAGGTATAATGCGCAGAAAGGTATCTATCCTAAATTTATCATGTATTTATCTATATAGACCAGCATAGTCAGTTCATTGAAAATTTGGGCAGAGATGGGGGCCCTGGGCACTTACTTCATTTCCTTTCTATCCGATGTTTGAAAAAAAGGGGATTTTTGCTGCTCCCAGCGTTACAAGGACAATGGGAGTCATTTGCTCTGGAAACATTGGGATTTAAGTTCTGAGTAAGCATGCTGGGGAATGTGATCTCCGAGGTATTTTCCAATGAACAGAGCTGTGAGTGAAAGGAGACACTGAGCTATAGGATTCGTGACTTCTGTCTCGCACTTATCTTAGAAGGAAGAGAGTGTCTAATCATTACAGAAAGCAACAGTGGAGAACTTGTATCCTTCCAGTTCTTATTAACTTAGAACTTCTAGCTGCTTCTTCCAATAGGTAGAATTGCAAGTTCTCTTAACACTGGGAGCACACAGACAGAAGAAAAAAAAATAGATGTGGTAAATCTTTTTGGCTTTTCTCGTCTCTGAGATGATCAGGGAGCCACACTCAACATAACAGAACAGAATAACAGCGCTGGAAAGGACCTTGGAGGTCTTCTAGTCCAACCCCCTTTCAGGCAGAAAACCCTATAGCATTCCAGACAAACGATTGTCCGATCTCTTCTTAAAAACTTCCAGTGTTGGAACATTCACAACTTCTGCAGGCAAGTTGTTCCACTGATTAATTGTCCTCACTGTCAGGGAATTTCTCCTTAGTTCTAGGCTGCTTCTCTCCTTGATTAATTTCCACCGATTGCTTCTTGTCCTGCTTTCAGGTGCTTTGGAGAGTAGCTTGACTCCCTCTTCTTTTTTGTGGCAACCCTTCAAAAAATGGATCACAGCTATCATCACATTCACCATGAGTCAGCCAAAGGTGACTTGGATTGGAAAGAAGGTCATACAAAGCCTTCAGATGTTAAACTTGCTGAACTTCCTTGTCTCCTTATCCTGTCCACTACTATCAACAATGGAGAATCAGAATATGAGAGCCACTAGAATAACTAACATTTAATTTATCAAGAGAAAGTGCCAAGACAATGCAACTAGAAGGTGAAGAAGTTGAAATACAGGTTATTTCTCAACTTATGATCATAATCAGTGGTGGGTTCCTCCCGGTTTGGCCCGGTTCTTCTGAGCCGGTAGCGTATCAGCACAGCTGATTTTTGGAAATACCAATTCGATCGAACCGGTAGCTTTTTTAAACTACCGATTCACCTGAACCGGTATTTTTATCACTATCAGTTCGCCCGAACCGGAGTGAACCAGTAGCATTTCACTCCTGGTGTCACCAGCTCAACATCACTCATGTCAGGGGTGCCTCTGGTGGCTTGAGCCCTATACCAGCGAAAATGGGCTCCTGAGCTCCCTTTCTGGCTGCGACAGCCTCCTGCAACCCTCTGCCAGCAAAAATGGAGCTCCATTTTCTTTGGCAGAGGCACCGTGAGCCAGTCCCTCACTGTTTCCAGGGTGGTCCCGCAGGCCTTGAGTTTGACATCCTTGGCTTAGATATTTCAGATACATAATACAAGTAGTCCTTGACTTACAAGTGTTCATTCAGTGACTATTCAAAATTATAACAGCACTGAAAAAATGACATCACCCGTTTTTACGCTTATGAGTAAAACTTACAGCATCCTCATAGTCACCTGATCAAAATTTGGGTACTTGGCAACTGGCACGTATTTATGACATCTGCAGTGCCCTGGGGTCATGTGATTATCTTTCGTGACCTTCTGATGAGCAGTCAATGAGGAAGCCAGGTTCACTTAACAACCGTGTTACTATTTAACAACGGCAGTGACTCACTCAACAACCCTGGCAAAAAAAAAGGTAAAATGGGGCAAAAGCCCACTTAACTTTCTTACTTAGCAACAGAAATTTTGGACTCAATTGTGGTACCTGTCCAAGAACAAGTCGTTAGAGTATACCTTGAAGTTTGGAGAAATCCAAGACAGTCCAAAAAAAGAAAAAACAGGTGACAGAAAGCAGGATGGCTATATGTCATCATTGATGACACAAAGATGGATTTGTAAGGACCCAACAAGCAGGTCTATCAGACAATCCTGATCAAATGATCACCCTGAGGTCATGAAGAACCAGAAACATTTTTTTAAAAAAACAAAAAATTGGGACAATAGAGAGGCTTCCTCTATGCCTCTATGTTATTCCTTTCCCAAATTAGGAAAGTGTGACCTCCGCATGAAAGCTATGTGGTCTGGCAATTGCTGAAAAAACATTATGCCTAAATGAGCTTTTATTTTCAGTTTTGACTTTAAAGAATTTTATTATTTGAAAAGTGACTTCCTCTGCCCCAAAGTTGGAATTCCCCCACCCATTGCCGCTTCCACTGGTAGGCAGTCATAACCTCCCACTTATTTTTTATTCTGACTGCATCCTTTTAGGAGAGGAAAAGGTTAGTCTTGACTTTGCCTGGAAACTTATAAAACTTCAGAAAGAGAGATGTTGAACAATTGAAGGGCGAGCAGCCAAAAATGAGGTATGTATCTGGGGTGGTCAAAATGATTTTTTGAAATGTGATTGGGGGGTATGTGTGTGTCTATAACATTATAATAAGATTTTATATCAAAGAGGTGACAGAAGGAGGAGAGCAGATATCAGCAGTTCCAGGAGCCAGGAATACATAATCCTAGAATCTGTTACATTACTGGGACTCAGTCTAGAAGAGGGGTGTCTAAACTTGGCAACTTTAACATGTGTGGACTTGAGGAGCTGGCTGAGGAATTCTGGGACGTGAAGTCCAGAAGTTTTAAAGTTGCCAAACCTTGGCTGAGATAAAGAATATTTGTGTACCTTCAGAATCCTTTCCTTCTTTCTCTACCTAGCCACAAGTGATAAGTATAGTTTTCAGACTAAAGGAGGTATTGAATTGGGACGAATTAAAAGTGGTGCCTCACAGTAATGCATTTAGATCTGCAGATTTCTTTTAAAAATGTGAGCAAATGTATAATTAGGTATTTTCACTGAAATACCAGTGTGCCTTTACTTCCTAAGAAGACCAGGAGACAATAAAAGTAATTGTGGCACATTAAAAACTAACACATGCCCCCCCCAACCTGATTATATTTGGAACTGGATGCCTTAAAGTTTAGAAGAGCACCTAAATGCTTTGTTGTTGTTGGCCCTTGCGAAGTTGCTTTAAAATAAAAACATTCATGTGATTTGAAATATAGGGAGACTACAATGAGCTTCTCCACTATGTGGCCTTCTAAAGGATGTTGTTTGCTTGTTTGCTTTTAATGTTTATAGTTTAAATAAGTTTATATGGTTTTTAGGTTGTTTTAACTCTTGATTGGAAGCAGCCCAGAGCTTGGGATGGGATGGGTGGCTACATACATGATGGTAGATGATAGATAGATAGATAGATAAATAGGTAGGTAGGTAGGTAGGTAGGTAGGTAGGTAGGTAGGTAGGTAGATAGATAGATAGATAGATAGATAGATAGATAGATAGATAGATAGATAGATAGATAGATAGATAGATGAATGATAGGTAGTTAGGTAGACAGACAGATGATTGATAGATGACAGATAGATGATAGGTAAATGACAGATATAGATAGATAGATAGATAGATAGATAGATAGATAGATAGATAGATAGAGACAGACAGACAGACAGACAGACAGACAGACAGACAGACAGACAGATGATAGGTAGGTAGGTAGGTAGATGATAGATAGATGGATAGATAGATAGATAGATAGATAGATAGATAGATGATAGATAGATAGATAGATAGATAGATAGATAGACAGACAGACAGACAGACAGACAGACAGACAGACAGACAGACAGATAGATACATGATAGATAGATGACAGATAGATAGATAGATAGATAGATAGATAGATAGATAGATAGATAGATAGATAGATAGATATAGATAATTAGTAGAAGTAGACATGGAGCTTTTATTTTCGAAATGCTCTCTAATTTATTATAATATGTTGTTTTAATCTATGTCTTGTTATAGTAATACATATTAACTACTGCTGTTGCACTGTACATCTATATATAAAGTATATATGTGAGGTTACAGTAAAGAAACCAGGAAATAAAATAAAAGAAAAACAAAAGAAAAAAGAAAGTTGCTTTAACAATAATAGCCATTCACAAAAGAGTTGTTTCTCATGACCCAGATGTTCCTTCACTGGTGATCTGATTGAAGCACAGGGTAAAATGAAAGGCTTTGTTTTCTGCTCAAGCCACAGGAGATGCAGACAGATTCTATTATGATCCCTTTAGGATGGGGGTGGGTTGCTGTTTTTTTGGCTTTCATATATGGAAATAACTTGAAACTCTTGCCATCTTGTTTGCAAAGATCAGTGATCAGAAAATTAGAGTCTTCTGTAAAAGGAAAAAAAAAACTAACTGCATGCGGCATGTTAATCTGGAACATCTCTGTGATTATTATATCTCAGAAGCCTTGAGGCATGTTATCGTAGTTTACACATTAAAAAGATTTTGGGGAAACATTTACTGAAACAAATTCAGCTTCAGGATGAGCTCAACTTGGATGATTTTTGTGCTTTATTTATTTAGATTATTCATATCCTGCCTATATTACTTTTACAAATAACTCAAAGATGGCAAACATATCCAACACACTTTCTTCTCCCTATTTTCCCCATACCCTGGACTGAAAGGCCTAAAGTCACCCAGCTGGCTTTCACGTTTAAGGCAGGATTAGAACTCACAGTCTTTTGCTTTCCAGGTGCCTTAACCACTAGGCTAATTACTCTGCTGATGTGTGTGTGTGTGTGTGTGTGTGTGTGTGGTGAGTGAGTTAAAGTGAGTGAGTGATAGAATCAGTGGTGGGTTGCCCCTGGTTCGGACCAGTTCGCAAGAACCGGTAGTAAAACCGGCAAGAGGCCCCACGCACCACCCTGGATGTTATCAGTGTTCTGTGCATGCGCAGAAGCAAGGGGTATGCATGAGCGAAGCGTGTGAGCAAAGCATGTGAGCAAAGCGTGCGCACGTGTGTGCGCGATCCCGTTGTGAACCAGTAGTAAAGGTAAGTAGAACCCCACCCTGGATAGAATGATAGAATATTAGAGTTAGAAGGGACCTTGGAGGTCTTCTAGTCCAACCCCCTGCTTAAGGCAGAAAACCCTACCATTCCAGACAAATGGTTATCCAACATCTTCTTAAAAACTTCCAGTGTTGGATCATTCACAACTTCTGGAGGCAAGTTGTTCCACTGATTAATTGTCCTCACTGTCAGGAAATTTCTCCTTAGTTCTAAATTGCTTCTCTCCTTGATTAGTTTCCACCCATTGCTTCTTATCTTGCCCTCAAGTGCTTTGGAGAATAGCTTGACTCCCTCTTCTTTGTGGCAGCCCCTGAGATATTGGAAGACTGCTATCATTCCTAGTCCTTCTTTTCATCAAACTAGACATACCCAGTTCATGCAACTGTTCTTTGTGAGTGAGTGAGTGAGTGAGTGAGTGAGTGAGTGAGTGAGTGAGTGAGTGAGTTGGCAAGAATGCAGAAATGGTTTGCCACATCATTCTCCTTCTGTGATTGTTTTCTGGATGAGCCTCAAGTTCTGGGATTTCCTGAATTCTTCCACCTCAAATACCAAGTAGATGCAACACAATACTAATTCAATCTCCTCCAAACCTTTCTAATGTCTTTGAGACCAGAGCCCTCAAAATGCCCTGGCATTTTTCATCCAGTTCCCCCACCACCACCAAGTGGAGGAGGATGAACTCAGGCTGGGGTTTAGTGACAATCCGTTCTATCCTCTTAACATCTGATAGCAGAACAGAAGACTGGAAGACAAAGTCAAAAGAGGAAGAGAAAGTTTTCTTTCTAACTGAGACATTCAGGAGCCTCAAAAATGCAGCATAGTTCTTCCAGGCAGGCTTCAGCCCAAATGGAATGATGTTGTGTGTGGATTAGGAGATGTTGCAAATGCTTTTGAGAGGTCTTCACTCGCTCTTAGAACCTCTAGAAATGACTCTCTTTTGCCTCTGAGAAGACCCTCTGGGCTAAGATAAAGGTAAAGGTTCCCCTCGCACATATGTGCTAGTTGTTCCTGACTCTAGGGGGCGGTGCTCATCTCTGTTTCAAAGCTGAAGAGCGAGTGCTGTCCAAAGATGTCTCCGTGGTCATGTGGCCAGCATGACTAAACGCCAAAGGCACACAGAACGCTGTTACCTTCCCACCAGAGGTGGTCCCTATTTTTCTACTTGCATTTTTTTTTTTTTACGTGCTTTCGAACTGCTAGGTTGGCAGAAACTTTCTGGGCTACCTTGTCCCAAAGGTGCTTTTTCCAAGGTTTTTTTCTTGGTTTTTTTTTCTTTGAAAACATTTCACTTCTCATCCAAGAAGTCTCTTCAGTTCAGAAGTGAAACGTTTTCAAGGAAAGGGGGGGAAAAAATCAATTCCAGTTGTCTTTTGGAAAAAGCACCTTTGGGACAACCATGACCTGGATGGTTGAGAATCTCTATAAAGCACTGAGCCACCTTGTATATCAGATTATTCTTCCCTCCAAAATCCAAAAACACTCCACTAATATCTTTTTAAGATTTCACCACACATTACCCCCTGGGGTTTCCCTGAGAAGTCTTCTTCTGACTGCTGAAAAATTTTCCCTCCCCCCAAATATGGTATCATCTGGTCATCTAATGAGTGGAAAAAATGTCAGAGGCATCAAGGGAGGGAGAAGAAAAAAGGCATATGATTATGTGATAGGCAGAAACCAGGGGGAAATCCTGGAGACTGGGGCTGTTATCTTAATAAATAGAAGAAAATAAATCTCGTTCAAGGAGAGAGTCAGAGCTGTGCAGTACTGCTGATATGATCATTTTAAAGGTAATGGTGAAAGTATTGGGTCTGTATGGGTACTCCTCAACATAAGACGCCAACTGGGGCCAGAATGTCTGTTGCTAAGCAAAGTGGTTGTTTTATTTATTTATATTTATTTCTTAAGTTTATATTTCCTATCTTGCGGTTGAGAGTTAGTAGAAGGGAGGAAGGGAGGGAGGGAGGGGGAAAAAAGAAGAAAAGAAAATAGGAAAGAAAAGAAAAGAAAAAAGGAAAGGAAAGGAAAGAAAAGAAAAGAAAAGAAAAGAAAAGAAAAGAAAAGAAAAGAAAAAGAGGAAGGGAGGGAGAAGAAAGGAAGGAAGGAAGGAAGAAGGGAGGGAGGGAAAAGAAAGAAGGAAGTAAAGAAAGAAAGAAAAAGAAAGATAAAGACAGTAAGAAAGAAAGAAAGAAACAAAGAAAGAAAGAAAAAAAGAAAAAAGGAAGACAAAGTAAGAAAAGAAAGAGAAAGAAAGAAAGAAAAAGAAAGAAAGAAAGAAAGAAAGAGAGAGAGAGAGAGAGGAAGGAAGGAAGGAAGGAAGGAAGGAAGGAAGGAAGGAAGGAAGGAAGGAAGAAAAAGAAAGAAAGTTAGAAAAATTATTTTATCAAATTTAGGTACTGCCCATGTCACTCTTGCAATGACTTGGAAATTTTAGAAAAATTTTATGGGGTTCTTCAGTTCTGAAAATGTTTTTACGGAAAATGCAATTACCGATTAATGAGCAAGATTTCCACTTTCTGAATCTGCAGTTATATCCCCAAGCTTAGCTATTGTCTATTGTTAAATATTGGAATCCCATATTTGATATAAATTTTCCGATTTAGGCAACTTTGGCATATCTGTAAATAGCACCTTTGGCTAAGTAAGTGGACAGTATTAGGATCTAAATGCAATAGAACTGTAGCATCTCTGGAAACAATTGTATCTGTTACAAAGCTATGGAATGGAATGTCTAATAAAAACAGATTCAATCCTTTTCCCCATGCTAAATTGACTTTATGGAGATATCCAGCATTAAAACTTGGGGGGGTGGGAATGTAATATAGAAAAATTGGATGAAAGCAATGTCCACATACATGGATTCTCCCTCCATCTGTCCTTAATCTGGTCTTCCAATGATTGCATAAGAGATGGGTTTCAGCCGGTTCTGACCGGTTCTTACCAATTGGTAGTGGAAATTTTGAGTAGTTTGGAGAAACGGTAAATACCACCTCTGCCTGGCCCCTCCCCCAATCTATTCTAGCTGATAGGCTATAAGGAAAAAATCAGGACTGGTTTCTCAGCCGGGAGATCGCTTGGCAAATAATAATAATAATAATAATAATAATAATAATAATAATAATAATAATAATAATAAAAAACAAGATGCCTTCGCTTTAAATTGACAAGCCAAGAAGCAGCTGTTGGAAGGAGGTTTTTACTTGCAGAAGCGAAGTGACATTTCTGGGTCAGCTGAACAACAAACTGGGTAAGAGGAGGGATTCTTATATGGTTCTATGTTTTTGAAGTTTTGGGGTTTGTGCAACATGGGCTTTGTATTTCTAAAAAGGTTTGGGCAATTTCCATTGTGAAATATCCTGTCTTGAATGAGTTTTATGCCTGCTTGTAAATGGAGCCAAACTTCGGCTTCCACTTTTTATTATCTCTAAGCAAGAGATAATATTTATCTCTTTTCTTCTTACAAAGTTTCCTTTATGCAGCTGGCAGGAATCTGGAATGAGGCCCAGGCAGGTTCATTTATTAGCAGGTTGATTTTTCCTTGCTTTTCTGGGAGCCTTTTCTTATGAGTAATATTTTATTTGGAGAAATGAAGAGGTGGGGAGTTTGATTCCTTCCCACAGCAGGTTAGTGGAGTGGGGAGGGAATTGGGATTTTGCAGTATCCTTCCCCTGCCACACCCACCGAGCCACACCCACCAAGCCATGCCGCGCCCACCAAGCCATACCCACAGAACCGGTAGTAAAAAGTTTTGAAACCCACCACTGGATTGTACCCATTGCCACTGTAACTGATTCCTTCCCCCTTGTTGCTGGTTATCCTTTGCTTCACTTTCCTTCCATTGTTTCCAGCATCAGAGCCTTCTCCAAAGAGTTGGGTCTTTGCATCGTGAGTCCAAAGTAGAATCGTTTGAGCCTGGTCATTTGTGCCTTAAGGGAGGACTCTGAGTTGCTTTGTTTAATGACCTGCTGGTTTGTTTGTTTGTTTGTTTAGGCTGGCCATGGTGGTTTCTTTGTTTAGGCGGTCCATGGTGGTTGGTTGGTTGGTTTGTTTACGCTGGCCATGGTGTGTGTGTGTGTGTGTGTGTGTGTGTGTGCATTTAGTTACTTAGTTGTTTAGTTATTTAGTCGTTTACTCATTTAGTCGTTTAGTTATTTGGTCATTTAGTTATTTGGTCATTTAATCATTTAGTTATTTAGTCATTTAGTCATTTAGTTATTTAGTCGTTTAGTTATTTAGTTATTTAGTCATTTAGTCGTTTAGTCGTTTAGTCGTTTAGTCATTTAGTTACTTAGTTATTTAGTTGTTTAGTTGTTTAGTTGTTTAGTTGTTTAGTTGTTTAGTTGTTTAGTTGTTTAGTTGTTTAGTAGTTTAGTTATTTAGTCATTTAGTCATTTAGTCATTTAGTCGTTTAGTCATTTAGTCATTTAGTTGTATAGTCATTTAGTTTTTTAGTCATTTAGTTATTTAGTCATTTAGTTATTTAGTCATTTAGTCGTTTAGTTACTTAGTTATTTAGTCGTATAGTTTTTTAGTTGTTTAATTGTTTAATTGTTTAATTGTTTAGTCATTTAGTCATTTAGTCATTTAGTCATTTAGTCGTTTAGTCGTTTAGTCGTTTAGTTATTTAGTCGTTTAGTCGTTTAGTCATTTAGTTGTATAGTCGTTTAGTTATTTAGTCATTTAGTTATTTAGTCATTTAGTCGTTTAGTTACTTAGTTATTTAGTCGTAAGTTTTTTAGTTGTTTAATTGTTTAGTCGTTTAGTCATTTAGTTATTTAGTTATTTAGTCATTTAGTCATTTAGTCATTTAGTCATTTAGTCATTTAGTCGTTTAGTCGTTTAGTCATTTAGTCGTTTAGTCATTTAGTTATTTAGTCATTTAGTTATTTAGTCATTTAATCGTTTAGTCATTTAGTCGTTTAGTTGTTTAGTTTAGTCATTTAGTTATTTAGTCATTTAGTCATTTAGTTATTTAGTTGTTTAGTTGTTTAGTTATTTAGTCCTTTAATCATTTAGTTATTTAGTCATTTAGTCGTTTAGTCATTTAGTTGTATAGTCATTTGGTTATTTTGTTATTTAGTCATTTTGTCATGACCATATTTCACACTTATGACCGTTGTGATATCCCCAAGGTCACATGATTTACATTCGGATGGTTGATAACCGACTCACATTTATGACAGTTGCAGTGTCCCGGAGTCATTTGAATCTCCTTTTGCGATCTTCTAACAGGAAAAGTCATATTTTGAAAACCGGATTTATTTAGCAACCGTGTTACTAATTTAAAAACCGCAATGATTCACTTAACAAATGTGCTGAGAAAGGTCGTAAAACGAGCAAAATTCACTTGCCAAATTTCTCACCTAGCAACATAAATCTGGAGCTCAATTGCAGTCATATGTTGAGGACTACCTGCACCAAAGTTCAGAGGTGTCAACATTCTTCCCATCCTGCTCCTTTGAAGTCCAAGTTTCTCTTTCAGGGAGCATCCCAGAGAATTCCATGGCTTGGATGTTTTGATCTTGGTAGGTTATCTGACACAATTTGTTTTGCTTCCTAGCTGTAGCAGAACAACCTCTTCTGAATATCTGAAAGAGAAGGAAATTGAGCCCCTCATCCATTTTGACAAGGTAGGTTTCACGTTTTCATGTTTTATAATTATTGTGGTGCATGTGTATGTGTGTGCAAGTCCTTGACTTACAACAGTTTGTTTAGTCGACTGTTCAAAGTTACATCAGCACTGAAAAAAGGTGACTTATGACCATTGTAGCATCCCTACGTGATTTACATTTGGATGCTTGACAACTTGTTCATACTTATGACTGTTGTGTGAGCGGGGGGTGGGGGGGTGGGGTTGGACTATAAGACCTCCAGGATCCCTTCCAATTGTTATTCTGTATTCTAATCAAAATTCGGACCCTTGGCAACTGGCACATATTTATGATAGTTGCTGTCAGGTTCCAATTAATGTACCCATCATAAATCGAACTCTGAGGCATTCCATTTCCTCAAAGAACAAATGTATTTAGATACATCATCTTGGCACAAACTAGGGGTAAGATGCTACCAGTTTAGGCTGGTTTGCCTGAACCAGTAGTAAAAAATGCTAATGGTTCACCAAACCGGTAGTAAAAAAAATGTAAAAAAAAATGTTCTGATGATCAGCTGAGTGATGCGCGATCGTCGGACAATTTTTTAAAAACATTTTAAGCACATTTTTACTACTGGTTCTCCAGAACCAGTAGTTAAAAATGCTTTAAAAAGTTTTTTTTAAAAAAGGTTTGACAATCACGCATCGCTCAGCTGATTGTTGCAACTTTTTTTTTTACTTTTTAAGCATTTTTTTTACTACCGGTTCAGGTGAATAGGTAGTAAAAAAATGCTTTAAAAAGTTTTTTTTAAAAGTTCCCAAGATTGCGTGCCACAACTGATTCCCACCCCCCACCGCTGTTCTACTTACCTTCCCAAGCCTTCTTTTGGCATGTACTGTGCATGCATGCACAGTGTGCCTTTGCACAGCCAGAGAACCGGTAACTAGCCGGTTCAATTTTCATCATTGGCATGAACTGGTGGAAAGCCAGTACTAAAGGTTCCTGGGCTTTCCACTCCACTGAAAGTAAGAGTTCCTCATTTTCCCAAAACAATATGTCACACTGTCCAATCAGTACAAGTGCTGGTTGCTTGGTAACTTCTCTACTCCTCCTCTGGCCAGTCGAAGGTCTCTGACTTATCGGCTAACTATGTTGTTTTGGCTGAAGACTCCATCTCCAGGCTCCAAACTGTGTCAACCTGAATTCATGTGAGAATAACCCAGGATAGAAACAACCCCACAGCCCGGTCAGATTTCAGGCCTTGACAGTTGCAGTGCCCTGGGGTCAACTGATAACTTTTTGTGACCTTCTCACAAGCAAAGTCAAGATTCACTTAGCAACTCTGCTACTGACTGCACTAAATTCACTCAACAACTGTGGCAAGAATGGTCGTAAAATGGGCCAACTTTCATTGAACAACTACAGGTAGTACTCGACTTACAACAGTTAGTGACGGTTCAAAGTTACAACGGCACTGAGAAAAGGGACTTATGACCATTTTTCACACTTGTGACCTTTGCAGTGTCCCCATGATCACGTGATTTACATTCAGATGCTTGACAACTGACTCACATGTATGACACTCGCAGTATCCCGGGGTCATGTGACCATCTTTTGTGACCTTCTGACAAGCAAAGTCAATGGGGAAACCAGATTTATTTAACAACTGGGTTACTAATTTAAGAACTGCAGTGATTCACTTAAGAAACATGATGGGAAACATCGTAAAACAGGGCAAAACTCACTTAAATGTTGGCCTCAGTTGTGGACATAAATCAAAGACTACCTATATATCATTTAGCAACAGACGTTTTGGACTCAATTGTGGCCATAGGTCAAGGACTATCTGTACTAGCTTATTAGAACCCAAGGGTTGTGCCAACTCTAGATGACTTGTGCTTATTGGTTGACTTCCATTGTTAACAGATGCCAAGTGGACAAGTGGAAGGAATCATGCCATCTCAACATCCGCTGATTCGTAACACCCTGCCCCAGTTTGTGGGTCTGGGCTTCCCCCTGGACCATCTGATAGAGCAGATAAGCCCTGATCTGAAAATCAGGCAGCAGGTGTCTGAACTGGAAACCCGCCAGAAGACCTTGGAGAACATTGTCTCGGTTCTGAGCCGGGAGCTGGGCAGAAAAGAAGAAACCCCTGACATCAGGGTTGGAGAAGCTCTGGCTAGGATCCTCTATCTGGAGGAGAAAGTAAGAGATCTTTTGGAAACATCAAGTTGATGCCTTTGGGGGGGAAAAAAATCAAATGTCTCCAATGAGAACTTCTAGAGCAGAGGTGGGGAATGATGGGCCCTTTTATAATTTGTGGACTTCAACTCCCAGAATTCCTGAGCCGACCATGGCTAGCTCAGGAATTCTGGGAGTTGAAGTTCACAAGTTATCTTCTTCTTTTTTGCCATATCCATCATCGTGTTGGCACAAAGTGCTGCTGAGTTTTGTCCAAACCAGCCCCTTAGATTTTGAAGCCATGATGATTTTCTTCCGCCTGGACCTTATTTGCCTTCAATCTTTCCCTGGAGGATTTTTTTTTTAAATTAGATTTATATGCCGCCCTTCTCCGGAGACTCAGGGCGGCTTACAATGTGTTAAGCAATAGCCTTCATACTTCTGTATATTTATAGAAAGTCAGCTTATTGCCCCCACAAACTGGGTCCTCAATTTACCAACCTTAGAAAGGATAGAAGGCTGAGTCAACCTTGAGCCTCGAACTCGCATAATTGCAGACAGCTGGGTGTTAATAACAGGCTATCTAGCCCGTCAAGCTATCTGAGGCTCTCTCAGATTAAGTGAAGGATGCCATATTTTTCCGGGTTGCAAACCGGTAGTGGAAATTTTGAGTAGTTTGGAGAACCGGTAAATACCACCTCTGCCTGGCCCTGCCCCTAATCTATTCACTGCCTCCCGAGTCCCAGCTGATCAGCTAGAAGGAAAAAATCAGGGCTCACTTGACAAAGAAAAGAAAAAAAAACAAACAAGACACTGTAGCTTTAAATTGAGAAGGCAAGAAGCCTCCCAACTGATCAGCTAGAACCGATCCGCTCCTTGTAAACCACTCAGTGGTGGTAGATTGGCAATTGAGGCCAAGCTGCGTGAAAGCAGTTTCCGATGCTCTCGGTGGTGGCAGAGTGGCAAAAAAACTGTTTAAACTCTTGCCGCGGCGCTTCAAAGGGCCGCCCTATAGCTGATCAGCGGTAAAAAACAGCGTGGTGGTAGACTGAAATGCTCCAAAAACAAATAGGTAGACCAGTGCACTCCAAAAAGAAATAGGTAGACTGGAACACTCCAAAAACAAATGGGTAGACCGGTATGGCTCTGCAAGCAGTTAAAAGCCTGGTAGACCAGTACCTCTGCTAAATCCTAAAGAATTGCTTATCACATGACCATCAAACCACGCCCACAAAATAAGCCACACCCACAGAACCGATAGTAAAAAATTTTAGAACTCACCCACAGGTCACAACTACCAGTTTGCCTGAACTTTGTACGAACTGGCTGAATCCAGTACTGGCTGGTACTTGCTGGTACTTGCGGGACCGCCTTCTGCCGCCAATAGCCTCCCACCGGCCAGTACGCTCGCACAGAGAGGGCCTCCTCCGGGTGCCGTCGGCCAGACAGTGTCGGCTGGCGACTCCCAGGGGGAGAGCTTCTCTGTGGCAGCGCCCGCCCTCTGGAATGACCTACCCCCGGAGATACGCAGGATTCCAGATCTCCGGACCTTTCGTCGGGCCCTTAAAACCCATTTGTTCCATCTAGCTGGGCTAGCTTGATCCCATCCTCCGTTTTTAAATTTGACATTGATTTTAAATTGGGTTGTTTTAATTCTCGGCCGAATAATATTTAATAATTTTTAATTGTTTTTAACTTTTGTATACCATGTTTTATTCTGGCTGTTCACCGCCCTGAGTCCGCAAGGAGAAGGGCGGTTTATAAATTGAAATAATAATAATAATAATAATAATCCCACTCCTGGTTACAACCATTCGTTCAGTGACTGTTTGACTGTTTGAAGCAGGGGTGGGTTCTACTTACCTTTACCACCAATTCGCAATGGGAGCGCTTCTGTGCATGCGCAGATCGTCCATTATGATTTCCGGCCGAGTGGGCGGAGCCTCCCGCCGCTTTTGCTATGGGTTCGCAAGAACCGGACAGAACTGGGAGCAACCCACCACTGGTTTGAAGTTACAAGGGCACTGGAAAAGTTACCTATAACTGGTCATCACACTTAAGACTATTGCAGCATCCCTGTAGTCACATGATGAAAAGATGGACATTTTAAAAGCAGCATGTATTTATGATATTTGCAGCATCTCAGGGTCAAAGTCATGGGATCGTCACCGGTGACCTTCCCAGCCAGCATCCAACAAGCAAAATTAATGGAGGAACCCCGATAACTGGGTTAACATTGAAGCTAAGCCAGAAGTGGGCAGCTATAGCCTCTTAGAACCATGGTGGTATTGCAAGCTAGCTCACTGCTCACAGCCAGGAGTTCAATCCACACCAGGCTCAAGGTTGAACTCAGCCTTCCATCCTTCCGAGGTCGGTAAAATGAGGACCCAGATTGTTGGGGGCAATAGACTGAGCCTATAAACCGCTTAGAGAGGGCTGTAAAGCACCGTGAAGGGCTATATAAGTCTAAGTGCTATTGCTATTGCTATGACCTGTGGACTTCAAAATAACTGGCTCAGGAAGTTCACAGATCTAGAAAGGGCCCATAGTTGGTCATCCCTATGCTAAGCCTCAGTCACTTCAACCATGGCTTTTCTGAACAAGCTGCAATTGGCTAAAAGATATTGTGGCTGGGCAGGCTGTGTAATCCCAGCTGCAGAAATTGTAAAGGATATGGGGGCAATGTGAAAATATAGTGTATTATTATTAAGAGCTGTGGTGACACATTGGTTAGAATGGAGCATTGCAGGCTGACTCTGTTCAGTATCAGGAGTTCAATCCTCATCGGCTCAAGGTTGACTCAGCCTTCCATCCTTCCGAAGTCAGTGTAATGATGACCCAGATTGTTGGGGGCCATACACAGACTCTGTAAACCGCATGGAGAGGGTTGTAAATGCTTCATACTTTTTCTCTTCCATAATTATTATCATACACTTGTCCCTGTGAAGTAATACAATGTCAGATTGCCGAATTTAATTGAAAGCATCAGTATTTCTCTTGCATGTATAATTCTAAGTGATACTGCTATTATGCATGTATAATGCATAATAATTCTAAGCGGTACTGTTATTATGCTTTATGCTTCATACTTTTTCTCTTCTACAGTTATTATCATACCTGTGAAGTAATACAATGCCGAAATTAATTGAAAGCATCAATATTTCTCTTGCATGTTTCCATTATATTCCTTCCAGGTAGAACAGCAAGATTCACTCTTGGCTCTGAAAGATGTGATGATCAGCAGCTTGGTATCCCGGATCCAGGCCCTGGAACATACCAGCTATGATGGGTGTTTCCTCTGGAAGATCCCCAGGGTGGGGCTTCAAATGCGAGAAGCTCAAACCGGCAAACGGCCTGCCCTTTATTCTCCCCGTGAGTGACCAAACCGGGACGTGAACAGAAAGGGGGAAACTGATTTGCTAGACCAAAAATCTCTGCTTGGTGGCTATGGAGATTCTCCATCCATTCAGGTCATAGTTGTCTTACAGGTGCTTTTTTTCTTCAAAAGTCAACTGGGTGGTTGTTGTTTTTTCTTGAGAAAGAAGAAGACATTTCACTTCTCATCCGAGAAGCTTCATCAGTTCCGATGGCAGGGGGATGGAAGGATACGGACCGACAGTTGAGACTGGATGGCAGGGAGAATGGAAGGATAATTCTGATAGGATGAGGGGGGGCGAGACAGAAATGGAAGGATTATATTTGCAGTACTACTCCTTCCATTCCCTCCCCACCCCACCCCACCCTCGCCATCCTATCAGAAACAGAGGACAATACAAGAAACAATGGATGGAAACTAATCAAGGAGAGAAGCAACCTGGAACTAAGGAGAAACTTCCTAACAGTGAGAACAATTAACCAGTGGAACAATTTTGCCTTCAGAAGTCGTGGACACTCCATCACTGGAGGTTTTTAGGAAGAGACTGGACAGTCACTTGTCTGAAATGGTATAAGGTCTGCTGCTGGAGCAGGGGGTTGGACTAGAAGACCTCCAAGGTCCCTCCCACCTCTATTTTATTCTATCCTTCCATCTCCCCGCCATCCACTCTCCATTGTCAGTACCTATCCTTCCATCCCCACCCCACCTGCCATCAGAACTGATGAAGCTTTTTGGATGAGAAACGAAACGTTTACTTCTTCCTCTTCCTCAAGGAAAAAACAATCCACTTACCTTTGGAAGAAATACGCACCTTTGAGATGCCAGCTTTGTGGTTGACTTTCTGACTCCAGTATCATTTCTGTGGGCTTGCACTATGGGGAAACACAGGAAGATCCAGCATGGGCATCCTGCTGAGACTATAAAACTTGCAAATGCATGGCCCCATTCAGAAATAGGCACTATGGATTGCTCTCAGACACTTTTTGGTGCCACTAGGCTTGAAGAGCCTAGGGAGGAAGGGTAGGGAGAAGGAAGGAAAAAAGGAAGGGAAGAGAAAAGATGGAGAGGAAAGGAAGGGAAGGGAGGGGGGAGAAGGAAGGAAAGAAGGAAGGAAGGAAAGAGAAAAGATGAAGACGAAGGGGAGGGGAGGGAGGGTGGGTGGGAGGAAGGGCAGGGAGAAGGAAGGAAAGAGAAAAGATGAAGAAGAAGGGAAGGGAGGGAGGGAGAGAGGGGAGAAGGAAGGAAAGAAGGAAGGAAAGAGATAAGATGGAGAAGAAGTATGAGGGCTATTGCTTAATGCATTGTAAGCCTCCCTGAGTCTCCAGAGAAGGGCGGCATATAAATCGAACCAATCAATCAATCAATCAATCAATCAGGAAGGAAGGAAGGAAGGAAGGAAGGAAGGAAGGAAGGAAGGAAGGAAGGAAGGAAGGAAGGAAAAAGAGCGAGAAAGGAAAGAAGGAAAAAAGAGATAGGGAGGGAGGGAGGGAGATAGACGCTGGGAAGCAAAAGCACTAGCTCCTATTATTGTATGTATTTGCAGAATTACATCTGGGGCCCACAAAGTATCCCCTGGAATAGTAGAGGGCATCCTAGAGCCTTCAGTTTTGTCCATGGCCAAAATTGTCCCATGTTTTGTCCATGGTCAAAATGGTATGTTTGTCCCAGCTGCCATTTTTATGAGCGGGCAAACTCTTCTTGTGAAAGCACCCACAAAAATTAACCCTGAAGATTCCAATATCCATCAGAAAGTTTATCCTGCCATAGAGTTTATCGAAAGAGACCAATTGGTATTATTGTTTTTGCTGCTCTTAACATCTCCTGTTTTTCTCTCCTTCGTGCTCCTCTAGCATTTTATACCAGCCGCTACGGCTATAAGCTCTGTCTGAAGCTTTTCCTGAATGGAGATGGGACCGGTACTGGAACTCACATTTCGCTCTTCCTGGTTGTGATGAAAGGAGAATACGATTTCCAGCTGAAATGGCCTTTCCAACATAAGGTATGATGGAGCTTCTGAACTTGTGGTAAGGAGACATGACATGGGAAGCTCCCTCCTCCTTCAGTTCTCCTGGCTGTAGCTGCCATTGTTCCCCAAAAAGCAGCTATAAGTTCAAGAGGATTCCTTAATTGGATACCAACTCTTTTTGGGAGAGTGCCATCCCAATCAGGTGCTAAAGTCCACAGCCACTCTGCCTTGCTAGAATTCGATTTACATTCAGACCTCCATAGGTCTAAGCAGAGGGGGTATTCAGCCAGTTCTGACCGGTTCTGGCAAACTGATAGCCGAAATTTTGAGTAGTTCGGAGAACTGGAAAATACAACATCTGGCTGGCCCCGTCCCTGATCTATTCTGTGCCTCCCAAGTCCCAGCTGGGTCTTCTTTTGTTGCCCTGCACAGGAGAATGCAGCTGGAAAGCAGAGTGGGGAGGGAATGGAGATTTTGCAGTATCCTTCCCCTGGAGTGGGGTGGGAATGGAGATTTTGCAGTATCCTTCCCCTGGAGTGGGGTGGGAATGGAGATTTTACAGTATCCTTCCCCTGGAGTGGGGTGGGAATGGAGATTTTGCAGTATCCTTCCCCTGGAGTCGGGTGGAAATGGAGATTTTGCAGTATCCTTCACCCTGCCACGCCCACAGAACCAGTAGTAAAAAAGATTGAATCCTACCACTGGCTCTAAGCACTTGGAACAAATCCTGATAGCATCCCTTAAGGAGCCAAGACAGGGATGTACACTCCTTGACTTTAGAATAGTTCATTTAGGGACCACTTGAAGTTACATTGACACCGAAAAAGCTGACTTGTGTTCATTTTTCACACTGACAACCGTTGCAGCATCCCCATGGTCACATGTCATGCCCCCCCCCCTTGGAGTCTGAATCTGTGGGGCAAGTTGAGCTGGAACAAGAGCTGACAGAGATTGAGAGGGCGGCTCTGTTGGCCTTGGAGGAAAATGGGGAAGGGCAGAGTCAGTCCAGGCGAGGCGTTTCTGAATTAGTAAGGCCTGCAGACAGGGAGGAGCAGGAGAGGCAGAACTCAGGCAAAGAGCAAGGACCCTCCTGATCCTAGAACAAGGAAGGAAGAAAGAAGGCGAGATCAACGCAGATTGAGCCGGCTATGAGGGAGGAGAGTGCCCCAGCCCATTTCACAAGGCACACCTGGGGACTGAGATGTAAAGAAGTCCCAGTGGGAGGGGCATTGGTCGGGAACAAGCTTTGAATCTGTGGAGCCTCATGTGCACTTGCCAACACCTGCAGATGGCTGTACTGTGTCCTGTGGGGTTTGCCCAGTTTGTCTGCTTTGCTGAACTTCTTGCTCTGGTTACTGTTTGGCTTATTGGACTGCTGGCCCTGGTTACTGTTTGGGCTAACATGGCTTATTGGACTGCTGGCCCTAATTGCTGTTTGGTTAACCTTGCTTATTGGACTACACGCAGCCAGAGGCTTCTGAAGGTGCGTGTGAGAGCTTTGCTCCAGGAGTTGTGGTAAATGTGGGGATGTTTGGGGGCACAGTTGGAGCAATAAAGGGGAGTTAGACCCTGGCTGTGTTGCTTTCGTGCCACAGCCCGGGTCGTCATATTACGTGATCAAAATTCAGACACTTGGCAACTGACTCATATTTATGATGGTTGCAGTGTCCTGGGGTCATGTGATCACCTTTGTGACCTTCTGATAAGTAAAATCAATGGGGAAGCCAGATTCACTTAACAACTGTGTTAGTAGCTTTTAACTGCAGTGATTCATTTAAGCCTGGTGGCTCAGCAGACTAAAGCATTGAGATTAACACCAGCTGTCTGCAATTAGTGTAAATTCAAATCTCACCAGGCTCAAGGCTGACTCAGCCTTCCATCCTTTCTAAGGTAGGTAAATTGAGGACCCAGTTTGTGGGGGCAATAAGCTGACTTTGTATAAATATATAAAAGTATGAAGGCTGTTGCTTAACGCATTGTAAGCCGCCCTGAGTCTTCGGAGAAGGGCGGCATATAAATCCAAAAGAAAAAAGAAAAAAAGAAAAAAAGAACTGTGGCAAGAAAGGTTGAGGCCTACCTGTACTGATTATGCTTAAACCCATGCCAATGGATGGCCTCAGCTGGTAGAAGTCTGTAGAGATTCTCAGTCATCCAGGTCATGGTTGTCCCCAAAGGTGCTTTTTCAGGAGGCAACTGGACTTTCTTGTTTTTTTCTTTGGAAGACATTTCACTTCTCATCCAAGAAGCATCTTCAGTTCTGACAGAATATTCCCCATTATCCTGTCAGAGCTGAAGAAGCTTCTTGGATGAGAAGTGAAATGTCTTCCAAAGAAAAAACAAGGAAGTCTAATTGCCTCTCAGTGGTGGGTTTCTACCGGTTCACCCCGGTTCGGCTGTCATCACGGACACTCTGTGTATGCGCAGAATGTTCTGCACATGTGCATAGCCGTGTGCGCAAGTGAAGCAAGCACACACATGTGCACGCTCCCAGTTCTGAACTGATAGCAAAGGTAAGTGGAATCCAGTACTGTTGCCTCCTGAAAAAGCACCTTTGAGACCTTAGCTGGTAGCTTTATGTAATAAGTGTTACGTGGGAGTAGGAAGAGAGTTGAGCCCTCAGGCACCCTGAAATGCTGGGTTCTAGAGCTGGACCTCCTCCCCTAAAATCATGCCCCTCATTCTTTACCCCCTGTGGGAAGTGCACCCGCAAAAAAGGACAGTGCCAGAAACTTCACAGCACCAGAAATCTCAGAAAACAGGCCAAGGGATTCAATCCGGCCCTTTCCCTTTAAGAAAGACTAAAACAAAAGTCCCAGCCCTAGCTGACTAAAAGTCTGGGCATGTTGCCAAAAACCATTAACACTTGTTACTAGAAATAACAAAGTAAACTAAAAGTCTGGGCTACTACCAAAGGGCTAGTACTAGGAATAACAAAACGGGATTATGAGACAGATCCTAAAAGTAGTTAGATCAACTAAAAATAACTCACCTGGAACTCCCCTTTTCCTCTTTCCTGGCAGAATTAACTCCCAGGATAGGAAAGATAAAGCCCCAGGAACAGGATTAACCCATTAAGGCAGGAAGACAGAACTCAGAGCAATAATTTTAACTAAAGGTACACACAAATGCTCATCAAACTACACAAACTTCAAAGGGAAAATGGGTATAAAAATCCATAAATTTATTGTGCCACCCAGCTTGCAAGCCAGAAACGCTGGAGCTGTGTCGCTTTTTGCTTCTTGCCTTCCTACATTAAAAGAATTCCACTTTCTGGCAGCTGGCTTCTGCATCCATTTCTTTTCAGCATCTGTGGTACTGTATGTCCCAACTGGGAACTAACCAGGAAAATTTCTTCCAAGCTAGTCCAGGTTTCAATTTATGGTCTTGAAAGACCCAGAAAGTAGTGTGGCCTACAGACAAGGATATACATGGCCCCAGACCAACATTGTCTCGTTTAGTGCACATAAATTGGTGCATATAATATAATATGCAAAATACAGTGCATATAATTTCTCCCTTCTTTAAAATTTAGGTGACCTTCACTTTGCTGGATCAAGTCAACAACCGTCACGTTTCCACCGCCTTCCGTTCCTTGGAGTCCTCGTCTTCATTCCAGCGGCCCATCAGTGAAACCAACCTGGCCAGCGGCCTCCCTGAATTCCATTCCTTGAACTCACTCTACGAACCAGGGACTGGCTACATCCATAATGACACGTTAGCCATTCAAGCTGTAATTGACACAAAGTCTTAAAACTATTGAGCAACCTTCATCTCAGATGTGGAGACCAAACTACCAAACCCCAGTTGCTCCAGTATGATGGAAGGCTTCAGAATATCTGTCAAAAGAAAGCGTAACACTGCTGCATTTATTTTTCCAATCTCTACTCAATAAGGCTACAATGGAGAAAACTCAGTGGAGCTTACTTAGCCCCTTCCCTATCACCCATTCAACAGCCCAGAGGTTGAAGGACTCCCTAAAGACTGTGCTCTTAATGCAATTTTGAATCCATTAATTTATTCTAAGATCTGCATACCACAATGGGATGATTACGCAGAATCCAAAATATTCTGTCAAGGGTGAAAAGGAGTTATCAGCCTAAGGTTTTCGGCTACAAACCCATTTCTAGCGTTTGGAAAGGTCAAACTATTATCTCTTCACATCCTTGACGGAATACTTGGACCTATTGATGTTTTGTTGACCATTAAATATATTTGTCTTATTTCTTATTATGTATTATCTTGTTTTTATTATTTTTTGTTATTATTTTTTGTTATTTGAGGTAGTCCTCAAATTATAATCACAATAGAGCCCAAAATTTATGTTAAGTGAGATATGTGTTATGTGAACTTTGTCCCATTTTACGACCTTTCTTGCTGCCGTTGTTAAGTGAATCACTGCAGGTGTTAAGTCAGAAACATGGGTGTCAGTCCTGAAGCCATTTTGGGAGGCCGGTTGGAGTTGTGGGAACGTGAGAGGGGAGATAGAGATAGCTGGGGGATGTGTAGCCAAAATAACATTCTTTCCCGTGGGAGCGAAGGACACTCTACCAGGTGTTGGAGAGGCATGGACAAAAGGCAGCCAGAGTTGGGACTGTGATCTGATTGGACTATGTGATGGATGTGTGACCTGGGGAGAAAGAACTTTGGGTTTTGATTTGGGTGGGGAAAACCTCTGGTTCTTCAGAGTCGGGTTTTCACCAGCTGTGCCAATATGACATTCCTAATACATTTTTACTTTGACGAAACTCTAGGCCTCAAGGTTTTGATTGCTTTGGGTCTGTTACTTCCAACCCTGACAATGGGTGTTAAGTGAATCTAGCTTCTCCATTGGCTTGGCTTGTCAGTTTACAAAAGGGATTCTGCAACCGTCATAAATAAGAGTCAATTGCCAAGCCTCTGAATTTTTATCACGACCATGGGGATACTGCAACGGTTATAAGTGTGGAAAACCATCCTACGCCACTCTTTTCAGTGCCGTTATAACTTCGAACGGTCACTAAATGAACTGTTGTAAAGTTGAGGACTACCTGTGTTTATTATATTATTTTTCTTATTGGTTGTTTTCTGATCGCATTCTTCATGTGCCAACCAGCAGAGTCTTGATGCAACCGTTAAAAAGATTGCTTCAGCTTTTTAAACCCAGCAAAGTCAGATTTTTCTCTACAATGTTCTGAAGACCTGGGCTGGCTTTGGAGAGAGCTGAACCCATGCTGTTGTGAGACAGATCAATGGCGAAGGGACAATAAGGCAGCTCTTGAAGATTCAGACACAAGTTGTAGTAATTTAAGGGTTAAAAATCTGTTTGCTTTACCGTATTTCACATGGAAATACTATAAATACGAGAGCATGCAAATCAGAGGTGGGTTTCAGCAGGTTCTGACCAATTCTGGAGAACCGGTAGTGGAAATTTTTAGTAGTTCGGAGAACCGGTAAATACCACCTCTAACTGGCTCCGCTCCCATCTTTTCTCTGCCTCCTGAGTCCCAGCTGATCGGGAGGAAATGGGGATTTTGCAATAATCTTCCCCTGGAGTGGGGTGGGAATGGAGATTTTACAGTATCCTTCTCCTGCCACGCCCACCAAGCCCTACCACGCCCACCAAGCCACACCCACAGAACCGGTAGTAAAAAAATTTGAAACCCACCACTGATGCAAATGCAAGTAGATTAACAGGTACCACTTCGGTGGGAAGGTAAGAGAGTTCCATGTCTCTCTGGTGCATAGCCATGCTGGCCACATGACCACGGAAATTTTCTTCGGACAACACTGGCTCCCTCTGCCAAGAAATGAAGATGAGCACCGTGTGTCTCTTTTTAGTTGCATCTTCAGGCCTGCCACATTTACTACTGTGGGAAACTGG
Organism: Masticophis lateralis; assembly: GCA_030761175.1. NCBI lineage: Eukaryota > Metazoa > Chordata > Lepidosauria > Squamata > Colubridae > Masticophis > Masticophis lateralis. The sequence continues at coordinate 26,783,870 of JAUDYJ010000002.1, forward strand.
GAGGGGGGATTGTATGGAGGCAGGGTGATATATAATCATAATAACATTCCTTTCTCAGAAGGTCAAGGACATCTTGCCCTTCACCTGGAGGGTTGGAACTAGGAGGCATCTCCAGTCGGCACAATATTTGGATTGAGCCATGTGATGGACATGTGGGTGTTGGTCAGGGTGTTGTTTTCCTTTGGGTGGGGAAAACCTGGAAACTTTCAGATTCGGGTTTTCCCAGGTGTGCCAATATGACATCTCTAATAAAATGTAACTTTGAGGAAACTTTGGGAGTTTTCTTTCATTGTGGGTGTTACTTGGAACCCTGGCATTAACCTGTAGAGATGGATACGACTGGACAGGGAAACCTTTACCTTTTTACAGGTAGTCCTCGACCACAACGGAGCCCAAAATTTATGTTGCTAAGCGAGACAGCTGTTAAGTGAATTTTGTCCCATTTAACGAGCCTTTCTTGCCACAGTTGTTAAGTGAATCACTGCAGTTGTTAAGTTAGTATCTAAGTTTTTAACTGAATCTGGCTTGCCCATTGACTTTGTCAGGTTGCAAAAGTCGACACGGCGAGCGTCATAAATATGAACCAGTTGCCAAAGCATCTGAATTTTGATTGGGTGACCACGGGGATGCTGCAATGGTCATATGTGTAAATAAACGGTCATAAGTCACTTTTTTTCAGTGCCGTTGTAAGTTGGAACGGTCGTTAAACAAACCATTGTAAGTTGAGGACTACTTGCACTTGGAAATGAACTGGCAGTTGGTGTAAGACAGAGGTCTTCAAACTTGGCAGCTTTAAGACTTGTGGACTTCAACTCCCAGAATTCTCCAGGGAGAATTCTGGGAGTTGAAGTCCACAAGTCTTAAAGCTGCCAAGTTTGAAGACCTCTGGTGTAAGGCGTTTTTTTTTCCCCTTTCTAAAAGAAAGTGGCTGAAGCAATGGAGATATTCCAAGAAAAAACGTAAATTGGATTAACCATTCTTACAATATTGGATCACTTGTCTATTGTCCAGGGATGGAAATTTTAATGTCTTTACCCACTTGAAATTTTCCTCTCATGTTTACAAAGTGAGAACTTGGTTCTTCCTTCCCACCCAGTACAAAAAAAGAAGTTCAAGAAAAGCCAAGTTTGGCAATAAGTATTTGATACCACATATTTTAATTTGAACGGAAGGTGAACTTGAATCTTAAAATAACCCTCAACTGAAAAGGAAACCTTACAAGAAGAAATCCCCCCCCCCCCCATTATTTCTGTTTCCATTCCTATTTTACTTACTTTCAAGTCGATACAGCACTTCCTCATTAAGCCTTCCTCATGCATATATTCTCTCAATTTGGATCATTGGCTCTTTGCATATATCAACTCTGAAAATTCCCTATTATATACTGTTTCACGGGGCAAATGGCTCCCAAAGCCATTTTCCAGCTAATATTTTGAGGAAGACCCTTGCAAGTGTTCAAAATGGAAGTAAGGGAGTTGTAACAATTGGATTCTTGTAATACACCGTCCGTGGGGCTGCTCTTGAGGGCTATCTAGCTGATTCAGAACCAAGCAGGAACCATCAGCTACCTATTATGCTTTTTAAAAAAAATTTGATTTATATGCTGCCCTTCTCCGGAGACTCAGGGCGGCTTACAATGCGTTAAACAATAGCCTTCATACTTTTGTATATTTATACAAAGTCAGCTTATTGCCCCCACAAACTGGGTCCTCAATTTACCCACCTTAGAAAGGATGGAAGGCTGAGTTGACCTTGAGCCTGGTTAGGATTGAACTCGCAGAAATTGCAGGCAGCTGGATGTTAATTGCTGCCTTTAGTAGGAGGCATTAGCCCCCTACGCTACTCAGGCTCCTTTTTTGCTAAGGAGTCATTGTACATTCTGGTTTTATTTTGCTTTTCTTGCTTACTGTAAGAACAAAGAAACAGCAGACATCTAGCAAGGCACAAACATATTGTGATACACCATATTCTATTTGATGTGACAGTTTCACAACACAGCTAGATGCCGTGAACACATATTGGAAATATCTTGTTGGCTTTGAAGAACTGTCCCTTATCATCTCTATTTCATTACTTCTCACACGATTAAAGAAAATAAACCTGAATCCCAAATATCCATCTCCTTTTATTTTGCACTTTGAATTGTTAAGGGACACCATGATTTATTAGACAGAAAACAGGGGAAAAAAAGTTATTGAGATAGTCCTTGACTTACAGTCATGCGTTTAGTAACCGCGATGAAAAAAAATGACATTGTGATTTTTCACAATGACCATTTTAGCATCCCCATGGTCATGTGATCAAAATCCAGACACCTGGCAACTGGCATGTATCTATGACTGTTGCAGTGTCCTGTGATCACATTTTGCAACCTTCTGACAAGCAAAGTCAATGGGGAAGCCAGATTCACTTAACAACTGTGTAACTAACTTAACGACTGCAGGGATTCAGTTAACACCTGTGGCGATAAAGGTCGAAAAAGGGGACAAAACCCACTTAACAAAATGTCTTCCTTAGCAACTGAAATTTTGGGCTCATTTGTGGACGTAAATCAAGGACTACCTGTATTTAAAAAAGCATGTCGTTAAAATGGAAGCTCTTCAGTTGGATGATGGTAGAGTGAACCAAAATCCAAGAATGAAACCAAAGAAGAGAGACCCATTAAGAAATTGAGTTGTTGGCAGTCTTTTATTTATTACTTTTTTAAAAAACTGATTTCACAGAGGGTTAAACGAGGCAGTGAGTGAATCATCTAGGCTTCTAGAACTGGTCGTCAGCAGAATTATTCTCATTGCTATAAATGCCCCTTACCCACATTACACAAATACACAACACGGTGCTGTTGAAGGAAAAGTCTCCTCGGTTGATGACTTTCGTTTTGTGAGTTTGCACAGAAGTGGCATGAAGGAAACTGCTGTGAGCTGGGAAAATAGCGGAGAATAGCTCTACACTCTCAGAAAGCCAAAATTAAAAGCACCGTGGTATATAGTAGGCTGAGCAGAGATATAAGATACCATTTACGAAGTTGTGGAGTCCTTGCTGTTCTCTGAGCTTGGTTGTCTATTTGCAGATGTTTCATTACCCAACTGATGACGTAACCTAGTCGGGTAATGAAACGTCTACAAGCTCAGAGAACACCAAGGATTCCTCAGTTCAACCCTGAGCTGCAGATATTCTCCTCTATTGCTACTTGTGAAGTCTTCTGAGAACATTTCAGAGGCACTGAAGGTCATGTGGACCTTCACCACCACTAAGACTCCTGCCAGGACATATGCAGTGTTAGATTTCCGCCATTACTGGTTAGGAATGCCTCCTAATCCATAATAACCAGTGGTACTAGAATTATCCAGTTCTCTAACAATGGAAGATGATCTATTTGCCAAGCCAGTCAAAGACCATTTGCAATAACAATTGCAAGCAGACCTTGGCTACAAGAAAACCTCTGTTCTCCAAAACTAATATAATGATATAGAAACAGAAAAATAAAATAAAAATAAAGGTCTTATTTTGGCCACCATTTTGGATGCAGACTTCACAATGGAAGCTCCTAAGGATCTTCCAAAAAAAAAAAAAGGCTGCCCACAACTATATCTCAGTATCTATTGCAATAAACTTGTCCCACAAAATCCTCTCATTGACAAAGCCAAAAAGAAGAAGAACGGGGGATGGGGGGGAAGCATCACTGTTAATCTTAAAACCTCCAAGTGGGGTTGAACATTTGAGAACCTTATTATAAAATAGGAGTTACTGATGAATTGCTGAAAGGCCAAGCTTCCTTGATGTGGCTTTTATTAAGTTTTGGGAGCAAGAGATATAAACCCCTATCTATGGCGGAGTAAAAAATCTTTCTAAAGGGTAACATAAAGGTAAAAGGTAAAGGTAAAGATTCCCCTCGCACATATGTTTCCGATTCTAGGGGGCGGTGCTCATCTCCATTTCAAAGCCGAAGAGAGCCAGAGCTGTCCGAAGACATCTCTGTGGTCATGTGACTGGCATGACTAAACGCCAAAGGCGCACGGAACGCTATTACCTTCCTACCAAAGGTGGTCCCTATTTTTCTACTTGCCTTTTTTAACGTGCTTTCAAACTGCTAGGTTGGCAGAAGCTGGGACAAGTAATGGGAGCTCACCCCGTTACGCGGCACTAGGGATTCGAACCGCTGAACTGCCGACCTTTCGATCGACAAGCTCAGCGTCTTAGCCACTGAGCCACCGCATCCCTTATGGGTAACATAAGAAAAGGTAGAGAGAGAAAAGTAAAGAGAGGTAAGACTTGGCGGGGAAGAGAAGGTCCAATGTAAATTAAAAGAGAAACAGATACCAAATTTAAATCTGACCTAATTAGCAGGCGTGGGAATTAGGGTGGCACTCTGCTTCGTAAGGAAGTAGAGGGAGGGTGGGGAAAGAGCTACATTGCTCTACACAAAGAAAACAAGGAAAGGGCTCCAGGAACTGGGGGGAACCTGTATTTTTGTGTGGATCTATAGGCACTAGATCTCCAGCTTCTTATTGATGAGAAGAGAGCAGGAAGTGAGAGTCCCACCAAGTTTGGCTACTTCTGTGCACGCCGCAGGGATCAGGGTGTAATCTGGAAGCTTCTGAAAAGGCTAAGAACACAAGCAAAACAGAAACGTGTTATTTCTCTTTTACAAATGCAAATCCCTCCTAACTCAGCTCTTTTAAAGGAGGAATAGACCATATTTTGGAGCCACACCTGACATTTTGAGATGTGGCAATCTCTAACTTTCTCACAATGCACTCACAACACAACTGATTGCAGAGATATGCCCGCTCAGAAAATGGCCGCCATCACAGGCCCATTAGTCACAAAACATTCGATTATCAAAAGATAAATTAGCTTCTGAGATGCGCTCTGCCATCCCAGCAGGATCTTTGGGGGTACAGAAGACAGAATAATAGAGTTGGAAGGGACCTTGAAGTTCTTCCATATATATGGAGAGGACTCTATAGCAGGGGTGTCAAACTGAAGGCCCACGGTCCAGATCTGGCCCGCTGGATGCTTTGATCTGGCCTGCAGGGCTGCCCTGGAAACAACAAAGGACCAGCCCTTCGTGCCTCTGGCAGAGGGCTAGCAAAACAAACTAAAGAACAAAAACAAAAGGCGAAATGTTTCCTCTTTTGCATCTGAGCATCCAAGAAGGGACAGGAAAGGAAAAAGGGAAAGAGGAAAGAAAAAGAAAAAGACGGGAAGATGGGAAGAGAGCAAGGAAGGAAAAATAAGGAAAGAGGGGAAGGAAAAAGAAAGGAGAAGGAAGATGGAAGAGAGAAGGAAGGAAGGAAGGAAGGAAGGAAGGAAGGAAGGAAGGAAGGAAGGAAGGAAAGAAGGAAGGAGATTATAATGAGAGTGACAGAGGGTCTGAGGGAAGTTCTGCCTTAGCACATGGTCACCACAGGTGCCCCCGACACGAGTATTCTCGAGCTGGCCGTACCCATTCTGGTCACACACACACACCACCCCCTGCACCCCCCCCCCCAAGGTCAAACACAACCCTGATGCGGCCCTCAATGAAATCGAGTTTGACACCCTTGCTCTATACCATTTTAGACAAATGATTGTCCAGTCTCTTCTTAAAAGCCTCCAGTGATGGAGCACCCACAACTTCTAAGGCAAAGCTGTTACACTGGCTAATTGTTCTCACTGTTAAGAAATTTCTCCTTAGTTCTAGGTTGCTTCTCTCCTTGATTAGTTTCCATCCATTATGGTAGACAGGCTAACAAAGGAATGGAAGGCAGAGTAGATATATATACAAGGTCAGCAGGAAAACAACCCAGCTCAGAGAGCACTAAGAACCCATCATTTTTTTTTATTTGATTTATATACCGCCCTACTCCCGGAGGACTCAGGGCAGTGAACAGCCAAACAATAAAAATTCACATTACAAAATTTAAAAATAGAATAAAAGCAGATTAAATAATTTGGCCCAGACAAATTAAAACACCCCAATCATTTAAAAACCGATTTAAAATTTACATATTAAAAAAGAAAGAGGGAAAAGATTAGGCCAGGCCCGCCTGGTGAAATAAAAAGGTCTTGAGAGCACGGCGGAAGGTACGCAGATCTGGGATCTTCCGTATCTCTGCGGGGAGCTCATTCCAGATAGTAGGTGCCCCCACAGAGAAGGCTCTCCCTCTAGGGGCCACCAGTCGACGTTTGGCCAACGGCACCCAGAGGAGTCCCTCTCTGTGAGAGCGTACCGGCCGGTGGGAGGGTATTTGTGGTAGTAGGCGGTCCCATAGATAACCAGGTCCTAAACCATGGAGCGCTATAAAGGTGGTAACCAAAACCTTGAAGCGCACCCGGAAGACCACCGGAAGCCAGTGCAGCTTGCACAGGAGGGGGTTCACATGGGAGCGCCACGTCGCTCCCATAACCACCCGCCCGGCCGCATTCTGGACCAGTTGGAGCCTCCGGTTGCTCCTCAAGGGGAGCCCCATGTAGAGAGCATTGCAGTAGTCCAGGCAGGAAGTAACGAGAGCATGAGTGACCGAGCTTAATGAGTCCCGATCCAGAAAGGGATCGACTCTGACCTACAAATATTTGCTTCTATCGGTTGATATAGACAACCCAAGGAGGGAAGACAAATTTGCTGGCAGTCTATTTCATACATGGCAACTTACTTCAGATGGCTAACAATCTGAGAAGAAGCTTTTCAATCATTCAGGAAAAAAACCACCTTAACTGACTTATTATGAACGAGGCTGGGACATTCCACTTACAATTTCTAAAAGTTGCAAGAGGAGAATTGTGATAATGAGTGGTTGCTAAAAATCAGGAATTTAGTCACACTTTTTCTGACTAACATTTTTTGTAACACTGTACATTTTCAGCGGCTGCAGGCCACGTCATCAGATGCAGGATTTAAACTGGGATGAGTTGAGGGAGGAGAAGGAAAATGTTCACACCGGTGATGTTAAATAGCTAAATCAGGGGTCAGCAACCTGTGGCTCTGGAGCCGCATGCAGCTCTTTGGGCCCTCTGCTGTGGCTCCCTGTCAGGTGATCCCACCACTGGCTGGCCCCGCCCCTTGCCCTCCCCTCCCAGTCACTCCTCGCCTGGCCTGAGAAGGTAAGGGTGACGGCAGGGGATGGAGAAGCAGCCAGGGCAGAGACAGAGAGATACAGAGAGAAGGGGAGAGAGACAGACATAGAAAGATACAGAGAGAGAGGGAGAAGGGGAGAGAGAGAGATGTCAAAAGGATTTTGTGATTCCCGGTGTTTTTTAACAGCTGGTTCTCTGGCCTAATGACCAGCTGGCTAGGCATGGCTAGGGGGTCATGTGACTGGTGGAAGTAAGTGACATTGAGTTGGCCACGCCCGCCCAGGTTTTGTGCCTCCCGGTGTTTTCTTTTCTGTGGGAAATGAATCCAAATGGCTCTTTGAGTATTTAAGGTTCAGACCTCTGAGCTAAATAATAAAATAAAATGATGGTACTTGAGTAAGGAAATGTCTACCAGCAAATCCCCAAGCTCAGAGAGCACCAAGAACCTCATATTTCAGCCCTGAGGTACAAATACTCTCTTCTATTGAAGACAAGTTATTAATGCAAATGTAGGTTACATTGTGAGGTAGATAATCAACACTTACGATAGGTTAAAACCCCACTGTAAAATGAGACTTAAAGAGGATGTGGAGACTCTAGAAAGAGTGCAGAGAAGAGCAACAAAGATGATTAGGGGACTGGAGGCTAAAACATATAAAGAACAGTTGCAGGAATTAGGTGTAGCAGGTATTTTCTTTATCTCAACCCCTCTGCCTTACACCAGAGTGGAACAATGTTTATTTTTTCAAAAATACCGTCCTTGGGTATGCCTAGTTTAATGAAAAGAAAGACTAGGGGTGATATGATAGCAGTATTTCAATAGCTAAAGGGATGACATAAAGAAGAGGCGTCAACCTATTTTCGAAAGCACCAGAAAGCACGATAAGAAGCAATGGATGGAAACTAATCAAGGAGAGAAGCAACCTAGAACTAAGGTCAACATTCCTAACAGTTAGAACAATTAATCAGTGAAATAATTTGCCTCCAGAAGTTGTGGGTGCTCCAACATTGGAGGTTTTTAAGAAGAGATTGGACAACAATTTATCTGAAACAGTATAGGATTTCCTGCTCAACCAGGAGGTTGGACTAGAAGACCTCCAAGGTCCCTTCCAACTTTGTTATTATTATCTTGGCTACTTGAAGGTGTGTGAAACTCCCAGAATTCTGCTTAAACATCAAAATTGATCAAGAGTTTGCGGAACTCACTTACATTAAAAAGTCTCAGGTTATCTCACAAGATCTCAGCAAACAGTGGGTTTGTCGGATGAGGTGACTTGCAATTCATGGAAGCCTGTGCCCTTAAATAAACTATGTCTTTTTTTTAAAAAAACCTTTTCCAGACCAAGATTAAGAGACCTTATAGAGATCTGCACTTCTTGCTTTCTTGATCTTGCCAGACTGCCTGGGGCTTGACTGCAGGGATCATACCAATGCCTCTAACATATCTCATTTTCACTATGCCAGTTTCCTATTGAATTTTAATTATTTCTTTAAAAGGTGGAATGGGTTCCCAGGGGGCTTTCTGAGTACAGAGGATGTACAGTATAAGAACCTTTCTGATATTTCAAATGTGTCCCAATAGAAGAGAATTATTTGTAGCTCAGCATTGAACTGAACGGTCCTTGGTGCTCTCTGAATTTGGTTGTTTGCTTGCAGAAGTTTCAGTATATGACTAGAAACATTAAAAGCAACAGAGTGTGCGGTTTGCTTTTACATACAGTAGCTTGCCCTGCAAGTATTCGTGGGGGTTGTAGTTTTCTCCTTAGCATTTCTTGAATAGCACTGTTTTCTACTTCATTGTTTGTCTGGTGTTAATCCCTGCTTATCTAGATGTTGACTGCTAGAAAGGATGTGTTCTATCTATCTATCTACCTATCTACCTACCTACCTACCTACCTATCCAGGGGTGGGCTTCAAAAATTTTAGCAAGGGGTTCTCTGCCCAGTTGCTGGGTGGGAGTGGCCATGGCGGTTGTGGCCTAGTCGGCCTCCTGCACCATGGCGGCGGGGGGGGGGGGGGTTGCCCTCTCCAAGCTCCAGAGGCTTTCCTCGAGTTTCCAGGAGGACAAAAACAGCCTTCCCAAGTCCGGAGGCCCTCTGAAGGCCCAGTAGGTCTGTTTTTCACCCTTCCAGAGCCTCCGCGCGTGCCCTGCACTTACTTGCATCCAAAATGGGCCGCGTGAGGATTCCTGGGAGGAGCAAGGTGGGGTGAGTGGGGCCAGCCAGGAGTGGGATTTGGGGTTCTTCGAACTGTATAGAATCTTAGCTAGAGGTTCTCCTAAACCCCTGTGAACCTCCATCCACCCGCCTATCTATCTATCTATCTATCTATCTATCTATCTATCTATCTATCTATCTATCTATCTATCATCTATCTATCTATCTATCTATCTATCTATCTATCTATCTATCAATCATCTATCTATTTTTGTTCCTTTCTTAGCTTTTTATTGTTTTGTTTTTAATAGTGTGTAAATGTGATTTATCTCTATGATGACTGATTTTTCTGAATGCCAGGCTTCCAGGAATTCGTTAGAATTTTTTTCATTCAGCTCGGTCAAGGGTGCCCATAGTTTCCCAGTTGAAACTATAGTTGAGCCTGTCCAAGCGTTATGAGATTAAGTAATTTTCATTGTGTGTTCTGACAGCTAGTTTATTTTTAGCCTGCCTTTATTATTTTTATAAATAATTCAAGGCAGAGAACATTCCTAATACTCTTTCCTCCTCCTATGTTACCCACAACAACAATCCCGTAAGGTGGGTTGGGCTGAGAGAGTGTGACTGGCCCAAAATCACCCAGCTGGCTTCCCTACCTAAGGCGGGACTAGCCTGGTTTCTAGCCTGGTGTCTTAACCACTACAGCAAACTGGTTCTCTAGCGGGGCTGAAATCCAGCAGGTTCTGACAGGTTCTGGAGAACCAGTAGTGGAAATTTTGAGTAGTTCGGAGAACTGGCAAATACCACCTCTGGCTAGTCCCAGAGTGGGGTGAGAATGGAGATTTTGCAATATCCTTCCCCCAGGAGTGGGGAGGGAATGGGGATTTTGCTGTATCCTTCCCCTGGAGTGGGGAGGGAATGGAGATTTTGCAGTATCCTTCCCCTGCCATGCCCACCAAGCCACACCCACCAAGCCACGCCCACAAAACTGGTAGTAAAAAAATTGGATTTCATCACTGTTCTCTAGGTTGGTATTCATGGATGCACGCTGCTGGTCTAGGGTGGGAGATTATTATTTTATTATTATTTTATTTTTTATTATTATTTTTTCTACGTTGTGTTTTTATCATCTGTAAGCCTCTTAGAGTAAGCTGATAGGCGGCTATATAAATTTTCTAAAATAAATAAGTAGCCTTCTTCCTGTCCATAGTGGCTCTTGCAGTCTTTACATTGTGTATTGTTGATAATTCCTGTTTTATCTTCTTGGGCTCCTGGATCTTTTGTTTTACTTAAGATGTTTGATGCCACTTGCCGAGCATCCAAACTGCGGTCACCGGAATGGGACTTTTCAGCTTCTACCCTTGGCCGCGCCTGCTTCTCCGCCAGGCTTCCGCCTCGGGAATTCTCCTCTAGCTTTTCTCCTTGGCTCCCACGCCCCTACTCATTTGCCCTGGCCAATGGGCCACGTCCCCTCTGTCTCACACGCTTCGGCATGGCCCATTCAACACCACACTGTTGCTGAAGCGTGTGGTACAGAGGGGCCGTGGCCCATTGGCCAGGGCAAATGAACGGGTGTGTGTCAGACAAGGAGAAAAGCTAGAGGAGAATCCCACCGAGGCGGAATCCTGGTGGAGAAGCAGGTGTAGCCAAGGGTAGGAACCAAAAAGTCCTAAACCCGCGGTCACATGACCAGGGGGACACACAACTTCAGAACCCGATTATAAGTAGATTTTGGTTGATCTCTTGTAAATTCAAATGGTTGCAAGCCCAGGATTGTCTATAGAGCTTTCCTTGAGTACATTTTTTGTTGTTGTTGTTGTTGAGAAATTGATAATTATGGGAAAAGTGAAAGAAAGAGGATGACCAGCAGTGGTGATGGGTCCACCTTTGGAAGTCCTGAAGGGTCAAACAATTCTGGAAAAGGTCCACTTCTGTGGACATTAAGTTTCAAAACAAGTTGATGGCACATAATCAATCAATGAAATGCTGCAGATAGAACCCATTGCGTTCCCAAAAGCCCCCCACCCAGGGACTGGCTGCTGGGGGGTCGCAGGGGTTTGAGAGAACCTCTAGCTAAGATTCTGTGCAGTTCAGAGAACCCCCAAATCCCACTCCTGGCTGGCCCCGCCCAGCCACCCCTCCCCAGAGTCCCCACATGGCCCATTTTGGATGCAGGTAAGTGCAGGGTGTGCATAGAGGCTCAGGGAGGGTGAAAAACGGGCCTACAGGAAATTTGGGTGGGCCAGAAATCGGCCCTCCAGAGGGCGTCCGGAGCCTGGGGAGGCCATTTCCGCCATCCCGGAAGTTCGAGGAGAGCTTCCAGAGCCCAGGGAGGGCAAAAATGCTCCCTCACCACCACCATGGTGCAGGAGGCCTACTAGACCACACCTACCATGGCCATGCCCACTCAGCAATCGGGCAGAGAACCCCTTGCTAAAATTTTTGAAGCCCGCCCCTGCCCCCACACCAAGCGTCTCCATCCTTTCCACGAGACCCAAGTCTCCCCTTCGTCTTACTTGCACGCTGTTCGGGTATTCTTCTGTGCTGCGATGCAAAAGGACGCTACTCTTCTGGCCCAGACGAGCGTAGATACAATTAGCAGCTGGGTCATCAGGAACTGTCAGCGTTTCGTAGTGGTGATCAGTTAATTGCTCCATGGTCTTCAGAAAAAAAGAGATGGGGGTGGGGGTTTAGAAGAACTCAACTCATCTACAGCTCTAATCAAGATTGCATCGAAAACATAATTTTCATTTTGTCTCCCCTATCCATCCTCATTCCATTCTTTCTTGAATTGGTTCATTTCCAAATGTCTCTGGAGATTCTCAGCCATGGTTGTCCCAAAGGTGCTTTTTCAGGAGCCAACTGGACTTCCTTGTTTTTTCTTTTGAAGAAGAAAAGCTTCCTTCAAGCTTCTTTGAAGGAGAAAAACTTCTCTTCGAAGAAGAGTTGAAGAAACTTCTTGGATGAGAAGCAAAACATCTTCAAAGAAAAACCAGAAAGTCCATTTGCCTCTTGAAAAAAGCACCTTTGGTTCATTTCTGGCTTTCCTTTTCTTTCTGAGGGCAACTGGAAAAAAACTGCCTTCCTAAATCAGATCCAGGTAGTCCTTGAGTTACAACAGTTATTATCATTATTATTATTGGTTAATCTGTAGTCAGATTCACAGTCCTTTAGGCTGCTTAATAGCTCAGCAGCTCGAGTCCTAACCAAGGACCTAGGAACTGTTAAGGTATTGTTGGAGGATGATATCATTATTATTATTATTTATTAATTAAATTTTTATACCGCCCTTCTCCCGAAGGACACAGGGCTCATTTCGCGACCGTTCGAAGTTAAAGCGGCACTGAAAAAAGTGACTTACTTACTTACAACCGTTTTTCACATTTAACAACTGTTGCCGCATCCCCATGGTCCCGTGATCAAAATTTGGATGCTTGGCAACTGGCTCATATTTATGATGATTGCGGCATCCCCGGGATCAAGTGATCCTCTTTGACGAACTTCCGACAAGCAAAGTCAATAGGGAAGCCAGATTCATTTAACAACCATGTTACTATTTAACAACGGCAGTGATTCACTCAACAACCTTAGCAAAAAAGGTAAAATGGGGCAAAACTCACTTAGCAACTATCTCGCTTAGCAGCAGAAATTTGGGAGTCAGTGGTGGTCATAAGTTGAGGACTACTTGTATGTAAAAGAACCAAATCAGAGGTTAATTCGGGACTGTGAGGACAAGCCAATCTCCCCTTGAAGCAGGATCATTCTGCACCTCAGCAAGATATTTGGAAACGATTATTTATAAAAAGCTTTGGTCTGTTCTTTTTTTAATCAAACAATAAAACCCAAAGCGATAGGGAGAGATTCATGGAGAACAAGGCTGTGAATACTAACCAATTGTGAAAACAAAATTAAATCTTCCTGTCCAAAGGCAGTATATCTCTTGAATTAATGGGTGCTGGAGATGATTATCACTGACAGGCCTTTGCTTAAGAAACTGGAACAGCTATTCTAGGAAAGTCATGCTGGTCTTGGGTGGACGGCAACCCACACTGAGCTTTATTTAGCCAACCTCCGAAGTGTCCACGAAACAAGCAAAGTGTCTGCTGTGTGTTGGAAAATATGCCCACAACTTTGAAAATAAAACCATAAAGCAAAACAAAAAAACATTTTTTTTTCCTTGCCTGACAGAGATTGGACAGAATTTTCTGTGGAGCTTACAAGTGGGCCTTAATTTACAACCATAATTGAGCCCGGATTTATGGTCATAAATTGTGCCAGTTATTAAGCGGGTCATCAAAGGACCGACCCAATTTTACATATGTGTGTGTGTGTGTGTGTGTGTGTGTGTGCGCGTGCGCGCAGGTAATATCTCGGGTTTCTTCCCATGTAATTGTAAACATATCTTTAGAAGGATAGTAGCGACATTTTGATGAAATCACATTCATCATCTTCTGGCTGATGTTCTCGGTTTGATGCTTATGGGCAAACTGTGTGATCTTAACTGACGTTTTTCTGTGAAAAGAGGCAAGTTATATATATGCTCCACCCACTTGCCCAGATGCTTCTGCAGATGTGCAGAAGCGCCCCACGCGCAAACCAGAATCGACGGGATTTGGAACGCCCCATAAATGTGATCATGTGACTGTGGGGATAGGAATGGCCCCCAAACTTTGAATCTGGCTTGTATCTTTTTTTGTTTTTGGTCCGTGATAACTTCAAACGGTTGCTCAGCAACCAGTCATAAATCGAGGACTACCTGTACTGCATTCCTTTGGGCATGAAACAGAGCAGTGACCTCTCTGCCAGCCTGCTCTGTTTCTCTTCCAGAGGGGATGACTTATCTGCAAGAAATTCCTTGTCCTCTACAATTACCAGCATTGATTTTGGGAACGGGGATAAATGGAAGAAGGGTTCTTTCCAGAGGTGGTATTCAACCGGTTCGGACCGGTTCTGCTTGCCCACCCGCCCCCGCGTGAAGATGTCCTATTTAGCCACGTTTTTGAGGCCGGATGCACGCCTCACAGAAAGTGCACGCATGAGCAAAATGTATGAGCAGAAGGCTGGGTGTATGCGCAGAAGGCGCGTCCCCAAAGCGAGCGTGCGTACGACGAACCGGTGGTAAGCATTTCTGAAACCCACAGCTGGCTCTTTCCTAGGAAAGGATCAACCCACGAACCTGAAGGCTCTTTAAGGAAAAGACCTTGGCGGTTCCAGGAATTACCTTCATGGCTTTCTTGGCCACTTCACTGCTGCCAATGACAACGGTGTCAGGTCCCGCCATGCTGCAGAAGCTACGGAGATGCAACGTGCCTGAGACAGGAACAGTAGACACAGCAAAATCCTGCAGGAAGAGAACACAGCTTGAACTTCTGCAGAGGTTCAGGGGCCTCTGCAGAACCTCTCTTCTCTTTCATACCTCCTATCTAGTACGTGATTTTACCCTTAACCTCACTTGAACAGTATATATAAATCACACTTCACAATTTGAGGCCCATTGAGAACTATTGGGTTTCAATGCCCATCACCAAATGGTCCACCTTGAAAACCCATGAGATATCTGAATTCAATTGAATTCAGACATTTCCTGGTGGGTTCGGGCAGACTTCCGAAATAGGAATTAGAGAAGTACAAAAATGTTGAGTCCTTTCAAGCATGGATCACTTTGGGTAAGCCTGGAGTGGTGCGGTGGCCTAGAGGTGGAGCTCTCATCTCACAATCAGGAGGCTGCGAGTTCGATCCTAGGTAGAGGCAGTTATTTCTCTATCTGGGCACACTGAGAATATATCTGCTGAACAAAACTCCTGATTGGCAACAGGAAGGGCATCTGGCCATTAAAACACTCTGCTAGCTCCATTCAGTTGCCCAGACTCCACCCCGCAAGGGATTATGGAGTTGTTAAATGAAGGTGATGATCACTTTGGGTAAGGCTGGAGCACCTCCAGGGAACTCTGGACCCACAGCATCTGTTTCAGACTAGAAATCCTTCACATATGAATCATATAGCATATCTCTGATGGGGATGACATTCTAGAGCATGTTTCCTCATGGCTGGCGAGAGAATTCTGGGAAATGAAGTCCACATATCCTTAAGCCGCCATTGCTATGAAACACTATTCTAGAGGGGAATTCTGAGAGTTGAAGTCCACAAATCTTTAAGCCAGTAAGGTTGTGTTCTAGAGGGTGAATTGGGAACCCTGTTCTTTGGGGGATGGAAACACAGATGGAAACGGACATCATCATTGTCTAGCTGTATACACTGGATTGTATTCCTGAAGTTCTCGATTTTAAAGCATTCAAAGCTAACAGCAAACACTGAGTTTTGTAGTCCTTGTGAGGTATTTGCCACCTGCCTGCCACCCATTTTGGACTCTCATCCCTATTATTCTCAATTAACTTGGTTGGGTTAAAGAGCACTGAACTCTGCAATGGGTTATTGGGTTGAGAAAGGCTGCTTAAAACATGCTTCAGAATCCCCTACTGCGAGCATCTTCACAGGAGCTTTTTGTGGGGGGGGAGAAAATTCCCCCTAAAATGGAAAAAAATCCCAGTTTGGAAAAGTTATGTACGGGAGATTCTCAATCATGCAGGTCACGGTGGTCTCAAAGGTGCTTTCCAAAAGGCAACTGAAGTTTCTTGTATTTTCTCTTTAAAAAAAACATTTCATTTCTCATACAAGAACCGAAGAAGTTTTTGGGTGAGAAGCGAAATGTTTTCAAGGGGGAAAGTATCTTTTGGGTATCTTTGAGATATAATGTTTTTACTATCGTTATTGTTTCTACATCGTGCTATTCTCTTGTAAGGGAATTTTTTTTAATGTATACCTTTGTTTTTTAATAAAGGCCTACTTACCTGCACTGTCATGTATATTAAGGGCTGAAGAGTCTGAAATAAAATCAATGTTAATCTGGGTGCTGAAATTGTGACCTTTAAGTATGTCAAAATGGTCCTTTGCAACACTGGCAGTTGCTTAGCTTGCAATATGCTGTAGGCAAAGAGGAAGTGTGCACTTAAAGAAGAGGAAGAACGAAGAAAGGAGGAAGAGGTGGAGGAAGGAAGAGAAGGGGAGGAGAAGAGGAAAAGTTGTGGTAAAATAAAGCGGGATAAATGGTAAAAGAGCAGCCCCAAACAACTAAAAATGAAAGTTAAAAGATAAGATGAATGGAAAATGATGGAGAAAAGATTGTACATTTAAATATGTTTATGAGAAATAAAAACAAAGACTTCTTGGGGGGGAAAAAGTACATGTGAAAAATAATCATGTTGTAGCATTTAGGTTGGAGGAATGGACAACTAGCCAAGCTGGCAGAATCCTGAAAGTCATGTGATTTTGTGGTTTTAAGATATATAATGAAATGTTGAATAATGGGGAAGTTGCCAACTGGCCTCAAGCCATCCCTTTTGACTGCTTGTCCAATTGACCCCCATTGTAATGCAATTAATATAAGTAGTTTATGTTTGCTACGCTTTAAATCGAGAACAGTATCCGGGGTATACCAGCATCCATGTATAAATATATCTTTGGGTTATGTGGATGGCCCATTCTAAGAAAGTCAACTCACTCTAAAAGCATCAGCTACCATCTCTGCTCCTCTATGATTGGTCCATTTGGAAATACCCACGAAGAACTCTCTACCTGCGGAAGAGAAAAGAAAAGTGGAGAACAGGATCAATGGCTCTTAAGAAGCTCTCCCCAGACTGGAGAGGCCTCCAGGTAGTCCTCGACTTATGTCCACAACTGAGGCCAAAATTTCTCTTGCTAAGTGAGACATTTGTTGAGTTTTGTCCCATGACCTTGAGACACAGCAATGGTCATAAGTGTGAACCAGTTGCCAAGCATCTAAATTTTGATCCCACAATCATGGCGATCGGGGGTGCTATTCAGCAGGTTCTGACAGGTTCTGGAGAACTGATAGCGGGAATTTTGAATAGTTTGGAGAACCAGCAAATACCCCCTCTGACTGGCCCCAGAGTGGGGTGGGAATGGGGATTTTGCAGTATCCTTCCCCTGCCACGTCCACCAAGCCACACCACGCCCACCAAGCCACGCCCACAGAATCGGTAGTAAAAAATTTGAATTCCACCACTGATGATCCCCATTAAGCTACAAAGGGTTGTTAACTGTGTAAAATGGCCGTAAGTCACTTTTTTCACTGTTGTAAGTCGAGAACTACCTGTGCAGCTCAAATCTGACCAAAACTAAGCATTACATTTCACTAGAAAAGTCTTAACAGGTAGGATGGTCCTATATAAGAAAGACGACTTCTTTTGAACAAGTGTTCATTCCTAAAACATGCTGTTGATGTGGTATTCTTTTCCTTCTGTTCAATCACGTCTGATTCTTAGAGACTGCTAGGACCAGTCCCTGCAGTTTTCTTGGCAAAGATTTTCAGAAGCGGTTTGCCATTGCCTCCTTCTTAGGGTTGGGAGAAAATGACTGGCCCAAGGTCACCCAGCTGTAATAGTAGGATGAGTTAATTTGCAGCCCCATGGTTTCAGGTGACCTCCAGCCCTCTTTTTCGTGTTCTCCGAAATGCTTTCTTACACTATTAAAATTCAGTAGTGTTCATTCCCATCTTTTTTTAGAAAGGAAACCCAGAAAAACTAATGCAGTTTAACATTTTTAAGAGCTACCTATCCAACCTTTAAAAAAAACTAGGCAAGCCAGACCCTGTCCATATGCCATATTTTTCAGACTATAAGACACACCAGACTATAAGACACATCTAAAGTTACAGAAGGAAAAGAAAAAAAATTGTTTTTGACCTCCACGTGTCGCGTTTTCGCCCGCCCAGTCCCCTGGAAGTACTCTGCAGTGCTCTACACTGCCCGTTTTCACCAAAAACGCACCCGTTTTTGGCCTGCAGTGTGCTTCTGGCCGGGGAGGGCAAAAAGGCAATACATGGAGGGCTTGGCCCGTTTTTGGTGAAAACTGGCCATACAGAGCACTACAGAGTGCTTCTGTGGGCCAGGGAGGGCAAAATCATGATGCGCAGAGCAGGGGTGGTTCTACTTACCTTTACTACCGGTTCGCAGCGGGGCTGCGCACA
Organism: Masticophis lateralis; assembly: GCA_030761175.1. Taxonomy (NCBI): domain Eukaryota; kingdom Metazoa; phylum Chordata; class Lepidosauria; order Squamata; family Colubridae; genus Masticophis; species Masticophis lateralis. Next base: position 26,802,132 of record JAUDYJ010000002.1, read on the forward strand.
GAAGCATTTTGATGACGTCAGGGTCGGTGGGCGGGGCCTCCCACCAGTTTTACTACCAGTTCTATAAAACCGGTGTGAACCAGGAGCAACCCACCACTGGCGCAGAGGGTTCGGGAGGCCAAGAATGCCCATATTCAGTCTATAAGATGCACCAAAATTTTCACCCACTTTTGGTGGGTGGGAGAAGGTGCGTCTTATATTCCGTAAAATTCAGTACATTATCAAATTTCAATAGTTGAGAATAAATAAGCAGCTCTGGATTAAATTGCTGGCACCTTGGTGTTCTCTGGTTGTTTTCTTGCAAATCCTTCATTAACATTGCATGATGGTGTTACTAAACCTGGTAATGAAACATCTGGAAGAAAATCGTTCAGCTCTGAGAACATCAAGAAATCCCAGAAATTACCGGATTTGAATGACTCACCGCATTCTATGAAATGAAATAAAGCTCATCAATTGAATGAATGAATAAATAATGAATAACTTTTCCCCCAAAACAAAAGGCAACTTCTGAATCTCAAATAATTGCTCAGTTCTGCTTTAAAATATCAAGCTATTTTGGACTCTGTAGCATCAGCTCTTTCGTCACTGGCTCTCATTTGTCTGGAATGGCTTAGGGCAGTGATGACTAATCTTTTCCGGACCAAGTACCCAAAGCATGTGTGCACGAACCCCCAAAATTCAATGCACAGCTCCTGCGCATGCTCTGCCCCCATGCATGCAATCCACGTATGCACCCTGACCCCCCGCATGCACGCACAGCCCCCTCCACATATGTTCTGCCCTCCGCGCATGCGCAGCAGAGACCTGAAGACCAGCTGGCCACCAGAAAGCATGTGCACATGCACAACAGAGCTGAACTGGGGTGACGGCTTGCATGCCCACAGAGAGGGCGATGCGTGCCACCTCTGGCACGCACACCATAGGTGCGCCATCACGGTTATAGGATAAAGGCGGCTACGAGACTGCCTTCTGCTGCCGATAGCCTCCCACCGGCCAATACGCTCCCACAGAGAGGGACTCCTCAGGGTGCCGTCTGTCAAACAATGTCGAATGGCAGCCCGCAGGGGGAGACCCTTCTCTGTGGGGGCACCTGCCCTCTAGAACGAATTGCCCCCAGAGATACGGATGATCCCTGACCTGCGCACCTTTCGCCATGCCCTCAAGACGCTATTATTCCAACAAGCTGGGCTGGCCTAAACAGGAATGTTAATTGGGATTTATTTTTAATGATTAGGGCCAAATTGTTTAATACATTTTTAAACTGCTTTTAAATTTTGTGTTTGGGTTTGTTTTACTGTTGGCTGTGCACCGCCCTGAGTCCTCTGGGAGAAGGGCGGTATAAAAATTAAATAATAAAATAAAATAAAATAATAAAATAAAATAAAATAAAATAAAATAAAATAAAATAAAATAAAATAAAATAAAATAAAATAAAATAAATAAAATAAAATAAAATAAATAAAATAAAATAAAATAAAATAAAATAAAATAAAATAAAACAAAACAAAACAAAACAAAACAAAACAAAACAAAACAAAACAAAACAAAACAAAACAAAACAAAACAAAACAAAACAAAACAAAACAAAACAAAACAAAATAATAAAATAAAATAAAATAAAATAAAATAAAATAATAAATGAATGGTGGGCCAACTCACCTGTAAAAAGCACATCGCTTCCATCCAGGGTGGCTCCCTCATCTGTAACTTCCACGACACGAAGTTTTAGCTCCTCCAAGACCTTTTTGACACAGCTGATCTGTAAAAATGACAGGCAGGAAATGGGGAGGAGGGGAGAAACATAGAGACACCTGTTATAACTGGAGCACTTAACCTCAACTTTCCTCAGGTATTCTCATTCTTCAGACAAGATTCAAGAGAGGTGTCCATCAAATGGCTTCCTGCACCTTAGTTATTACTAGACAACCAATGGCCCATTGGGTCATCCCTTGAGAGAAAGACAGTGCAGCATGATGGAAAAATTATAGTGGCAAACTGTAATTGACTTGTTCATGAGAAGCTGGCAGGGAGTGTCAGAAATCATAATAACGCGGAATGGGACAACTTGCCACAGCCAACTTGCCATGGCCAACTCACCACGGGATAACTCACCATCTTGCTGTAGGATAATTCACCATGAGACAGTTTAACAATTCTATTTAATTATTTTAAATAAATTTAAAAATATTTTAATTTTTTGTCATTCACATTTCATTCTGTCCCTCCTTTCACATCCTTTCTTTAATGATTCTATCCCACCATTTCTTTGTTATTAGTCTAACTCTTGTCCTGCAGTTGTCCCAAGGCGTTGGCTGTGGTGAATTAACTGTGGTGAATTGGCGGTGGCAAGTTGGCCAGGGTGAGTTGGTTGTAGCGAGTTGGCGGTGGCGAATTGTCATAGACCCCAATAATATGACCGCCGCTGACAGTGGCAGGCACAACGATGTCAATACAATTGGTCTGAAAATCCTCAAAATTTCAATTCCACAGGAGTAATGAGTTCGTTGTGTATGTTTACAGTTACCAGATCTGAGGTCCTATGATTCAAAACTTGTTATATTATGATGTACCATTTCAGCTGATGGTTGCATACTAACAATGAAGAGTTTTAGTAGCATACAGATACTATATTAATCAGACTTCCTCTGAGTCTATGTCAAGGAAACATACCCCAAATAGCCACCACATTTAAGAATTTGTCCTCACAGAGCCTCATCCACGTTCTTTTTTTATACATTAAGTAGATCGTGACATGGACTGTGCCATGTGGAGAGATCTAGCAGGTATCTCAGCTCCAATTTAATTTGAATTAGTTGGACCATATCCACATCCCTTATCAGATTTCTAGAAGTCAGCAATCACTACAGGTAATCCTTGATTTACGACCACAATTGAGCCAAAGCTTTCTGTTGCTAAGTGAGACATTTGTTAAATGAGTTTTTGCCCCTTTTTATGACCTTTCTTGCCTCACTGCACTTGTGCAATTAGTAACACAGTTACTAAGTGAATCTGGCTTCCCCATTGACTTTGCTTGTCGGATGGTCGCAAAAAGTGTTCAAATGATCCCAGGATGCTGTGACCTCATAAATATGAGTCAATTGCCAAGTGTCTGAATTTTGATCACATGACCATGGGGATGTTGAAAAGGCCGTTAAATGTGAACATAAGTCACTTTTCTCAGTGATGTTGTAACTTCAAACGGTCACTAAATGAACTGTTGCAAGTCAAGGACTATCTGTATTACGTTTGTTGATACCACAGCAGGAAGATAAGGGTACAAGCGAAGAATCAGTAATCACCATCCCAAAGATACTACATTTTAACATTTCTACAAAGCGTGCATCACTTATATAGAATAACCTGAATAACCTGACTGTGACACAGAGGAATTAGTACTGAACAACATCTGGAAGGCCATTGGTTCCCCAGATGTGTTCTCCACATATTGAAGAAACACTACTTTTCCAAGAAAGGTGGAACTTTCCTTTTTAAAAAAATTTTTTCATTTATATTATCCCAGTTTTATTATTTTATAAAGAACTCAAGATAGCAAACATGTCCATTGCTCCTTCCTCCTCCCATGTTCCCCACCTGTGAGGTGAATTGGACTGAGAGAGGGTGACTGGCCCAAGGTCACCCAGCTGGTTTTCATAGCTAAGGTGGGAGTTGAACTCATGGTCACCTGCTTTCTAGCCTTGTGCTTTAACCACTAGACCAAACCGGCTCTTCATATTTCCATATTGGGGAAAACATACAACTTTTATTCAGAGGCCTAGAAGTTACGTAAGGGCTGGAATGTTTTCATAACCCAACCCTAAATGATATAAATAATGAAAGTGAACTGGGCACTTCAGAGAATATATTATGCAGAGTTGAATAAAGAGAGAAGGAAGACACCTCAAATGGTCCACTTATCCCTACGTCCTGTTAACCCCTGCGGTTGCTACTCCTTCATAAAAGTGCAGTTGTCAGACAGTTTGCTAAAGCATCAGTTAGTGCTCTGAAGGTAAAAGCAAATGGCCCTTTATGACCATACGTTTTTGGAGATGTTGAGAGAGCCTCAAAAGAAAGGAAGAATGGACCATATTCTCTCCTCTTCTCTCCCTAGAATTTCTACTGCAAGGGTGTCAAACTCAAGGCCTGCGGGCAGCATTTGGCCCACGAGATGCTTAGATCTGGCCCACGGGGCTGCCATGGAAACAGCGAAGGACCGGCCCGCAGTGCCTCTGCCAGTGAAAATGGAGCTCGGGAGGGTCAAGTTTTCACTGCCAGAGGGTTGCAGGAGGCTGTCGCAGCTGAAAACGGAGCTCGGGCGCCTGTTTTCGCTGGCAGAGCGCTCAGGCTGCCACAGGCACCCCCGACACGTGTGATGTCAAGCTGGCCACGCCCACCCTGGCCACGCCCACTTCAGCCCCCTGAGATCAAATACAACCCTGATGCGGCCCTCAATGAAATCAAGTTTGACATCCCTGTCCTACTGATAGCCTTTCTGATGAAACAGCCTACGGGTGATTCAGACCATTGACGGAGAAGACGCTTTTCTCCCTCCCTTCCAAATAATATCCCATTCCACACCGAATCTCGTCCCTGAATAAGGCAAGAATGCTAGAATCTTGTGTGATTTTTCGATGCTGTTTTTCTAAGCCCTTCTCTATATATAGATATATACAGTGCATGAACTTGGAAGTTCCAATCCGCCTCTAAGAAGAAAAAAAAAATGTGATCACATGAATGACCTTTAACTTGATCCATTATTCTTTTGTTGCATCTTCATGCCACAGAGATGCCGGGGCTGTTCTAAATTTATCAATGACTCATCTCTTTCTCCCCCACATAAGCACTTTTTAATTTAATTTTCATGGATCCGGTGCGCTTCTGCTTTTGACAACATCAGTGAGTTTCCTTCTCTGCAAACGTGGCCTTCCTTTTGTTTCTCCACTTCAACCCGTTATGCTTAACAGTCCAGGAAATTTCAGTTTTCAAAGAATATTTTAAAATGAGCGTTTGTTTTAAAACACACCCACACCTTTCCAGAATTGCAAGGGACCCAGAATGGAAGCTTGGACCCACAATAAGTTGAGCCCTACCATTCTGGCTCTACAAACATTCCCACGATTCCTATTTCTTAGGCTTGGCAACTTAACATGTATGGACTTCAACTCCCAGAATTCCACAGCCAGCATGGCTAGCTAGGGCTCTCTGGGGAATTCTGGGAGTCGAAGTCCACACATCTTTAAGTTGCCAAGGGCTGAGAAGCACTGCTATACATATAGTCCTTGACTTAAAATCCTTTGAAGTTCCAACAGACCTACTTGGGGGGTACTTTGAATCAGGGGTGGGTTCTATTTACCTTTACTACCAGTTTGCTCGCGCATGCACTTCCTGATGACATTGGGGTCGGTGGGCGGTGCCTCCCACCAGTTTTACTACCGGTTCTATAGAATCGGTCCGAATTGGGAGCAACCCACCACTGCTTTGAACCCAGATTCCAAGTTCTGTTAGTCATCATCCCCCCCCCTCCCACTTCTTCGAGCGCTAAGTAAACAGGCCACGTTTATTGCCATTTGCAAAAATCAAGATGGCGTTCACAACGGTGTGATCAAAGCCCAGCCTCCTTTTGTGTATACATCAATGTGGAGGTGGGGTTTCGATCACGCGGTTCTAGACATCTGGGCATTTTGGATCACCAATGCAGACTCTGTCACGGCAGACAGAAATTAAAAAAAAAAAATCAGTAACAGAACTAAAAATATTCCCCCTCCCCAAAGAATAAATCAATTCTGGGACCTACCAACCAAAAGGGTAATAAGTTCTCTGTGGGTATATCCAATGTAGACCCAGACATGACACATGCATTTTTCAAGCAATTCTACATATGCAATCTGGGAAACTAGGTTTGTGAAATTTGGGATGGAGGGAAAGCATTTTCATTGGTCCAACTGCACTACACTTAAACCCATTTCCCTGCTTTGCGGGAGGGGTACCGCACTCTACGCAATGCTTATGGGCACTGATCCAGCAGCTGGCATTCCTCTGGGCATATCGCTGCTTTTAAGGTTGTGTAACGATTAAGTGAATCTTAAACCAAAATGGAAAAGCTGCAAATCCTCAACCCTGCTGGCCTTTTGCAAAGCTTTAAAAAAAAAAAAAACTTGGCTGGATACCTGAAGTCCCATTTCTTGGCTTTACTATTCGCTAGTTAATTCTCTTGGCTGCTTGCATTATTTCGGATGTTTTTCATTGTTTTAAATGTTCTTGTGGTTTTAAATTGTTTTTTGGAACCCTAAGCCAACCACAGCCATTGGTTGAGAAGGGCAGATACAGAAATAGTACCATAAATAATAAATCAAATCAAATCAAAATATCCAAGGAAGTATCCAACCAAGTATCCCATTTTTCTTTCCTGAAATGTAACATAAGCAGTTTTAGGAAATAGAAAGGGTGGAGATAGTGGGGTGTGTGTGTGCGTGTGTGTTAGGGTTAGGGTTGGGGTTAGGTAAGCCAGGGGTGGGCTTCAGAACCTTTAGCAACGGGTTCGCTGCCCCATTGCTGGGTGAGTGTGGCCATGGTGGGCGTGGCCTAGTCAGGCGCCTGCACCATGGCGGGGGGGAGGATGTTTTTCACCCTCCCCAGGCTCCGGAACCTTTCCTCAAGCTTCCAGGAGGTTGAAAACTACTTCCCCCTGGGTCCGGAGGCCCTTCGGAGGCTAGAAACAGGCCTGTTTCTGGAATTCTGGAACCGCCGGTAGGCCCATTTTTGCCCTCCCAGACTCTCCACGCAGCCACTACACTTACCTGGAATGATGAACAGGCCGCGTGGAGACTCCTGGGAGGGGCAGGGTGGGGAGGGGCAGAGTGGGCATGGCCAGCCAGGGGCGGCATTTGAGAGTTCGCTGAACCCCGACAATTCTTGGCTAGAGGATTGCCCAAACACTGCTGAACCTGCAGGAGCCCACCCAGTGGTGAAATCCAAATTTATTTTACTATCAGTTCTGTGGGCGTGGCTTGGTGGGTGTGGTGTGGCTTGGTGGGCGTGGCAGGGGAAGGATACTGCAAAATCTCCATTCCCTCCCCACTCCTGGGGGAAGGATATTGCAAAATCCCCATTCCTTCCCCACTCTGGGACCAGCCAGAGGTGGTATTTACCGGTTCTCCAAACTACTCAAAATTTCCACTACCGGTTCTCCAGAACTTGTCAGATCCTGCTGGATTTCACCCCTGAGCCCACCCCTGGATGAAGCCGGGGGAGGGGGGAGAAAAAAGCTAGGGCAAGGAAGAAAGTCACCACTTTCTCCTCTAAGTGGCTCTTTTCCTCTAGCCATGGTTAACCAATCTCCTATTTGAGGAATAGACAGGTTTCTCCTGATGGCTTTTGTGTGGGACTCCTCATAATAAGCTCCAATAATATTTCTCTCCCCAAAAGATGGGAGACTTTTAGAATAGGGACAACCTGTTTCAAGAGGACTTGCAATCTTGAAATCCCACTGTCAACCCTGAAGTTGGCCTGACTGATTTTGAGACTTCAGTGCTGACACACCCAAGAAGAGGGATAGGGAGGGGCGAGTAGACATAGTTGGGGTGTTGTAGTCAAAACGAAACTCTTTCTCGTGGGAGCCAAGGACATTCCTGCAGGTGCTCGGAAGAAGGGGACTGAAGTCACCTAGCAACTAGACAGTATCCTGATTGGACCATGTCACTGATTGTTTTGAGAAAGGGACAAACTTTCACTTTTAATCAGGTGAAAACTGCGGGAATATTCAGAGTTGGTTTTCACCAGCTTGTGCCAATATGTTATGTCCTAATAAATTGTTCTTTGAGGAATTTGCCTGCCTCGAAGTTCTCTTTGCTATGGATGTATTACTTGGAACCCTGACACCCACAGCATTCTGCTTTACATCACTCTGGATGTACAAACGATGACATACACCTATCCTCTTCCCGGATATGATTATGGACAGGTAGTTCTCAAGTTACGACCACAATTGAGCCCAACATTTATGTCGTTAAGTGAGAAATATATTAAGTGAGTTTTGCCCTATTTTACAACTTTTCTCATCACATTTGTTAAGTGAATCTGGTTTCCCCATTGACTTGGCTGCTCAGAAGATTGCCAAAGATGCTCACACGACCCCAGGACACTGTAACCGTCACAAATGTGAGTCAGTTGTCAAGCATCCGAATATCAATCACGTGGGAAAGCATGGGGATGCTGCAATGGTCCCAAGTATGAAAAATAGTCATGTTATTTTTTTCAGTCACTAAGCGAACTGTTGTAAGTTAGGGACTACCTGTATGCATAAAGTGGCCAAATCAGCTAGGATTCCAACTGGAAGATATTGCAGATGGTAGGATTGATGGAAGCAGTAGATAGCTGGATAGATGTCCAGCTTGATGTCCAACTAAAGCACAGTTTCTTAATCTTGGCAATTTAAAGGTATGTGGACTTCAGCTCCCAGAATTCCCCATGCTGTCTGAGAGATTCTGGAAGTTCGAGCCCACATATCTTAAAGTGGCTAAAGCTGAGAATCAATGAGATAGAGGGATGGGTTGATTGACAGGAAACCAGATGGCTGGATGAATTGGCAACTGTATTTTTTTCTAAAATGAGCTTACAGGGTCATTTTGACATTTTGGTTTTGACATGAGATTCAGAAGCATTTTCAAGAAATACCTCTTGCTCACAGAGATAGGCATTTTATTCTGTGCCTGGTTAGGGCTGTTCAACCTGAAAAGCCATTTAGAGAACAAAAGGAAGCAAAATGTTTACAAGCATCACAAATGAAGTGGTGCCCGCTTCTTCGGAGCTCTTCACACAGAGCTTCTACTGAAGGAAAACACGGTATAAAGGTTTCCCACTATGTATCTACAGCTGTAAAAAGAAATTCCTTTTCCTTTCAGACCAAATCCACTCCTCTGTGGCCCTCAGCTTTAAAAGACAAGGAAGATATGGAACTTGTGAAATGTATCTTGGTGGGTTGGGCATCAGCAGACACCTATAAGCGACACTGGAGGAGGAGGAGGAGGAGGATGGGCCGGGAAGGGAGAGTGAGACAGGATCCCAATTGCCAAGGCAACCAAACTGCACTGCAGAAACACAAGGGTGCAATTAATCCCAGAGCCTCCTGCAGCACAACAGATGGGACCTTCTACTGACACCGTCAGCTAGTTCAACCTTCTCCAGGTTGGTTCTCTCCAGATTTCCAGCCTACATCTCTCGAAGGCCAAACTAGTAGGATAAAATTATCAGTGGTTACACTGGTTGGTAAAACACACGCACACATACCAACAATTCTTGGTAATATCCTTGGAGTAGACTAAACCATAGAATCATAGGGCTGAAAGGGACCTCGAAGGTCTTCTAGTCCAACCCCATGGTCAAGGCAGGAGCCTTATATCATCCCAGTGTTGTTTCTCTATGTCATGTGGGTACATGCGTTTATTTTGTATGTATTTATTTTGTCATGTTTATGAGGTATTGCAAGGTTCCAAAATGTACTTGGGTCACCAAAATGCCAAAGAGAGAGACCCAAGAAGAGGCTTGGAAAAAATACCAGCTTTTATTTGTACAAAGAAGATCTGGGTAGACCATACCACAACATACAAACAAAGAGCATGCAGTGAAAGGCCACACCTTGGGGAAGGTATGGTGTCCTTTTATACCTTCAGAGGCATCAGCTTAGTACCCAGTTCTGGCCCCCTGGCCCATGCTTTCCTTTAGCAATGCAGCAAGGAACAGGGGGGTTGAGTGCTTAGCAACAGAGGGGCTGGGTGCTTAGCAACACAGGTATTTGCCTGATGTAACACTGCCAAACCATGGCATACCCCGCTTCTTGAGATATCCACCAGGCACAGAGTTGTACGAAAAACAAGATAGCAGAAGACAGTAGAAGCAAATGGCAGAGGCAATTCCAATTCTTAGCAGAGCAATTCTTTCAGAAGCAAAACAGCAAGTCAAACCAATTCTTCTGACTCTATTGTTATGTCCCACTAAGTCTACCTATTCTATGATTATTATGTCCCTTCGGTGTTATTAGGGGTTGAGACACTTTGAGAGCCGTATGCAACGAAATTCCGTTTTAATGTATGCCGGTTAATGTACATTCAAAGTGACAATACAATTATTCTAAGTCTGAGTCAAATGGCTGTCCAATCTATTTTTGAAAACCTCCGGTAAGATGCCCACCTAAAGCATCCACCGAGTTGGCAGTACCACTACCCTCTTGTCTGTTCTACACCTGAATCAGAATGTAAGAAATGTTGCCCAAATGCACAGCTTCCCTTTGGGGAGCAAGAGACAGACAAAGAAACAGGAAAGGCGTGTGGGTGCATTCACATGGTATAAAGTGTGAAATATGCTATACAAGAGAGGTCCTCCCGGCTATCCTACTTCTCCTACTCGGGTGCTCAGAAAGCTCAGCAAGGGGGGCTCTGAAATGTTGTGGAAGGCAAGCAAAGAATGCCAGGACTCTAGAAAGAGTGCAGAGAAGAGCAACAAAATTGATTAGGGGACTGGAGGCTAAAACATATGAAGAATGGTTGCTGGAACTGGGTATGTCTAATTTGATGGAAAGAAGGACTAGGGAAGATATGATAGCAGTGTTTCAATATCTAAGGGTTGCCACAAAGAAGAGGGAGTCAAGCTATTCTCCAAAGCACCTGAAGGTAGGACAAGAAGCAATGGATGGAAACTAATCAAGGAGAGAAGCAACTTAGAACTAAGGAGAAATTTCCTGACTGTTAGAACAATTAATCAGTGGAACAACTTGCCTCAAGATGTTGTAAATGCTCCAACACTGGATGTTTTAAAGAAAAGATTGGATAACCATTTGTCTGAAATGGTATAGCGTTTCCTCCCTAAGCAGGGGGTTGGACTAGAAGACCTCTAAGGTCCCTTCCAACTCTGTTATTCTATTCTATTCTAAATGGGGAAGAAAGCAAAGGCAGGATGCTCATCTGTGGATGCCAAGTGAACCAGATGGGATGCCCATGAAACCATCAGGAGCTCAGCTTGATTTCAGTGAGATTTTTCTATCTTGTCTGAAACATTTGGAGGGCACACAATGGAGAAACCCCCCCAAACTAAACACTGTCTTCCTGTGCAAGCAGAACTCTATGAGAATAAGGCAACAGAATAAATGCTTTCATCACCGCTCTATCGCAGTGGCTCCTGACTACAGGTAGTCCTCATCTTACAACAGTTCATTTAGTGACCGTTCAGAGTTACAACAACCCTGAAAAAAGCGACTTATCACTGTTTTTCACACTTACGACCGTTGCAGCATCCCCGTGGTCACGTGATCAACATCCAGACTCTTGGCAATGGACTCATATTTATGACGGTTGCAGTGTCCCACAGGGCTATGTGATCCCCTTTTGCGACCTTTGGACAAGCAAAGTCAATGAGGAAGCCAGATTCACTTAACAACCATCTTACTAACTTAATAACTACAGTCATTCATTTTTTTTAAAAAAAATGATTTATATGCCGCCCTTCTGAGGAGACTCAGGGCGGCTTACAATGTGTTAAGCAATTTAAAGAAAGATGATAAAATGGGGCAAAATTCACTTACCAAATGCCTCGCTTAACAACAGAAATGTTGGGCTCAATTGTGGTCGTAAGTCAAGGATTACCTGTACCTCAATAGAGCTTACTAGCAAAACATTCCCTGATAGGCTGGAACAAGTTTTAGTACTGTAGTAAGTTTGTTGTTGTTGTTAGTTGCGAAGTCGTGTCCGACCCATCGCAACCCCATGGACAATATTCCTCTAGGCCTTCCTGTCCTCTACCATCCTCTGGAGTCCATTTAATCTCACGCCTACTGCTTCAGTGACTCCATCCAACCATCCCCTTCTCATTCTCTGCCATCCCCTTCTTCTTTTGCCCTCAATCTTTCCCAGCATCAGGCTCTTCTCCAGTGAGTCTACTGTAAGTTACAAGGGTGGGCAAATGTAGCTCTTTTACAATCTGTGGACTTCAACTCCCAGAATTCCTGAGACAGCCAAGCTAGTTCAGGAATTCTGAGAGTTGAAGTCCACAGGTTATAAAGGAGCCACATTTGCCCACCCCTGTCCTAGCCCATTAGGGATCATTTTGCTAGTAACATCAGTAACACAATTCACACTGTACATCAGTTGACTATATGCACCGTAGAGAGCCTGCAAGATATTTTCTATATATAACTTGTCTTATATGATCCCTTAAACTATAGGGTTAAGGAAAACCCATGAAAGAGTCTTAACCAGGAATGATGGTTCTTTTCACAACAGGTAAGCCTGAGTACAGATACATTTGCTCACCATGGAGACCAACTGAAAAACAATTAAATCCTGAGATGAAGAAAAACCACAAACTGCATTGCATGAATGTGATAGCAATTTCCTAGGGAAAAAATATTAAAAAGGCAACATCTGTAAAGGCAACGTTGCAAAATATGCACTGCAGTTCCTTTAAGGACGTTTGCTTACTTTGATTTTTTAAAAAAACAAAAAACAAAAACAAAGTTTGCTGCAAATAAAAAAAATAGTTGGGATAATTTAATAGGTTAAATCAGGTCTTAGTTTTGCTGACACGTTTTTTTCCCCCTGTGTTTCTAAGTTTAGCAACCACGAATTATCCAGCTGTGAGGTTTTTCAAGAATAAAACCTTGCTGGTTTCTACGACAATATTTGCATGAACTAAACGTTAAAATTGTTAGAAGGAAAGAGTATGAAGTTGGTTTATTTGATCAAGGTTAAAATAATTTAAAGAAGTAAATTTAACTATACTTTAAATACTTTAAAAGTTGATCTTTTATGCTTATGGATAAAGGATGGGATGTGAGATGAAGAGATATCTGTTTCTAACTTTAGGAAATTTATGAGCTTTATGAAGAGTTTACAAATTTAACCATGAAAGCTTATTTCTAACCTAATGAAAGTGACGAGTTACTGAAAATTCTGTACCTGTAATAAAGCCAGAAAGTCACTTCTTTAATTTATATTCAAAATATACTATATATTGCTACCAACCTGCCTTCCATTGAGGACCTGTATACTGCACAAGTCAAAAAGAGGACTGTGAAAATATCTACAGACGCCTCACATCCTGGACATAAATTGTCTCAACTTCTACCCTCAAAACGCTGCCATAGGGCAGTGATGGCTAACCTTTTCTGGAATGAGTGCCCAAAGCGCACATGTGTGCGCACTGAAACCCGGACCTCCCAAAATGCAATGCACACACGGCCCCCACACATGCGACTCCATGCATGTGCGTGTGCCCCTGCATGCACCCCGCCCCCCCCACGCACATGGCCATCCCCAATGCATGCACATGTGCTCCCCTGCATGTGCCCCACCCCCCTGCGCACTTCCCTAGCATGATTTATGTTGATTGCTTATTTAGTATCCTATAACTATCACTAAGTGTTGGATCTTATGATTTATGATGAATGTACTTTTATGATTACTATGATCATGACTTATCACTTACAGATTTTATGTACAGTGAGAGCTTATGCACCAGAGACAAATTTCTTGTGTGTCCAATCACACTTGGCCAATAAAAAAATCTATTCTATTCTATTCTATTCTATTCTATTCTATTCTATTCTATTCTATTCTATTCTATTCTATTCTATTCTATTCTATTCTATTCTATTTTCTTGCCCTTTTTCTTCTTTCTAATCTCTTCTCTTTATTTAAGTTTAGTGTGTATCGGTTTTTACTACTGCAATCCAAATCCTTCATAGAAATTATATACAAAAAAAAAAAAAAATGAAACCTTCCACGGGCAAGAGGTTACCGAATGCAGTGGTGGGTTACCCCCGGTTCGGACCAGTTTGCAAGAACAGGTAGTAAAAATGGTGGGAAGCTCCACCCACTGACCCGGACATCATCAGGAACCTTCTGCGCATGCGCACAGCCCCGTTGCAAACTGGTAGTAAAGGTAAGTAGAACCCATCCCTGACTGAATGCCTGCTTCATAAACCTAAGTGAAACATTTATACTCCCAAACAAATTTGTGTGAGACTTTTTGTCTGGTTGCTAATGACACTTCACAACGGCCTCCAAGCCGTTGCAAATGCATTCTCAAAGAAAAACTTCCCCCTCAGCAACGTATCTGCAAGAGAACCAACATCCTTTACAGGTTTAAATTTGACATTAGCCATATATAAACGTTACCTCATCTCGCCGTGTGGGCATCCATGGCCGAGTGAGGAGCACAGTATCTCCCTGGATGACTGCCAGATCCCCCACCAGTGTGGCATAGGGGAAGCCTTCGTCTGCCGCCAGTTCAATGACTTGCAGCCCTAGCTTCTGCCGCAGTATGCCAGTATAGACCCCGTACTGTCTGTGGGCCTTGGCTAGGTCCACCGGATCAGCCCCACTGTCAGATCCATCCGCTGTGGTCTCCGCTGTGGCAAAGGAGGAAGGAATGCAGCGGACGATGGCATGGGTGTACTTGCCAAAGGAGGAGACACTGGCCATGTTCTGCAGGAAGACAGAAGAGATACAACCATTAGGATGAAATGGGCCTCATTTTTTGGTCAAATAGGAGTCCCGCATTAACAGATCTTCCGCAGTGACCAGCAATGACTAAATTCTGCACCTAAAACAGTAGGAAGCTCCATGGTTGGCCCGAAAGAGTTTAATGTTGGTCAAGTCAAGTGGAAAAATTGCAAGATTAATGCAAGATTTCATAGATGACTCACACCAGCAGAGAGCTTAAGTCTACTGGGAAGGCAACTGTATTTTCTGGATGCAAGAATATTCCCTCAGTAATATTTTGAGAAATACTAATGGAGAGGGCTGAAGCAAACAAGAGGTGGAGCCACTCATTCTAAAAATAAGTGGAAATACTTGTTTTTTTCCCCCTCTTGTCTTTTCTGTTATTTGCTACAGCTCATCCTCGACTTATAATTCTTCATTTATTGACTTAATCAATGTCTTATTTAACGAGATACATTTTGGGCTCAATTGTGGTCATAACACAAGGAGTACCAGTATATGCCCAGATTTATGTGAACTGCATAATACAGGTAATCCTCGTCTTACAATAGTCCACTTAATGACTGTTCAAAGTTGCAACACCACTGAAAAAAGTAACTTAGGATCATTTTTCACCTATTATGACCTTTGCAGCATCCCTATGGTCACATGATTTACACTCAGATGCTTGACAACTGACTCAGATTTATGACGGTTGTTACTAACTTAACAACTGCAGTGATTAATTTAACAACTGTGGTAAGAAGGGTCGTAAAATGAGGCAACGCTCACTTAACACTTGTCTCCCTTAGCAACAGAAATTTGGAGCTCAATTGTGGTCATAAATCAAGGATTATCTGTATTCTGATAAGCAACAGAAATCCTGTGCCTGAAGCAAAGATTTTTCAATCTTAGGCCATTTACTCCAGATATTTTACTTCAAACTTAGGACCTTACATTTCTCAAGATTTCCCAAGAACTGAGATTTCCCAAGAACTGAGTCCCAGCATCTTCCTATTTACTTGAGCTACGTGACAACACTGATATATTTTCGGCGAAATGGACTTGGCCAATTCTCTAGGAATTAGGAAATTTCTCAAGAGCTGGGAGAGATGTGAATAGAATAGAATAGAATAGAATAGAATAGAATAGAATAGAATAGAATAGAATAGAATAGAATAGAATAGAATAGAATAGAATAGAATAGAATAGTTGGAAGGGACCTTGGAGGTCTTCTAGTCCAGCCCCCTGCCTAGGCAGGATACCCTACACGACTTCAGACAAATGGTTATCCAACATCTTCTTAAAAACTATTGGAGCATTTACAACTTCTGGAGGTAAGTTATTCCACTGATTAATTGTTCTGTCAGGAAATTTCTCCTTAGTTCTAAGTTGCTTCTCCTTGATTAGTTTCCACTCATTGCTTCTTGTCCTGCCCTCAGGTGCTTTGGAGAATAGCTTGACTCCCTCTTCTTTGTGGCAGCCCCTGAGATATTGGAACACTGCTATCATGTAGTTCACCTAGTCCTTCTTTTCATTAAACTAGAAATACCGAATTTCAGCAACCGTTCTTCACATGTTTTAGCCTCCAGTCCCCTAATCATTGTGTTGATGTGTTCATCTCCCACCTGGCAAAGATAGCAAAGTTGAGAAGAATGCAATTGCTTTCTCCATCTCCTTCAGCAGATGTCTTCAGGAAGGAGGAAGTTTACAGTTCATTCAACTCCAGGTCCATAATCTCACCAGTTATGAACATCCTGAGAGGTTCCTTCCAAAGGCCAATCAACAATACCAGAAGATTGCACCTCTCAAACCAATTAGATTCCTATTTGCAAAAGAAGCCAATGAAGGATCAATCACCTGCCAAGAGCGAGACTGACAACTTATGGACATCATCCAATTGATCAGACAGAAAGCTAGCTCAGGGTTTCTCCCAACCTCAACAACCTTAGGATGTGTGGACTTCATGTGTGGACCTTATGGTATGTGGACTTCAACTCCCAGAATTCCTCAACCAGCCATGCTAGCTGGATAATTCTGGGAGTTGTAGTCAACACACAGTGGTGGAATTCAAAATTTTTTACTACCGGTTCTGTGGGTGTGGCTTGGTGGGTATGGCTTGGTGGGTGTGGCAAGGGAAGGATACTGCAAAATTTCCATTCCCACCCCTCTCCAGGGGAAGGATACTGCAAAATCTCCATTCCCACCCCATCCCAGAAAAAGGATACTGCAAAATCTCCATTCCCACCCCATTTCTGGGGGAAGGATATTGCAAAATTTCCATTCCCACCCCATTCCAGGGGAAGGATACTGCAAAATCCCCATTCTCTCCCCATTCCTGGGGGAAGGATATTGCAAAATCTCCATTCCCACCCCATTCTGGGGCCAGCCAGAGGTGGTATTTCCCGGTTCTCTGAACTACTCAAAATTTCCGCTACCGGTTCTCCAGAACCAGTCAGAACTTGCTGAATAGCCCCCCTGTCTACGCATCTTAAAGTTGTTGAGATTTGAGAAGCCCTCAGATAGAGAGCTGGCATCGATCGGGTCTTAACTATTCCATGGTTGGAGAAACTCAGTTTGCTTCCAAAGACAAAAAAATGTCAGCCATATATCCCATCCATTTTTTTAAAATGACAACTTAGGAGAACACATTCCAAGACACAGCAGGCAGGCAATGTCAGGCAACCTTGAGAGGCTCAGCACAAATCTCAGCACGACTTCCACAACCCAAAAATATTCTTCTCATCCGCGGAGACTAGTAGGATTAGAACAATTTATGCTGATTATTCAAACCTGGTCTGATGAATTTTGCAACAGTAGATACATTGCAAAGGTCTGCCTCTCCTTGGGACAGAGCACAATACTCTTGGTTGCAGGAAGCTAATTACTGCTGTTAAAGTTTTGCCTTATTTGTCCCAAAGCTGCTTTTTCAAGAGGCAACTGGACTTTCTGGTTTTTTCTTTGAAAACGTTTCGCTTTTCATCCAAGAAGCTTCTTCAACCTCTTGAAAAAGCACCTTTGGGACAACCTGGATGACTGAGAATCTCCATAGACAATTCGTTTCGCCTTATTTGTTTACAGTAATCCTTGACTTATAACCATGTATATCTATGTCATATGTGTATGTCTGGGGGTATATGTATAATGAATATTTTTTGAGAGCTGAATGCAACAAAATTTCATTTGTTTGCTGATTAGAGGACATTGAAAGTGACAATAAAGTTCTACTCTACCCTACCCTACCCTACCCTACCCTACCCTATTCTATTCTATTCAACCCTATCCCTATCCCTATCCCTATCCCTATCCCTATCCTTATCCCTATGCCTATCCCTATCCCTACTCTACTCTATGTCAGCCTCCAGTGCTGACATAGTAAAGAGGGGGTTAAATTCCTGTGGGATTAGTAAAAGAGACTGCCGTAGAATGATTTAGATAATGACCAATAGGATAAGGAAGCAAGCCAGGAAAGGGAGGGATTATGGAGCAGAGGTCATTTCCTGACTGCATATGAGTCCGTGAAGACGTTGTTCTAACAAATAAAAGTTTTTTTTCTTTATTATCAAAATGTGACAGGCATCTTGTTTCTTCAAACAACTCTAGCTCGGACACTCTACTCTATTCTATTCTACCCTAACCCTAACCCTAATCCTAACCCTAACCCCAACTCTATTCTACTCTAACCCTATTCTATTCTATTCTATTCTATTCTATTCTATTCTATTCTATTCTATTCTATTCTATTCTATTCTATTCTATTCTACCCTACCCTACCCTACCCTACCCTACCCTACCCTACCCTACCCTACCCTATCCTATTCATTTGGTGACCATTCAAAGTTAACAACAGCACTGAAAAAAGTGACCGTTTTTCACACTTACAACCGTTGTAGCAACCCCATGGTCACATGATCAAAATGCAGGCACTTGGCAGCTGGCATGTATTTATGACGGTTGCCGTGTCCCAGGGTCACGTGATCCCCTTTTATGATCTTCTGACCGGCAAAGTCAATGGCGAAGCCAGATTCACTTCACAGTCATGTTACTAACTTAACAACTGCAAGAATTTGTTTAACAACTGTGGCAAGCAAGGTCGCAGAACAGGGCAAAAGACACCTTAACAACTGCCTTCCTTAGCAACAGAAATTCAGCATCAGGACAGGGGTTAGGAAGATGCTGGGGGAATGGTCAACAGTGTAAGTTTTCACTGATTTTACTCTGATTCTGTTACTATGGAGGAGAATTAAATACAGAATGTGAATAAGAGTTGGGAGAATCCTTGGAAGTCTACTAATCCAACCCCCTGCTCAAGCAAGAGGCCCTTAAACCTGTCAAACAAATGGCTGTCCAATCTCTTCTTAAAAACCCAAAGAGAAGGCACACTCACAACTTCTGGAGGAAAGCTGTTCTATTGATTAATTGTTCCCATTGTCATGAAATTTTTCCTTATTTTTAGATTGGATCTCCCTTTTATAATCTTCTACACATTACTTCCTGTTCTGCCCTCAAGTGCTTTAAAGAATAGGTTGAGCCTGTCTTCTCTATGACAGCAACTCAAATACTCATATCATTGATAACAAGGACAGTTTTTTCCCCAGGCCATCACTCTGCTAAACAAGTAATTCTAACAACACTGTCAAACTATTTACTAAGATTGTATTACTATTATTCTTCTCATCCTTCCTATTACTATCTCCTTTTCTACTTATGACTATAATCTTGTTGCTTTTATCTGTCAACTCGCAAAGCTTCTCTGGGCTGCTCTCGAGTTGTCATAGGCAAGCGGGGATGGGAAAATGATGAAACAGCATAGCAGCCAAAGACAGATGCACACTCCAGACTTATCTCTCTCAAGGTTGTCTCCCAGAGTTACCCATAGCAGCCGGAGGGGAGTGGTCTCTACAACCCGCGAAATTGCTCCGTTGGCAAATGTGATTGATGACACACCCTGCGGGGAGTGGGGAAACAGGGTCATGATTGGGGTGTAAATTTTATGGGGTTAGAGCTGGCTTCACTTGGGAACAAGCCAACATGAAGCTCCTAATAAATAATTGGATTTCTTTTGAAGCTTGGCTCGAGGCTCATGATTTATTTAGGGTATCCATGGGAACCCTGACAGCATCTTTACAATTTATATTGTTTTATTTAGTTTCCTAGTGTGATTTTGATTGCTTATTTAGTATCCTATGTATCACTAACTTTTGTATCTCATGATTCACGAAGAATGTATTTATGATGACTATGATCATAATTTATCATTTATACCTTTTATGTACACTGAGAGCTTCTGCACCAGAGAC